>CAWUFW010004188.1:0-1200000 GCA_963921515.1 Calotriton arnoldi
TTAGCACTGATCAGCAGTGGTAAAGTGCCCAGAGTCATAAAACCAACAAAAACAGGTCAGAGAAAAGATAGGAGGAAGGCAAAAGTTCAGGGATGACCCTGCAAAAAGGGCCAAGTCCAACAGGTACTGTGGAGTTTGTGTTGGGGGTGTGAGGGGAGGTGCTGGTGACTATAGTCAGTGCTGCAAGTCCCCCTTCCCACCCAGCCAGCCAGATATCCCACCATGGAACGTGCTTGCATTGCAGGGAGTGTAAGTTGTCTCTCAGGATGTCAGTCAGTGGTGTCCTGCTGTTTGTTGGTGCACAGTTGCCAGCAGGGCCTTGTGCTCCCCACAGCAGTAGCCAGTGTCAGCCATCTTGTGAGTCCTTCTCCACTCCCTGTGATGTGAGCATGGTTCAGGGTGGTGTTGATGGGCCAGTTGTGAGGCTGAGCAATGTCTGTGACTACGACTCCCATCATGCTATTGCCTCCACCCCCCTTCCCAGCATGCCCATGCTTCCTTCCTTTTGACTCTGCTTCCCTGTGGGGTGGGCTGGCTGTGCTGACAGGATGGCTGGGAGTGTTGTCCTGGCAGTTGTTTGGCTAAGAGTCCCAAGAGTGTCCCTGTGCTTCACACAACATAACCCAGGGTGGTGGTGCTTTGTGGGATCTTGTGTTAGGATGGAGGGCATTGCATTCTACCAGGTGGGTACTGTGGAGTTTGTGTTGGGGGGGTGTGAGGGGAGGTGCTGGTGACTATAGTCAGTGCTGCAAGTCCCCCTTCCCACCCAGCCAGCCAGATATCCCACCATGGAACGTGCTTGCATTGCAGGGAGTGTAAGTTGTCTCTCAGGATGTCAGTCAGTGGTGTCCTGCTGTTTGTTGGTGCACAGTTGCCAGCAGGGCCTTGTGCTCCCCACAGCAGTAGCCAGTGTCAGCCATCTTGTGAGTCCTTCTCCACTCCCTGTGATGTGAGCATGGTTCAGGGTGGTGTTGATGGGCCAGTTGTGAGGCTGAGCAATGTCTGTGACTACGACTCCCATCATGCTATTGCCTCCACCCCCTTCCCAGCATGCCCATGCTTCCTTCCTTTTGACTCTGCTTCCCTGTGGGGTGGGCTGGCTGTGCTGACAGGATGGCTGGGAGTGTTGTCCTGGCAGTTGTTTGGCTAAGAGTCCCAAGAGTGTCCCTGTGCTTCACACAACATAACCCAGGGTGGTGGTGCTTTGTGGGATCTTGTGTTAGGATGGAGGGCATTGCATTCTACCAGGTGGGTACTGTGGAGTTTGTGTTGGGGGGTGTGAGGGGAGGTGCTGGTGACTATAGTCAGTGCTGCAAGTCCCCCTTCCCACCCAGCCAGCCAGATATCCCACCATGGAACGTGCTTGCATTGCAGGGAGTGTAAGTTGTCTCTCAGGATGTCAGTCAGTGGTGTCCTGCTGTTTGTTGGTGCACAGTTGCCAGCAGGGCCTTGTGCTCCCCACAGCAGTAGCCAGTGTCAGCCATCTTGTGAGTCCTTCTCCACTCCCTGTGATGTGAGCATGGTTCAGGGTGGTGTTGATGGGACAGTTGTGGGGGTGAGCTATGTCTGTGACTACGACTCCCATCATGCCATTGCCTCCACCCCACTTGCCAGCATTCCCATACTTACTTGCTTTTGTGTGGAGTTCAGTGGGTGTGGGTGTGAGGGCAATGGCAAGATGGCTGACAGTGGTGTCCTGCTGTTGGTTGGTGTGCAGTACCCAGCATGCCCTTGTGCTCCCCACGACACAGCAACAGTGTCAGACATCTTTGATGGGCCTTTCCACTCTCTGTGGGATGTGCATGCGTGAGTGTGAGCTTGCTGGGCCATGTGGTGGGGGATGTAGGGCTGTGACTACAACTCCCATCATGCTATTGCCTCCACCACCCTTCCCAGCATGCCCATGCTTCCTTCCTTTTGACTCTGCTTCCCTGTGGGGTGGGCTGGCTGTGCTGACAGGATGGCTGGGAGTGTTGTCCTGGCAGTTGTTTGGCTAAGAGTCCCAAGAGTGTCCCTGTGCTTCACACAACATAACCCAGGGTGGTGGTGCTTTGTGGGATCTTGTGTTAGGATGGAGGGCATTGCATTCTACCAGGTGGGTACTGTGGAGTTTGTGTTGGGGGTGTGAGGGGAGGTGCTGGTGACTATAGTCAGTGCTGCAAGTCCCCCTTCCCACCCAGCCAGCCAGTTATCCCACCATGGAACGTGCTTGCATTGCAGGGAGTGTAAGTTGTCTCTCAGGATGTCAGTCAGTGGTGTCCTGCTGTTTGTTGGTGCACAGTTGCCAGCAGGGCCTTGTGCTCCCCACAGCAGTAGCCAGTGTCAGCCATCTTGTGAGTCCTTCTCCACTCCCTGTGATGTGCGCATGGTTCATGGTGGTGTTAATGGGACAGTTTTGGGGCGGGCAATATGTGTGACTGCGACTCCCATGATGCTATTGGCTACACTGACTTGGCCAGCATACACAGAATTCCTTCCTTTGAGTGGTCTTCACTGTGTGTTGGTGTTGTTGTGGTGGCTACATGTGTGGATGTGTTTGTTAGTTCTATTTGTGCCACTGCCTAGCTGTAGTTGTGGTTGTGTTTGTACATGTGTTGGCACGGTTGGATGTGACTTTTTGATGGCATGTGTTGTGTTTCTCTGACTGACATACACATTTTGGGATGATTCTGTTCTGGTTGCTGTGTGATTGCTATGAGTGCATGGTTTGACTCTCCCTTGACAGTGATGTGTGTGTGTTTTGTGGCAGAATATTGTGTACATTTGTTGTGTACTCACCAGGCTCTGGGATGTCCTCTAGTCCATATATGCTCACTGGCGGTAGGATGGTCCGCACCTTCTCCTCCCAGGGCCTGAGGTATATTGGCTTGGCAGGAGGGCCACTGCCGGTGTGTTGGCTGTTGATGTAGTCTTGCTTCAGCAGTTTCCGTACCCTCCTGCGCACGTCATACCACCTGTTCTGGATGTCGGTCCTTGTGCGCCGACATGGTGATTGTGCGTTCACCCTGTTGATGATCCTCTCCCACATCTTGGTTTTCTGCGACATGGGGGTCTGTTGGACCAATGTGCCAAACAGCTGTGGCTCTACCCTGAGGATCTCGTCTACCAGGACTTCCAATTCACAATCTAGGAACTTGTGATTCTTCTTGGGGGCATGGTGATGGGTGGTGATGGTGAGTGATGTGTGTGTTGGTGTGCAGGTGAGGGTGTGTGAGTGTGTGTTTTGCTGGGTGTATGTGAGGTAGGTATTTGTAGGTGTGCTGATGGTGTGTGGCTTGTGTGAGGGATGAGCTGTGGGTGTGTGGTTGCTTCCTCTTGGGTGCTGGCAGTGGAATGGCATTTGCAAAGGCTCATGGTAGTGATTTGTGTCCTTTATATAGGTGGAGTTGTGGGTGTGTCTTTGTTCTCTGTCCCCACCCCCCACCCCAGTATTTATTGGCTTGGTAATTGCTTGTTTGGCCTTTTTTTGGGTGATTTTTCCTTTGTGCTGTTTGTGTATGTTGGAAACGTTCTTGTGACCGAGTCGGACCCTGCATTGGTCTCGTACGGTGTTTTCCGTTTCGTTCACGCTGTGTTTGTGCAGTTTTCTATGCTGCGTACGCGTCGGTCGCGGTGTATTGTGTTGCTTCGGCTCGGTTTTGTATGCGTGTCGGTCGTACGGCTTGTCCTCCGTCCGACTCGCTCGTGGTTTTCGCGCCTTGCATCGTACTTAGCGGTTTGGAGTTAGCGTGTACGTTTCGGTCGGATTTGTTCCGGGTGCGTGTCTGTCGGTTGGATTCGCGTGTTTTTCCGGCCGGATTGCTGTTTTCCGTGCGGCTCGGTCGGTCGGCTTGGTTTCGTTACGTGTCGGTCGGATTTTTCGCGCCTTGCATCGTACTTGGCGTGTCGGGCGCCACGGGTGCGTGTCGGTCGGTATTTTTTCCGGATCCGAGTCGGTCGGTGCTTTTTCCGGCCCGAATCGGAATCGACCCCAAGGTGTCAATAGCTTGTTGTGATATGTTAATTTGAGGTGTTAGTCCACTGAAGTGTTACTCAGTTCTGGACCAATCAGAAATATTGAAAACATTGCCAGGATATTCTGATATACCCACTTTGGTTACATTCATTTATTACATTGAGGTGGTTATAAGTAATTTTCATACAATATGTCCTTTCTCCAATTATTGAGTTTTTGCTACTAAGCCATAGTGTATTTGTACATACATTTTTAATTATATGTGTGTTCTTATGATTTCATCTCAGACTTGAACTCAATTAAATTGATTTCATATTTGAGGTAATTCTGTACAGTATTTTGACAAATTAAAATTATATTTTTTTTTATCTTCATCGAAGGGGTAAATTAACAATTTTTTTCATGTCTATAGTGGCAATACTCACATATTTGTGGGAGTCGTTTAATCATGGGCCTGGTCCAAGAGTCTTGATAAAGACGCTGTATGAACTGAAACATTTTGGCATGCTCAACATGTTTTTTACACACATGAAATAAATTGTGGTGTTCATTCCAAACTACAGGAGTGCAATATGTTTGCATGTGAACATTCTGAGAATGTTGTAAGCAGATGGTTTGTCCATGCTTGGCTTAACTCCAAGTCCATCTTGGCAAGGTCTATTTACAAGTTCAAATGTAATCACTGGAAAATAAACTTTTTTAGGGTTACTTTTTGGCTTCTTTTGCTCATAAGATATTATTGTATGTTTCAAAAACTCAAAAATTCCCTGTAAAAACACAATTAAATTGAAATTATGATAATGAAATGAAAGCTAAAAACAACAGAAAATAGCAAGTTATGGTTAGCTGTACAAATCCTAACTACTACTCCCACAATGTGTTGCTCATTACCTCATTGACAATATATAAAATGTATTGATCAGCGATATCACTGATGAGATCACATACAACAACACCAATGGTATCATCACTGACATCACTGTTCGAGGAAGGATAACAAGTGATGTATAGTGGTTATCTAAAACAGAGCACACAAATTGTCCAGTGTACCCACCCATGCAGCTCAACATCAGTCAAACCTCCTTTTAGCTCTGGCGTTAGCTAAGACCTTTTGATTTTACTGAAATATTATGAATAATATACTTACTTAAAGGAGCCTTCAGCCACCTCTCTTCATCCATTGGTCTGTTCTTGTGTCATTCACATTTTGTTTCACTTACTGCAACATATAACATGGGATAAGGGGTCAGCCTACTTCAGCCTCTGGTTAATGTTACTTTGAGTGACTGCATTTTGCACTTTCACAAGGTGGACATCCGCACACAATGTACTTCCCTTTAGTGCCAGTGTTGCCTGATGTAATATTATGATGCATTTAAAGTGAGCACAGGGTACATTCCAGCTTTATCAGTCCCTGTCTCCTTCCAATGCTGTTGTAAATTCCTTTTGAAGTGGACTGCTGCATTTTCACAGCATAAAATATTGTGTTCCTGGGGTTTCACCAATGGGTCTTTAAAAAACTTTGCCCAGGAAGAGAACAAAATGTTATCATGTTTAACTTGCAGCACACCTCTAATAGTTTTATTTAAACATAGGTGGGGTTTAATTTGGGTTTTAGTATCCAATATTTTATACTGTGACCCCTCTTTCCTTCCTTTTTTGTTTCTTTCCATTTTACTTTCCTTCTTCTTTCTTTATTGCCTTTTTCCTTTCTTCGTTCTTTCTTTTTGCCTCCTTTCTTTATTTTGTTCCTTCTTTCCTTCTTCATTTCTTTTTTGACTTTCCTTTTTTCTTTCTTTCCTTCTCTTTCTTTTTTGCCTTCTTCCTTTTTCATTATTTCTTTCTTTCCTTTCTCCCTTTCTTTCTTTTCTGCCTTCTTTCCTTCTCTTTCTTTCCATTTTGCATTTTTCTTCAATTCTTTTCTTTTTCTTTTTCTTTTTCTTTTCCTGTTCCTTTTCTTTTTTTCCTACTTTTCTTTCTTCTTTCCTTCTTTCTTTCTCTTTGCCATTCATTCTTTCCTTTTTTTCTCTCTCTTTGCCTTCTTTCATTGTGTTCCTGTTTTGCATCTTTATTTCTTGCCTTCTTTACTTTTATCCTTCTCTTTTCCTTCTTTCTTTTTTCCTTCTTTCCTCCTCACTTTCTTTTTAGCTTCTTTTTTTCCTTTTTATTTAATGTGTTCCTTCTTTCTTTCTTTCTCTTTGCTTTCTTTCTTTCCTTTTTCTTTCTTTTTTTACCTTTTTTACTTTTTCTACTTTATTTTCCTATTTCTTTCTATGTTGCGTTCTTTCCTTTGTTCTTTCTTTGTTACCTTATTCATTCCTGTTTTGCTTTAATTCTTACCTTCTTTATTTATTTTGCCTTCTTTCTCTTTTGCATTCTTCCCATCTTTCTTTCTTTACTTTTATCTTTCTTTTTTCCTCCTTTCTTTTTGCCTTCTTTCCTCCTCACTTTCTTTTGCCTTCTTTCTTTCCTTTTTTTTTACCTTTTCTACTTTAGTTTCTTCTTTATTTCTATGCTGCCTTCTTCCTTTGTTCTTTCTTTATTACCTTATTTATTCCTATTTTGCCTTCATTCTTTCCTTCTTTATTTCTTTTGCCTTCTTTCTTTTTTGCATTCTTCCAATTTTTCTTTCTTTCTGCCTTCTTTATTTCTATCTTTTCTCTTTTTTCTTTCTTTTTACATTCTTTCTTTCTCCCTTCCTTTCTTTCCTTCTTTCTTTCTATTTTTCCGTCTTTCTTTCCTTCTCCTTCTTTCTTCTTTCCTTCTTTGTTTCTTGCCTTCTTTCCTTTGTTGTTTCCTTCTTCCTTCTTTTTGTCTTCTTTCCATCTTTCTGCTTTTTTTTCTCTTTGCCTTCCTCCCATCCATCCTTCCCTCCCTTCCTTCCTCCCTTCATTTTTTGTCTGCCTTTCTTTCTTTTTTTCCTTCCTTCCTTCCCTTCTTTCTGAAAGGCGGGACTAGCAGCCAAAGCTAGACAATAACTTTTTTAGGTCTGTGTTAGCCAAGACCTTTTAATTTACTAAAACTATGTATACAATAGTTACTTATAGAGTTTCAGCCAGATGTCATCCGTTAGTTGTTGACTGTGTCATTCACATGTTTCTTACACCTACTCCAGCATGCATCAGGGGGCAATGTTAGCCCACTTCACCCGTTGACTGACTTCACTATGAGTTACAGCATGCTGCTCTTTCACAAGGAGCACATCCACAGACAAGGTAGCTCCTTTCAGTGCCGGGTGTACCATGGTAAAGAGTACTTTTTTGAGACCAGAAAAATACTTTTGCCTTTAGCTAATATTTTTTTTAGATTTAATGAGGGCTCTGCAGCTTCCTGAACAATAACGTTTTGAAAAAACCATGACAAAAGAATTGCCAAAAGGCTAGCGGCCAAGGTAAGATCTATTGGCTCTGCCAATGCTTGTTATTCAATACTATGTTGAAAGGGTTACACCTCACGGTGTGGTTGCAGAATGTATTTCTTGTATAACATGTATTAGCCACTAGTTGACTTTGAGTACCTGAGAAACTGTGTGCTGGTCGAAATATCCCAACTCTCTTGATGGTTAAAACTGTGAAAAAAAGGCATGAATGCTCACAATGTGATGTAATAATATTTTGTTTGCATCATATACAAATGTACTTTTTGTACTTAAAATGTAGTTAACGGCAATTAAGATTTGCTTGAAAATCACAAGTATTTCCTTCCAACTGTTCACACAGTTGAAGTGTGTTCCCCTAGGTAATAGATGTAAAGGTAATATACAGTGTTTACTCAGAAAGAAACATCCCATATGTCTTAGCCTATGTGGAAAAATTGTGTTGTGAAGCTAAAGGAATGTGTTTGGGCTCGTGATTTACGTTGAGACCATTTTGCAAAAGCAAGGGGAAATAATCAAAATACTCAGCAACGCCCCGTGTATTTTCCATTAGACGAAAGTAAGAATAGAGTTAATGTGACCTAGAGGTATCGTTTATACAATAGAATACAAACTATGGTTTGGGCCTTTGTCTGCTTGGCGATAAAAGTCAGGGAATCAGTTTGCGTTACCGTCAGAGGTTACACTATCGGAAACGCATGGAGAGAAGCAAACAATTTTATTCTTAACACAATACGGCTCCTAATGAGACTACCTCTCAAAATACACGGACCATAATCCTGCTGAAAGAGCCATGAGCATTCCTCTCAAAAATCTCCGGGCTGTAGAAAAAAAATCTGCCTCCAGCAAGAAGGCTGTGCTACTGTTTTACTTTGCCTGGTCTCGCTTTACTACAATTGTGTCCCCTAGTCCAATGTAATGGATTATTTGTAGCACTCCTCGATTTGGAGTAGCAAGCGTCACTTAGCCTTCAAGTCAAACAGCCTTACCATGGAAGGCCAAGCCACCTCAAGGTTGGGCATGCTTCAAAGCCTGTTCACATAGAAATCTGTTCAGCCTATCGCTTGGTAATCCTTGAGACTGCAACTTTTGATGCAATGGCTCCATCCGAAGTGCTCCTGCAACAGAATCCCTCACATAGGGAGAGGGTGTGGGTGGAGGAAGGATGCCCGCAGCAGTAAGCTGCACAATGAATAGGCCACATTACAACGCATGCGTTTACAGCACATGCCATTACAACGTGGTCTTACAATGGCCGCGTTGTTACGCCGCATACCATTACAAAGCAAGTCATTACAAGGACTTGCTGTAGGGGGGTGCTGGATTTTGGAATAGTATAATTCCAACTCCAGTCTGTGCAACAGTAGGGAAGGTGTTGGATTTAAAATCCAACACCTTCTGCCCCTACAGCAAGCCGTTGTAACGACTTGCATTGTAATGGCATGCGATGTAACAATGCGCATTGTAAAGGCATACGATGTATCAACATCGTTGTAAATGAAGTTTCCCTGTACAGTGGAATCCAGGACCTCAATATACACTAATGACAAGCAGCTTTAAAGTGTCAGTAGCAGAGACGAACAATAGTGGTTTTACCCCCAGAAAAACTTCACTAACGTGATGTCAAACAAATCTGTAACAAAGGGTTCCCAGCAGCGGGAGTGGGCCGCAGCGCAGCCATGCCTACGCTTAGGTCCATTTCTACTCTGGGTTACAAGTATGTTGCTGCTTATGAGCTTCCAGGTGTCTCCTGAGCACTTGGGAAAAACTTTACTTGCTTCCCAGCCGGGCTGGAGGATCACTGTAACTGCTTGTTGCTCCTGTGCAGGACTTGTCCTAGCTAGGGTGATCAACTGGCATGGGTGCAAATTCAGGACGGTGAGTGTAAAAATTCAGGACAAAGAGTCAAAATTCAGGACAAAAATTCAGGACAGAAGGTCAAAATCCAGGACAAAACTTGGGACAAAAGTTATGTTTTACAGACACATCAGTGCCATTATGAGATGTAAAGCAGAACGCATAGGATGTAGCTAATTGGGACCTGCAGTGCTGGACTAGAGTGCAGTCCTCCAAGTGGCCAGCTTTATGTGTCAGATCGCTTCAGGAATTCCATGTCTGTTCAGCTGGTGATGACTGGTTTAGGGGCTGGTACAGTACTGAGTAATGGATAAGACCCATAGCGGACAGGTCTTGTGTGAGGGTAAGAGCATTAAGCTGGAAAAGGGAGTTATTAACCAGCCTGTATGAGCTATAATTGGCTGCCCACTGCTGAGTGTTATGATATTATTGTGGGTCAGAGTGGTTAGATAGGAGTTGACATTACTATATAATGACCTGGCTAGTGGCTAGTCATATATCAGCCCCCCTTTATTTTACCTGTATATTAAAAATAGTATACTGCTTGGGCTGTTTCATTTTTTGTAAGCTGTAAACTGCAGATTCTCATTGATGCACAGAATTGTGCTACAGACTAGAAACTGTATACACTGTTAAGGCATAATTGTAGGACAGAAGGAGGTACTGTCTTTTACATACAGAACATTTTCTATTGAATGGAAGCAAAATGCCAACATGCAGTTTTACTGATAAAACTATATAGCGCACAAATACTAACGTGTGGAAATGTGGTTTTGGCAAATATGTATCATTTGAACATCACTAAGTAAATTGTCTTGATTGTTTTGATCCTATTAAAACTCTGTTTCCAGCACACTTCTGAATTACAAACAAGTGGTCCATTTGTGGTTTCCTAACTGCTGATATGTTTTGAAACATTTGCACAGTTCATTTGCAAGTATTTAAAAGTTGTGTGTTACAAACAAACTGACAGCTTACAGCCTTTGTTTTTGCACCCCCAAGAAAATTTGGGAAAACATGGTGCATTCTACAACACATTTGTCAATATATATCAATTGTATTAGCTTCTAAAGCACAGTAAATGATGACTTTACTGTGCACCAGGATACAACAATCTTTGATGGGGCTCTTCAATGATTCCCTCACTATCACCAACAGTGCCTCTCTCTCACATGTTTTTCATTTGTTTTATAGCACCTCTCATACCAGTGTACGGTGCCAGAGCACTTTACATCACACACACATACAGAGACAATGAATCATACATGTGTAAATCAGTGTATAGAAAATGTTACATAAGGCAATGGGGACTACAAGCTGTAGGATGCACGTCGCTCATACTGGTAGGCATTTTGTAAGAGAGCTTGGTCTGTAGAAGCTCAAACTCAGGATTCAGAACATAACACAGTAGTTAGCATTGACTTTAATGATAAAAATGTATTACTACCTAAACAAACCTTTTTTTAGCAACATCAGGATAATGAAAAACTGGGAAGAAAACATAACTTTCTAACCTGTACCATACAGCTTGCATGCAGCTCTTTGCTGGCAGTGCATAGCTCACTGTGCTAGATTATGTATGTAACTTATGAACTGCACAGTAGCAAAAGAATCTCAGAGACAAAAGCAGTAACCCACTGAGCTCTGCACATGAAATACTGTTCTTTGATATGCATGGTACACATTCTTTGCAGCAGGCATATTCACCCTCTGTGCTACCTTAGAAGATTCAAAACTGCCACTAAATAAAACCCTCATCTCTCTCCAGCAGGTACGTTAGTCACCAGAGTTATTGTGACACTTTTATTGTTGCCTGAAAACTGCTGGATATGCAAGGAACTTTGCAGTGCCAGCCCCCAGTAACAAACCCCCCCCCCCTTCCAACCTCCCAGGGAAATGCCCGATGCTGGGTACGGCCAGTCTGGCCTTGCTACCACCCTCCAATGGTGCCCCTCATTTTCACATAGACCCTCTCTAATGTGTATTTAATTTCTTTTATTGTGCTACTCATCCAACGAATGTATGGCAGGGTGTCAGAGTGCATTACATCACAAACATATTATCTAGAGACAATGACTCATAAATGTGAAAGTTAATGTATAGGAAATGTTACTTAAGACCATCAGGGCTACAAGGTGTAAGAGTAAGATGTCATCCATACTGGTAGGCAGTGGTGTAGCATGGGTGGGGCCACAGGGGCGGTTTCCCCAGGTGCAATATTCTTAGGGGTGCATAATTCTAAAAGGAAAAATAAAATGGTGGAAGGGACTCGAGTCACATTGGTGCGGTTGTCTGCAAGTGCAGGTTATGTTGTCTTGCCTGCCTTCTCCACAGAATTGCTGCACGGGGCCGTGCCTCACGCACTCTCATGGTCTCGGGCCAGAAGGAGGGCTGCTCGCGCTGCTTCCCGGTGGCAGGGGAGCAGTGCCGCCCAGCGGCACAACAGCGGAACGTCTCTTGTGGTACCACGGCACCAAACAAGAAATTAGTTTCTGCTTTATGGCAGGCAGAAGGAGCATTTCAAGCCCGAGTTCCGTGCTTGCTGCCTGACGTCATTTGTGGGTTTAGGATGGCGGGTTGAGTCACCCGGGGAGTGGCTTCCATTCATTCTTTCATCCATCATTCAGTCTTTCACCATTCATTCTGTCCTTCCATTTGTGTGCCCATCTATATCCAAACCTAGTCAACGATTTCCAAACCTATCCATCTGTCCTTCCATCCATCATTTCACTCATCCATCCCTCCATCCACCCCTTCACTCATCCATCCATCATCCATCCTTTAACCCCATCCATCCGTTCACTTATCCATCCACACTTCCACCCATCCATCGATTCACTCATCCATCCAACCATTTACCCTTTCACCCATCCAGCAATCCTTTAACTTACTCATCCATCCATTCACCCAGTCACTCATCCATCCATTCGTCCATCCATTCACCATTTCACTCATCCATCCATCCTTCTTTCAGCTCTTCACCCTCCCTTTCACTCATCTATGCATTCTTTCACTGATCCATCCTTACATCCTTCTTTTCACTCATATATACACCTTTTGCCCATCTATCCTGTCAATCATCCATCCATACTTTCACTCATCCATCCATCCTCCCTTTCTCTCTCCACCCCCTTTCACTTAGCCAGCCCTTCACCCATCCATCCACCCACCCATCCATCCACTCATCCACTTATGAATCCATCCATTGACCCTATCCATCCTTTCTCTGATCCATCTATCCACCCTTTCACTCATCCATCCATTCTTTTACCCATCTACCTTCCCTTTCACAAACTCATCCATCCTTACATCCACCCTTTCACTCATCCATCCATCCATTCACCCTTTCACTTGTCAATTCATCAATCCATCCATCATCTCACTCATCCATCCACCCATTCACTCGCCCATCATCCACCCTTTCACTCATCCATCAACCTTTCACTAATCCAGCCACCCTTCTACCCATATATCCACCATTCTACCCATACATCCACCATTCCACCCAAACATCTATTTATCTTTTCTCTCATCCATTCTTCCACTCACTTATCCATCCATCCTTTCTCTTATTATCCATCCATTCACCCTTTTACTCACCCATTCTTTCATTCACTAATCCATCCAGCCATTCACCCACTCCTTCACTTACTTACTCACCCACCTTTTCACGTTAATTATGAGCTGAGCCTTTGTCTGCAGAGTTGCAGACAAAAGAGGCCCATCAAGAACTCCACCCTGCTGTAGTTCCTATAGCAAGGGGTGGGGTGGGGGAGGGTGCACTCTGACCCTGCACATAGGCAATCTAAAAACTTGGAAGTCATGCATGATGCACAGTGCCAGGACGTGAGGAGACTGTGACATGGTTTTGTTTCCAGGGCTTTAAGTGGGTTGAAAAAACTTGGGGGTCTCTCCAAAGGATGTGTCCGATGTAATTATGGGCTCGCTTAAAACACATAAGCTAAAAATCTATGCTTAGCATAGTGTACTGCCCGACTGGTATTCTGCTACTTCTTTTATTACATCCAGATATGTAATACATTACACCTACAACAAGCCAGTACTATTGGCTTTGCCAATGGTTGTTAGTTGCAAAAAATAAAAGAAGCAGCAACTATGGCTTCCCTGTATATAATATTGAAAATGTGTCAGTTCTAACATGATGAGACTGTGAAAAACTACAACCCCTTCTTTTTAACTTCTTTCGCTGGCTTCTTTTCATGAACTGGATCCTGTAGATTTCTTCCATCTGGTGAGGTGCAACATTTTTCTTTATGTACGGTTAAAACAGAATGCCCTGCCCTAGACTGAGGCAGGAGGAGGTCACCACATGCTATAACAGCCCAGAATGGCCCATTGTCATTCTGTATGTGGCTATCAGCCGGCATACAGAATGACAAGGGGCGGGGTGGGGCTGTTCTTGTGCTCAGATGTTGAGTGCGAGGCGGCCCCAACAGGGAGCTGAGGCTTCTCGCAGGGGAACAGAACTGCTCCCTTTAAAACCCAAAATTATGGACAAAAGGCATCCGTAAAAGGGATCATCATGGATAACGGACGTGAGATCCAAATCACGGACGGTCCATGAAATTTACAGATGGTTGGTCACCCTAGTCCTAGCTCTCCGATCGCCTAAGAAGTTGCCATTCAAAGGCATCGTTAGGTGGAGCTTCAACATGGCTTCCCACATCCGTGCCTGGAGGCAGAGGCACACGTGCTTTTCATCTCATTGTGTGACACGAACATTTAGCTACATAATAGAAATGAGAACATGACATAAGTAAACACAGAAAAGGGACCTGAAAGAAACCACTAAAATCATCCACAGACGTTAATAGGTAACCTTTTAACTACATGTAATATTTTTCATCTGTCAATTTCCATGATATTAAAATGTGAATATGAATTCCGCTTTCAAGCTCTTATTGCTTCTAATACCTACACCTGATTACATCATAGCATGCAAATGTTTCAAGTAAGATTTTGTAATAAGAACACAGCATAGTACATGGTTTATCTGAAAAACATGTTCATTTGAAAACTGACTAAAGACTAACTCGTGGTGCTGGTTTTAGGCAGAATAAATACCATTCCAGGATGGCCGTTGTGTTTGACAAGATGAGCTGGTAGTGACAGGACTGATTAGATACAAAGCTGAGTGCTAAAGTTCTGCAGATGGCATGGACAAACGTAGTTGAGGAACTGTGACCTGTGCTTGCTCTGAGGGTCATTACAAACATGGGAGACGATCTGTGAAAGCCTTTAAATACATATTTGTACCTTTATAAACTCTACACATCACTTGGGCCACAGGAAAGCAGGAACTGGTTCATGCACTCAGTATCTAGTTCAAGTTTTCTTAGGTCCAAGTGTCATGTGACAGCTTGATCCATTGACAGGGGCCTGCTGGGCAGACTGTGTGGCTCCTGTTTTGGTTTTTTAGGCCAGGATTGCCCAGTATTCTTCCACAACATAGGAGATGTGCGGTGGGTCTGTCAAGTTGACAATAATGCATGATAGAAAGGTCATGCAACCATCATCTTTTTGCATGTTTCGCTCCTGAAATGGGGCGACCGCTAACCATATAGCATGTGGCGACCAAGATCAGGGATTCAGAAAAAAACATTAAGCAATAGTGTTCTTTTTCTTACTCTGGAATACAAAATGATCTTTGAGGAGTTAAAATGAAATTGCTGTTACTTATGTGACTGCATGGGTAAGGTGCTTCTGCTTGTAGCACCATTGGTACACTTCTCAGCAAAGGTTGACTGGTCACCCTTCTGTTGCTTATTGCTATATTTTGGTGATAATCTGGTACTAATAAGGTACAATCAATGTCCAGACAGTGTTAACAAGTAAACAAATGACAAAATAATGAAGTAATACTATACAAAATGTGCTGCACAATGCCACATAATTTGCCTTTTCCTGCCACATAATTTACTCACCCATGCCACATAATTTGCACCCCCTGCCACATAATTCAAGTGGCCTTGGATATAACCTCCTAGGCAATGACCCTTGTGTGTGGAGGAGGCATTTGGATTTTTTTTATTTCTAGAGAGAAGCAGCTAGAAGCATGTATTCTTTGTGAATTTAAAAATAGGTGGCAACATCATCAGATTTTAGTTAGCATTTGTCCCAGTCATTTAGTAAAGAGGATTAGGAGAGGTGAAATGTCTAGATGTTCAAGGGATTTAAACTATTTTTGAACGGTGAAAGAGATTCTGTGGGAAAGTACAGAAATTCTGATTTTGCAGATAAATATTTTTGGGAATTCAGCTTTGCAATCTACTTTGCTTGCCATGGTGATTCTGAGGTTATAATATCTGATGGATTTACATTCTCATATTGGATCAGCTTCATTTGAATACAGATTATGGTAACTCCCTTCCACTACAGCATCAGACTCAAAGAGTTTTTTTTATGTACAAAAATGATGAGGGGCGATCCATGAGGCACTCCACAATTTAGGAGTAGAGTGGGAGACCTAAAAGAATCTGGTTTTACAAATTATAACCTAGGAGAGATGAAGGCGAACCACTTGGGTTTGGCCCTTTCAAATCTGCCTAGTGGCTATGGCGTAGCTACGTTAGTAGCTTCTTATGGTCAGTCAAACTGATGACAGCTGATAAGTTGAGCAAGATTGAAGGTAGTATGTAACATTTACCTCGCAGTTTTTACTCCACGAGAAATTTTGAATAAATGTGCCTCTCTTGATGAGTGCACTTTGCCTGTGGGCACCTTTTTTGATGATATTAATATGGCCAGCCCGGCCGTGAAAGTGCACCACCGCGGAATCCTAGTGGGCCTCAGTTTGCTTATGTGGGCAATGTTGTGTAGCTCGACAAGTACCAGTGATTGGGGGCAACTCCTGTGTGAGCTGTACTGGCAGGAGAAATCATTTTGGGCAGGAATAGTTATGGTAACCCACATGGGGAATACTGGACTACCAATCCCAGGATTTATAGCACTGGCTTATGCTCACCTGAGAGTAACGAGGCTTGAAAAGGAGGGAATGTATTGGTGGACAACGTTTGCTGTGCATGGAACGTGCTGCCTTTGAGAAAGGAAGGAGTTTCCGAAACGTGTCAGGCATCACTCTGCTATTTCTTTGTGCGACTTACCAGAGCTGCTCTCTTTGAATAAATGTGCCTGTCTTGATGAGTGCACTTCGCTTGTGGGCACATTTTTTGATGATATTGATACGGCCAGCCCAGTCGTGAAAGTGCACCACCGCGAAATCCTAGCTCGCCTCAGTTTGCTTACTTGGGCAACGTTGTGTGTCTCGACAAGGCACCAGTGATAGTGGGAAACTCCTATGTGAGCTGTACGGACAGGAAAAATAATTTTGGGCAGGAATAGTTATGGTAACCCACATGGGGAATACTGGACTACCAATCCCAGGATTTATAGCACTGGCTTATGCTCACCTGAGAGTAACGAGGCTTGAAAAGGAGGGAATGTATTGGTGGACAACGTTTGCTGTGCATGGAACGTGCTGCCTTTGAGAAAGGAAGGAGTTTCCGAAACGCGTCAGTCATCACACTGCTATTTCTTTGTGCGACTTACCAGAGCTGCTCTCTTTGAGTAAATGTGCCTGTTTTGATGAGTGCACTTTGCCTTCACTCATACAAAACCAGTGAAATTCAGCAGCTATAGTTATCTGAGCCAACTATAACGTATGACCCAGCAATGCACTGCTTATGAGCTCACATATTACATCACTCATGACATGGTCAGTGACATCACTGATGGCATCTCAAATGACATCATCGATGACCCATCCCCGGGGCCCGGCCTCTACTGTGGGTGCCCTGGTTCCACTCTCCATTGATGGGGACTGCAGGGGGAGCCTGAAGGCCCCCATTGTCCCTTCTAGCTTCCGGCCTCCTGTGGGAGCCGGCATTGCTTTTACACATAGGGAGCTGCTGAACATGCAGCTTCCTCTGTGTAAAAGCAATTGTGCTCCATTTCTACCATGCAAGATACATTTTTGTGCTTTCACTTGCTAGAAGCAGAACATAGTTTGCTATGCCAAGCGAAAGCAAAAAGCTATGTCCCAGAAGTGGGCACTCCGGGACATAGCAGGAGCTGGCCCTGAGGGGTGGCCATCCCCAGGGCCATCTATTGCTCAAGGAGGGAGGTCCTGCAGCCCCCCCTCCTTTCTTCAATTTTTTCCCGGGGAGGTGGTGGTCCCCAGGGCTGCAGGGGGCATGCAGGCCACCACATTCCATTTTACAAAACCCCTGGGGAGGTGGCAGCCCCCGGGGCTGCAGGGGGTCCACGTGGCCCCCCACATTAATTACAATTAAAGCCCTGGGAGGTGGCGGCCCCTGGGGATGCAGGGGGGTCTGCGTGGCTCCCCACATTACTTAAAAATAAAGCCCTGGGGAGTTGGTGGTCCCCGGGGAGGGTTCAAGAGGCTCCCCATTTATAAATTAAAAAGCCCTGGGGAGGTGGTGGTCCCCAGGGCATCAATAAGCCCCAGGAGGGGGGCCCGTGCAACCCCCTCCTTTATTAAAATGCCCCCAGGACCTGGCCCACCTAGGGGTCAATTATTAATGATGCGCAGGAGTCGCACTTCATTTAAAAAAAGAAAACATTGGTGGGCTCCGCGAATCTAGAGCGAGTCCCAGCTGAATCCTTTCAAAAATGCTTTTTAGGCCCTGCAGGGTCCCTGTAGAACCCCCCACCCCCAAGAGGCCTAGGGGCTCAGGATGTTTCTACCCTGCACCCTTTTCTTTTTATTAAACATTTTTTCAGTGACTCGGTTCAAGCAGAGTCACAAGATGGCTGCCAACACTTCCTGGTTTGAAGTGTTGGCAGCCAATCAGATCTCAGCACGAGATCGGAAGGAGTCGCGGATCCTCCACGTCCCTATGTATACAAATTTGGATTTTCCTTAATATTTCAAAAACTACTGTACGGATTTAGTCTAAATCACAATAAAGGCACTTTCCTGGACCAACAACTACCTTCCTGCCAAATTTGGTGTAATTCCATTCAGCAGTTTGGGCTGTAGCCATGTCTAAATTTCCCATTGAAATTAACATGGGGAAAACACTTTTGGGAACCCCCCCGTTTTTATCAGCCGCCAGTTGACGGATCACCCCATCAGTGATGTATTTTGAGATATCATCACTGATGTCACTGAGTGATGTAATATGTGAGGTAATAAGCACTGCATTACAGGGGCGTAAGTTATAGTTAGCTCTGGTAACTATAGCTACTGAATTTCTATGATTTTAAATGAGTGGAATCTGACCCTAACTATAACACCCTTGGAACCTTTGGTTTTTTTCAGTGAATATCTAAGATTTTTTGTATTACTATTTCCTAACTATAACGTCCCTGTAACCTTTGTTTTTTTCATTTAATTTTAAAGGTTTTTCAAATTCCTTTTCTAAAGCATTATGTCCCCCTAATGTTTACCTTTTTTAGTTAATTTGTGGGGTTTATTTTTAATAGTAAGTGTATTACCATTTTTTTTTTATCTAGTTTTTTTGTACTGTAGATATTCCTTTTTATAAATATACTTTTTATACATTTAAAAACATAAAAATCACTTATTAAGTTAACGTAAAATTAACCACGTTTTTAATGTAATTAAACAAATTTTATTTTTTTCAAATATTTTTGAGGTACCGAGGTACCTTTGTGGGTCCGCAAACACAGACAGACTACTACTCTATGGTTTTTACTCCCGATCCTGTAATCAGAACGAATTCGCGACTCTGAATTCGGGGATACGCCGAAAATGTGATAAATTATTGCACATATGTACACCCCTCCATTGTCATTAATGACATCAATGTGAACATAATTAGAAGTATATATGAACCAACTTATTTCTGTTTTTCAAAAAAAAGTACCCATTTCACCAGTTTCGCAAATCTGCAAATTTACGGACCAGATTCGCAAATTTACTCAAATACATACCCAAACCTTTCCTTCTGATTGGATACATTAAGACCCCACC
Organism: Calotriton arnoldi; assembly: GCA_963921515.1. Classification (NCBI taxonomy): domain Eukaryota; kingdom Metazoa; phylum Chordata; class Amphibia; order Caudata; family Salamandridae; genus Calotriton; species Calotriton arnoldi. The sequence continues at coordinate 19,168 of CAWUFW010004188.1, forward strand.
TTTGCACATGGAAAACTACACCCAAAAGCAGTTACTTCTCCAGTTAAGTATCTCGAAAAAGGATTGAGAACCAGTGCTGCTCTGCTTTCACACAATGACTAGAGCTAGATCATCTGTCGAAGATTTGCATCCACAACCTGTTGAGGATGAGGAGGAAGACACACCACCTTGCAAAAAAGAAAGTGATGTGTGGAAGCACTTTACTATACCTTCTGAGGAAAATAAAGTAACAACAAAATATGTGCAGGGCAATATTTGCACCAAGCAGTTATCCAGAGGTACTGCAAAGAAGTATTCACATGGGACACGTTCCATGTGGAGCTACCTTAAAACAATTCATGAAAGGGTCTACAACTGAATGATGCAAGAGAAAGCAGGTGCAAAAGGACAGTTGACCTCTACAGCAGCCTTGGGAGAACCATCATCAGCTTTAGTCATTACAATGCCAGCTGCTTGCGAGGAATTGAGTGACATGGTTATTCACTGCATGAAATGCCACACGTGTGTTGCTGTGAAAATGTATGCATGTGGGTGCATTCTTGGATACAGTGAAGAAGCATCACTGTTAGTTTTTTTCTTATTGTTTTTAATGTGTCAGTGGCTGTATCGGTGTGAGAGTGGGTGTGTCAGTGTGTGCATGAGTGTATGCCTGGTTGTGGTATTGGATGCATTAGTGTTTCATTGGGTGTGTCAGTGCCTGCTTTGGTGTATGCCTGGCTGTGTCAGTGTCTACATTAACATATGCCTGGATGTGTCAGTGTATGCATTAGTATCACTCTGGGTGTGTCACTCTATGCGTCAATGTGTGTCTTGGCATGTTATTGGATGCATTAGAGTTAGATTAGGTGTGTCAGTGTCTGTATTGGTGTATGCCTTGGTATATCAAAGTCTGCTTTTGTGTACACCTGGGTGTGTCAGTGTATACAACACTGTATGCCTAGGTGTCTTATTGGATGCATCAATGTTTGGATGGATGTGTCGGTGTCTGCATTGCTGTATGGTTGGGTGTATCAGTGTCTGCATTGGTAAGTCCCTGCGTGTGTCAGTGTGTGCATCAGTGTATACCTGGGTGTGTTATTGGATGTATTAGTGTTTGGTTGGGTGTCTCGGTGTCTGCACTGCTGTATGCCTGGGTGTGTCAGAGTCAGCATTAGTAAGTCTCAGGGTGTCTCAGTGTGTGCGTCAGTATGTGCCTGGGTGTGTTATTGGATGCATTCGTATTTGGCTGGATATGTCAGTGTCTGCATTACTGTATGCCTGGGTGTGTCAGTGTCTGCATTGTAAGCCTCTGGGTGTGTAAGTGTATGCATCAGTCTGTCCATGGGTGTGTCAGTGTTTGTGTCAGTGTGTGCGAGAGTGTGTTAGTGTATGCATTAATGTGTGCCTGGGTGTGTTTGTGTATGCATCAGCATCTGCCTGGATGTGTTAGCATATACATCAGTGTGAGCCTGGGTAGGTCAGTGTATGCATCAGTGTGTGCCTGAGTGTGTTATTGGATGCATTACAGTTTGGATGGGTGTGTCTGTATTGCTATATGCGTGGGTGTGTCAGTGTCTGTATTGGTATGTCCCTGGGTGTGTCAGTGTATGCGTCAATGTACACCTGGGTGTGTTATTGGATGCATAGTGTTTGGATGGGTGTGTCAGTGTCTGCATTGCTGTATGGCTGGTTATGTCAGTGTCTACATTGTTGCATGCCTGGGTGTGTCAGTGTATGCATCATTGTGTGCCCCTGTGTATTATTGGATGAATTAGTGTTTGCCTAGCTGTGTAAGTGTCTGTATTAGTGTGTGGCTGTGTGTGTAACTGGCTGCATCAATATGTATACGGGTGTTTGAGAAACTGTATCAGTGTTTGCCTGAATGTCTAAGGGGCTGTATAAATATGTGACTGGGAGTGTCATTGCCTGAATGGGACTGTGCCTAGGTGTGTCAGTGTCTGTATCAGAGTGTGGCTCGGTGTATCAATAGTTATATCAGTGTGTGTCTGGGTATGTCAGGAGCTGTATTAGTGTTTTCCTATGTGTGTCGGAGGTTGTATCAGTGTGACCCTGGGTCTGTCAGTCGCTGTATCTGTGAGTGCCTGGGTGTGTCACTGGCTGCATTGGTCTGTGCATGAATGTGTCAGTCTCTGTATAGTTTTATCAGTGTATGACTGGTTGTGAGAATAACTGTATTGATGTATCTGTTTGGGTGTGAGAGTAGATGTATCAGTATATAACTGAGTGCATGAGTCACTGTATCGGTGTGTGCCTTGGTGTGCGAGTTACTGCATGAGTGTGTGAGTCGGTGTGTGAATGGCTGTTTGGGTGTATTAGTCTGTCTAAGTAGCAGTTTCCATGTGTAAATGGATGTGTGACTGACTGTATGGGATTTTGAGTGGATGTATGAGTGTGGGTGTGTCAGTACCTGTGTAAATGACTCTATAGGTGTGCAAGTTAATGGATGAGTACCTTTGTGGGTGAGTTTGTGACCTATAATTAAAATTATTAATATACAGTTTTATAACTTTGCAAATACATTTTATTAACACATTACAAAACAATTAAAACCAAACAATTAAAAAATAAACATGGCATAACTTATTTAACTATTTACAAATACACTTTTGTGCAAAAGTACTTCAGGAAGCACAAAAGTGGTTTTTGAAGCATCTTACAATACCGTCAAGGGAAAGTAAAGTTATAGATAAATATCTGTACTGCAACACTTGGAGCAAGCAGTTAGACAGGGGCAATACAAAGTATTATTTACATGGGACAACTTCCATATGGAAGCACTTAAAAAGAATTCCAGAAAAGGACCACAACTAAATCATGCAGGACAAAGTAGGTGCAGCAGGGCAGTCCACCTGTACAATACCCTTGAGAGAACCACCACCAGCTGCAGTCATTATAATAGCACCAGCCTTCAAAAAATTAAGTGAGATGCTTACTCACTGTGCGAAATACCACATGCTTCTGACCATACAAATGTCTTCCCTTTTTTACAGTTCTCAGTTTCTATACTCATACACCAAAAGTGATGCACTGTTGAAAGAATCATCAATGAACAGTGGGGAAAAACAATCATAAATATTGAACACAAAAAAAACTTAGTTTCTAACTTTAAGCTGTGCAGAATTATTATGAGATAACTTATATAACTTTTCCAAACAAACTGTAACATTAAGACATCAAATTCAAGACACCAGGAGACCTTTGCTCTTTGGATCTGGGAAAAGTTTGCAGGTGCTTTAAGCACAGATTTGGAAGTATGCTGTCCTTCATTTGTGACAAAACAAATCCACTTCTTGGAGCATTTACTGATTTCTTAACACAAAAAGAGTACCAAGCAAGAGGTGCTTCTTATATTCATATGCTATTGTGGGTAAAAGAAGTACCTGCATTTGGAACAGACACAGATGACTATAATTTCTTTCATAGAACAGTATAGTATATGTACCATTCCAAAAGACACTAAGGAAGAAAGCATAAAGCGGGAAATACTGCGTTTCCATTCAGATTCATGTCCAAAGTACTGTCAGCAGAAATATTTAATTGTATTCTTAGCTCCCCGTTGAACTGTCATGTTTTCCACAGTCTGAAGCCAGTTCTTTCTTCCCAGTTCTCTGTGGAAAAAAAGAAAAAGTATAAAACTTGTAGAAAAAGCTTCTTAAAAAACAATCGTACTTTTTACAAACATTTCAAAAGCAACCCACAAAATTCTCCCAGGACTGGTGACACTCTTTTTGACTGCCCCGGTATTTCAACCTGCACTCCTCTGGAGTGAATTCACACTTACTGACAAGGGCCTCCTTCATAATGGGATACCTCAATCTCTTTCCCTTCTCTAGGGCCACTAGGGCATCCCTTCCATCATCAGGAATATGACTCTAAAGGTCAGCTACCCAATTCTGCTCAGAGATCCTCTGTACCTCTAGAGCTACTTCATATGCCTGAAACAGCCTGTACACATCAGCCCCTCCTTCCAATCAGGCACCAAGTTGCTGGGTATACTTCATGAGCCAACAACACCCTTTTCTCCTCCAAGGATCTCTCAGCCTCATCTTTTCTCTCCTCAGCAGCCACCTGGGAAAACTACAGCCTCAGGTCCCTCTCAGCCTGCCTGTCCTTTTCCTCCTCAAGGGACTGGGTTTGGGAGGAGACACTACTTTCTGCAATGAATCCTGTAGGTAACTCTCTCTCTGTGGGATATCCCCTCTCTCCTCTGCAACCTTTGCCCAGTCATTTCTGTACTCCTTTCCCTCTTTCTCAGAGCCAGAATCTTTGGGGCCTTGACTCTAAGGTCAACTATAATCAGAGTTCTCCCTTCTCAAGAGTGCTGAAGTAGTCCACTTAAAACTCTTCCTGTGATGCAGATTGCATTCTGTGGATCTTCTCCTAGACTGTAAGGGCCAAATAGTACTCAAACGTGGACATACAAGTGAGCAAATGGGTGTGTGAATGGCCTTATGAGTGTGTGAGTGAGTGTGGCAGTCACTCACTTGCTACATGTGTGAAGGCTATATAAGTGCTTTTGTAGGAGTGTAACTGGGTCTGTAAGTGCCTGCCTGACTGTCTGAGCATATGCAAATCTCCTGCTATTAAATTATATACTATAAGCAAGCTCCCACATCTAATTTCAAACACATTCATTTATACTGCCATAACAAAATGAATATTCATTCAGTATACCAACTCATCTTTCTCCTTTCCTGCTCACTGTATTTTTAGTTAATGTTCTCATCTAAGCACCCTTCCATTTGCCCTTCTAGTATAGTGCCTAGAAGCTACACATTTTCTTCCAGCTTACATTCACTCTCTATTTTTTCTAAATGTACTTTTATATTCTTCAATCTAATTAACATACCTGTAAAAGCTGTTTGCTGTTCTCTCAGTTTTATATCTATATCTGGAAGCATCTGTTTTCATGTGAAATCTCCAGTCAGAACTCCTGTAAACCACCTCCTCTTTCAGTAGAAAAGCAGGTAAAATGGCTACCCCTCACCATGTGCTCTTACTTACAATGCTTTAGTTAACAAATCACAGGCATCATTTCATCTTTCTTTTTTGTTATACCACTTCTTTTTTTTGTGTCGTAATTCTTTATTAAAATTTTAAAAGTAAACAGATACATATAAGTGCTGCACAACGTGATGGGTGTACAAGAGTCTATTGATAATAAAGATATTAGTGTACTATTAAAAAGAAAAGCTACTTAGAATAAAAAGGGAGATAGGGAAAAGAGAGGAAGATAAATTATATAGGATAAGTCATGGTTATGAGGAACAGATTTGGAGATGATTATTAAGGGCGCTGAGTAGTTATGAATAAGAAATGTTGCAGTTTCCTTGCACAGAGCAAGGAGGAACATAGGGAAGAAGGGAAGGGAAGGGTAAGAGAGAAGAGGAGGAAGGAAGAGTGGAAGGAAAAAGGAAAAAAGGGGAGGAGGAAAAGGCTCATGCACAATGAGAAAAAGAGGAGATAGAAGAGGAGGGGAGAGAGAGGAAGGAAAGGTGGAGAAGGGAGGGGAGGGGAGAAGAAAAGTGAGGCAAGCAAAAATAACATTCAGGAGTCACAAAGATAATGGGGCCGTACTTGTTGGAACATTTCCTCTCGGTCTTGCAGTCGATATATTACACGTTCATGGGATGCTGTCTGAATCATTGCTACCATCTAATCCTCCTTTGAGGGGGGCGTTAGGTGATTGCCACTGTCTCAAGATACAGATTTTAGCTGTAGAGAGCGCAGTGTGCAAGAGGCAATGTTGTGAGTGTGTAATATCAGGTGAATTTCCAAAGTCATGCAATAAGATAACGGGAAGGGGAAGTTGAAGAGGAATTGTTTCCCTCAGTGTGTTCCCTACGTAAGCCCAAAAACATTGTATAGAAGGACATTCGCATATAATATGCGGAAGGTCACAGTTAACTCCTGTACATCTCCAGCACTTGGAATGTGGTAATAATCCTGCTCTTTGCAATTTCAAAGGTGACCAGTACCAATCATGTAATGTTTTAAAAAGACAGAATTTCAAACATGCTTACCTAGTTCCTTTGTCTAGGGCTTCCAGTATGTCCGGCCAGACATCTTCTTCAATAGTGATATGTAGGCGCTTTTGCCATTTCTCACAGAGAGCTTTGAGTAGTGATTGTGAATATAAATGGTTAGTTAGTTCACCATACAATCCCGACATTACTCCCTTGAGCCGACCCCAAGTAAGGAGATAGTCCAATATCAGGGAAGGTTTTAACGTCCAGGGATGAGGACCGAGGCATTGCCTCAAGCAATGCTGTAATTGTATATGTCGCGAAGTCTGATTCAATGGGAGGTCAAATTCCTCATGGAGTAGGTCAAAGGATTTCAACTCTCCGTTAAGTATGACTTGATCTAATGTTTGGATTCCTCTTGATTTCCAACTCAGCCAGTTAAGCGCATAACCATTTATTCTGATGCTCTCATTGTCCCAAAGTGGGGCTTTAGAGTGCAAGCGATAAGCGATCCCTAGAAGACGGTGTGCTCGGTACCATGCTTGATATGTAGCTTGCATCACTGGGTGCGGAGGGTATATTCGTGGATTACGGAGCCCGTATAAGAATCATCATCACGATTTGTTGTATTTCGCTTTAGGTGTCCGTATATAGGTTTTCCTGAATCATGTCCTTATATAGGCACAATTCGCCTTGCCCTTATATAGGCATAGAATCCCTGTCCTTATTTAGGCATTAACTGTGCACTCCAAATACAGGCATGGTCACCAACATCCGTCCACCCTACCGTCACAACGAGTTCTTAGAAACCAGACCCTTAAGCTTCGGGAGTTCCCCTAGCACAGGACTATTGATTTCTCCAAGAACTCATCTATTATGTATGAACCGTTATACCTTAAGGGTTCATTCCTGACGTCTTCCTCTGTCCAACTTCACGTCAATGATAACATTCCAAGACACCTACCAGGTATAAATATACCTTCCCTTGCCCAAGCAAGTTAGAGGAGACCTCGACTTCAGAGGAGCCCGTATCCCGGCCTGACGCACTGAGAAGACGCTGTCATTCCTGCATGCAGACGAATCCAGCTTCCAGTGTTCTGACTCCCTTCGCGGGGTGTTAGAGTTCCAGACCAGGCAGGAGATTCCCACCTCTCTCATTCTCAAGGTATGGAGCTGACTAGATCCTAGAGGGACTCTTGGCATACTAGACTTAACATACTCTTATTCTACCATACTAGAGAATACTCCACCTACTTCTATCTTTCCCTACACCTAGACTAGGTTAGGTACATTGGGGTAGAACTAGCTTAGAGACGCATCGTATGAGTACTCGCATTCTTAGCTCATGTTATTTATGTACGTGAATATATGCTAAAAGATAATGCTAGCGCAGTATTATTTATTTCTACTGCTTACGCTGTACATTATTTATCTTGCATACTGTCTTGTGATCATAACAGCACATATCTCTTACACGAGAAACAAGACTGTTCAATAAAACCCTTTTTATTGAAACGCCCGTCTTTCCTTTCTGTGTAACTCTGTAGAAACTAAGCAGGCACGATTGAATGAGTGAAACCGCTATCTATTGTTTCCACGATTCTGAGACATGTTCCGCTTCTAAAGGGAAACAAAGTTGTCATGTTTTTCGGTTGCCAGAAACTACTCCCTTCTTGTTCTCAAGGAGTTTCTAGTGGCCTCTGAGCTAGCTGGCACAGGTAATTAAGTTTAATATAATCGATAGGGACATACCGACCTTAGTCCTATGTCAAACCTATAGGTTATATTATTCCAATGCGCAGAGCCTATTAGGGAAATAGGAACTACACTACATGGCGCCCAACGTTTGGTAAGGCAGTAATTTAATGCAAGATACTGAGGAACTCATTCGTGCTTTTCTCAGAGACCCCTACTCACATACTCCTTAAGACGTCCGGAGTGGGTAGGGTTAAATATCCGCCATAACTAAATAGGGAAGCACCCTATATATTAGTTGTTTGGTTTGTTCAACGTTGAAGGATACAGTGTTCCAAAATATTGTGCACCTTATCTTTTTGTTTCCTTGAAACTTGTTCTACATTTTTCAAAAAACAAAATGCCTGACTCTGACAATGGTGACGTTGCGGGTCACCCAGCTTTAACAGCTTATAACATCACAGGTTTTATTGAAACCGAGGAGGGTGTCATGGACATCAATCCAAACTTAAGAAGAGCCATCACTCTAAAACTTATAAAACATGGCCTACCACCAAGAGGAGGTAGAGCAGTTTTTGTGATAGAGGCACACGAATCCTTTCAGACAGAGGTATTCTATTCATGGGTAATATTTCCTGAATCAAATTCAGTAACAAGACTGTTTCACTTCTACAAAGAAGATGATCCACCAGAGGAATATATTCCTTTCGAGGATATTAAAATTCCACTAACATACCAGGAGCATCAGCTCTGGTTTAAAGGCACCCTAAAACATCACAGAAACATTACCAGGCTCGGTCCACTAGGTAGACCAGGAGCAACATGGCCGATTCTAGCCGGCTACACTCCTCATCCTGACATCGAAATAATGTCAGACGAGAAACTACTTACTCAACTACAAGAGTTAATAAAAATCTACAGACAACTAGTCCAATATGTCATGCGGACTTTCACAGTCCAACCACCAATTACTCAAATCGAAGCAGTATTTCCAAATACTAGCCCGTATGAGAAACACAGAATCCTAACAATCTGTTTACCGATGGGGATCACACCACAACTGGAAGACTGCACCACTTGGGGCTCAGTCTTTGCTGCCATCTATACTAAAACACATGGTATTCCATCAATTGCAGTAATACCAGATGTCCTGAAACAAATTAAAAATGAATACGGGGCAGAGCCTGCTCTAAATTTAGGTATGAAATTACTGAAAAATTTTGAGCAGGTCTCAACAATAATATTATCTAATATTAAAGGGGAGGCAGCAGCAGTGGCGATCTGCCAACGATTAAGGGAATTCGATGTTACAGAACATCAAACAGAACTACCCAGAATAATAGAACAATCATATGCAGAATTAGGCAGAGATAGTTTGGGTGGAAGACCAGTTAAGCCAAAACTATCTGAAAGTCCTGAGAAGGACTCTATTAAACAAACTCCAATTTCTTCTAAAAAGAAGTGGGAAACTAATAAAAATAATTCAGAGAAACGTTCTTAATCCCGAGGTAGGTCTCCTCTGAAAGGAGGTATAACCTCAGGAATAGGGATAATTTAAAAAAGCCTGACAGGTATCAAGATACTGATACAGGTACCTCTCGTACCTTTCAGATCTCGTCACAGACATCGGAAAGAAGAGGACGGTCAGAACATAGAGAAGAACGCGTGAAATCGAAAGACGACAAACACGTTCCGAAAAGTAAATCAAAACCTCAATTCTCAAAGAAGAAGGTAGCAGGTCTGAAGGTCAGACATGCCGAGGATACTGAGAACACAACTCAAGAACGGAGAATGGGCTCAGACAATGCTGGACATTGCAGCAGAAGTCACAATAGCTCGCCAGAACCTGAAGGAACTTCTGGAGATAGTGGACTTGAATGAGTACATTACAGTTGAGACTGTAGACCCCAGGGTTAGTACTCCACGAAAGTTATATAAAATAACACTCCGGATGGAAGGAGACATACCTAGACAGGTGAAAGCACTTTTTTGGGAAAAACTTTCAAGGGGCTATGACATACTTCTAGCAGAAAAAGACTGGCCACCACAATTTGTCAGGGAGTGCCCACATGGCGCGGACATTATTATGCCTGCCTTCTCTAACCATATTCAAATTCACCTAAAATATACTTATGCCAGGAAATGGGCAGTTGCCCAGGCCCCAGCATTATACAAAAATCATGTAGGATGGGATGAGGATTCACCTCACCATAAAATACATCTGAAAAATGAACCTACTGCACAAAGGCAGTACCCAATAAAGAAAGAAGCTAAAAAACAGGTCAGGGAGATCTTAGACCAACTTGAATACCAGGGGGTGATTGAAACATCCACCTCTTCAATGAACAATCCTTTGTTTCCTGTCTCCAAACCAGACAATACCTATCGTCTAGTTTTGGATTACAGACACTTAAACACTTGTTAAAAAACATTTGCAGTGCAAAATGCACATAGTACAGCATTAATGAATAACATTGTGCGTAAAAAATATAAAACCACATTGGACATCTCAAATGGTTTCTTTTGTCAAAACATAGCACCTGGAAGCAGGTACTTAACAGCTTTCTCAATAATGGGGACCCAGCGTCAATTTTGTCGACTCCCACAAGGGTTCAAGAACAGCCCGGGGTTATTCTCAGCGAGAGTAACGGAGTTACTACAAATTTATGATAATGAGGCATTGTCATATGGCGATGACATCTATCTGACAGACGATGACCTAGACAAACACTTGAACAGGGTGAGCACCATTATACTGGGCTTCGCCTCTGAGGGCTACAAATTCAACTTCAAAAAGTCCAGAATTGCCCATCTCAATGTCCTGTTTCTAGGATATGAGCTTTCAAGTGAAGGCAAGAGCTTGGCAGCCAACTTTTTAGACAGGTGTGCGCTGCTCCAAGCTCCAAAGACGCTAAAAATTTACAATCCATCCTGGGTTTCCTAAATTTTGGAAGAACTTACATTCTAAATTACGCAGAAAGGGTTAAACCTCTCTACGCACTAATCAAACCTGATTTTTCAATCAATAATTGGACACAAGAACACACAGAAATCTTGCGTTCACTCCAAGCTAACATGTTAGCAACAAATCACTTACAAACACGCGTAAGTCAACGCAATTTAGTGATCCGAATAATTTCGGGTCAATGCGGATTCACCTACTTAACATTTAATGAGGGTGAAAAAGTACCAATTGCATACAAATCACACTTGTATACACAAGCAGAAATGCGCTTCACTTCAACAGAAAAAATTCTGACAGCAGTTCAAACCGCTGTAGCAAAAGAAAGAGCTCTAGCCCAAGGGAAACGCATTATTGTCATAACCCCTGTTCCGGCCTTAGAGGCGGTAACTAAAGCAAGCATTCCAAATGCTAAAGCATTACATCCGAGATGGATACAATGGGTTAATTCTCTTGCTGCAACAGATGTTGAATATGTTTTTGTTCCTGATTTAAAAACACAAGCATTCCTGCAATATGAACATGAATGTCCTCTGCCCACTGAGATTCTGCCTCTCGATCAGTACGAATTCATAATTTACACTGGCGGATCCGCACAACCCGCAACAGGGAGTAAGCAAGCTTACAGTGCAGCGTGCGCAATCGTTAAAGGTCGCATGCGCGATGGCAACTTCAGACCTATGGTCACAAAAACCCAGTCTCTAGGAGATTCCACAGCTCAGCGAGCTGAACTACAAGCATTCAAACTGGCACTTGAAAGTACAAATCGAGAATTCCCCACACTAATAGTGTGCGATTCTTTCTACTGTGTGCAGTCGTATAATGAATATATACAAACTTGGCTTGAAAACAGGTTCAAGGATGCAAAAGGTGGCACAATAAAGCATAAAACGCTTTGGGAACAAGTAGTTCAGTTAAAAGCGAACTACCAAAGGCTCACGTGATCCATACACTGAGTCATCAACGTGATGGCGTTCACGTTGCAGGGAATTCATTGGCTGACGAAGCCGCAAAGGGGGCTGTTCAGACGGCTTCCGTAGCTGCGATTACTCGTTCAAAAATGAAAATAGACAGTGAGATAATGTTGGCTGTCAATGCTACGAGCAAAGGCAGTGGTGCAGCGTTACCAAAAAAGTTTCCACTCAAGTACTCTTATGTAATTGATGCGAACAACGTTCCTTTGCTCGAATCCCTGGAGTGGGGGATAGGGTAATTCCAAACAAGGAACGCAGATTAGGACTAATCCTAGCAGCACACGAAGGGATAGCCTCTGCCCATGCAGGCATTTCCGCAACAGTATCTTTACTGACACAAAGATATTGGTGGCCAGGCATTAGGAAGCAGACCAAGAACTATGTTCTGGAATGTGAAATTTGCCAACAGATGAAAGTCTCCACAGTGAAACGTCCTGCGCAGACACCCCTGTTAATTTCAGACAAACCATTAGCTTGTGTTTACCTGGACCACTGCGGTCCCTTGCAAAGGGACGGTAACTATAAATATATCATGGTCGCAGTGGATTCTTGCTCTAGGTTCCTATGGATATGGCCTCAGCGCTCGGCTGACGCTCGAACTGTTATAAAAGATTTGCGAGTCTTTATCGGCACATACGCAATAGGCATGCTACATTCTGACCAGGGCCCTGCGTTTAGCTCTCGGGCTTACAAAGACGCCATGGCCAGTCTGGGCATTGCATTGTGGTACTCCTCTCCGTTTCATCCTGAGGGAAATTCTGTTGTGGAAAGGAAAAACCGGGACATAAAGCAGTCTATAACAGCTAAGGTATTAGGATCGGGTGATGGGTGGGTCAAACATCTTTATGGGGTCCAACGCTCATTAAACAATTTGCCAAGAAGTTCTCTAGGGGGGGTCACTCCATATGAGGTCCTATTTGGGACAAGAATGTGGGTGCCCGATCTGGAATGTAGAGGCACAGTGGTGGAAAATAAACCCTTTGATATCAAAGATCGTTTGGCTGTTTTACAGGAGCTAAATGAACTAAGATCGAAACAAAGCAACGTGTTCCTGCAGCCAACCACCACTGGGAAAAAACTGGCGGACCCAGCAAGACCTGTCTGGATTCCAACAGCTGGGGATCTAGTCAGAGAGAAGATTGCGGACAAGAAGGAATTTGGACCTTCTTACAGACAACCAGTACCTGTCCTAGCCATACACGGAACAAGAACAGTACTTCTGCTGCCCCTTGCTGGAAAAAAGGAGAAAAGATTTGGGTCCATCGACCTCATCAAACCACAGTATGTGGCCAATACTAAATAGTAGGCCTCGTGGACTCCGACCTAGTAGCAGACACACTCCTCTCGCTACTATCCAAGAGGTTCAGTCTGAAAGACTGATAACCATCGAGAATTCAGCAGTAACAGATGAAGGACTGAGCAACAATGCTATGGAACTCATCCCTCTTGAAACACAAGTAACAGTTCGTCCAAATACACCTGTCTACACCAATGTAACAAGTGATCAACTGGTTCCAGCGATTTCTACAAATCCTGATGCAATTCCAACAATTGACAGAATTGCTTCTGGCTACTTCATTAACTTTGATACGTTTTCTGAGGATTCAAGTGAGCCCGAGACGTCGCCAGCATCAAAAACTTTTAAACAGCAAGTACAAGACTTTTTGAATTTTTTGAAAAAGACTTATCTAGTTTCACCATGGATTGAACTTTGGGTTATTTCTGGAATATTTTTCTTCTTGCTGTGGCTAGCTTTGGTTATGACTATGAGCGTGCTTATAAATGGGAGATACATCCATTTGGACATTGAAAGAAAAGAAGTGAACTTACTTTTGAAACCTCACAAATCATCCCATCATGTAACAAGGGACTTGTCTGCAGTGAACATCACAGCCGTTCCTATACAAGATGGTATAGTGTGGGACAAAACAGATTTTGATATTTTTGGCCCGACGGAACATTTGAACATTCCACATTTATTTAAGATCTCACTAAGTGAATTTGTTTCATCCAGTACCTTTTCTGATGATTGGGACTTTGAAACTGTAAATAATATGATGTTTGACCTAGAAAAATCTGCTGCATTTTCTAATAATGAATATTTAGAGGGTTCATCAGACTATGAACAGCTGTATTGCTATAACCACTATGGTCATCATTTTTTGCATAAATCTGCAACACCTAGAAATGTGTTTATGTTTAACCAATGGGAGCATTGTCCTACACCACCAAAAGGTAGTTCAAAAACATTTACTAAGAAGTTTCCATATTTTTCAGGATACAATACATCTGATCCAGAAACATTTTATTATAGAAATGTAAACAAAACAGGACTGAAAATTATGTTAACAAATACAAAACAGATTTACTCTGCAGCTTTTATTGCCCAACTGTCTAGACAGGGTTTCGACTTATGGAAAGACACAATAGACACAAAATCTGTCTGGGGTACTAAAGATTGGCAAGTGCAGGGGATAGAAGCTTTATTTAGAGCCTGTATCGTCCCTCAGCAAATAATGTTTTTGAATGACACGGTCCAACAAACGTCTTGCCTTGGGTTAGCCAAGATTAAAGACATGAAAGCACCTTCTGTACCGACACCTGCAAGTGATAATAATACACAGGCAGCGGTTACAGTTAACACAATACTACAACTCAACAGAACAAATCCTGATTGGAGAAAATGGTTGATCTGGCCCACAGACACAAACAACTGTCAAGGGAGATTCCTGAATAAAACAAAGGGGTTTACTATTCACAGGCCAGACCCACGATACGTCCAAAGACAGCATCCGGGGCTGCTGTGATTAATCCAACGTTTGGACAACTTTCTAATGGGAGTTACCTCATGTTGAATGATCAGAGTTGCTGTGGCATGTTGCCAGGCATCCCATATCTAGTAACGGTCAACTCCAGGGTCACTTGCTGTATGCAAGTATTGTTTGCCCCAATAGACACAGTCAGGGAGTCGCCTTTGTGGCCTTCGTTGAATGTCTCTTTTATACGATTTGATACTTTAAGCAGAATGAAAGCCATGCTTATACAACAATCAGTGCCTTTGACCTCGGCCAAAGAAACCTATGATCTACAAGTTGCAAGGACTTCGGCTGAGATACAAGCTTTAATTCGTACAAACTGCCCTATACATTTCGTAGAAATGATAGGACGTATCTTTAATATGTCAGATACAAGCGGAATTGTACATGTATTTAAGACCATCTGTTCCAGACTATTAGCACCTTTCCAGGCTGTCCTCGGAATTATCCCAAACTTTGCACATTCGGTGTTTGGTGGTGTGCCATTAATTTTAGCACTTGTTGCAGGAATTCTGTTTCTATTCCTCAAACTACGCTATGGCAAGCCTCTTCGCCAACATCACTCCGAGAGATGTGGAGAGAGTCCTCCTTGAACGGAAAGGCCGTGAGCAAATAGTACAGCTTTTGGGCATGCCTCGTCTAAGGGAACTTAATACAACGTGGTTCCTGTCATTCAGACCAATCTGGCAAGATTGCATCTTACCTGTTCTACGCTGCCTGTTTTGCGGTGAAGAATGCGTGCTAGACACCTGTCTAACAATCCCATCAGTCATGCCAACGGATATCGATACTCTGCTGGACCCGATAACGGCCCATGCTGTGTGTTGTCCCCAGAGGCTTCCAATCCTGATGGCGGCATTCATTGAGATCTCACAGACGCTTCCGGCTGCTGCTGAGGTATGAGATGGATCAATGGGCACACAGGTAACAACGGACACGAACATTGCATCTTCTGCTGAAGGCGATGTTTCTCATCTCTGTGCAATTAACCTTCTGAACGAGGTGTTCCAAATGTCGCCATCTTCGGTGGACGATATTTTGGCTATGGAAATAGATGAGCTAATGTTTACGCCAGACCCATACACTGACTTTGATTCGGCTCACAGTGTACCAGAGCAACAATGAAATGTGGCCTTCATTTTTTTCAAACTTGGAACTTTTCCCAGAATTGAACTTTTTTCTTTTTAAAATTTTTGAAATGACATGGCAAATGAACAATCTGCTTACAGTAGAACTAGTCTTATAAAACGGACTTCTTTGAATACTTCCAGGGACACATTGTCACCTTACTTGTCTAACATTTCATTTACTTCCATGATATGCAATGGCTTTGATTTTAAGAACTTATCGACCATTTCATCATATGTATATATTACTGTTTCATTCACGTTGCATTCTACTTCCGTTATATGCTTAGAATGAAAACAATGCTTTAATGTACAGTACCTATGGCATTTCAACAGTTTTGAGCTTCTTTTAAAATGCTTTTAGAAATGTTTTTAGTAATTTGTGGTACTCAATTTTATGTTTAGCATTTAAAATGTTTAGCATTTTGTATTATCGTTCAATCGAAAGTGGAGTGGATGTTGTATTCCGCTTTAGGTGTCCGTATATAGGTTTTCCTGAATCATGTCCTTATATAGGCACAATTCGCCTTGCCCTTATATAGGCATAGAATCCCTGTCCTTATTTAGGCATTAACCAAATACAGGCATGGTCACCAACATCCGTCCACCCTACCGTCACAGCGAGTTCTTAGAAACCAGACCCTTAAGCTTCGGGAGTTCCCCTAGCACAGGACTATTGATTTCTCCAAGAACTCATCTATTATGTATGAACCATTATACCTTAAGGGTTCATTCCTGACGTCTTCTCTGTCCGACTTCACGTCAATGCTAACATTCCAAGACACCTACCAGGTATAAATATACCTTCCCTTGCCCAAGCAAGTTAGAGGAGACCTCGACTTCAGAGGAGCCCGTATGCCGGCCTGACGCATTGAGAAGACGCTGTCATTCCTACATGCAGACGAATCCAGCTTCCAGTGTTCTGACTCCCTTCGCGGGGTGTTAGAGTTCCAGACCCGGCAGGAGATTCCCACCTCTCTCATTCTCAAGGTATGGAGCTGACTAGATCCTAGAGGGACTCTTGGCATACTAGACTTAACATACTCTTAGTCTACCATACTAGAGAATACTCCACCTACTTCTACCTTTCCCTACACCTAGACTAGGTTAGGTACATTGGGGTAGAACTAGCTTAGAGACGCATCGTATGAGTACTCGCATTCTTAGCTCATGTTATTTATGTACGTGAATATATGCTAAAAGATAATGCTAGCGCAGTATTATTTATTTCTACTGCTTACGCTGTACATTATTTATCTTGCATACTGTCTTGTGATCATAACAGCACATATCTCTTACACGAGAAACAAGACTGTTCAATAAAACCCTTTTATTGAAACGCCCGTCTTTCCTTTCTGTGTAACTCTGTAGAAACTAAGCAGGCACGATTGAATGAGTGAAACCGTTATCTATTGTTTCCACGATTCTGAGACATGTTCCGCTTCTAAAGGGAAACAAAGTTGTCATGTTTTTCGGTTGCCAGAAACTACTCCTTCTTGTTCTCAAGGAGTTTCTAGTGGCCTCTGAGCTAGCTGGCACAGGTAATCAAGTTTAATATAATCGATAGGGACATACCGACCTTAGTCCTATGTCAAACCTATAGGTTATATTATTCCAATGCGCAGAGCCTATTAGGGAAATAGGAACTACACTACAGATTAAGTAGTGAATGTTCCGTTGTGACCCATTGTGGGGAGTCAGTCGTGCCTTGGAATAAATAGACTAATTGCGAGAGGTGTAAAGCTAAAGAATAATGTTCCCGAGATGGTAAAATCAAACCTCTGCGGGATCGACGAGCCATTAGCTTGGCAGCAGCTCGTATACGGGCGTCCACGCGACGAAGTGTAGAAAAAGGAACTACAGTTGAGGGCATTCCAAGAGCATAGGTAAAGCGAGGAACAGGGACCATCCTTATGGCCTGGACTCTTCCCCACATGGAAAAACCCAAAAGAGACCATTTGGTGAAATCAGTTTCCATTTGTACTGTGAGGGGTGAGAGATTGTTTGAGACCATTCCTTCCAAGCCTTGATTAATCAGAATTCCTAGGTATTTTAGTTGCGACGACTTCCAGCAAAAGGGGTAACCATCAACTGATGCTTTTGCGGTGCCCAAGGTGTTTCACTTTTGTCCCAATTTACCTTATAACTGGAAAGGATTGCAAACTTTCCAATAATCTCAAGTAAGGCTGGCAGAGAATGAGGTAGATCTTTTAAAGTAAGGAGGATGTCATCTGCATATAGGTATAGCTTAGATATGCCTCCTGCTATAGATATACCCTGTATTTGCATTGAGTGGCAGATAAGGGAAGCAAGGGGTTCCATTGCCATCAGGAACAGAAGGGGAGAAAGCAGGCAACCTTGATGGGTACCTCTTCAGATTGGAAGGGTCTGAAATAAATCCTCCACAATTGACCTGAGCTATAGGATTATCATATAGTAGGCGGACCTTGGAGATAAACTGATCACTTAGGCCAAAGCGCTTCATGGTGGCAAAGAGGTAGCCCCAGTCAATACGGTCAAACGCCTTTTCTGTGTACAACGAGAGGGCTACTGCATCTTCCGACATCTCTTTTGCAGTCCATAAAGTGTGGGCTAACCTATGAAGATGATTCCTGGAGGAACGGCCAGGGACTAAACCAACCTGTGTATGGTGTATAAGAGATGGAATGACTTTACGAAGTTGTGCCGCTAGAATGCTTGCAAACATTTTTACGTCTCCATTGATGAGTGATATGGGACGATAAATACCACAAGCAAGCGGATCTCTACCCAGTTTAGGGATGACCGCAATCAGGGCTCTGTTAGAAATAGGGCCTAGCGAGGTAGCCTGAGTAGCCTCGTGAAAGGCTGAATGTAGAGTATCAATTGTCTCCTCCCCAGACCATTTATAATATTCCATGGGAAAACCATCTTCTCCCAGGGATTTGTGATAAGGTAGTTTGGCAATGGCTACAGAAATTTCTTCCTTGCTGATGTCACCATTAAGTAAATCTCTACCTTCATCTGTAAGGTACGGAAGGTCAACATCCGCAAGATAGGTGGTTAATTGATCTTCAGTTGTAGGAGCCTCAGGGGTGTAAAGTTTCTCATAAAATGATACGAAAGTGTTTACTATGTCTTGTGGCTTAGTAAGAATCACACCTGTTTCGGACCGTATGGCAGGAATAGCCATGGCTGCTTTGCGTTGTTTCAACTGTGCTGCAAGCAATCGACCTGCTTTCTCTCCCTGTTAGTAGTGCCTACCTTTTGGACGCTGAAGGGCATACTCAGCTTTGGAGGTATACAAATTATTAAGCACCATTTTGGCTAGCTCTAGGCGTCGGCGGATGGGCTCTGTGGGATGAAAGGAATATAGGTGCGTGAGGGAAGTAATTTGATCCTCAAGTTCAGTACGACGAAGAGATGCTGCCTTATTGGCTTCAGAAGCATCTCTCATCAATTGTCCACGAATAGTTGCTTTCGCAGCCGCCCAAATGGTCCTACAAGAAGTAACTGATGATTTATTATTGATTAAGTAGTCAGAGAGATGAGAGCGCAATTGGGCCTTACCCTGAGGTGAACGATATCTTTGAGTATTCATATGCCATGGTTTGCGGCCTGGGGAGACTAAACCTATGTCTAGAGCAAGGAGAATCGGAGAGTGATCAGAGAGAGCAGCTTCCAATATATGGGATTCACTAGTAATTGCAACAACCGAATGAGATATGAGAAAATTATCTATCCTGGACTGGGTGCCATGGACTGAGGAGAGGTAGGTATACTCCTGATCTACGGGCTGACAAAGGAGCCTATGATCCACCAGTGCATGGTCCAATGTTATATCTCTCAATAAGTCTCTGTCTGCCTCGTTACACTTGTCTAAAGGGCCTGTTCTGTCTAAAACTGCATCACTCGCCAGATTCCTGTCCCCACCAATAACATAAGTGGATGCTCTGATTTCCACCAGCAAGGGATTCAGACTGAGAAGATAAGAGCATTTAGCACCTGTTAGAGCATATACTGAGCCAACACAGAGGGTCCTGTCTCCTATTTTTAACTTAGCAAAGGCATATCTACCATCTGGATCAACCCAGGTCTTGACGGTTGTGACAGGCAAAGATTTGTGCAGGAGAATAGCCACTCCACATTTCCGTGGTTGATTCTCTTTAGAAGAAGACTGTGTCGTCAGAACACAATGAATGACTTTACCCACCCAATCTCGTAGTAACTTGGAAGATTCCAAAGCATCCAAGTGTGTCTCCTGTAAAAGAGCAATATCAGCTCTTTTCGTTTGCAGATATGAAAGTACTTTCTTTCGTATAATGTAATGCGTGAGACCATGAACATTCCATGAGATAATACGAAGTGGATGAGAGGAAGTAGAAATGTTTGTAGCCATGTGTGTGGTAGAAGTCAAGAGATGTTGTTTTTTAAGAAGTAGAAATTATAGGGAAGAAGATAAGGAAGAAAGTAGGATAGAGAGGAGAAGCTGCACAGGTAAGGAAGGAATATCAGGGACAAATGTGAGTAGTAATGGGGGAGAATTTATGCAAGGGGAGGAGGGTGCAAAAAAGGGGAGAGTAAGAGAAGAAAGAAAACTCCGGACAAGGAAAAGAGGACCAAATACAAGGGTAATATCCCTCTCAGATAGTTCCTAAGAGATTAGAGAATTGTGAAGGTAAAATAAGAGTGTTGCATGCGTATATGTATATGTAAGAGGGTAAGTGAGAAGAAGAAAAGGCGAGGTTCTAGAGAAACTAGAGGGGGAATGAGGAATGTAGAGAGGAAGACAGAAAGAGAGAGAGAAAGAGAGAGAGAGAGAAAAGTGGTACATGCACTGTGCAAGAAAGGCACATCACTAGGGGTATAGGACTGCTCTCTGCGGGTCTAAACTTTCGGGCTATGCCCGCCTGAGGAGCCCCGTCTAGCCTTAAAATGAATAGAAAGATATACCTATGCTATAATAATGACATTATTGAGGTTGAGAGAATGAGAGTGCTCAGATATTCAAATATTCAACTCATAATATGAAGGACGGGCTTAGAAGTCAAAGAGATATGGGAAGAGGACAGGAGATCAAGAGAAAGGGAGAAGAAGGGAGATAAAGGGAGATAAGAGGAGAGAAAGTGGTAGAGGGAGATAAAGAAGAAAGTCTATGCCATTTAAAATTTCTCATATGTAGAGTACAATCAAACAGACTTTTCATAACATTAATGACAATTAGATGTTATTTCATTTAGATATTATTATAGTTAAAAATTATCATAGTCAAATATTATTATAAATACTTGTTAAAGAGAAATGGAGGGGGAGAGAGTACGAATAGGGATCAAAGAAAGAGAACATTATAGAGTATATAATGTATAACATTTAAGCAGAGATTCAAATATATAGTCAACAATCTAATTCATGTCATTTAAAACCTACAGTACGGAAAGTATAAGCAAACAGGATTTGCAGAACAATATAAGAACAATTAAACTTTATCATATGTACTTGCTAGGAAAGGGAAGGGGGGAAAGGAGGGAGGGTATGGGAAAGGAAATAGGGTAAAATAGAAACATTATAAAGCAAGCAATGCATAACGAAGCAAGTATATATTCAGGTACTTATCCAATCGTCTTTTCGGCAGACAGTAAGGTAGCTAACTTTCATCATAACTTCAATGTAAAGCAACCAAATAAGGAGTCAAAGTTCAAGGCACACCCTCCTCAGATGATGAGGGGGGTTTTATAGGAGAACGTGACTTGTCTCTGTCTCTTTCCTGTGTGAGGGCAGCAACTGCCTGGAGGACCTGCGCTCGATCTCCCAGGGATCGGACATGTTGATCTGGATCTCGTCCCCTACTTTGGGACCGAGCTGGATTACGTCGGGTTCCACCAGAAGATGTCTTAGAGTTCAGTGATGGGAGTTGAGACTCAAGCTCAGGTATAGGCACAGCACAGTCCATATTTTGAGGAGTGATCTGCAGACGTGCAGGTTCAAAGAGGCCATACTTGATGTCTAGTTGACGCAGGCGAGATCGAAAAGAGAGAAAGGCTTTGCGGCGTTCATTTCTTTCTCCTGAGAAGTCCCCTGCCATGCTTATCTCATGGCCTTCAAATGTGTATGAGCCATGGGTTCGAGCTGCAGTGATCAATTGGCGAGCCTGCTCATGTCACAGGAAGTAAACAATGAGTGTGCGTGGCTGTACATTTTTCCCACCTTTGGGAGGACCAATGCGATGTGCTCTCTGCATCTTTAATGGTGGGTCAAAAGTAAGACCTGTGATATTTGGAAGGATTGTTCTTAGAAAGGATTTGATGTCAGAACCTTCTATTCCTTCTGGGAAACCTTCTATTCCTTCTATTCCAGACGACTTCTGTCTTCCAAGTCTATCACCTCGCTCCTAAGGAAGAGAAGTTCTTGGTCTCGGTCCGGTATAGTATTAAGGCGGTTCTCAACTGCAACATCCCTTTCAGTAAGACCATCAAACCGGCTCTGAAATCCAGCGATATCTGCGCGGATGGATTTAGTCTCAGTCGTGAGAGTAGATATGGATGTCTCCATTCCCTCTAGACGTCGTCCTACAGCAGAGATTTCCTGGAGTATCCGCTCCATGGTAGAGTCTGGTGCAGTTGCCAAAATAGGGTTAGATAATTTCTGAGTCAGGGGAGTGATATTCCAAGCTTCTGAGGCGGAGCGACCCTGGTTTAGAGCTTCAGATTTGAAGGGTTTTACAGGCTTACCAGTCGTTTTGTTAGAAGGCAACCCCAACTGTTCCTGTTTTAGATCCTCTAGCAAGTAAATGGTTCGCTTATCTGATGACTTCAATGCAGTAGACGTATGAGTGTGGGTATGAGTAGAACAAAGGAGATGATGTTATTAGCAGTATCAAAGAAGGTTAAGAGTGTATCCAACAAGTGCAAAAGACATAAGAAGAGATCTCCTTCTGAAAGGATTCTAAAAAAAAGCCTGTACTTTGTCTCAGGAGTATATATAGTGGATATTAGCCTTATCTGGGCTGAAGAATAAAGATGAGAACTATAGTAAGATGAACTGTTTAAGGGCAGTAAATAACAACCTCTGGAAAGATTCAGGTTATATCTTTGTGCCTTTCTTATGTTTCCGTGATTCCAAAAGAACTGTGTACTTTGCCAGATATTTATGTTGTTGATAGTCAGACCATCTACAGAGTGGTAAAAAGGTCTAAAGGAGAAGACAATATTGATGGTCAATCCTTCCTAGGTACTTGAGACCAATATAAGTTTTGGCAATAAGGATACCATTGAGCCCACTTGTAGAAGAGTCGGTGCGTAACGTAGCATATCTTGTTCATTCAATATCTATTAATGAACTAACTACGTGTGTACTCTGGCATAACCCACACAAAATTGGTCACAACCCATTTCTTAATGAAGCTGACAAGAGTTTGCTGCACTTTATGGCATCGGGCCCGATCTCTCCTATCTGAGATATAAGACACCACTTCTATTGGCAGAAGGGGGAAAAGAGGCTAGATTTCAGAAAACTAGGGTCGCCCGTAATAAAATTGCCTAAAGAGGCTGGTGCTCCGAAGTCGTCCGCCGCTCCAGAGTCACCCGTCGCTGCCTGCCCAAGGGTTCTGAATCCAGCGGCTCAGTGAGGAAACCGAAGCCGCCTTAAATGCTCCTGGCACCTGGTAGCAATGTGTTTCCCTCGCCTCAAAGTAGCGCGGGTCCAGTCAGTTCCGCTTGAGGAAGAACACGGACCAGGGTAACTTAAGTCAGCAAGCTGCAATATTATACCACCTGGAACTGAAAAGAATTCAGACTCGAGCCATCCATAAGAGGAGTGACTAAAGAGGCCGATGTCGCTCTAGAGTCATTTGTCATTGTCTGGCCAAGAATCCGAGTCCAGTAGTCGCGGCTCAGTGAGGAGCGCAAGACCGCCTCAAGCACTCCCATCACTTGAAGGAAGCATGGGCCCAGTTCGTACCGCTTGAGGAGAAATATGAACCAGGGTATTGCAAGTCACCAAACTGTCTGGGAAAGTCTGCAGAAGTCCAAGGTGCCAAAGTCGTCTGTCACTTCCCAGTAACGAAAACCAAATCCAGTGAATACGTCACAAATTCACCTCATGGGCGCCGTAATTCACCCGTCTCTAGGCCTCTCTCAGTTCCCCACGAATTAAGAACACTGTATAACTACAAGGTCACCGCGTCGACATCTCTGGCTTCTCTGCTATCTTTTATCAGGGCATAGGTTAATATTTGGATTCCAGGAAGCTCTTCGTCGCCATTCGGGGTTCCATTCAGGGCCCCCCATGGCGCGGAGCTCCGAGATCAAGTGGCCATGTTGTTGCGTGGCCAGACCACGCCCCCCTGGTATACCACTTCTAAATGGTCAATATTTCTTAAGCCCTTTCCATGGGTCCTGCGAAGAAGCCCAATTTGGTTGGATTTTGTCATGAATCCGCGGATCCACAAGGAAGCTCAGTGCAGCCTCCATGTAACTTCGCAGCAAGGTTCACAGATTTACATTGGAGGCTACGCTAAGCCGTGCGACGGACCCACAGATCTCATGAGTTACCAAAACAAGACGTTTTTGGGCATTTTACTGCCCATTAAACATGCTTTCACCTCATTTATAACATACACAAGGGGTTAGGAAAGCACCTGATCTCTTCAATCAGTATGTAAGCAACTTTTCAGCTTTAGGGCCAATTTCCCAAGATATAAAATGGCAGCCGCAGCGTTTCTGTGACGTACAGCCAGCCAATCAGGACCCTGTTTGGTACGTGGAGCTGCATATTCCTTGTGGGTAGATCCACGGAGGGTCCGCGTCCCTAGAAATGCAAATTTGGTTTTCAGTTAATATCTCTAAAACTACTGAATGGATTCACACCAAATTACAGAAAGCACGCTTTCTGGACCAGGAGCTAGCTTTCTGCCAAATGTGGTGTAATTCTGTTCAGCGGTTCGGGCTGTAGTCGTGTTCAAAATCCCTATGGGAATTTGCATATGGAAAATGCATTTTGGGACCCCCACTTTTTCTCAGAGGCCACTTGAAGGACCACCCTGAATCTTTCCGGACAGCAGCTGAACTGAGTGTTGTACTAATGCTGAAAATTTCATGAAGATTGATCAAATGGTGCCAACGTTATTGGCAAAACAAAAAATCCTTTTCCTATGGAAACTAGGTCCTAACTATAAGTACCTACTGGTAACCGCCAGTAGAATATATATAGGTCTGCTCCGTTTGTAATGAGACGACAGCAAGCGTTGAGTAAATATATATAAATATATATATATATAATCAGACTGGAGAGCCCACTGTGGGCAATGAACTGTTTTAAATTACGGATGCGCCGGAACCTACTAAGGTGTTACTAATGCCCCACACTTGGACTACAAGTATCATCATGCCGGAATAAACTTACGTACTATATGTGATCCACTAAAGACATTGCATGTATTTAATCAGTGATGGGAGCCTTCCGAGCACATCCGGAACTGCCTGTGAAGAAGAGGCATATCCGCCTCGAAACGCGTCGGCGAAATACAATAAATCTTTACCGGAATGAAATGCTGGCTGCCGTGTACACTGGTGTCTTCTGAGAGTGCGTCTTCAAAAAGCTTTTGGGCACTTTGTTTTCAATATATATATATATATATATATATATATATATATATATATATATATATATATATATATAAGCCACATGAGTCCTCTTCAAGCCGGGGTCCAGAACTGGTGCTCGTCGGGGTAGAGGATCCCCTTAAATTTGAAGTCCCTTCGGGTTGCTAAACAAAGTGCAGGGGATGCCCGCCACATAAAAGACAATCTCAAGTCCAAAGTTTTTCTCATGAAAGGTTATTTAATACGAATGCCGAACAACCCAACACATTTTGGCGTAGAACACACCTTGATCACGTTCTCTCAAAATATTGAGCAAGGCAGCAACATGCTGAAATGCATCTTTTTTGATTGTGTGAGAAGGAAATAGCAATAAGTCTCTTTTTGACACCACCTACCTGGCGTGCTGGGACTCTTTTAATGGAGGAAGCAGTGTTAATGTTAAGGCGCTGGTGGCAGCGCCACACCCATGTACCCCCTGCGAATGGGTGCCGTCAGGCAGACAGCACCTGGAGTGAGAGTTTGGAAGTCAGCCTGGCCCTGGACCTGACATGGAGACATCGGAGCACTGAAGCGAGGTGGGGGCTGTGGTCCCTAGAGATAGTCCCTCTCTGCACAAGCATTGGAGGGATTCCGGAGCAGGGTAAACGTGGAGCATTTGCTAAGATTGGAAATGTGGTGCAAATAATTGTGCTTGCGCTTACTGGAACATCATGACTACTTTCAAGATTGATGAAGATTTATATATTTACCGCTCAGCCTTGAATATTTAACGACATTCTGTGTATTATGACGAGCAATGCTGCTTGCACAAGTGCAGGAAGTATTTTTTACTTGACTATGGGAGATTGACATTAGCATAAATTCAGCAGCTGTGTTGATAATTTGAAAAAGATTGAGAAAAGCAGCAACATGTCAAAACACGTCTCTTTTGATTGCGTGAGAAGCGCAATAAATCTTTTTACACCATCTACCTGGAGTGCTGGGACTCTTTAACGGAGGGAGCAGTGTGTATGTATATGTATATATACATATATTACCTACTGGAGGTTGCCACTAGATAGTTATAGTTAGGACCTTGTTTCTATAGGAAAATCGTTTTTTCTTTTGCCAATATCTTTAGCGTCGTTTGACGTATCTTCGCGAAATTTCTAAAACTAATGGGGAGGTTAGGTCAGCTACTGTGTTGAAAGTTTCGGGGTGATTCGTCAAGCGGCGGCCTAGAAAAAGGGGGGTCCCAAAACACTTTTTTTCAATGTTAATTTCCATAGGAAACTTTAAACACAGCTACAGCCCGAACTGCTGAATGGAATTACACCATATTTGGCAAAAAGGTAGTTCTTGGTTCAGAAAGCACTCGGTTTGTTAAATGATGTAAATCCATTTAGTAGTTCCTGAGTAATTTAGATTTCTCAGATATACAACTGTGGCCATGATGGATCAGCGAAGCCTCCCGATCTCGTGCCTGAGATCTGATTGGCTGCCAACACTTCAACCAGGAAGTGTTGGCAGCCATCTTGTGACTCGGTTGAACAGAGTCACAAGAGAAAGGTGAAAAAACAAGAAAATGGAGTAGGGTAGAAACACCCTGACCCCTAGGCCTGTTCAGGGGGTCCCACAGGGACCAGAAGACAAAAGAGGTAAGGTGTTCCTGGGTGGCAAGTTGGCCACCTGGTTAGTACTCAAAGTGGTGGGGAGGTGGGGAATACCTCCTTTCGGAACTAGGACCCTCACACACCCAGCAAGCTAGGTGTCATGCTTCATCATATGGGTCTGCTCCTCGTCGAGCCAGCGCTGCAATGCTCGACAGGCACCCATAGAGGGGCTCTTTATCGGAGATCTTTTGTTCCTTGCCGTATAGGTGCCGTGGGTGTGAGGGGCCTGGTAAGATGTAGATGTGGTGTGTGGGTTAAAACAGGTAAGGGAATCCTCTATAATTATTTTTATTCTGGAGAGGTCACAACCTGATTAAAAAGTAAAAAGAAGAAGGAGGGTGACTATTTTGTTTTAATCTGACAAAAATTACGCTCTACCCCTTAGTGGTCAACATGTTTCTCGCCTATAAAATGTCTCTAATAGATAAGTCGGCGATTCCTCAGGACCTAGTGACTAAATGAAAACTATCTACAGTGTGTGGTGTGGTTCTACATACCACTTCTTCTCTCAGTAGGACGTTGCCCCGGAGAAAAGCAGCCAACCTAGAGTACAAACAAAAAGGATCAAAAAACCAAATGGAAATATTGGTACATGGTCCTATTGATTCAAGTGGGTGTGTTTCACCGTACACAACCTCTTTGAATCTATATAAGTGATAAAAACTACGTGATTTCATGCATATCACATTCTACGTGTGCCTTCATTTGTATTTAGAATATAAAACCTCTGTGTAACCAGTTAGAGTAATTGAACAACATGGTGAGTGAGTATCAGCTCACCTCTTAAGGATTCAAGTGCTGCTTCATCAGACCGCAGCGGAGTATATGGACACTCAACGTAGTGTCGCTGTTTATTAAAAGGAAAAAACAAACAACATAATATGTTGGGTTTGGGCTTGTAGGCACAACGTTTAGTTGCTAAGGCCATGACTCTAGAGCATTAAAAGTGAAAGTGGGCATGGTTCGGGTTAAAGTAAGCCCATAGTCGTGAAATTGGTATCATTGACAAGGTTATTCAACAGACTCAAAAGTGCCCCAGACCTGCCTGCGTAGCTGCTGGCGCCTTCACGATGCGCTCTGACATTATGCCAATAGTGCGGTGTGTTAAGAGCGCCTACAGCGCCCAAGCTATGTCTTAGTGCAGAGCTCTACAGAACATCAGAGTCAGGGTACCCTTCCCAAAGACCAGCGGTAACTTGTCAGCAATTCCCAGCACCTCTTATCTCTCTTAAAAGCTTGTGACAAGGCGTAGTCTCAACGTGTAATCCATACTCACCTGCTCCCGCTCAGAGCAGTCCGGCTCACCTACCCACTCCGCTGCATCAGGAAGCAAAAGACAGGTTGTCGGTTCCTGTCTTAAATACCCTCTCCTGGTGCCATTAAGCATGGTAAATCAGCCGCACCTGGTGTGTGGTGTGATGGTGTCGGCATGACATCATCTACAGTGTAACCATAGAGGCCATCTTTGAATGTGGTGAAAGTCTATAGTTCTGGCTATTACCTTGATGTGGACGCGCATCAAGGACTTCAAATTAGGCATTGAGTGGCGCGGTTTTATCAACAATGTGAACAAGAATTTATACAGTGCAAAAGTGCTCGCGTCACTGCGCTAAATTCGTGCATAAGTTGCTGGCGACTGCCGATTGGGTGATTCGTATGTCGGCCATCTTAGAGTGTAGTATTGTACTCTATTGTTAGTTATTAGATATATCATCCTAACATAGCCTAATCTCCATATCTGACTAGCCTGATGTCGATATCATGTGGCAGAGATGTATAAAGAGGTGAGAGACTAGCGTGGAGTCCTAAGCTGATATATTCATTCATTAAAGTTGCGGACAATGGTTGTATATATCTGTTAGAAATGGGATCTCTAGTTGGCAAGGGCTTGCACCTTTGTCCAAGTGGGGACCCTTCTTCCTAATCAGGGTAAGGGAGTTACACTCCTAAAATAACCCCTGCTCACCCCCTTGGTAGCTTGGCACGAGCAGTCAGGCTTATTCTAGAGGCAGTGTGTAAAGCATTTGCACAAAACCAACAGTAATACAATGTAAGCACTACAAACTGACACCACACCAGTTTAGAAAAATATCCAATATTTTTATATACTTAAAACAAGACCAATACGATAAAAATCCACAGTACAGTACTTTAAAAATCTTCAGTTATCACAGTGTCCTTAACAACAGTTCCTTGATGTCGATAGCTCCGTCCAGGGCTATCACGGCGTCGTGAACAAACAAATCCAAACAGTTCTGGCTGACCGCGGCGTCGCGGGTCAGCTACGGTGTCGGGAAGATCCGCAAACAGTACCTTTCAGAAATGCAGGGCGTCGATGACCTCGCGGTGAGCTTCCGAACACACGGCGTCCGCAGGCGTCGGTTCCGGAGGTCGGTGCGGCGTCGTCGGGGCCCTCGAAGTCACACGTGTTGCAGATCGATCTCCTCTCTGTTGAAGTCAGGAGCGCTGGCGTCGGCCGGCGTCGGGTGCTGCGGTGCGAAGTGCAGCGGTGCGGCGTGCGGTGCCATAAGGTTGCGGTGCGAGCAGCGGCTCAGTGGCGGCGTCGGATGGCATCGTCGGTGAGACCAGGGTCGCGGTGTGAGATGAAGGCGGTGCTCGTCGCGGTGCTGGCAGGTCATGGTGCAGCAGCGGCGTCGTCGTAGCTGCAGCGCTGTCGTCGGCTGACGAACTTGGAGTCGATGGCACCGGCGTCGGTGGGCCAAGGCTACGGTGCGGGATGAGGGCGGTGCGTTGTGTAACTTACGAGCAGTGCCCCTGAACCACGGTGCAAGCAGCGGCGTCGAGTCCGGCGTGGAGCGGCGTCGTCGGGGATACCACGGCGTCGTCATGAAGCGAGGCGGTGCGGAGTGCGGTGCCCACAGGTCGCGGTGCGAGCAGCGGCTCGGTGGCGGCATCAGCAGGCGTCGTCGGTGACACCAGGGTCGCGGAGCAGCGTTGCGGCGGTGCCCTCTGCGGTGCCTTCAGGACACGGAGTCGGCAGCGGCGTCGTAGACGGCGTCGGGTTTGAAGTCTTTGCTGTTCCTGAGACTTCTTGAACAGGGGGAAAGCTCTACCTCAAGCCCTTGGAGACACTCACAAAGTAGATTGCAGAAAGTTCAGTTCCAGTCCTTTCACTGCCCAAGACAGAAGCAGCCACTGCAGGCCAACACAGCAAAGCACACAGCAAAGTGGTAGTTCCTCCTCACAGCTTCTCCAGCTCTTCTTCTTGGCAATCTTCTTGATCCCAAAGAGTTCCCTTGAAGTCTTTTCTATCCCTGAGACTTCCAACAGGAGGCAAGCTCTACTTCAAGCCCTTGGAGAAAACTCTAACAGCAGGATGATGAAAGCACAGTCCAGTCCTTTCCCTACCCAAGACAGAAGCAACCACTGCAGGCCAATCCCACAACACGCAGCATTGGGGCAGTACTCCTCCTCCAGCTTTCCTGGTCCTTCTTCCTTGCAGGTTCCTTAGTTCAGAAGTAATCTAAAGTTCTGGGGTTTGGGTCCCCCTTTTTATCAAGAAATACTAATTGGGATGATTATGCCCTGTGTGGAGATTGCGCTCTCTCTGAACGGTGTATATCTAGTTAAATAATTATAGAGTTAGGTGCCCAGGGAGGAGTTAATCATCCAACACCCCACAGTTCAGATGCACGGATCTGTACAACAATAATATTATCAAGCCCTGGCACTCATATATACTGTATCATAAGTAAAAACTTTTATCAAAAGAACAAGCATATCAAAGTTAAAATAGTTTAATATTTTCTTGTAAAGACTCCAGCCAACACGTGTTTCGTCGCTCGGGACAAGACACCCGCGACTTCTTCAGGGCTGGAAAACATACATAGAACAGAGTATAAGCCCATGCTTTCGGGCACAATTGTTCCAATTAAAATAAGTGCATTACATGTAATCCCAACTGTGTACCGCAAATCAATCCACATAATATGTACATGGTTACCAGTGCACACAACATTATTCAGTGCAGATATTATAGCGTGTGTCATAACCTTAATACAGTCCACATCAGATACAAATGATTGATACTGTCTCATGTTGTTCACCAACCAACATTATCCTCATGAAGTTTAGGGGGTGGTGAGAAGCGGAGAACCGGAGGTGGGAAAAGAGAATTAAAGGGTGCATGTTGACTCTACGTATATGTGCATAACTAGAGAAGAAAAAATCTTAGAGTACTGGATCAGGTCCCAGGCCTACCTTAATATGACTGGCCCAATATTTCAAGCCTATAATATATATGAAAGTGTATGTTAAGTGTAGACCTAGCATGAAAAGCCATATATCCATCCACAAAATATGACCAGAAAAACATACCTTCTGACTGGTTATACTTCCGTCCCAGCCTAAATATGGCTGGGATATATAATGTATCAATGAAAGGTGGTATCCTAGCAATATCTGTAAGATGAAAACCGCACATTAAGACAAGAACGGAATAGTGCTTATCGTGCATGACACTAGTAATGGTAGCTATCCTAGGTGCACATTCGTATTAGTTAAAGACAAGTAACGTTAATCTCCCAGTGTGATCCCTGTCATGGTCATAACTGAATCTAGAAAGAAAATGGTAAGTCAAACTTGTTAATATTGCACTCAGTCATTCTATATATAATGAGGGATTATCATATCAATCAGAGAAGGAGGTGCAGAATATAGCAGGGTAACGTCCGTACGGGGCCCGGTGACACGGTTAATATAATACAAGCGTGAAAGCGCCGTTTAAAACCACCCTAGAAAGCGAATCAGTGCAATTATGCCTAGTAATTGAAAAGACCCACAACCAGCCAGTGTGTTAGCAATCTCTAACACTTACCAAAAGTGCACGATTATATTAAGCTTCGTGCTTAAATATCAGTCTGCGTACTCCATCAGCCAGTGGCATGCTGCAAGTAAAGATAAAATACCAGAAATCTATGGTATGAGCAATAATATCTCGTTACTAAAAGGCGATTAAGTTCCTTGTTAGCTTATCTACCTGTGTCATCGTGAAGCGAGGCGGTGTGGAGTGCGGTGCCCACAGGTCGCAGTGCGAGCAGCGGCTCGGTGGCGGCATCAGCAGGCGTCGTCGGTGAGACCAGGGTCGTGGTGCGGCGTTGCGGCGGTGCCCTCTGCGGTGCCTTCAGGACACGGAGTCGGCAGCGGCGTCGTAGACGGCGTCGGGTTTGAAGTCTTTGCTGTTCCTGAGACTTCTTGAACAGGGGGCAAGCTCTACCTCAAGCCCTTGGAGACACTCACAAAGTAGATTGCAGAAAGTTCAGTTCCAGTCCTTTCACTGCCCAAGACAGAAGCAGCCACTGCAGGCCAACACAGCAAAGCACACAGCAAAGTGGTAGTTCCTCCTCACAGCTTCTCCAGCTCTTTTTCTTGGCAGTCTTCTTGATCCCAAAGAGTTCCCTTGAAGTCTTGTCTTTCCCTGAGACTTCCAACAGGAGGCAAGCTCTACTTCAAGCCCTTGGAGAAAACTCTAACAGCAGGATGATGAAAGCACAGTCCAGTCCTTTCCCTACCCAAGACAGAAGCAACCACTGCAGGCCAATCCCACAACACGCAGCATAGGGGCAGTACTCCTCCTCCAGCTTTCCCGGTCCTTCTTCCTGGCAGGTTCCTTAGTTCAGAAGTAATCTAAAGTTCTGGGGTTTGGGTCCCCCTTTTTATCCTCAGCTTCTCTTTGTTCTCTGAAGGCAGAGAGGCCTTTGCCTAGTCCAAACCAGTTCTGGTCAGTCCTGGAGCACTTTGTTGACAAGACTCCTTCTTTCCTTTCACAGTGCAGGCCAGGGACATCAGACGCACCACAGGAGGTGGAGCCAGCATTGTGGAGGGAAGGCACAGCCCTATTCAGGTCCCAGGTGCAACTCCTCCCACCCATCTACATGTAGATTTTGCTATTCAGCCCTGTGCTGACTCACCCTGTCTCCTGGCATCCCCCAGCCCCTGTCACTCACACTCCAGACAAGGAATACACAACCTAGCAGAGGCAGGCTTGGATGGTTTAGACAAGAAAATACCCACTTTCTAAAAGTGGCATTTTCAAACACAGAATGTTAAAACCAACTTCACTAAAAGATGCATTTTATCATTCTGAGTCCGGGCATACTAAACTCGAATTTCTACCATGTTCCCTGGGTTAGTTAGGATTATAAGCTGTAATAATCAAAACTGCCCATTCTGGCCTATGGGGAACAGGTAGCCTTGCAGTAGTGAAAAACTAAATAGGCTGTAATTCACTATCAGGACATGCCACACACACCAGGGCATGTCCTACCTTTCACATACAATGCACCCTGCCCACAGGGGTACCTTGGGCCTACCTTAGGGGTGACTAACATGTAGAAAAGGGAAGGTTTAGGGACTTGAAAGTGTGTGCACTTGCCAAGTCGACATGGCAGCCCCAGGCTGCACACAGGCTCTGCAATGGCAGGCCAGAGTTACACTTTACGGGCTGTTTGCGTGGGTGGCACAATCCAGTGCTGCAGCCCACCAACAGCATTTGATCTATAGGCCCTGGCACTCTCAGTGCACTTTACAAGGGACTGACACATAAATCAAATAGGCCAATCATGGAAACACCAATCCATAACACATTTTACACAGAGAGCATATGCACTTTAGCACTGATTAGAAGTGGTAAAGTGCCCAGAGTCTTAAAACCAACACACACAGGGTCAAAAACAGGAGGCCAAAAAGCAAAACGTCTGGGGGTAAACCCGCTGAAAAAGCCAAGTCTAACACAACCCCCTCCCAGCCTAAAGCCAGAGTAGACTAATCAATCCCTTGATGGACTTCCCTGCTTGGGGCGATAGAACATAGACCTGGCCCACAACAGCGGGGGCACGTTCTGGTTCTACGCCTTTCTAAACCCAGTTGGATCCCTCTATCCATACTCTCAGGGCCCACTAAGCTGACCCATGGGGTACCCTTCTCTTCACCTGTGAACCCCATCTGTGCAGCGCCTAGACTTACTTTGCTCACAGATGTGTCCCAACAGGCCGACAGTGCCCACATGGCCAACACAGTGGTGTGGCCCAGTCCACCCCCGGGGGGTGACTCCTGTCCCCCTCCCAGGGGCAACGCTGTCAAACAGAACAGTAAGCCACAGTGGCTACCGACAGTTGTCAGTGGGGAGACCCAGGCCTTATGCCTCTCAGGGCTCTCTAACCTCTGTGGCGTCAGAGAGTGGGGGGCGGTAGCCCCAGGTGCCTGGCACCCTTTGTCCACTCTCCCTCCTGTCAGGCCAGGGAGGACATCCTGGCACTGACCCACCAGCCTAGGGTCTGTACCCGGCGGCTGGACAGGAGACTGGGGTAGGCTTTCCCACCCCCGGTCTTCCTCCCAGGGGCTCTGTACCCTCCCACCTGGAGCAGTACCCCCTTCCAGAATTGTTAGGGCACCTGTGGCAGGTGCCTTGCACAATTCGCCCACCAGTTCAGGGGTGCTATCCTGCAACTGGTACACCAGCCTAGGGTCTGTACCCTGAGGCTGGACACAGGACTGGGGTGGCCTCTCCCACACCCTGTCCTCCTCCCTGGGGCACTGCATCCCCCCACCGGGAGCAGTCCCCCTCAACTCCAGAATTGTCAGGCCACCTGTGGCAGGCGTTCTGCACAATTCACCCACCAGTTCAGGGGTGCTATCCTGCAACTGGTACACCAGCCCAGGGTCTGTACCCTGAGGCTGAACAAGGGACTGGGGTGGGCTCTCCCACACCCGGTCCTCCTCCCTGGGGCACTGTACCCTCCCACCTGGAGCGGCACCCCCAGAAGACAAACTGGTAGTGGCACTGTTAGCTGTTGCCCCTTCCCCCAGGTCAGGGGGGACACCCTGAACCTGGTCCTCCAACCCAGGGCCTGTACCCATAGGCTTCACCTGTGCCTGGCAACCCAGGACTTCCAGGGGGGTACACCAACCCCCCCAAGGGAAACACACTCCTCATGCGTTGGGCCAGAATCCGCCTGGCGCAGGTCTCCAGCCTCCTGTCCACCTGACAGAGCATGAAGACCCCCCAGGCCAGAAGTGGCCTCACCAGGGTCAGTCCTGGGGTGCTCTGACCTCAGAGCTGGCAACCCCTGACCTACTGGTCCTCCAAAATTGTCAGGGCACCCGTGGCAGGTGTCCTGCCCAACTCGCCCACCAGTTCAGGACCTCCCTCCAGCAACTGGTCTCCCAACCTAGGGTCTAAACCCTCAAGTTGAACCGGGGGCAGAGGCGAGGACTCCCTCCCTCTGCACCCCCTTCCAGAGTTCTGCACCCTCCCACCTGGAGTGGTACCCCTAGAAGACAAACCGGTCAGGACACTGCTTACAGTCGTCCTTCCCTCCAGGTGAGGCAGGACCTGAACCTGGCTTCCCAACCCAGGGACTAAACCCTGCAGCTGAGCACCTGCCCGGCACACCAGGACTTCCTTGGGAGCACGCATGCCCCCCCTGAGGGTAACACATGACTCGTGCGTTGTGTGACAGTCTGCCTGGCGCAGATCTCCTGACCTCTGTCCATCTCACAGTGTGCGAAGATCCCCCAGGACAGAAGTGGTGTCACCATGGTCACTGCTAGGAGGCTCAGCCCTTCTGGTTGGCCCCTGACCCACTGGTTCTCCCACTGGGGAACACATCCCCCTCTCACCCCTCACTCTGGACTCCTGCACCCTCCACTTAGGAGCGGCGCCGCCAGACACCAGAACCACTGGAGCTCCGCTTACAGATGCTCCAGGTTCTCCTGACTCTAGGAGATCCCCCTCAACGGACGGCCTATCAGTACAGCCTAGGCTCCCCACCTGGTGTTCCCTCCTCGAACCACCCAGGCTTTGGGACCGGGTTTCAGGCACCTTGGGCCGCAGCCCCTTCCCACTCCTTCTCCGCAGGGACAGGACGTGAGTCCCTACACCCTTCCCATGACACCGGGACCTAGCTGGGCTACCACGAACCTTTCCCACCACCCTTGGTTGTGAAATACCTAAGCCACTTCCTTCCGGGTCACCCCCAGATGCTTCTCCAGACCCTCTGGAACCCACCAAAAGGTCTTCCTCCAGTGCAAGCTCCCTGGGGTCAGAAAACTCACACTCCACTGGGTGTTGGCATAGCTCTGGAAAACAGGGACTTAAAATATGCTCTCCAACAATTGAATCACACAGCCCCATACAGGTGTTAACCAAACTACCCTTCACCCAACCATCCAGTGCCTCAGAAAAGTACCCCACATCATTCTCACAAGACTGGTGAGACAGTGTCTGACTGTTGCTGTCTCTCCACCCATACTCTTCTGGCTGGTATCCATTCTCACTTACCAGGGCTTCTATCATGGGGGAACCCCTCTCCCTGCACCTCTCATCTAGAGTCAGTAGAGTGTCCCTCCCACTACCAGGAATATGATCCCCTGTGTCAGCTCCCCAATCCACCTCAGGGACACTACGTACCACAGGAGTAACCTCACAATCCTGAACCCCCTGGCGTATGTCAACCCCCTCCTTGAAGTAGGGCCCAAATGTGTGTGTGCGTGTACCTCCCCCTCAGTACTAGACACTACATTTTTGCTGCCACCATCTGGGCTGGACAAAGCCCTACCGGCTTCCCAATCCAGCTCCAGCTCTTTCATTTTAAGCTCATGATCCAAGATCATCTTCTTTTCCTCCATGGCTATTCTTTTGTCTTCCCTCTCACTTTCCATCCTGAGTTTCTTTAATTCAAACTTCCTTGCTTCCCGCCTGTCCTCCAGCTCCTCTGGGGACAAGCCACTGCTGCCTTGCCTGGAGGGTCCCCCCCCTCCCAAAAGCACATCCACCCTAGAAATAGGCTCCTCTGCCTCTCCACTGAGATCACCAGATTGCCCACTGGCATGTCTGGCTGCTACCCAGGCCCTCAGCGCCTTTTGTTGCTCCTCCTTCCTAGTGAGGCCTCTGATTTGGATTCTTAGGTTTTTGCAAATCGCTCTCAATTCCTTAACATTGTAGGATTCCAACCTATCCTCCTCAAAGGCAATTTCCAAGGATGCAACCGATGATGCAATTGATTCAGGCATGTTGAAGTAGCAAGTTCAAATTGGCAAGATCAAAAATAGGCCAAAAAGAAAAAGAACCTGTATGTGGTACGTAATGGTCTGCGATATGGTAGTAGTGCACACCAATCACTGTAAGTCAAGTGCAAACACAAGTCCTATCCTCACCGATGACAACCAATGTTAGAAATGGGATCTCTAGTTGGCAAGGGCTTGCCCCTTTGTCCAAGTAGGGACCCTTCTTCCTAGTCAGGGTAAGGGAGTTACACTCCTAAAATAACCCCTGCTCACCCCCTTGGTAGCTTGGCACGAGCAGTCAGGCTTATTCTAGAGGCAGTGTGTAAAGCATTTGCACAAAACCAACAGTAATACAATGTAAGCACTACAAACTGACACCACACCAGTTTAGAAAAATATCCAATATTTTTATATACTTAAAACAAGACCAAATACGATAAAAATCCACAGTACAGTACTTTAAAAATCTTCAGTTATCACAGTGTCCTTAAAAACAGTTCCTTGATGTCGATAGCTCCGTCCAGGGCTATCACGGCGTCGTGAACAAACAAATCCAAACAGTTCTGGCTGACCGCGGCGTCGCGGGTCAGCTACGGTGTCGGGAAGACCCGCAAACAGTACCTTTCAGAAATGCAGGGCGTCGATGACCTCGCTGTGAGCTTCCGAACACACGGCGTCCGCAGGCGTCGGTTCCGGAGGTCGGTGCGGCGTTGTTGGGGCCCTCGAAGTCACACGCGTTGCAGATCGATCTCCTCTCTGTTGAAGTCAGGAGCGCTGGCGTCGGCCGGCGTCGGGTGCTGCGGTGCGAAGTGCAGCGGTGCGGCGTGCGGTGCCCTAAGGTCGCGGTGCGAGCAGCGGCTCGGTGGCGGCGTCGGATGGCATCGTCGGTGAGACCAGGGTCGCGGTGTGAGATGAAGGCGGTGCTCGTCACGGTGCTGGCAGGTCACGGTGCAGCAGCGGCGTCGTCGTAGCTGCAGCGCTGTCGTCGGCTGACGAACTTGGAGTTGATGGCACCGGCGTCGGTGGGCCAAGGCTGCGGTGCGGGATGAGGGCGGTGCGTCGTGTAACTTACGAGCAGTGCCCCCGAACCACGGTTCAAGCAGCGGTGTCGAGTCCAGCGTGGAGCGGCGTCATCGGGGATACCATGGCGTCATCGTGAAGCGAGGCGGTGCCCACAGGTCGCGGTGCGAGCAGCGGCTCGGTGGCGGCATCAGCAGGCGTCGTCGGTGAGACCAGGGTCGCGGTGCGGCGTTGCGGCGGTGCCCTCTGTGGTGCCTTCAGGACACGGAGTCGGCAGCGGTGTCGTAGACGGCGTCGGGTTTGAAGTCTTTGCTGTTCCTGAGACTTCTTGAACAGGGGGCAAGCTCTACCTCAAGCCCTTGGAGACACTCACAAAGTAGATTGCAGAAAGTTCAGTTCCAGTCCTTTCACTGCCCAAGACAGAAGCAGCCACTGCAGGCCAACACAGCAAAGCACACAGCAAAGTGGTAGTTCCTCCTCACAGCTTCTCCAGCTCTTCTTCTTGGCAGTCTTCTTGATCCCAAAGAGTTCCCTTGAAGTCTTTTCTATCCCTGAGACTTCCAACAGGAGGCAAGCTCTACTTCAAGCCCTTGGAGAAAACTCTAACAGCAGGATGATGAAAGCACAGTCCAGTCCTTTCCCTACCCAAGACAGAAGCAACCACTGCAGGCTAATCCCACAACACGCAGCATAGGGGCAGTACTCCTCCTCCAGCTTTCCCGGTCCTTCTTCCTGGCAGGTTCCTTAGTTCAGAAGTAATATAAAGTTCTGGGGTTTGGGTCCCCCTTTTTATCCTCAGCTTCTCTTTGTTCTCTGAAGTCAGAGAGGCCTTTGCCTAGTCCAAACCAGTTCTGGTCAGTCCTGGAGCACTTTGTTGACAAGACTCCTTCTTTCCTTTCACAGTGCAGGCCAGGGACATCAGACACACCACAGGAGGTGGAACCAGCATTGTGGAGGGAAGGCACAGCCCTATTCAGGTCCCAGGTGCAACTCCTCCCACCCAACTACATGTAGATTTTGCTATTCAGCCCTGTGCTGACTCACCCTGTCTCCTGGCATCCCCCAGCCCCTGTCACTCACACTCCAGACAAGGAATACACAACCTAGCAGAGGCAGGCTTGGATGGTTTAGACAAGAAAATACCCACTTTCTAAAAGTGGCATTTTCAAACACAGAATGTTAAAACCAACTTCACTAAAAGATGCATTTTATCATTCTGAGTCCGGGCATACTAAACTCGAATTTCTACCATGTTCCCTGGGTCAGTTAGGATTATAAGCTGTAATAATCAAAACTGCCCATTCTGGCCTATGGGGAACAGGTAGCCTTGCAGTAGTGAAAAACTAAATAGGCTGTAATTCACTATCAGGACATGCCACACACACCAGGGCATGTCCTACCTTTCACATACAATGCACCCTGCCCACAGGGGTACCTTGGGCCTACCTTAGGGGTGACTAACATGTAGAAAAGGGAAGGTTTAGGGACTTGCAAGTGTGTGCACTTGCCAAGTCGACATGGCAGCCCCAGGCTGCACACAGGCTCTGCAATGGCAGGCCAGAGTTACACTTTACGGGCTGTTTGCGTGGGTGGCACAATCCAGTGCTGCAGCCCACCAACAGCATTTGATCTATAGGCCCTGGCACTCTCAGTGCACTTTACAAGGGACTGACACATAAATCAAATAGGCCAATCATGGAAACACCAATCCATAACACATTTTACACAGAGAGCATATGCACTTTAGCACTGATTAGCAGTGGTAAAGTGCCCAGAGTCCTAAAACCAACACACACAGGGTCAAAAACAGGAGGCCAAAAAGCAAAACGTCTGGGGGTAAACCCGCTGAAAAAGCCAAGTCTAACAATATCAGATTAATTAATGGTGCTCCAGGGTATGGCGTCATTCAGGCCGTCATTTGCTAAGTCAAGACGGAACACCCACCTTTGTTCAATCCTGTACAAAGCAGTCTGTGTTATTTGTTGGTGGGATTCTAGGATGACCCAGCGTAGACTCTCTGGGGGTGTCCGAGTTCAGAGAAGTGGGTGTATAGTTTGGTGGTAGTTTTATGGCAACGAATATTGCTCTTGTGCTCAGTGATTCTGACCTTAACGGGCCTCATGGTCATGCCAACATACCTCTTGTCACAAGGGCAGGTCAGCATGTACACACAACGTGGGGTGTTACAGTTAGTGTGTTTGATTAGCGTCCATGTAAATGTGTCTGATAGAACCAATTGTTTGGTGTGTCTGGTCTGTGGGCACACGGTACAAGAGCCGCAGGGATAGTGTCCTGTCACTGGTGGGAGATCCCACAGTTGCCTCTGGTTAGGGATGTTGCTCTTCTTAGGTCTAGTGTGCACCAACATATCTTTCAAATTGTTGGTA
Source organism: Calotriton arnoldi (assembly GCA_963921515.1). Classification (NCBI taxonomy): domain Eukaryota; kingdom Metazoa; phylum Chordata; class Amphibia; order Caudata; family Salamandridae; genus Calotriton; species Calotriton arnoldi. The sequence goes on from CAWUFW010004188.1 coordinate 59,371, forward strand.
CGTTTAAACGCAAACCTTGGTTTGGGTATTGACAGAGTACTCGTGTTCAGAATTGCCCAGTGTTTGTTCACTGCCTTCTTTATTAGATTGGATCTAGGTGTGTACATGGTCACACAGGTCAAAATATCAGTGGGTTCTTTCTCATGTACCTCTAGGAGGCTTTCACGATTATTGTTTCTTGCTCGTTTCATGCAAGAGTAAACCTGTTTCTTAGGGTATTGTCTCTTCAGCAGATTGTCAGCCAGTATCTCTGCTTCAATTTTGTAGTCCTCTGTAGAACTACAATTTCTTCTAATTCTTAGAAATTGGCTGAAGGGAAGGTTATTTCTCAGTGTAGCAGGATGATAGCTGCTGCACAGTAGCAAGCTGTTTCTGTCGGTAGGCTTTTTGTATAGGGATGTCGTTATTCTACCCTCTTGTAATCTGATGGTGAGATCTAGGAAGGCAATGTTCATGGCAGATATAATGTGCGTGAATTTCAAGTGCTGGTTTTTTGTGTTAATCCACTCGCAAAATTCAGCGCATCTCTGTATGTCACCCTGCCAAAAGATGAGGATGTCATCTATGTACCTCTTCCACAGTCTCAGGTTAACTCCGAAGGGGTTACTCGCATGTTGGATGGTCTCTTGTTCAAATGCCGCCATATACAAACATGCCACACTGGGGGCAAAGGTACTCCCCATCGAAGTACCCTGAGACTGGTGGAAGAGTTGGCTGTCAAACTCAAAAAAGTTTTCTTTTAAGGCCAGGGTGGCACATTGCATGATGAACGAAATGGGTGTTGCTGCTGTCCATTCACTCCCACTTAGTGCAGATTCTATTACTGCCAATGTCTCTCTCTGTGGGATATTGGTATACAGTTGTTCCACATCCAAGGTGACTAGGAGGTCAATATCGCCTGTGTTTTCTATTTCACCTATAACACAGAGGATATCTGTTGTGTCCCTGATGTATGATGGTGTCTGTTTGACCAAAGGTTGTAGGTAATGGTCGCAGAATTTTGAGAGCGGCTCTAAGAGTGAGCCGATTCCTGAAACTATAGGTCTGCCCGGAACAGGGGTGGTCCCCTTATGTATTTTCGGCAGAGTGTAAAAATAGGGTGTTTTGGGATGTTTGGTAATCAAGAAATCAGCTTCTTTACCACTGATCCACCCATTACTCTCTGCCTCATAGACCATGGTGGTTATCTCGGTCGTTAATCGAGTCGTGGGGTTTGTTGTTATCGGAGTATAGAATTTACTGTTCCGTAGTTGGCGTTGGCACTCGGTCTTGTAATCCGAAGTGGATTGTATGACCGTGGCGCCCCCTTTGTCAGCTTGCTTTATTGTAATGCTTTTGTCCTCAGTCAATGATCTAATCGCTGCATGTTCTTGATTAGAGAGATTATGGAAAGGAACTCTGGTATCCTGGTTCTTCAGTTCTTTTAAGACAGCTTTCTCAAAGGTCACTACCTCCACAGGTACCATGCCAATGGTAGGTGTGAAGGTCGAGGGATTGCGAAGGCCTGAATCCAGTCTGGCTGGTTCCTCAGTACCATCGAAGTGGGCTTTAAGGCGTATTTTTCTAAACAGGTTCTGGATTTCGCATTGTTCCCGAAAACTGTCCTCTTTGGGGGTGGGGACATAGCCAAGGCCTTTCTCAAGTACTGTTTGTTCTGTAGGTGTCAGTTGTCTATGTGACAAATTAACCACTAGACTCTCCTGCCCTCTGTTTTGCTCCTGGTTTCCATCATATTCGGTTCCTGGTCCTGCCACTGGACTTGTTTTTGTCCTCCTCTTTTGCGCCCTCTTCCTCTGCCCCAGCCTCTGCCTAAAAAAGGTGGATTGCTGGCAGGGAAGTATTGCGGTTGGCCCTGGGGATACATCGGGAAAGGCCAAAAAGGAGGCTGCGGCCCTTGAAAATTCTGTACAGGGTAGTGGGGGTTTTGTGGGTAATTCTTTCTCCTCTGATTCGAACCCTTCCAGCTCCCATTGCTGGAGTCACTGCTAGCCGAGTCTCTTCTGTCGGATTCACTATTTTCATCAGAAGAGTAGCTAGTTTTGCTGTTGGTATAGTCTGCTTTCAGATAGGGGTATATTTTTTCTTTGTTAAATCTGCTTATATCCTTCTGAAGCTTGCTAACCTTCTGCTTCATCAGAAATTCCTTGTGCTCAGCAATCTCATGGTTGAGTTCTGTCAATTTGGTTTTAAATACAGTGCCATGTATGGTAGTCTTTATGGCCCCTTCAGCAACCTGTATTCTAATAAGGAGGGCATCAGCTATCCTCTTTGCTGAATTAATAATGAGGATAAGTAAGTCCCTGGTGCATTTCCATGCTACCAGGGACCATTCCTTTTTAAAGACAGCATCATCCAGGAAAAGTCTAGGGAAGTTCTTGACTATTAGGCCATTTGGTGCAATATTGGCACTCAAGTACTCCGTCATCATTGCACCGTGGAGCGTTATTTTCACCCAGTCTCTTTTCATAGTGGTAAGGGAGGTCCAGTCCTCAGATGGTGACCCAGAGGCTGATGAACCTTCACCTCCCAGGATAGATGGTGTATTCCTGAGAATTTCTGCAGCAATTGCATCATCAAAGCTAAGTCCGGGATTGTCATCCATGATGACTGGTATGTCAGAGGATTTGGGGGAAGGCAAAATAGAAGGAGCGGGACTAAATAATAAGTCCCAGAAAATGGGCCAATGAAGGATATTATCCTTCTGGTAACCTGAAGGGACCAAGGGACCCCCAGGGCCAAATAAAAGCATCTTTTTTTGGCGGGAGTCGCGGTGGCAATTGATTTAATAATGCAGGGGCTGCACGGGACCCCACAGCCCCGGGAACCACCACTTCCCCGGAGCTATATGAAAAATAGAATGCATGAGGGTGCTCCAGCCCCCCACACAGCTCGGGGGACCACCACCTCCCCGGGGCTAATTTATTGTAATGCGAGGGGAACACGCACCCCCCCACTGCCCCGGCGACTGCCACCTCCCCGGGGCACAAATTAAGTAAAGACTGGAGTCGGTTGCAGCCCCCAGCCCTGGGGACCACCACCTCCCCGGGGCTACAAAGTATATGGTCTCTGACTACCTCTCAGCAATCCAGCTGTGTGGGGCTTACTGGAGGTAATAGGAGGGCTAGTTGGCCACCAGGGACCCTCAAGAGTCAAGGGTACTTCATCCCCCAAATAGTAGTGTACCAGGAGGCGCATTTGCAGAGTGGTGGGGAAATGGAGCGCAGCCTGGTAGGTTGCTCCCCCACCACACAGCTCCGTCTGTGTGCCCTGCTGCTGCCCCTGATTGTGCTCGTTTTTTTCCTTTCTGTGCCCCCTTGCTGGCCTTGATTGTGCTCGTTTTTCCTTTCTGTGCCCCCTTGCTGCCCCTGATTGTGCTCGTTTTTCCTTTCTGTGCCCCCTTGCTGCCCCTGATTGTGCTCGTTTTTTTTTCCTTTCTGTGCCCCCTTGCTGCCCCTGATTGTGCTCGTTTTTCCTTTCTGTACCCCCTTGCTGCCCCTGATTGTGCTCGTTTTTTTTCCTTTCTGTGCCCCCTTGCTGCCCCTGATTGTGCTCGTTTTTTTCCTTTCTGTGCCCCCTTGCTGGCCCTGATTGTGCTCGCTTTTCCTTTCTGTGCCCCCTTGCTGCCCCTGATTGTGCTCATTTTTTTCCTTTCTGTGCCCCCTTGATGCCCTGATTGTGCTCGTTTTCCCTTCTGTGCCTGTTTCCCGCCGCTGCGCCTGCGGCACCGCCCCTCACTGCCCATTCGCTGCCCCATTCCCTGCTCCTCCCTCCCACCTCCCCATTTATGGCGGCCGCTGCGTGGTGAAGAGAGCGACACCTGACCTTGACTGGTAGGTCGCTCCCCCACCACACAGCTCCGTCTGTGTGCCCTGCTGCTGCCCCTGATTGTGCTCGTTTTTTTACTTTCTGTGCCCCCTTGCTGGCCCTGATTGTGCTCGTTTTTCCTTTCTGTGCCCCCTTGCTGCCCCTGATTGTGCTCGTTTTTCCTTTCTGTGCCCCCTTGCTGCCCCTGATTGTGCTCGTTTTTTTTTTCCTTTCTGTGCCCCCTTGCTGCCCTGATTGTGCTCGTTTTTCCTTTCTGTACCCCCTTGCTGCCCCTTATTGTGCTCGCTTTTTTTCCTTTCTGTGCCCCCTTGCTGCCCCTGATTGTGCTCGTTTTTTTTCCTTTCTGTGCCCCCTTGCTGCCCCTGATTGTGCTCGTTTTTCCTTTCTGTGCCCCCTTGCTGCCCCTGATTGTGCTCATTTTTTTCCTTTCTGTGCCCCCTTGATGCCCTGATTGTGCTCGTTTTCCCTTCTGTGCCTGTTTCCCGCCGCTGCGCCCTGCAGCCCCGCCCCCTCACTGCCCATTCGCTGCCCCATTCCCTGCTCCTCCCTCCCACCTCCCCATTTATGGCGGCCGCTGCGCGGTCCGCCGCTGGCGTGCCGAAGGCGCGCCTAAGGCAAGCCCGTCTGCGCCCGTCCGCGCCGTGACCGCGCCCAGCGCCAGACCCCTGGTCCGGGCATCCCCCGCGCCCGCCACATCAACAGACGCCGATACGACGCCAGCACCCTCCACGCACTCCAACCCCGGAAAAGATCACGCCTGCTACCAGGCCACCCCGAAGCGCACCCAAGGGCCCTTCACCTGCCAGAACTGCAGCTTCGCCAGCACCCGCCCCGCCAAACCACCGCCCAGGAAAGAACCCAACTACCTCAGATGCATCCTCCTCAACACCCGCTCCGCCCGCAAACACGCCATCGAACTCTGGGACCTTCTCGACTCAACCTCCCCAGACGTCGCATTCCTGACGGAGACCTGGCTGAATCCCGCTTCAGCCCCCGACATCGCCATTGCCATCCCGGACGGATACAAGATCACCCGCAGGGACCGCACCAACGGAGTCGGAGGAGGCATCGCCATCGTCCACAGGAACACCCTCAGAGTCTCAACCAACACCGACGACACCCTCAGCACCGCCGAACACATGCACTTCCAGATCCACACCGATCCCAACACCACCCTCAGAGGAACTCTCATCTACAGACCCCCGGACCCCGACCACAGTTCAGCGATTCCATCGCTGACTTCGTCAGCACACACGCCATCGCCTCCACGGACTACATCCTCCTCGGGGACCTGAACTTCCACCGCGAGAACAAGGACACCAACTCCACCACCCTGATCGACAACCTCACCACCCTCGGACTCAGACAGCTTGTGACTACACCCACCCACGCCGCCGGCCACACGCTAGACTCCATCTTTTCCGCAAGCCCACACGTCTCCTTCAACCACACCTCCGAACCCCACTGGACTGACCACCACTGCATCCACTTCACCTACAGGAAGCCCACCACGCACCACCGCACCGAACAAATGCCTCGCCGCTGCTGGAGCAGAGTCACGGAAGACCAGCTAACCACAACCCTCGCCCTGAGCCCACCCGCCGAACCCTCCGACCCCGACACCGCCGCCCGCAACCTCAGACAGTGGATCAACGACTGCGCCAACACCCTCGCCCCGCTCAAGAATCCGCCCAACAGCCACACCAGCAAGAAAGCCACCTGGTTCACCGAAGACCTCCAGGCCTCCAAACGAACATGCCGAAAACTGGAGAAGATCTGGCTCCACGAACGGACAGCGGACAGCTACGCCGCCCACAAGAGCGCCACCCGCAGTCACCATCACCTCATCAGATCCGCCAAAAGGGCCTCACTCAAAGACCGCCTAGACAACAACGCACACAACAGCAAAGAGCTCTTCAACATTGTGAAGGAACTCTCCAACCCCAGCTCCAACACCAACGACATCCAGCCGTCGCGAGACCTGTGCGACTCACTGGCCACCTTCTTCCACCGCAAAATCGCCGACATCCACGACAGCTTCAACACCACGACCGCCCCGGCAACCACCGAGACCACTGCCCCCACAACCACCAACCGCCTGCTCTCCTGGACCAACATCAACAACGAGGACACCAGCGAGATCATGAACACCATCCACTCCGGTTCACCGCTAGACCCGTGCCCTCACCACATCTTCAACAAAGCCAGTACAGCCATCGCGCCCCATCTCCGGAAAATAATCAACATCTCCTTCGAGACAGCAACCTTCCCGGAAAGCTGGAAGCACGCCGAGATCACCGCCTTACTCAAGAAACCCAAGGCAGACCCCAAGGACCTCAAGAACTTCCGACCCATCTCTCTGCTCCCGTTCCCCGCGAAGGTCACCGAGAAAATCGTCAACAAACAACTGACCCGCTACCTCGAGGAGAACAACATCCTGGACCCTTCCCAGTCCGGCTTCCGCAGCAACCACAGCACCGAAACCGCCCTCATCGCCGCCACCGATGACATCAGGAGCCTGCTAGACAACGGAGAAACAGCAGCCCTCATCCTCCTGGACCTATCAGCCGCCTTCGACACGGTCTGCCACCACACACTACGAACACGCCTTCACGACGCCGGGATCCAAGAGAAGGCCCTGGACTGGACCACATCCTTCCTTTCCGGCAGAACACAAAGCGTCCGCCTCGCCCCTTCCGATCCAAGGCCACCAAGATCATCTGCGGCGTACCCCAAGGCTCCTCCCTCAGCCCAACGCTGTTCAACATCTACATGGCACCCCTCGCCCACGTCGCCCGACAGCACAACCTCAACATCATCTCCTACGCCGACGACACCCAGCTGATCCTCTCCCTCACCAAAGACCCTCACACCGCCAAAGCCCACCTCCACGAAGGAATGAAGGCTGTCGCCGAATGGATGAGGACCAGCCGCCTGAAGCTGAACTCGGACAAGACGGAGGTCCTCATCCTTGGTTCCAACCCTTCAGCCTGGGACGACTCCTGGTGGCCAACATCACTGGGAACAGCCCCGCCACCCACCGACCACGTACGCAACCTAGGGGTCATCCTCGACCCCACCCTCTCCATGACTAAGCAGGTCAACGCCGTTTCCTCATCCTGCTTCAACATCCTCCGAATGCTCCGCAGGATCTTCAAGTGGATCCCCACCGAAACAAGAAAATCTGTCACCCAGGCCCTCGTCACCAGCAGGCTGGACTACGGAAACGCCCTCTACGCAGGAACGACGGCTAAGCTCCTGAGACGGCTGCAACGCATCCAGAACGCCTCTGCACGTCTTATCCTCGACATCCCCCGACGCAGCCACATCACACCCCACCTGAGAGACCTGCACTGGCTCCCTGTCAACAAGAGGATAACCTTCAAGCTCCTCACCCACGCACACAAAGCACTCCACAACTCCGGACCAGCCTACCTCAACAGACGACTCAGCTTCTACACCCCCACCCGCCAGCTCCGCTCGACCAGCCTCGCCCTCGCCACAGTCCCCCGCATCCGGAAAACGACCGCCGGCGGCAGATCCTTCTCCCACCTCGCCGCCAAGACCTGGAACACCCTCCCCACCAACCTCCGACAGACCCAAGACCTACTGGCCTTCAGAAGACTCCTCAAGACCTGGCTCTTCGATCAGTAGCAGCACCACCCCCCTCTTCCCCCAGCGCCTTGAGACCCTCGCGGGTATGTAGTGCGCTTTATAAGTGACATGATTGATTGATTGATTGAGCCTCTGATGACCTCTCAGCAATCCCACTGTGTGGGGCTTACTGAAGGTAACAAGTGGGCTAGTTAGCCCCTAAGGACCCTCAGCAGCGAAGGGAACTTCATCCCCCAACCAAGAGTACAGCAGGAGGCGCGTTTGCAGAGTGGTGGAGAATGGGGGCATGCACTGCTATCAGAACTCATCAATCTGCTGTGTGGGACTTTCTGGAGGTAATAGGAGGGGTAGTTGGCCCCCAAGGACGTCCTTGGGGACCAATTACCCCTCCTGTTACCCCAGTAAGTCCCAAACATTGGGATTCCTAGGAGGTATTCGGAGGCCACGCCCCCTTTCTCCACCACTTTGCAAGCATGCCTCCTGGCGCACCACTTGTTGGGGGCCAAGAAGCTCTCCTGGTACCTCCTGTAAGTCCTACACAGCAGGATTCCTGAGAGTTGGTCGGAGGCTCAGCCCCCTTTCTCCACCACTGCAAACGTGACTGCTAGTCGAAAAACCTTAGAAATTAAATTAAATAAAAAAATTACAGGGACGTTATAGTTAGCTAATAGAATTTAAAAAACCTTAGAAATTCACTAAAAAACCAAAGGTTACAGGGACGTTATAGTTAGCAAATAGAATTTAAAAAACCTTAGAAATTCACTGAAAAAACCAAAGGTTTCAGGGACGTTATAGTTAGGAATTAGCATTTAAAAAACCTTAAAAATTCACTGGAAAAAACAAAGGTTTCAGGGTCGTTATAGTTAGGAATTAACATTCAAAAAACCTTAGACATTCACGGAAAAAAACAACGGTTACAGAAACGTTATAGTTAGGCTGACATTTCACTCATACAAAATCTGTGAAATTCAGCCGTTATAGTTAGCTGAGCTAACTATAACTCATGCCCCCGCAAATCACTGCTTAAGATGTCACATATTACATCACTCATGACAGGTCAGTGACATCATTGATGACGTCACTGATGACATCTCAAATGACATCATCCACAGAATCTTTGACACACTCATTCACACCCCCACATAACCTTTCATACATGCACTCCAACTGTCACACTACCCTTCTCAAAACTATTGACACACCCATAGCAGTACTTACAAACCCACCCACTCATTCATAGGTCTACATACACATCCACTCACTCAACCATACAGCCACTCATACACCCACTCACTCACTAATACAGTTGCTGACATATCCACTCATATACCCACACAGCCACTCGTACACTGTCAGACACTCATAGAGCTACTCACACACCTACTCATTCACCCATAGAGTCAATCACACTACCACTTACTCACCTATACAGTTATACACACACCATGTCACTTATTCATACAGATACTAACACATACTTACTCACCTATACAGTCACTGACACAAACACACACTCACTCATACAGCCACTCTCACAATAACTCACTCACATATACAGTCACTTATATATTCCAACACTCACATATACTGCCTTTCACATATGCAGTTACTCACCCATATAACACTGACACATCCATTCACTCATCAACATAGCCATACACATACTCAGTCACTTATACAGCCCTTCACTTACACACTCACTAACCCATAGAGCCACTGACCCCCCACTCACTCATCTATGCAGGCAGTCACACACCCTCTCACCCAACCACACAGACAGTCATACACCCATACACATACTAAGACAAACAATCACCCATACAGTCACTCACATACCCACTCACCAACCCATAAAGCCGCTTACACACCAACTTACAGACTGATACAGACATTCACACAACCTAGTCACTCACCCATACATTCACTGAGACATGTATAATCACTCACTTATACAGTCAGTCATGCACTAACTAAATCATCCATACAGGCACTCATACACCCACTAATTTTTCAATGCACCTTGGCTTATATATATTTAACACTCATAAACTTTTTAGAAACACTCACAGTAACTGGATGATGTCATCAGTGATGTCATCAGTGATGTCATTTGAGATGTCATCAGTGATGTCATCAGTGATGTCCATGTCATGAGTGATGTAATATATGACATCACAAGCACTGCATTGCGAGAGCGCGAGTTATAGTTAGCTCAGCTAACTATAACGGCTGAATTTCACAGGTTTTGTATGAGTGAAATGTCAGCCTAACCATAATGTTCCTGTAACCGTTGTTTTTTTCCGTGAATTTCTAAGGTTTTTTAATGCTAATTCCTAACCATGATGTCCCTGAAACCTTTGGTTTTTTCAGTGAATATATATATAAATATAAATCAGTCAGTCAGTCAAAATCTTTATTCGGTCTAAATATGAACATAAAAGCACATAATAAAACATTATTATTCGTCAAACATAGCACAATAACCGCCAGGCATAAAACTGGCTATAAACATGACAAAAAAACAAATAAACATTCCATCTTAAAAACAAAAACACAAAAACATGCTCTGGTTGTAAAAACAAGCTGAAGCTTAATAGTAAATCATCTAATAAATACCCATAGGGCAAAATCATTAAATTAGAGTACATTATGTCGGGATCCTTAAATGCAAAAAATGCTTCAGTATAGACAAGCAGTTTATAACCAATTAATTTGAAAAGAGGATAAAAATGAAATATAAATATTAAAATATGCACATTACAGCCATGCAGAAATCACTTAATAGTCAGAATCACAGGCCATATTTCCTTTTTAGTTTTAGGACAGAAGAGATAAACTTTATAACTGAAAAACATGTTTTGGGAGAATCTAGGCATTGCAAAAAGTGCAACCCTTCTTGAAGTGTGTTAAAATTCATATGACGGAAAATAGGGTGTAAAAAGTGGGATCTTAAAGTGCTGTACAATGTACAAAACAGCATAAAGTACTTTGCAGATTGGATAGAGACAGCGTCACTAGGGCAACAAGGAAGTGATATAAACCAAGTATCTGTCTTGGGAAAGGCTTCTAAAAAGTGAAACGTACTTAATCTTAGACAAGTGAGATAAAATCTTTGCTCAGGGTTCTCTATCCAATATAAGTACAGTTCCATACCACAGGAGGTTGAAATTTGCACATATTGGAGAATCATAACCATATCAAGGGACTTTACTAATTTGGTTTTTTTCCCTGTCAGCAAGGAACCTTTTGTTTTATCAGCTCCTTAGCATGGGGGCCAATACTGTCTGGGTCATCAAAAAGGTGACTCAAACCCAGATCTTGCAGAGTGTTCTTAACATATGCTAGCCAAGGATAGCTAACATAATACTAAGGTTAAGGCATTCCTCTACAACCTTGCGGGAGAAACTCATCTGAGGAGTAGCCCATATCTTCACTCATAATAAAATGGGCACCAGACTTAATTCATCCTCCAAATAACCTATACCCTATTCATGTGTGAAATGAAGCTTGTAGTGGTTTTAGAGATTGCCAGGAGTCTCCACAAGAATTTGTTAGCGGCTGCCTGCAGTGTCTACCCTGCATGTCCCCATACTCCTGATCCATATGTACCAGCTGAGAGGCATTGGCTCCTATATAACATAGACATCTCTCTAAGTGGCTTGTGGCCTAGCTTTTTCACATAGCTAAACATTTATTCACAGGATGCCACTATCTACTGAGTGCACTGGGTGATTAACCTATCCCAAGTCAGATTGGCATCAAACAAGATGCCCAAAAAATTGCAATTAAAAATCTTGGACCGGATTCACAAAGGTAAACTTAGGCCAAAAGTCTAAGTTTAGACATAAAGTCTAACTTTACTACTACTAAAGTTGGACTTTTGGTCTAAGTTTAAACCAAAAGTCTAACTTAGACCAAAAGTCTAACTTTACTATTACTAAAGTTAGACTTTTGGTCAAAGTTTAGACTAAAAGTCTAATTCAGACCAAAAGTCTAACTTTACTACTGCTAAAGTTAAACTTTTGGTCTAACTTAGACCAAAAGTCTAACTTTAGTAGTAGTAAAGTTAGACTTTTGGTCTAAGTTAGACTTTTGGTCTAAACTTAGACCAAAAGTCTAAATTTACTACTAGTAAAGTTAGACTTTTGGTCTACGTTTAGACCAAAAGTCTAACTTTAGTAGTAGTAAAGTTAGACTTTTGGTCTAAGTTAGACTTTTGGTCTAAACTTAGACCAAAAGTCTAAATTTACTGGTAGTAAAGTTAGACTTTTGGTCTACATTTACATTTGTGAATCAAGCCCTCTGGTATTAGGGGTCTCCCCTATAAAACAAAACATTTGGAGTGAGTATTTTTGGTCCACAGGTCAGAATAAAGGGTTTTTATGATCCATCTAAAAAAGCCTGTAGTCTGTGGGTGGTGCGTGCAATGAGGACTGCATCATCTGCATACAAGAGGATAGGAACATCTTTGGCACGAGAAACCTAAACCGAATTTAGAGTATTAATATAAAATAAGAATAAATAAAATCGTGCCAGTATATAGCCCTGTCTAACTTCTCATGTGACCCATATGGAGTGAGTGCAATCACCAATTTGAGTATAACGCACTTTCATAATTGTGTTCCAATGGAGGTGCTTTAAAAGATCAAGTATGAGAGTGTCAATACCTGCTTGTTCCATTAGCTCCCAGAGTTTCCCCCTATCTACTAGGTCGAAGGCACAGGAGAGGTCCATAAAGGCCACATGTTTGGCCCCCTCCTGGCTTTGATGTATTTTCCTAAGATTAAAGAAAGGTTAAGCGATTATTCAACAGTGCAGAGGCTGAGGCCAAACCCAAATAGGACTTCAGAAAAGAAGAAATTAGCCTCAGCCCAATCTTCCAGTTTAGCCAAAATTGCCCACCCTAGGATTTTAGCAGAAGAGTCTAGTAACGCGATAGGGCGATAGCAGGCTGGGAGTTTTCTGTCGCCTTTCTCAAAGATCAGCACAGTAATATATTCACTCCATCAATCAATGGGACCCTCTCTTACAACGGCTCCGAGAACTTTGGTTATTAGAGGAGCCCAAAACGTGGAGTTATGCTTAAACAAGTCAACAGGTGCCCCATCAGGGCCTGGCGCCTTCCCAGCCGCAGAACTAAGAATGGCTTTGGACACATGCCACAACAATGAATTCACTTAAACATAGCTTGGCAGGAGAGGGCATCACTGGACACCCTATCAGGGAAAGTTGATCAGATAGTGGATTGCGGGAGTCAAGAATTTAGGAGAAATGCTCAACCCAGTCTTGTTCTGAGATGTGACATACTATGCCTGAGGCTGGGCCTTCCGAAAAGAAAGGGCAATTTATGATCTCCCAGAAAGTTCTATGATCTCTTGCTTGAACTGCCCCTTCCACATCTTCCCAGGCTTTAAGTCTGACTTCGTGCTTTCATTTTTCTATGGCCTGTTTGTATTCTTTCCTGGCTTCCTTGATAGCATCTGGGTTATGCGGCATCATAATGGTAGCCCTTTTCTAGGGCTTTATGGGCTGTAATGCAATCTGAGTTGTACCATGGCTTACTTGGTCGGTCTTTTGGGGGTTTATCCCTAGTAAGCATAAGGGAGGCAGATTTACAAAGTGCTATAAAACTCTCTTGAATATTGATAGGTACAGCATCATCGAAAGACAACAAGTTATGTCCTTGTAATTATCAGTGATCAAATCTTTAAATAATTTATTTGGGTCAGTATACTCCCATTTCATATGAAACCCCCTGTTAGCAGTATAGTGTAAAGGGGGCTTAGTCCTACTCCTGGAACTGGATAGTAAAGGGAAGAAAAGACTAATAATAATTGCATAATGATCACTAAAAGGTGAAGGGTGTACCTCATACCTCCCTAGTTTAGAGGCCAAGTCCTCCAAGAGCAAAATGAAATCAATTACACTACCTTTACCTTTAACAACAAATGTGGGGGAATTAATAAAGCTTGAACCGTGTAAATCCGATGAAAAAGACAAGTTGTAAGTAAGTACGATCTAGTTCAAGGCTTCCCCATATGCTGAACGTATAAAGTGGGTGATATTTTTGCCCTGCTCATCCATGATGCCGCAAATGTGATTACCACTGTGAATACATTTGACAATATTAAAGTTGCCTGCCCACATAAGTGATACATGTGTTTTTTTCGCGAAACATTAGTTTAGCTAAAGTGGTGTCCAGTTTGTCTATAATGCTAGCTGGTTGTAATGTAAAAATATTGTAAAAACAATTGATCAATAATATATTAACTGAGATAGACCGCCGCAAGCTGCCACATATCCATATGGAGACCAGTTCGGGGGAGGACTCTAACTCCCAGACTCCCTGGTCCCCTGCACCATCATTTTCGCACCCGGAGGTGCTTATCTGCATCACTGTGGCCCCACAGCCTCGAGCAGCCCACTGCAAGCTGCCGCATTTCCATACGGAGACTGGCCCGGGGGAGGACTCCACCTTCCAGACTACCCGGTCCCCTGCACCATAATTGTTGCACCTGGAGGTGCTTATCTGTATCACTGCGGCCCCGCAGCCTCCAGCAGTCCGCTGCAAGCCGCCGCATTTCCATATGAAGACCGGACCGGGGGACACACAACTCCCAGACTCCCCGGTCCCCTGCACCGTCATTTTCACGCCCGAAGGTGCTTATCTGCATGACTGCGGCCCTGCAGCCTCGAGCAGCCCGCCGCAAGTTGCCGCATTTCCATATGGAGACCGGGCAGGGGGAGGACTCCAACTCCCAGACTCCCCGGTCCCCTGCACCGTCATTTTCATTTTCGTGCCCGGAGGCGCATATCTGCATCACTGCGGCCCCGTGGTGTGGAATGCGCCCGGGCCAAGGGCGGGCCTATCCACGCCCGTCGGAACCTGGAGGAGGCTGGACTGGGCCATTTCCCTAACATCTGACATTTGAGAGGCACAACAGTAAGACTCTGACTCTGGCCTTATTTGCTGCTGGTTGCTATACTTTAAGCCTAAATTGATTGATTCAGATATTGGGATTCTATCGGGGGATACCATTGTTTTTAATTTTCTTTTTGGCTAACAAAGCCCCTTTTTTAAGTAATAAGGTTTTAAAAACTTGGGTATTACTGTTGTACATTAGAAATCTGTTCTCATATTACAATTATGGGAAAAAGGAAGGCAATTCAATATTCAAAAAGAATAGCCAAATCTGCCAGTGGTCATTGTGTAATTGACTGGATAGACAATCATCTTGTTGATTGTGAAGATTTGTCACACTCCGATGCATCTGTGACGCGGGATGCCTCACCCGTTCTGGATTCCTCTCCTTCGGGTACTATTATTTTACAACCCCGAATTTCCAGAATGTTCGGAAAGGTAGTGAGACAACCCGAGACCGCACCTGCTACTCAGAGTGGGCGTCTTAGCCCGATTGCACCTGGTCCATCTTGCTCGTCTCCCCCAGTTGATATTATTTGTTGTAGCAATTGGGTTTTACTGTTATCTGATTTAGCTGATGAACCCACCACCCCTGTTCTCCCTGTTAGCCCTGCTTTGGATGCCACTCCACTAGAGCCTATTTCTCAATCAAGCATGGATTGTATTACTTTAATTAATGAACTAAAAACTGAAGTGGGAGAATTAAAAACTGTTATTTCCAGATTAGTTCTTACAATAACTAAGCTTAAATGTGTCAGAGATGCTGATATGCCTACTATCCAGACTACCCAACAGCCAAAAGAACAACAGCCTACACCCTCATCTGATGCTTCCTACCTACAAGGGATAGTACGTAGGGGCGTCTTTAAGATATTAGACTTATCCCCAGCATAATCCTAGAACCAACCCTCAGCCATGATGGAGTAATAGCAATCCGATTAATTCTTGTCAGATACAGCCATTGAATCCCTCAGGAATTACTAATCTCCAGTGTGACACAATGGATAGAGCGTGGAGTTTTAGGCCCGCCTCTTGTTAGGGTAGTGGGCCTAATACGTTAAAAAACAAAGTTGCAATGATAAAGGTACCAAAGCTGCAGCCCCATATAAAGTTTGAACCTGAAGATTCTCTTACAAACAAAACCATTCATTGGATTAGGTATGTTAGAGGCTGCCAAACAATTATTCGAGAAGACATCCTCAGTGCCCACAGGAGCTCCCCTAAGAATGTAATGTACAATGTGATCAAACTAATTCTAAAAGATGCAAGGCTGGTGGATGATTTGGTGGCCCTAGACATTAGGACAAATCCCTTAAATAACTCATGCATCCGGTTCAAGTATTGTAGGCCAGGAACTGATTTATTGCTAGACTCTAGGTACAGGAAAGGCCGCTACCACCAATGCTAGAGGTAGATTGACTTAGAAACCACACTAATCCCCCCTTTCCACCCTTGCCCCATTTTGTGTAAATCGCAGCAATACGTGTGTAGTGGGGATGGACAAACCATTCTGATCCAGCCTCATGCTAGTGGCCCATGGGATGAAATTTATCGGAATCGCATGGTGTGTAGCCAAAAGGGTAAAATGGGTGTTTCTTTGTATTTACCAGTAAATTCTACAGCTATTAATAGTGGTATCACTAATAAGCCCCCGGGAAACAATCACACTGTTGAGCCATTTTCTCCGACTTGACAAACTATAACTAACACTGAAGCATTGCTCAACTGCGATTTTGATGCGCCCAAGGCTGCATCCATAATGGAAATTCCTGAACCAGCAGTTTGAAATGGCTACTCTAACACTGACAATATGTCATCCCATGAGGCAGGAATTCTTAGATGTTCGATCAAAGCAAACAATGGGGTAAAAAATTGATTGTCTCTAATTTCTTGGAACCTGGCAGGGATCCATTTAAACCTTTCAGAACCAGAAGGGCATGCTTTTATAGGTAGTAATGACATCTGAATTTTCCAGGAGACATGGGCTGTGGACAGGGTACATATCTATGGTTATACAACATAGAGTATGGAATCTATTGCGCCTAAAACATCGGCAGAGCCAGTGGGGGCCAGGTAATTTTTGTGAGGGACACCTTAGCATGTAAGTATAAACAGCTATTAATAAATTCACCTGATATACTGGGGATCCAGCTCACATTTCCTACAGGCTTAAATCTGACTGTGCTTAATGTCTATGCCAGGTCGGAAACCCATGGTAATGAGTCTCCAGTTCTATCACTGTTAAATGACCTAGTTGGGGTATACCAAAGCAACTCTAAAGTTATAGTAGCCGGGGATTTTAATGCCTCTTTTGAGCCCTCCCCCCTATTAAATACTCTACTAAAGGAAGAGGACGAGGCTTGGGGTATACCAAATCTGGTACTAACTACTGGTAATCACCGCTCAACAGCTGTACCCCTCCAGATTGCATCACTGGTTATAGTAAGGAGCTTGAGGACATGTAATGGGAGGACCGCATCTGATATAAATAGGCAAACTACCTTTAAACGGAGCACTAGCACCAGTGTCATTGACTACATCTTAGTAGGTGTTAGTATTTGGTCACTAGTTAAGGACATGATGATCGTCCAGAGGTTTGACAGTGACCATAAACCCTTGCTCTTAAATATGGGGGGTGCCGCTCTGGATAGGAAATCACCCAGCTGTACCTTAATGAAACAAGAGCCTCTTGTAGCTAATAATCACAGAGGAGTCACCTGGCCCAAAGTTCTTGCTGACAGGGATTTGTACACTAGGATTTATGAGCTATTCATACACTTTTTGTCTGGTTTGGATAGTGTACAATCTTTAGGGGCAATATCATTACTATCAACCCACAGGGAATTTTATGAGGCCTTGCAAGTAGTTTTTTCGAACCATGCGACTGGCAAGAAGCCTAATGGTAGAGCGAATAACAAATGGTTCAACTGTGAGTGTAAATTAACAAAGGGGGCCCTAAAGTTAGCAGTTATTGAGCGTAGTCAGCCTGGGGTAGCCCTGGCATGTCGCAGATACAAGGCTGCACTTGCCAATGCTGACAAACGCGTTTCGGCCTCCTGGCCTTTGTCAATGTCAGCTACCCCAAGTGAAACATCATATTTAAAAAATTAATTTGATTGAAAGACTGACTTAATCAGTTGCATAGAAAGCAGACTGTATTTCTTCTCTTTGTGTCTACCTTCACCACTCGCAAACCTGGCGGCCATTTTAGAATGTTTTTTCGAATTGTAAGGCTCCTTAGCTATTGATTTGTATTATACAATGCAAACGTGCTAAACAATTCTATTTCCAACATCCAATTTCTAGGACCAAAAACAATATTCACATTTGTATTTGCCTAAATTAACATGATTTTTCAATATAGTGCACAATGTAAGATATAACATGAGAAGCACAGATGGACTGCTATATTGTCTCATATAATTGATGGATAGCATCATACATCATTTTGATATTTAAATGAGTGTACCCCCATGGCTATTGTGACTTGTCACCCTGAGATTCACATCTCCCAAGATAAAGCTCCGAATGGGCTTGTATGTCCCAATTCAATAAAACATTCTAAAATGGCCACCAGGTTTGCACGCTGTTATGAATAAAATAGGAATTAAATTTGTAAAAGCCCTGAGTGTCCGGCGTTTACCTGGAGTGAGACTATATAAAGGCCAATATATGTGGACGTTATATGTCCACATATAACGGCAGCCTCTCCCCGGGCCGGTGATTTACAATAGGGGAGCAAATGAGGTTTTATATATAGATGAAACAGAAAAGGGTACTCACTTATTACATGTACTTGTTGTCTCAGAACTTATATATTTAAGAAGAGGTAGGGGAGTTAGATGATAAACAGCTATATGCGCTTGCATATTTGAGGCAATCAAAACAGAATTCCATTTATTGCAATAATGCACTGGCACTTTATCTCCCTTTACCTCCCCCCCTTTTTTTCACGTAGTACAAGGTCTTTAGATTTAAAGTATGGAGACATACTATATAATTGTATAGCATTTTATTCTTATAGGCACATGCATGCACTTTAACACTCGTTAGATTATGAATTTGGTAATATGTGCAATATGTTGATATTTCATCTCCTTTTTGTGCACTTGCACTTTAAACTTGATGAGTGAAGTCAATATGAGTGATATGGGCATTTAGCAGTAACTTGATAGTGTGCATGTTATAAATCAAATTCGAGTAATGTTGTATTATGCACTTGCACAAAGCACTTTATGGTAGATAATGTGATATTGACATAGCATCCATATCCAGATATGAGTTCTAATTGATATAAATATTGGCCCCTGGAAGCTCATTTATTATCAAACAAGTATGAGTTAGCGCAAAATCGAGGGGTGTATTCCTGTATGCATGTGCACTTTAAAAATATGAGTTGTCATCTATTTGTGTAACAATTGAGTAATTTGGACCTATAAGCACTTGCACTTTTTCATTCATAGTGAAAGTGAATGGACATTGAGCATTAGAGAACAAAAATGATTTCGAGAACAATTGGTACAAATGGAAATTGTTATAAGAGAACTGATGTTAACAATGTTAAAGAAAAATTTGTACAAAAAATGAGCAAATAATATAAATTATAAAAAGAAAAAATGAATCAGAACAAAAATTCAAAAAACAAAAAAATTTGTGTTTGCTGTAGGGAATTAAAGAGGAAATGTAATGACTCTTTGGCAATTGTTTGCACTGTAACCTTCTTGGCTTTGAAGTATGTCTTCTATGTCAGTAGTATCATGTGATCAACTGCTCTCAACAAAGAACGGAGAGCAATGGTGCTCAGTGTGTGAGCAAGGCAGGAGATACTGCCGAAACGCGTAACAGCGTGCATTAAATAAACAGAGTGCAGAACCTATGACCGAGTCTGCAGTGTCGATGTCCGGTTTTATTGGAGACTGGTTATATATATATATATACATATATTATCTACTGGCGGTCGCCAGTAGATAGTTATAGTTACAACCTATTATCCATAGGAAATCCGCGACATTCTATTTGAAATAACTCTCTTGCCGGTTGACGTATCTTCGCGAAATTTTCAAACTTCGTGGGGCGCTCCGGTCCGCTCCTACCCTGAAAGTCTCGGGTGATACGTCAAGCGGGGCCGAGAAAAAGGGGGTCCCAAAACGCGTTTCCCCATGCATTTTCCCATAGGAAACTTTAGACACGGCTACAGCCTCGAACTGCTGAACGGAATTACACCAAATTTGGCAAAGAGGTAGTTCTTGGTTCAGAAAGAACCCTTTTTGTTAAATGGTGTAAATCCGTTCAGTAGTTGCTGAGAAAATCAAAAAGTAAAAGTACATATATATCTATGGGCACGGAGGATTCGCGCACCCTCCCGATCACGAGCTGCATGTTAATTGGTTGTCAGCTGGCTGTCAACATTCCGATTCAGGAAATGTTGGCAGCCATTTTGTCCCTCGGTAGAACCGAGGGACAGAAACAAGTGCGCAAAGCGCACAAAGGGGGAGGGTAGAAACACCCTGACCCCTAGGTTTGCTCAGGGGGTCCCACAAGGACCCCTGGGCAAAAAAAAAATTTTTTTTTAAAAATTGTCAGGATGCGCTCAGGAGCGCAAACCCTGCCGAAAAATCAAAGCGCGGTCTCCCGCGCTTCGATAGCTAATTGGCCCTCGGGTGGCCCAAGTCCCGGGGGCATGCTGGGGGGTTAATTTTATATGTGGGGGCCTCTAAGGGCTCCCCAAGCCCCGGGACCACCACCCCCGGGGCTTTATGTACAATGGTGCGGGAGGGCTCTGAGCTCTTCCGCAGCCCCGGGGACCACCACCTCCCCGGGCTTCTTTTTTATTAAAAACCTGTGTGGGGGCTCCAGCCCCCACACGCCCGGGACCACCACCTCCCGGGGCACTAAGAAAATTACAATGGGGGTCCGTTTTGGACTCCCAGAGCCCCGGGACCACCACCTCCCCGGGCTGTGCACTGAATGGGAGGGGGCCGCGCGCCCCCTCCTGGAGCCCTTGATGGCCCTGGGGACCACCACCCCCAGGGCCGGCTTCCTGCAGTGTCCCGGGTGCCTACCCCCGGGACACTGCTGTTTGTAATGACAGGACGGGAGCCTCGCGGCTCCCGTCCTGTCATTGCAAACTTGCTTTGGATATTGGAAGAGAGAGCAGGAAACCTGCCTCTCTTCCAATATCCAAAGCCGATTGCTTTCCACATGGGGAGCTGCATCTTAGCAGCTCCCATGTGTAAGCAATGCCGGCTCCCGTAGGACACGGGGAGCCGGCGGGACTGTGGGGGATTGGGGACCCCCACAGTCCCCAACGAGAGGGCCAGCCCCGGGGATGGGGTCCCCGGGCAAGTAGTGGCTCGGGAGTGGGGGCCACGCGGCCCCCTCCCCCAAAAAAATTTTTTTAAAACGATCGGGCCCGCAGGCCCCGCCCCTTCCTTCACCACTCTGCAAACGCGCCCTGGCGTGCTTGCAGAGGGGAACGAATCCCCTTGAATACTGGGGGTCCCTGGGGCCAACTAGCCCACCAGGAACCTCCAGTATGCGCCAGGGGCTGCCTTGCAGAGAGGTGTACAGAGGCCACGCCCCTTTACACCTCTCTGCAACGCAGCTCTATGGCGCTTTTGGAGGTATATGGTGGGCTAGTTGGACTCCGGGGACCCTCAGGATTCAAGGGGACTTAATCCCCCAACTTAAAACGCGCCACGGGGCGCGTTTGCACAGTGGTGAAGGGAGGGGCGGGGCTTGAGGTGACATGTGTGCAAACAGGCCCCGTGGCGCGTTTTAAGATGGGGAATTAAATCCCTTTCAATCCTGAGGGTCCCTGGGGGCCAACTAGCCCAACAGGTACATCCAGAAAGCGCCACAGAGCTGCGTTGCAGAGAGGTGTAAAAGGGGTGTGGCCTCTCTACACGTCTCTGCAACGCAGCCCCTGGCGCATATTGGAGGTTCCTGGTGGTCTAGTTGGCCCCTAGGGACCCTCAGGATTCAAGGGAACTTAATCCCTCAACTTAAAACGCGCCACGGGGCGCGTTTGCAAAGATGTCACCTCAGGCCCCGCCCCTCCCTTCACCATTGTGCAAATATTCCTCTAAAATCAGCCGAAATAGGAATTCCGATTTACTCACCTGTTATAAGGAGAGACCTCAGTGCTGTATCTTTCAGCCCAGTACTGGTCCTGAAAAGTAATTTTAACCGTACTTACCGGTAACTTGAATTTCCTTCATAGGCTAACATTGACTGGTTTCACTTGGAAATTCTTCTAAGTGTGGAGTTTTGGAACTTTAAAATATTCCTCTAAAATCAGCCGAAATACGAATTCCGATTTACTCACCTGTTATCAGGAGAGACCTCAGTGCTGCATCTTTCAGCCCAGTACTGATCCTCAAAAGTAATTTTAACCGTACTTTACCGGTAATTTGAATTTCCTTCAAAGGCTAACATTGACTGGTTTCACTTGGAAATTCTTCTAAGTGTGGAGTTTTGGAACTTTAAAATATTCCTCTAAAATCAGCCGAAATACGAATTCCGATTTACTCACCTGTTATCAGGAGAGACCTCAGTGCTGCATCTTTCAGCCCAGTACTGATCCTGAAAAGTAATTTTAACCGTACTTACCGGTAACTTGAATTTCCTTCATAGGCTAACATTGACTGGTTTCACTTGGAAATTCTTCTAAGTGTGGAGTTTTGGAACTTTAAAATATTCCTCTAAAATCAGCCGAAATACGAATTCCGATTTACTCACCTGTTATCAGGAGAGACCTCAGTGCTGCATCTTTCAGCCCAGTACTGATCCTGAAAAGTAATTTTAACCGTACTTACCGGTAACTTGAATTTCCTTCATAGGCTAACATTGACTGGTTTCACTTGGAAATTCTTCTAAGTGTTGATTTTTGAAACATACAAATATTCCTCTAAAATCAGCCGAAATCCGAATTCTGATTTACTCACCTGTTATCAGGAGAGACCTCAGTGCTGCATCTTTCAGCCCAGTACTGGTCCTGAAAAGTAATTTTAACCGTACTTACCAGTAACTTGAATTTCCTTCCATAGGCTAACATTGACTGGTTTCACTTGGAAATTCTTCTAAGTGTGGAGTTTTGGAACTTTAAAATATTCCTCTAAAATCAGCCGAAATACGAATTCCGATTTACTCACCTGTTATCAGGAGAGACCTCAGTGCTGCATGTTTCAGCCCAGTACTGATCCTCAAAAGTAATTTTAACCGTACTTACCGGTAACTTGAATTTCCTTCATAGGCTAACATTGACTGGTTTTCAGCAAAAAGTTTCAAAGTGTTGATTTTCACAAACTACAAATATTCCTTAAAAATCGCCTGTATGACTTAAACGCATTCTTTCAACTGTTTACAGGAGATGCACCAGTGCTGGATCCAGGATCCAACACTGAGTAAGAAAAAGTAACGATAACAGTTTTTACCTGCTAAGTGAATTTCCTTCCATAGGATAACATTGGTGATTCTATGAGAAAAAGTTTCAAAGTGTCAACTTTTAAAATACAATAATATTCCTTAAAAATCACGACTGTAACCAAAACGCTTTTACTCAACTGTTTACAGGAGATGTACCAGGACTGAATCTAGGATCCAGTCCTGTGGTTACAAAAGTAATCCATAAAGTAACTAATTGCATTTAACTAGAAATTCACATTGAGCTGAATGTTGCATTGTGTTTGAAAATGTGTTGCCCATTGCAACAACTGTAACTACTGTACTTAAAAGTCTATTGCCTATCTGCAAAGTATTTAAACTAAAGTAATTCATTCTGAGAAAGTATTTTTTGTAATGTAATGTATAATGTAATTACAATGTAATTTGACAAATAAAATATGTAAAAAAAATTGTTTCTAAAAATGTAGTAAATCAGTATGAAAAAAATTAATATAACAATTAATACATTTAAAAATTGTCATTTACAAAACCTTTGAAATTCACTGAAAAAACCGTAGGTTTCAGGCACGTTATAGTTAGAAATTAGCATTTAAAAAACCTTTGAAATTCACTGAAAAAACCATAGGTTTCAGACACGTTATAGTTACAAATTAGCATTTAAAAAACCTTTGAAATTCACTGAAAAAACCATAGGTTTCAGACACGTTATAGTTACAAATTAGCATTTAAAAAACCTTTGAAATTCACTGAAAAAACCATAGGTTTTAGGGACAGTTATAGTTACTTGGACATTGCACTCGTACAAAACCCGTGAAATTCCCCCGTTATAGTTAGTTCAGCTAACTATAACTCGCGCCCCGCAATGCACTGCTGATGACGTCACATATTACATCACTCATGACATGGTCAGTGACATCACTGATGACATCACTGATGACATCTCAAATGACATCACTGATGACATCATCCATGTGATAATCTGATGCACCTCCTCACACCCTAATATAATCTTTGATACACCCACTCTAAATTACAGACTGCCATTCGCAAAACCATAGACACTCCAACACCAATAACTACATACCCACTCACTGATTCTTAGGTCTACACACACACATCCACTCACTCACCCGTACAGTCACTCATACTTACGGTCACTCAGTACAGGACTATCATATGCACTCTTACTCCTATATAGACACTCAAACAACGCCACTCATCCATAGAGATACTCACACACCTAGTCAGTCATGCAAATAATTAAACACACTGCCATTTACTCACCTATACAGTTATACACACACCAGCTCACTTACTCATACAAATAGTAGCACATTGTTACGCTCTTATACAATCACTGATACAAGCACACAATCATCCATACAGCCACTATCACAATCACTCACTCTTGCTTATAGCTATTTATATACTCCAACACACATATATACTGCCTTTCACATATGTAGTTACTCACACATGTACCACTGGGACATACATTCACTCACTAACACACTCTTACACACACTTACCCACCCATACAGTCTATCACAGATGCACTCTTGAAACCATCCACCCAGTGAATCACCCACTCACACATCTATGCACAGAGTTGCACACACCCCTCCCACACAAACACTCAGGCACCCATACAGATACTCAGACAAGCATTCAATAACTCATATAGAAAATCATTTAGCTATTCACAAACACATGCAGCCACTTACACAGCAACAGACAGACGAATACAGACATACACCCAGTTTAGTCACTAACCCATGCATTCAGTAAGATACGTTAAATCACTCACTTATAGAGTCAGTCACGCACCTACTAAATCATCCATACAGACACTTAGACACCCACTCATTCTTCAATACGTCTTTTCCTATATATTTTAAAAATATTTAAACTTTACAGAAACACACAGTCACTGGATGATGTCATCAGTGATGTCATTTGAGATGTCATCAGTGATGTCATCAGTGATGTCACTGACCATGTCATGAGTGATGTACTATGTGACGTCATCAGCAGTGCATTGCGGGGCGCGAGTTATAGTTAGCTGAACTAACTATAACGGGGGAATTTCACGGGTTTTGTACGAGTGCAATGTCCAAGTAACTATAACTGTCCCTAAAACCTATGGTTTTTTCAGTGAATATATATATACACACACACATATATATCTCAGACTTCACGAAGCAGGATAAAGGCATGCTTTGTCAAAACCTGTGTTTTATTACAACATGTTGCAAAGGTTAGCGTGTTGTAATACCTGTAGGGTAAATGCAAGTGGGGTAAAGACCTGCATTGTAACAACTGATATTCCTTGAAGGCAGGTGTCACCAATGTCCAGAACATGCAATATATCCTCTGTTAACTGTTAAGTCAGCAGAATCCTGATTAAAAAGAGCTGAGTAGGTCATTGTTGGATAGGTAAGTTAGAAGTAGGGCCAAGACTACCTTTTCAAGATTTTTCCCAGGAAGGGGTCCGACCTGGCGGTAGAAGCAATCATGCCATTAATGATTTTGAGGCATATTGGGGTAACGTCAGTTTTCATCAGTGTAATTTCAATTGGTGATTAGCAAAGGAGTGGGAAGGGTAATAAAACTATGATTTAGAATATGAATTGTGCGTCTAATGGGTGGAAGGATAACAATTTGGGAATGCGTTTTTGTGGTGGGTTGGGAAGCTCTATTGATTGTGACTCCCTCAGCTCATTGAGTCTTTTATGGGAAGCGTAGGATGGTGGATTTTTATGTTAAGTTTACATCACTGTGCTCTAAGGTGGTTTGAATCTCCCTTGAAGGGTTTTTTAAAGGCATTATCATGACTGCCTAAGCAATGAGCGCAGTGCCTTGGAGAATGTCTACAAAGAGATCACACAAGCCCTAATCTAACAAAAGTGACCAAGTTGTTTAACCAACAACACCATTAGTTGATCCTGGGCATACATATGGTCCTGATTTATATGCATTGTTACACCTCCGTAAATATATATATTTTTTTTTTATAGCAGTTTTTATTAAAGTTAAGACCTGCAATTTCACATACCTCATTGACTGTTTAACATGGTTGCAGTTTGCAATACTTTGCTCGGTTACATAGATGCTTCATACATTCGATATACATTGTGTATTATATCACACGGTAACAGTATTATGTATTACTCATCTTTGTCTGACACCGGGTCTATTGCTGGGGGGGTACTCACCGCTCTCAATCTACCCCAAATGTTGATGAAGGTTGATACATTAGGGTGATTGTGTATAGTAGTTGTGCATGGGTTATGGTACCCAATGACAAAATTTAATGTCTTTTTGATCTCTCGTGTTGTGTTTTTTAAGAAATTTATTTGGGAAATTGTCAATTTTATTGTGTGTTGTTTTCTTGATGGAGAAGAAATTTTCCATTTTTCTTTATATATGATATGTTTTTAGTCTTGTACACATTTTTTAATAAAGTCAGCATATTTATGCATCATTTGTAGGTTTCTGTGCCAGTATATGGATTGTTGGTGTTAACAGTGTTCCCTTTTATGAAATGTGTAATGGTTGTGGGGTGAATGAAAGTGTGGATGTGAAAGAATACTGTGAAGTTAGAATCTAAGCATTCCCAAAGGACGCTTATATTTAAATTCATTTTGAATCCTAGTCCTTTGGGTTCCAAAGGGTTCCTCTCTTTTTAAGAAGGAGTACATATGCCTCCATTAAAGGAATTCCATCCACCCCACATTTTCTCCCATTTTTTGGGGCATCCTCTGTGAACGTATGTGGCTTTTTCGGCCGCCATGGTCATGTCCATATCCCTACACCAGTCTTCTAAAACTGGGGCATTCTCCGCCCCCCATTTTTCGTTATATTTCGTTTAGCTATCATCATACCGAGTGTTGCCCAAGCTTGGGATACGTGGTTCATGTCTGTTGGTTCCCATATATTCAGGAGACAGTGTTTGGGTTCAGGTGGGATCGGGCTGGAGCTAACCTCGGAGATGGTGTTCATTACTTCTGTCCAGTAAAGTTGCATAACCAGACAGTCCCAAAGTGTGTGGTAAAAGGTGCCTATGCCTCCACATTGATGTATGCAGTGCTGGTCAGTGATTTTCCCTATCTTGCATAGTGTCACTCTAGTAAAATAAGTCCTATGTAATACTTTAAGCTGTATAAGGCACAATCTGGAGGAAACCGCCACTACCCTTGGAGATTCAATCGCCTCCTGCCAGTCAGTGTCATCCAGTTCACCCATCTCATTCTGCCATTTTACCCGGAGCTTTAGCAAGGGGTCAGGCTGATTGTTAATGATCTTCCGGTATGTGAGGGAAATCGCTTTTTTGTCCATGTAGTCCGTTAATAATCTGTCTTCCAAGGGAGAGGCCTCGGGAAGGGTGTCATTTAATGGAATGGCCACTTCTAGTGCATGCCTGACCTGCATGTAGCGAAACATTTCAGTAGGGGCCATTTCGTTTGTTCCTGTAAGTAGGCAAAGGTGACGACTTTCCCCCCCTTCCAGAGGTCGCCCAGTCGGGAGATCCCTATTACATCCCATTTTTGGAACCCCTTACTCTTGCCCAGTGTGCCTAATCTGCCAGTGTCCCATAGTGGGGTGTGTTGTGTCAGTTTGCCAGTCCATCCCAAGTGTCTTGTTACCGTATGCCATACGTGAATCGTGTGTTCAGTAGGTCCCAGAAGGACAGATTTTCTTTTTTTATTATAGAGCACTCGATTAACCCCTTCTGCTCCCAGGGTATGTCTATCCAGTTGATACGCCGGGTCAGTGTGGGGCGCGTGGACCCACTGATTAATCACTGCTAACTGAGCAGCCCGGTAGTATGCCTGCACGTTGGGGAGTGCAATGCCACCATCATACCAACTCCTAAACAGTTTTGATGCGGCTATCCTGGCAGGTTTCCCATCCCATAGGAGATTGTTGACCTCTGAGTCTATTGCTCTAAAATATGACGTGGGGACACGAAAGGGTGTGTTATGGAGGGCATAGAGAAATCTGGGTAGTGCCATCATTTTAAAAAGTGCCGCTCTTCCCAGTAGGGTGAGCGGCAACGATTTCCAATGTTTAGCATCTCGCCTCAGTCTGTGCAACGGTTCTTGGAAATTCTGCGCTAGGAAGTCGTCAGGATCGGATGTGATATTAATCCCTAAATACTTGAAGCTGTCTGTTACCACTTTGACTGTGCAGTTCTTTGGCACTTTCGGACAAGGCCCATGTAGAATATACAGCACGGACTTCCCCCAGTTGATCGTATATCCGGAGACCTTCCCGTACACTTCGTAAATAGTTTTTTTGATGGAATAACCAGCTGGCCACTGACATCACCTATCCTCAGTCAGCTCCAGTGCTTGGCGACATCATCCTACTCCACTATCCTTTAATTCCACCAGCAAAGACCTGCACCTTAATTGTGCTTTCCTCTTTCCTCACAATTGTTTGATAAGTAGCAATCAAACCTATGACTACATCACCATCCTTCCTGCTACAAAAATACACTTTCATTTACCAATCAAATCCTGGAAAGATCAGCTCAGGAAGAAATTAATGTGCATGCTAATCAACACCTACTCTATCCAACACCTCAATCTCAAGGTAATATTTATTACAAAGATACATGTCTCTCCAGCCTCCTCTCCTAGTGTGACATTCTTGTGCCAAATGGATACTCTATGCTACAGAGAATAGACCTGACATAAACGGAGGATGCTTATCCAGCATAAGTGGAAGTGTGTCATAATTGACACCTCACCAACTCCTTCTGTGAATCTATGTCAACTACCATCAAAATAATTTACAATAAAAATATCTATCCCCATAAAACTTATTGTTGGGACGGAAACGTCCCTCACATGGTGATAGACTCGTACAACTGCCCTGAGTGCCCCAATTTTAATTATTTTTAGGAGCTACAAACTGTTCTGTCGGGTGAACGAAATCTCCTCAATGGGAATTGTAAAATAATGTTTTTCATTAAACATTAAGTACTAGAAGGGCCTATAAATGATCCCTCAAACATGTGTGAAACTTCTCCTGACACACAAAACAAAAATCTTTCAAGAAAAATTACATCTAAAAACCACTGACACAACACAACCATTAACTTGTTTTAAATATATTATTTTTCATATATCGAAACATGTATATCTATCTCTTTTCATGTTTCTCTTTTCAACAGCTGTCCAGAGAACATAAAGAACAATACATCACATTAATATATACATAGTTAAAATCACAAATCTCCCAGTGATCACATACACAAACATGAGACCTTGAAACCACATATAATCAAAGTGTTTCAAAAATGTTTTTTCAGTATATCCTTATATCTTCTTTACATATTCCAAGGATAGCTGATATAGGACATAACGTAATGTCGTCGACGTTTCGACCCTGTGTTCAAGTGTTTTTCACTATACATCATGGCGGGTCTTCCTCAGGACTAAAACAGACTAAAGGCCAGCCTTAAATTCAAAGAAAGACACATATGGCGTGTCCAAAACGGTATCCATTTGTTATGTAACATAACATCTCAGACCCCAGCCGGGGTTCACTCGATGTGGGGATGTTATTTTTACCCTGCTTCAATTGTAGTCCTCTTGGCCCAATCGTGGCTTCATTTAAAATATACATCAGCAGCTCCTGTCTTGTCTGCTGCCATCCTGCATGTGGCCAATTTTAAATATGTCTGGTTCCCTGATGCTGATTTTTGTTGTCAAGGGTGAACACGGATCATGCATGTGCGCCATGACATAGGCCTGCCTCACAGATTATGGACTTTTTGGATGGGGGCACCCAAAGCATCAAACTCATAGTGATGAAAGGCTATTGCCTTTGCCCAGGAGTTAAGCAGCACGAGCGCGGTGGTGACAGCATACTGTGCAGTGATTAGTAGGAGTGAACAGGTCTTTTTACCTATGTCACTAGAGTGAGGCCTACAGGCTCAATTAATTAAAGTTCTGCTGCTGTGTGCTTAACTCACCCTTGCCTTCATTGGTTTGATGTGTAGTGCTGTGCAGTGCATGTGTGTTACACATTTGCTGGATTTTTGTGTGCCTGTTAATGGTACAATACAGGGATGGATGCAGTGCTGTGCAATGATTCTATGTTATATACATGTGCTGGGTGTATGTGTGCCTGTGAATAGTATAATAAGTAGAAGCTGTAGTGCTGTTCAGAGCTTGTGTGTTATATGCATGTGCTAGGTGTATGTGTGCCTGTGAATGTTACAGTACATGGAAGCGTCTGGGTTCCATTGTTGGAGAACCAGGACTAACTGGAGGAATGCGAGGAGGTAGAGGAATCCCCCAGATAGATTTGTGGATTGCTACATTCCTGTGAGCTGGGTGGGACACACTGGAGAAAGGGAGAGCCAGGCTTTTCAGTATACTTCAACAGGTTCTCTTTGATTCAGAGAGAGGTCATTGGGAAGGGGCCTGGGAACATCTCAAGAAGGAGATGAGGCTGATAAGAGAACAATGCAGAGTAGGGTTGAGGCCCTGGGGTAACCTTTTGATACACATATAATTGTGGCTGACATCTACATGTGAAGCTTTAGTCACTCTCGTGGCCTGTGTTGTGGGCTATCAGATTAGGAGCCACTCCTCTGTGACAGACTGTTTTCTGATGGAAGGGCAGAGGAGAGGGCACTTCAAAAGGAAGTAGATCCCCAACATAAATTTCAAAGACTCAGACTTTAAATCACATTTGGTATCTGGAAATGAAGTTTAAGAAGGGGAGCTTGAGACCCCCAAAATTTGTCAGCTGTCAAGCAGTCAGTCTGGCTGCGCGAGGAGGAGAAGCTCTGGAAGACTTCTGCCTGTGACCAGGACTGTGGACCAGGGCGTGCCAGTCTCCCAGCTGGGTGAGGGGACATCGCCCACGGAATCCAAGATCACCTGTCCCTGGAGCCTGAAGCACCAGTGTTTGCCTGCTTGTGAGGAAGAGGAGAGTGTTGGAGGGAGAAAGTTTCAGTGGGGGATCCTGGCAAATGGATCCCTGTACCGAGATGTCAGGAAACAGCTGCTGCACTAATCAGGTTGTTGCCCATGTGCATTAAAGTCAGCGACCTCAGTAGGCCAGAGGAGGGCTGCTGTGAAATAAGCAGTTAACTTTGCTGCACCAATCGGGTCATTGCCCATGTGCAGGTTTGAAGTCAGTGACGACATATGCCAGGTGGGGCCGAAGTGAAGATTACTGCCATGCTTAGAGGCACTAGGCCGTGTGTGAAGTGAAGTTGGTGAATCTGTATCCCAGGAAGGGCCGCCGTAAGGAGGACTGCTGTGCCGATCAGGCCGTAGCATGTGTGTGGAGTGAAGTCGGCAACACCATATGCCAGGTGGGACAGTCGTGAAGACTGCTGCCATTCATATCAGTCTGTATCCCATAACTGGAGTGAAGTTGGTGATTCAGTATACCAGGTAGGGCTGCTATAAAGATTGCTGGAGTGCCAATCGGGCCATAGCCCGTGTCCTGAGTGAGGACGGTGACCCAGTATGCTGGGGGGGCACTAGGAAAAGGCAAGGGGTGTGGTCATGTGGAGACCCTCGTCGAAAGGAGGAGGTCGCCGTGGTGGCCCATGTGGATGGAAGCCCTGACTGAGGACCAGCACCAGGAGCATCAAATCCCCTGCCCACCTAAAGGAAGGATCCTAGGAAACTTACCGCCTTAGGAGGAGCATTGAGGACGTCCTGGTTGCTCCGTCTGCAGGTCCTGCTGGTGTGATTAAGACTGATTTAAGGGTCAGACAGTCCTTGGGGCTTTTGCCTGCTATGTAGCGCTTTGGCTCTGGAACACTTGACTTTGGTGAGAGTCAGAGTGGACCTGTTGAGACTCAAACTACTATTGGGGCTTAAACTGAATGTTGCCTATAGTGAATGAAGAATAGCCAATACTGCAAGCAAGAGAGAGTGGGAATCAGGAACCTGTCTATTAAAACACTAGAGCCCTGACATCAGGGGGCTGTGTGCATTGTCTCTAAATGTCATATTTTACTTTGTGTTGCTATATAAATGCTCTTTTAAAAAAGATAAAAGCAAGACATGGACTGGCCAATCATTTATTGTTGCCTCTAAACGTATTTTGAGTTGTGAGCTGTGTTCACTCCCCTGTGTCTACCTCCCCCCCAAGAAGCCTTCGACTGCTCGACCCGCATTACTAAAGTGAGTCAAGTGCTGAAGGGTTACTTGGCCCAGTTGCTCAGGACTGATGCTACGTTATCATGATTTGTATAGCACACTGATCCCCTGTCAAGGCATCCAGGCACCTAATAGGTAGGTCAGGCTCCAGGAAATCAGGAGTAAAAGGCCTCAACCCCAATAGTTGGGCCCAGTAGCTCCTGCTTGCCCAGTGGCCCTCTGAACAGGTTTCTGACACTTTTCATACTCCTTGACATAAAGTATTCTTCTTTGATCAAATCAATGACCTCAATTGATCCATAGCGGTCCCCTACACAAACAGTGCCTTCTAGAGGCCTAGCCAGTTAGCCCAAGATGGCCAAATTGTCTTGGTGTTTATTACTGGCTTTCCTATCGTCCAGCTTGGGCACTAATCTGGGGGACCACAGAACCTGAGAAGTTATGTAGTGCACTCCTTATTTTAAACCCAAAAACGAATTACTAATCCTTTCAGCTTCTGTGTGCTACACTGGGAGGCATGCTGTCTGACATGCTTCAAGGTAAACAAAATCATATATTCAAGTACTTGTACTTGGTCCAATGTGCACAATTCACAAAACAAATGTTAACAATTCTTTTCAATTTACCCAAAATGATTGTTTGACTAGATAACACACATGGCCTGAGTAACAGTCACAGATTTACAATCGGCAACCACATGAGGTGGCGTTCGATGGTATTATAGATTGGTTTGTGCATTCGCACAACGAGAGTCGGAATCTAATCCAGTAATGAGCATCATCGTTGTTTTCATTGAGCACGATACTCACCTTCTAAATAAGTATATAGGAGGATTCCAACCTGACCCTGTACATTGTTATTATTTTTTTCGTTATAGATTGGTCCCTGACGAAGGGACACAAGTGCCGAAATGCATTGGGCATGAAAGAATAGTACATATCCATGTTGAAAGAAAGCATTCTGACATGTTTATTTAGCAATGTGATGTAACATAATATGTAGATGTGTTAACATACATATTGAAGTAAACATTTATGTGAATTTCTAATGTTATATATGAATTAAAGTGCAAAGAGAATATTCAAATACAATTGAATTTTGAATTGGACCACGGAACCTGCCGAGCTAGAGATTAGTCAGTGGGTTGTGTGCACAGGGCTCCATACTGTGGGGATGCTTGTGGAGTGCAATGAGAGGCCCTAGCCTGGCCGCAGAATAAGCACACAGACACCCTTAGTATTACTCTCGCGTGGGCCGGAAGTCCCGAGCGACCCCGGCCCGTTTATTTAAGCCTTCTGGCCATGCCTGGCCAGAAGGTGATACAATGTGTGTGGTTGATTCCGGGTCGGGTCCAGGAGGTGGCGAGCGGTGAAAGACTAGACCGCTACATCCCATGCCAAATCAGTTCGAGAC
Source organism: Calotriton arnoldi (assembly GCA_963921515.1). Classification (NCBI taxonomy): domain Eukaryota; kingdom Metazoa; phylum Chordata; class Amphibia; order Caudata; family Salamandridae; genus Calotriton; species Calotriton arnoldi. The sequence continues at coordinate 92,692 of CAWUFW010004188.1, forward strand.
CAAACAAAACAAAGCAAACAAAATAGAGCTAACACACAAAGTCCGCAAGTCGGTGGTTTGGCCTCGGATTGGGCCTCAAGTCATATTGCCGTTGGCGGGTGGTTCGACTTGCCCTTGGGCTGACTGATTCCAGTTCACGGGGCAGGTTCTCTGAATTTGTGTCAAGAGACGGAGCTGACCCGCTTGATTCGGAGCGGGGTCTCCAGCAGCCCTCGGGCCTACGTCCTCCTACTTCGCCTCTCTGTTGCCGGACACCTCTCCACTTTCTGGCGCCGGGACTCTCTTGAACCATGAGACATTTCGGGTGATGACTTCTCCATCCTTCTCTGCGGTGATGGCTGTTCCCCTGACTGTCCGGACGATCCAGAGCCCTGGCTCATAGGGTGTGCGGAACTTCCCTCCGCTGCGACGGTTCCTCACTAGGACAGCACACCCGGGCACCATTGTTCGGGGCCGTGCTCTTCGCCGCTGACTGGCCCTCTCATTGGTTGCCGACCTCCGAGCTTGAGTGCCTGCTGGATCATACGGCTCTGGTTTCCAACATTCTGCCACCGGGATGGTATCGCGTCGGTGTCCGGCTAGCATTAGCGACCACGGAGACCTCTGGGTTGTGCAGTGGGGGGTACTCCAGTATTCCCACAGAAACGTCTGGAGGGCACCCTCCGGGTCGGATTGTTCAGCCACCGCTATGCGTAGTACCTTGTTCAGGGTCCGCATGAAACGTTGGGCTTCGCCGTTGGCCTGGGGCCACTGTGGCGTGATGCAGTGGTGTCTTACTCCTAACCGGGTGAGGAAATCCTTGAACTCGTTCCCCTGGAACTGGGGACCGTTGTCCGTCTTGATGACGTGTGGCAGACCAAACAGAGCGAACGTCTTCTCCATCATCGGCAGGAGGTTGTTAAATGCGGTGAATGGTAGAATTTCCACGAGGGGGTACTTGGTGTAGCTGTCGATCATCACGGCAGTAACCCTCCCGTCCGGGAAGCTCCCGAAGTCGAGACTCACCCATGACCAGGGTGATGGGGCTGGGTCCTCTGTTATCACAGGGGCCGGAGACTCCGGGTTTCCAGTGAGCTGGCATTCTCGGCAGTTGCGCACCATGGCGTCCACGGCTTCTTCCAGCCCAGGGAACCACACTTTTTCCCTCATCCTGGACTTCATTCTTCCCGTGCCCTGATGCCCTTTGTGTGCCAGAACAGTTGATCGATCCTGAAGGCTCAGGGGGATGACAATGTGTGACCCTCTGAGCACGACACCACTCGCTGTGGCGCTGAGCTCTTCACGGATTCTCCAGAACTTCCCTAGGCCAGTCCGATCCGCCTCGTTCCACCCATTGATGTCGTGGAGGAACCCTTCCCATGAGCGTTTCTGCAAGGCGTCCAGCACTTTTTTGAGGACCATGTCAGAGTGCGTGTGGGCTTCAATTTCTTCCAGGGTGAGGGCCTTCGGCATGCCCACTGGGTCACCATGTTGACGAAACTTCGGTCTGTTTTTCTTGGTTGGAGTCCCCTTCTGGGGGATTAGCTGGATGGCATGACAGAAAGTCCGCCGGGTTTTTCGCGCCCGGCCGATACACCGGGTCTAGTTGATAGTGCTGGAGCTGGATCGCCCATCTCTCGATCCTGGGTGGCGGATGAGGAGCGGTGCCCTTGAACAGCGGGAGTAGCGGTTGATGGTCAGTTACTACGCGGAACGGGTGTCCGCTGAGGTATAGGTGGAAGTGGTTGCACGCCCACTTGATGGCCAGCACTTCTCGTTCAATCTGCGAGTACCGGGTCTCCGTTGCGGTCAGTGCTTTGCTCGCAAAGGCCAGTGGGACCCACATCCCTGGTTCCGTTTCCTGCATCAGCACAGCTCCTAGCCCCACGGGGCTGGCATCTACTATCAGCTCTGTCAGCCGAGACGTGTCGAAATAGGCCATGGTCGTCTTCTCCAGTAGGGCCGACTTCACCTTCCGGAATGCCCCCTCTTCATCCGGGCCCCATTTCCATCCGGTGACTTTCTTCATCAGGTTTCGCAGAGGTTCCGCGATGGTGGCAAGGTTGGGTATAAATCGCCCACAGTATGTTGCCATGCCTAAGAAGCTTCGAACTTCTGACGCTGTCGTTGGTGCGGGGGCGAGCTGGATGGCTTGAGACTTCCGGGGGTTTACTTGCACTCCCTCCTGGCTAAAAACATATCCGAAGAACTCGATGGACCGTTTATAAAACTGACACTTCTCCTTGTGGAGGGTCACCCCATGGTCTGCGAGGCGCTGGAGGGTGGCTCGTAGCTGGCGGTGATGGTCTTCGAGCGTTGCTGAGTGTATTAAGATGTCATCGCTGACATTGAGCACCCCTTGCAGCCCGGACAGGACTTCCCTTACTGCATTCTGGAATATCTCCGCGGCCGACGATATCCCAAAGTTCAGCCTTTTATATCGTCTGAGCCCCAGGTGCGTCGAAAAGGTGGTGATGTACCTGCTTTCTTCCGCTAGCCTCAACTGGTGGTACCCCGCGTTGAGGTCAAGCTTGGAGAACCACCGAGACCCATTGAGGTCGGCCAGGATGTCGTCGACCGTCGGCGTTAGATGCCTTTCTCTCCGTATGGCTTGGTTGGGCATTCGCATGTCTATGCAGAGCCTGATTTGCCCAGGCTGCTTTGGTTTCTCAGCTATGACCATCGGCGATACCCAAGGGGTCGGTCCAGTTACTTTTTCTATCACCCCTTGTCGTTCAAGCTTTTGTAGCTCTTGCTCCACCAGCGGTCGTAGGTGAAACGGGATGCGCCGGTGCCTCAAGGCAACAGGTCTTACCGACGGGTCTATGTCCAGCTTTACTGGTGGCCGCTTCATGTTCCCCAAACCTTTGAACAGCTGTGGGAATAGCTCTAGAATGTCTTCCGTCTGTAGTGTTTTTACGGCATTTGCAAATGTCACCAGGCCTAAGTCTTCCGCGGTATGACTTCCTACCAGGATGTCCGCTTCCCTGTCAACGACATGGAACGTGGTCGTGACTTCATGGTCATCCGCTTTCACCTGTACGGTCATCTTCCCTTTTAGGGGGAGTGGCGTTTGGCTCCCATACGTGAGGATCTTCACTTTGGACGTTGTGAGCACTGGCCTTGGGATAACCGTTTGTATTGTTGGCACCCCATGACGTTCACCGATGCCCCGGTGTCGATGAGTGCGGTGACGGGGGACCCTGCAATCTCGATCGCGCAAGTTGGTTGCAGACGCCGCCTCCGCTTGCGGTCACTTGCGAACGATATTAGGTAGCATTCTCCCTCTTCATCTGTGGACGAATCCTCAAGGTACTGCCTCCGTTGTGTCGGTGTCTTCTGTGGCCTTGATACTTTGGGTTCATCCCGTGAGAGTTGTCTCACTGCTCTGGTGGGCGGTCTCCGCCCGGGAGGTCCTTTGTGCCGCATTCCCCCGCGGCATACGCTCGCAAAGTGATTGGCAATGCCGCACTTTGAGCAGGTCTTGCCTCTCGCTGGGCATTCCTCTGGGGGGTGTTCTTCCTTGCCACAGTATCCACACTGTGGCTGTCGCGAACTTCTGTTGGGCCATCGTCCCCGATTCCCGCGCGCTGACGTGCGGGCTGCGTCGACTCGCTCTGTCTTGACCGACACCGCTTGTTCAGCCGGGTGGGTGAGCGCGGCTTCCATGACCGTGGCCCTGGCCTCCAACAGGTCGTGGGATTGTGCCAGGATGAGTATGTCTTCTAGGGTGATCCGTGGTTGCCTGAGGATGAGGGTCCGCAAGGTCTTGTTACGGCATCCCTGGATGACCTGTGCTCTTACTTCTTTGGCTTGATCATCCTCTGTGCATGTACTGGCTAGCTCCCTGAGGCGCACATGGAAAGCGTCCATGGATTCTCCTTCCCTTTGACGGGCCTGTCGCAACTTGAAGCGTTCGTAGTCGGGGTTAAGTTGAGGGTCGAAGTGGGAGTTCATGCCCCGACCACCGCTTCGTAGTCCGTGGGTGCCCCCGTATCTGGCAAATGCACAAACAGTTTGTATATCTCATCCCCAGCGAAGTGTAATAGCAACGATCTCTTCACCGCGCCGTCCGTTTCCCTCGTGGCAATAAAGTAGTTGTTCAGGCGGCCGATCCACACATTCCACCTCGGTGACGCAGTGGCAGGATCAATGAGTTCACTGAACGGGGGAAGTGCATTGACTTGAGAGTGTAGGTGTGCCGGGGACGTGGCAGGGGGGGCTGGCTGCTGAGCTGCTGCTGTGGCCGGGTCAGACATGGCTGGGTGAAGCACAGTGGCACGCTTGTCGCGTGTGTTCTGAGCTGCCACTCAGTTCACTGGGCGCCGGGCAGGTGAATTTGCCAAGGTCTGTTTGTTTGGCTGGCGCTGCTACTCTTATGGTTGCTGGCGCTAGGGTAGTGATGATCTGGCTGGTTCCTTCCAGCTTGCTGGCAGTGCCTTGGGCTGCCCCTCAGTTTACTGGGCGTCGGGGCAGTTGGATGTGTCAAGGTTTGTTTGTGGCACTGCTCCTCTTATAGCTCCTGCCGCTAGGGTAGCGAGGATCTGGCAGGCTTTGATCAGGTAGCTATACGCCTCCACCCCTCGTAGTCTCTGGTGGCCAGGTAGCGAGGTGCTGCAGCGCTGGGTGATGCCTGGGGCGAGGTGCGTACCTCGCATGCGCGCATCTCTTGAGCTAGCGCGGGCTCGACCGGGGCCTCACCGGGAGCACAAGCGCACACGCGCACAGCGGTATCGTGCTGGGGCACAGGCAGCGAGGTAGGCGAGGTGAAGTGCCGTACTTGGCGTCACCGGCCGGTGACGTCACTCGTCTTCAGTCCGCGGAGCGGACTCCTTCGGGCGCTCGATGCGGCGGGTGAACGCCGATGCGCTGGTAGCACTGCTGGGCTCCTCCGTTGCTCCGGCCGGCCGGCGGGTCAGGCGTGGGAGCGTGGTAGCTGCGGGCGGCAGACCCACCCTCGTCGCCAGTGTGGGGATGCTTGTGGAGCGCAATGAGAGGCCCTAGCCTGGCCGCAGAATAAGCACACAGACACCCTTAGTATTACTCTCGTGTGGGCTGGAAGTCCCGAGCGACCCCGGCACGTTTATTTAAGCCTTCTGGCCACGCCTGGCCAGAAGGTGATACAATGTGTGTGGTTGATTCCGGGTCGGGTCCAGGAGGTGGCGAGCGGTGAAAGACTAGACCGCTACACATACGACGGTTGGTGGTGGCCTTGTGGGTAATTTTGACTGTGTCAGGGGCACGGCAGGGGATAACAGGACCTGAGAGGAGCCAGTGGAGTGGGGAGGTGAGATGGACCAGTAAGCCACAGATTAACTGGGATAGCAGCTTTTCATGATGGATGCCCAGGAGGGGATGGACAGCAGCTGTAGGGCGTTGGAGGGGTCATCCAGAAATAACTGAAGGGTTTAGAAACCCACTGTCCTAGTGAAACCTGGGGGGCAGCATGGGATGGTCCTGTGGAGACCCTGAGCCCTGATAGAAACACTCCAGGAGGTGACAGACCACCAAAACACAGCGGCAAAGTGAGTCAGTGGTGTTTACAGCACTGTCTGTTACTTTGGTAGATGAAAGATGCACAAAATTCCAAAAGTAATGCAGAGAATAAGAGACAGAAGTAACCTATGGAGATCAGATCTTCAGAGGAGCCATGACTCACCCCTGGTGAAAGCACATTGCGAAAACTGATCAATGCGCTCCATGTAGGTCTAGAAAAGAAAACTGCAAAAATTGACTCATAAGTGGAGGTGGTCCAATGCACAATCAAGTGACTCTCAGTAGTATATAGACTATGGAATAGGACTTTGAAGTGACAATATCTAGGATGTTCACGTTGTAGACTCGTTTGTCAGAGGCAGGCCCAACAGTGGAGAACCTGTCTGCCTTTAAGACATATGTAGTGGAGAGTATCTTGAAGCTGAATTCCTGCTTAGAGCTCCTGGGCAACTGTAGAGGGGGGCACACCTTTGCGTCCAGGAGGTTTCTCAGCTGATGTCTGCTGAATCCTTGGTGGATAATCTTGAAATGTTGCTTCAAGATTTTCTGGAACTACACCAATAGCCACAACAATGACTAGAGAAGTATGTATATCGCCTCCCTTCCAAAAATTGATGAGGTGTGGACGCAGCTAGGAACCCAACAGAAGGAACAGTGATGGCAGTTCTCACATCTGCTGAGTGGAGAGAGGGTCGAATATGGCAATACTCAAAAAGACTGTATTCCTGGATGGCACTAGATTGCTTTGCTTCTGGGTTCTGAACCCGGGCACACTTCACAAAGAAGCATGAACTGTTGTCAGTGAAAGGAAATCTTATGGAGAGAGTCCTATCTACATCTATGGGCTTCCCAGTGAAGCTTAGGAATGGAGTATGGGAATAGATTACATGATTGTATGCTTATGGGATCGGGAAGAGCATTTCTGTAAGAATTATCAGCTGAGGGAACAATAGTTTGCTGATGTTGCAATATTTGATATCTGTTATGGGGTCTATGGGGCAAAGAGAAGCTAGTGGCTGACAGTTCTGGGGATTACTCTCTAGAAAAGAAGAGATGGGACTTGCGTTGGGAATGTTAAATGATTTCTTTCATTCTGTTCTCTTTCTGCTTACTTCTTCTTCCCTCCTTTATGACCCATTGCTCGCAGTGGTTTTAGCACTGATTAATGGACTAGTGAAAAAGAGATATGCCTTGTAAGGTTTCTGGGTAGGTGGGTTATATCCAGTGGTAATGTAACAGCATTGCTGACTATCATATCCCAAATGGTTCAACACAAGACCATCCAAGAAAGCCAGTTTTGTACATGTTGTGGAAAATTAACAAGAATTTGACACAACCGCTAGGGAGACCCATCATTTGAACAATATGATCCATACAAGTGCTGCTGAGCAAATATGTAGACACATTTTTACAAACAATTATTAAAAAAGGAACATTGTGCATGTGACACAACAGCTTTCCTTAAAAAACTCAAGAATGTGACAATCAGTGAGGAAGAGGAGAATTGGCTATTCAATCTTGATGTATCATCACTATATATATCCAAGCAGAATGTCGGGATGACTTAGAACAGTTTCTGCTCAAAAGTCAGACCTTGGCGCAAATGTCATCTTCAGCTTCAGTGTGGAACTACCACATTACATTCTCTAACATAATTATTTTTATGTTTGGGCAAGTATTATCTACAAACGTTTGGTACATCAATGGGATCATCAACAGATCCATCATATGCAAATATCCTCAGGCGTAGGTTTGAGGAACAGTTCATTTTGGATAATGAGAAATGGACTAACGACACCTGACACTATTTAAGCTTCATTGACAACTTGTTCATGATATGGAGTGGACCAATGGAAACAGGCTGATAAAACGTATTACATGCCCAAAGCTGTCACCCAAAAGAGTTAAAAGATAGCAAACCTTAGAGTCAGTTGCTGACAATTAAGAAAATGGTGTCTAAAGATGAAAAATAGGAGCAACAAGAGCAAAAATGTTGTTAAAATGTAATAAAAGAGGATATAAAGATTCTACTCTTAGACGAGCTAAACAGCATATTAGCCATATCAACAGAGAGAACCTATTGAAACCTAGAGATCCAAATGTACAAAGGAACACACTAGTGTTTGTTAATACATTTTTAAACCAGAGTAACACAATCAAACGCATTGTTCTAAGGATTTCAATAGTGGTTGAGAATGATGTAAACATCCAAGGAATACAAATTTAAAAGATTAAGTTACCAGAATCGGACGAAGAAGGCTCAGGAACCAAATCACAATGACAGCTAAGAATGTAAAGGAACTTTATCCTTTCTGAACTGTGTGCGTCTTTAAAGGGCCTTCGGTATATCACCTCTCCCCAGGAGAGGAGCTCCCTTGAAACAGTACACAACATGTAAAACCTCGAAATAAATTTACCTAGTCAAATGCCCACTTGGAAAGCATATGTAAGCAAAAACCAGCCACAAGTCAAAAATCTATTTCACTGAACATAAAACTAAAATTATAAATAACAACCTGAAAGTGGCCTTGCATGGTTTGATTATTCACATTTTGAGGTTGCGTCACTCATGTACCACATTGCATGGTGCAAACCCCTTCATAAATAGGCGTGTAAATTCCTGTATTGGAACAAGTGTTGGAATAAAAATGTTTTGGCTGTGTTCTCTTTGCATTGTACGTCTTAAGTTAGCATTCGCGGCACCATTTTATGTTTAGCCGCCATTTTGAGCCATGATCAAAACTAATTCCTCTCTCTGCCCCTGCTCAAAGCAGCTGCGATAGTTTTCGTTTCTCCAAGGTTGAGCCTTACTGTACTAACGAATACACTGTTTTTATTAGCGCATACCTTTCCCACTAGATAGGCCTGCTCCCACATCTAGAGCGACGGGCACAGGCAGAATGACCTTGGAGTAGAGATAGTGTGTGCCCAGTCTCAGGATCGAAACTCATCCTTCTGTACCCTCTTTGTTTAGCTGCCTCCAATTTCCAGTCTGGGTGTGTCTTTGTTGGTTCCGAATTGTACATAATGTATCACCATGTTTGCTGAAGTCAGTCCCTCTGCAGCAATCCCAGGAGGCTGGTCAGACCGGACTCCGCTCGAGTGTATCTGAATAAATATACTTGGTTTGTATTCTCTACTGTCTGACCGACTCTTCATTTGTATGGAAGGCTGAGAGGTGGTCGCGAGTGACCCGGGTGGCCCTAATCGGGTCACTTCCTTCACAAGCAATTGTACATTGAAAACTTAGGGGCCTATTTACAAAAATTGACACAGCGCAACACAGCAAGTCACCTTGTTGCGCTGCTGCATTCAGGGAAAGGGCAGGAATGCACTGTATTTATCCCAATATGGCACATTCATGCCCTTACCCCGGCGCTGACGCACTATGGGCTGGCTAGCGCCAACGCAGGCACCCTTGCACCATGGTGCAAGGCTGCCCTCGTTGCATACAGGATTGTTTTTGTGCAGGAAGGGGTATTTTTCTGCACAAAAACAATCCTGATAGGTATATTCCTCTTTCTATGTGCGTTGCAGAATGCGGCACACATAGAAAGAGGATGTAATGAGGGAAAATAAAGATATTTCTCCTCGTTACGCCTCACCTGAGAAGGTGTACCATTTTGGCGCATCCCAGGTCTACCAAAAATGGGAAATCTGAGAACGTGTCAAAATCCATGGGAGTTGCGTAGAAACACCCACACAACGCCCATGGAATGCCTTCCCAGGGCAGAATAATGCAACACAGTGATTTGCACTGCGTTGCATTACTCCTGATTCATCAGGCCACTCATAGCCACACAAAGTAGCCTTGCGTAGCTAAATAAATCACATTTTGGGTTTGCATCGCGCATGTACTACGTTGAGTGGTGCAAACAAGACACAAACCTCTTCATAAATAGGCCTCTTAATATCATGAAGGGAACTTTTCTGGATTCATCGTTTGGACACCTTATTGCCAGCGGGGTTAGATGACGAGAATGAAATAAGATACTTTATTTAATCTCTGGCTAAGGCCAAAAAGAACGTTTTCTCGTATCTTTTGAATACTAAGGGGCCTATTTATGAAGGGGTTTGCATCGCGTTTGCACCATGCAACATGGTAGATGCGTGACGCAAACCCAAAATGTGATTTATCGAGCCACACAAGGCCACTTTACGTGGCCCACAGTGGCTTGAAAAATTAGGAGTAACGTAACACAGCACAAATCGCTACATTTCGTTACTCTACTCTGGATAGACGTTCCATTGGTGTTGCTTGGGTGTTCCCCATGCAACTCCCGTGGATTTTGATGCATTCCCATATTTACCACTGCTGGTAGACATGGGAATGCGTGAAAAAGATACACCTTCTCAGGTGAGGCGCAACAAGGAAAAATATCTTTATTTCTCCTCGTTACTTCCTTTATGTGTGCTGCATGCTGCAGCACAGATAGAAAGAGGAATACGCCTCTCAGGATTGTTTTTGTGCAGCAAGGTGCCTCTTCCTGCACAAAAAACATCCTGCATGCAACAGAGGCACCCTTGCACCATGGTGCAAGGGTGCCTACGTTGGTGCTAGGTAGCCCATTGTGTGCCAGCACTGGGAAAGGACAGGAATGTACCATACTGGGATAATCCTGCTCTTTCCCTGTAATGCAGCACAGCAAGGTGACTTGCTGCGCTGCATTACTTTTTTATAAATAGGCCCCTAAGAGTGGCAATTGGCCAGTTTGGCCCAGAGCAGTTATTGGTAGTAATGTGTTAATAATGTGGAGTTTGTCGTATAAAATGGCTCCTGGTTTTTAACATATTGACAATACAGCTGATATGATTAACTAAGATTATGTGTTAATTCAAGTTTAGAACTTGTTGTATTAAGTTGCTGAAGGCTTCCAATACTGTTGTCTTTAATCTGATATGATAAACTGAGCAATGGCAGCCTGTACTTTTAGCAGGAAGGGCGGTGGTTGGAGCACAAATGCACACATAAACACTCACTCATTCACACTCATGCATTCACATATGCGCACACACACACACACACTTCCGTTCACAACACTCCCTCCCAAATATTCAAGCATGCACACACCAAACATTAAAAATAAAATCATACTTACCTGTGCACCTCTGCCTCGGGGATCCCAGGAGGGTTGGGATTGCTGCCTTCCCTCATTGAGGGAAGGCAGCAGTCCCTCACTTGTCACTGATTGTGATGGGGTCAGTCAGACTGCTGATCCCACCCCACACTGTGACACAGTGTCAGTGATTGACACTCGGCCCTGGGCACTTTAGGGCTTAGAACTGAAGCACCCAAGTCCAAGGAAATCAGTGATGCTACCCCTCGTCACGAGGGGGAGGGCGTCAAGGTGCTTTGCCAGGCTGAAGAGGTAACGCACACAGGAGTTGTGACTTCTTCAGCCTAGCACAGTTCAGCTCAGGCAGCCAGGAACCTGCACATTTAGAGCGTGTCTAGCTTCTGACTGCCTGACCTGAAAATAAAGACTGTCTGTCAGGCTGGCCTTTGCTCAGCCTGACAGACACTCTTTATTGTGGCCAAACGGTGAGGAGGCATGGCCCCTCAGCCAATTATGACAGGCCATGACTGAAACTGAGCTTTGGTTTTTATATAAACAAGCCCACTGAATTTGTTGGGGGGTTTTACCTAGGATTAGAGATCTAAGGATTACCTGGGTACTGGAGAAATAATGTGTAGATGGTTTAATAACCCTGGCTTGTTCCACCATGTGAGGGCTCAATTGGTTAAGCCTGTCCCTGACGTGATGTGCATTTTAGATTGCGTTGTTAGCGAGGCAGGGACATACATGTCCAACCTGAGGAATCTGGTCAGAGTGGGTGTTTGTAATTGAAGTGGCCAGAATTTGAAAATGTTTGACAAAAACGGTTGTAACTGCAGTGACTAAACTTGCAGCTGTGAGGCATGGGTTCCTGACTCGTGGTTTTTGCTTTCCATGGCAAAGGCATATGTGCTCCCCAAACCGGGCCACATGGGAGATTTGGAAGGAGAGCACTAATTCGGAAATTGATTCTTTACTTATAAAAGCAAGATAGATGTATATCCTTAATGGCAGTTATCTTTACAGTTTACAACAGCGGCAGCCATTATGGATGCAATATGGTTGTGGTAAGGATTTAATTACGTGTGATGCACAGTGTGAATAACCCTAACAACTACACTAACACCAAACTTTAGAGAGACATACACATGTGATTGAGTGGAAGTTTCGTATTGCAACTTTACTCCTTTGTAGGGGTGCATCATAATCATGTGTAGAGCGCACCCGCATATTAGCGTGTCTTTTGTAAATGTGAGTGTTAAAATTGTGAACCGTGTTAATGTATCTACGTGACATTTTAGTTTACTGACAAGTAGTGTGAGGAGTTAATGTAGGAATTAAATGTAACTAGCAGAAAGCGTTAACCAGAAGAAACCGTGTTGTGCAGTTTGACACTCTGCATATGAGGTATTCAATAATGATCATTTCCATACTTAGGTAAATGTGTTAGTCTAACTGCAAAAAAGTTGTGTAACTCGCAATGATTAAGTGATATGTCCTTATGTTAGTCAAAGCTTAAGGCCTAAAATGAAAACCCCTAACAACTCTTGCTTTAGGATTAATGTCCTGAATTTTATGTGCAATGTAGAATCTGTTCTTTCTCATGTTTTACATTGCAGGTGGAGAAGCATTGTTTTGGCAAATTAATGTATTTGTTTTAACAGCTAGTCAAGGAGAGAAGAAGTAACAATGAGATGGCTTGGAGGCGATAAGGGAAAAGTTTTTTTTCCCATGGAAGAAGGCACAGGAACCAAGGATGAATTGTTGCAAAGGATGTACATGGAGGACAACGTGGAAAAGTACGCTCATGACTGTACCCATTGTGGAGTATGTGCTAGAAGTCCATCATGGGAATTCTACCTCTGGATAACTGGTTGTTGGAATTAGGGATAGAGGCCCACATCCTCCGTGCCTCTGGAGAGGGAGCATCTCGGAACGAGTTCTTCCTCCTGTGGTAAAGGCTTTATGCTGCTTGACCCATTCCAAAGGTGGAGAGACTTCTTAAGAAGAATACACGGCTGACACCTTTCCTCCTGATTAAAATGCTTACTCATTAATGTAGAGATGTCACCTTAGAGACAGAGTAGGGATAGATTTAAATGCTCTTCATTCACCATCCCTCGGTGCAAGGAAATCTGGACTCTTGCTTCTTGATTGTTTGTATCCTCCTTCTTGAGCTAATAGTCTTGTTCATGTTGCACCGTCTGAATTGGGTGAGACAGTTTGGCTTTATCCTGTTTCCTTTGTATTTTTATACCCTTGTCTTGAGGTGTGTTTATGTTCAGTTATTTTTGGCTTTGTAATAAACCTAACTAACCTTCCTCAATAGTCCTTTGGTTATTATGTATCAGGAAGCGTCGTTTTTAAATTGACTGTGCATTAATGGTTTTCTCCCCTTCACACTTTCATGCTGCTTAAAACACCCATCAGAGTGTGTCTCTAGAAAAGTTCCAGAACTAATTGAAGCGGCCCATTCACAAGTATACACTGCACATAGAATTGTGGGCAATATGTATTATAATTAGTGTGATTCTCATAAATTTGTTTGGTCGCATAATTGTGCATTGGGCTAAGAGTCCTAACAAATGTTGTCATATTTGAAGAACTCAAACAACAGAATGGTAGTATTAATACGACTGATGCAGGCATTTATATATTTTCACTCCTTGTTGTTACTTTTCCAATTGTTTCAGAATTGCCTTTTCCCCTGTAGAAGTGTGACATGTGAAATGCTTGGTATTTGTGAAAGACAACCACATAATAAATGAATGCCTTATGAATATACGTTTTCGAGCATACATATCGGCTGAAATGAAATTCAAATAAAAGAACTATTTAGTAGAAACTAAAGTGCAGCAAGTGGTATTCATCATGCGAATGCAATACAGTAAGGACACTGGGGGTCAACTGTCCCCAGACCATGGAGGTTTATTAATTGCCATGTTCCAGGAAACTGGACACTGTACTAATGCACGGATGAATTCTCGAAAATACCTTGTGAGATTGTAATTACTGCAGCAGATTGAGAAACTCAATTACTCATAACAGAGGCGCTACCGGCTTCCAGAATTTTTAAGTTTGTGTGAATTCCCAAACTCCACTCTGCCAATTTCCCTCCCTGGAAATGTTCAGAGATGTAGTCAAATTAAGGCTAGAGTAACTGCATTTCCATGAAGGAAAGGGAAGTGGGTCATCCCCAGATTTGCTGGAGGTTTGGGGAAGACCTTTCTCGATTAGGAGAAATGTTTTCCCCGTGGAGGAAAAAATGTGCATTTGCACAAGAAGCTACATTCCTTCCCCCCTGAGCAGATTTCTATTCCACACAAGAGGAAGGAAACCCCCAGGATAGGTCATATTCTCAACAATACTCCTTGAAGTCTGCACTCGTAAGTTGGGCCCAATATGTGTAGCTGGCATACAGCTTTCTATATTATGCTATCATAATGTTTGCTGAGTCGTGTGTTCCCCCACACTCCTGTAAGCCAGTAGGCCTCAACTCAGAGACCTGACTTTCAGCATCTCTCCCCACAACCCAGTCAGTCTGTTTGCCCTGCTCCAATTGTCAGAGTAATTTGTACCCTTTATATGCAATAAGCCTTTTTGGGAAAAGAGAGCTCCTTGTGCTCGAAGTCTGTATTTGATACACAAAATTAAAACAATTATTATATTTGTTTTTAGGAAGCACATGGAAGTTGCATATTTGTGTTCCACCACTACGGATTTTGTACAAGGTCAGCCTGCTTGCATATCTCTAGCTGCTGTGAAATGCTGTAGAGAACTGGAAAATCCTTCTCTGGCCTTGGAATGTGAGCAGGAGAAATACGTGCCAATTGAGCAGATATAATATTTGTTAAGCCCTAATGCTTCTGCCATGTACTGCAGTTCATGCAGTGCAGAGACAATGTTCTTGTAAGCATGCATCAAGGCCTCAGATGTAACATTGTCTGAACATATAGAAGAAGCATGTCACATGACACCTTGGTACTGCTAACATCACTGGGTCACTGACTTATCAGTGAGAAAATGCCTTTGGAACAGGCACAGCCCCTCCCCCCTCAAAGGAGCGGTGTGGGTATATATTTTAGTGCCTGGCTATGACGGTTGCCTATTAGTGATGCTATGGCAGCCCCTAGTGGTGTGGGGGTGCATGGTAAGCAATTGGTGGGTCAGCATACCTAATAAAACATTACCTAGCTCGGTCTCTTAGGAACCTTTTTCCTTATCGGGTGGCACCTCAGAAATCTATTGCAGAAGCATAACATGAAAGGCATTAATGAAGCACATGGTGGCAATGCTCATTCTTCTTATAAATATGCACAATTTGCATAAGTGTTTCTCTATCAGAACACACTGATTTATGTATATCATCAAAGAGTGGGTGAGGTATAAATGGCTTATTATGACACATAAAGTCTTTTAGAATTTGGGCCCCAATATCTATTTAAAATGATCATCCCCTATCCTCCACCGAGATCCCTTTGCTCTTCGAATTCTCTTTTGGTGGTGATCCCCAAGTTTAGAAGGAAAAGATGGGGTGGCAGCACCTACTCTTGCCTTGTCTTCAAAGACTGGGACGCCCTTCCACACCAGGTGTGGGCTGTGGAGGATATTTCGGATTTTAAAAGATTGCTCAAAGTCTGGCTTTTTAGTTCTGCGTACTAAGTTCTGCGATTTTAAGGATTTATGGCCACTATAGCGCCAGGACACTCTATGAGTAGCTGTTTGACTCTATAAAACCACCAAACATAAACAAAACCATATTGTTAAGACAATATGCAGACATCAAACTGTATTAGGCCCTACAGCCTTGTACCCGAACACAGGTGATGAGGATAGTTAGTGAGGCACTATATCTTTCCCTATAGATTATGAATTACTTAATGCATAAAATCCCTCCTTCAGGGGATTGCAACCATGTTACACTTTGGGCATTGTAGGCAGTTTACAAAATATATTATTACGAAATGCAACACAGTTGTCAATAGTGACTTACAGTAGTGGTTAAGCTGAGTATTTAAGCCGTATACATGAATCTTTGTTTTCCTAATGACTCTGGCTGTATTTGAAATCTGCACAAACTATTCCTCAAAATATGGTGTGTTTACCCAAAAATGATCCTGGAATGTTATATGCAGATTTGTCACTCTTGATGAATGATATAGGTAGGACTCTCACTGAAATTTCTGCAGCTAATTTTATGCAGCCATTCTAATGTAGTACCTTTTTGGTTAGAAGTAAATATGTTTAGGAGTTTTGAAAACACAAAGCGTAAAAAATATTTTATATTTGGCAACTGTGTTTAAAAACTGTAGTCTCGACTGCCTGTTTAATTGAATGTCAGGAACAAAGAATTTTCACTTTGGCAGGAACTTTTCATGACCCTGAACTGAAGGTCATAATTCCTGTTCTGAAAATAAAGGCGTAGAATTATTTGGAGGGAAGGTGGTTGCAGGTAAAGATGGGCGATTAATTCCGCTCCACTGGCGAAGTTCAAAGAGTTTTGCCCACTCTGCGTTCCGCTTGGAACACTGAGTTCCGACAAAACCCTGCCAAACGCCGCATGGCGGTGTTTTTTCTTGTGTGCGGCTAGCCAGCGTTAATTGGCAAGCGCGAGTGAAAAATTGCATCCCGTAGCATGATTTTCGGGTGCTAGAATGCCTCCTGGTGAGATTTCTCAAAGCTGGCGGTCACTGCAGGTAGCGACCATTTGGATTGAGAAAGCTGACCCTCGAGTAGAAAATCTACTTGAGCGGCAAAAAGAAGCTGCACCCTCTGGCGCGTCACATGGTGCCGTTTGTGCTACTTTTACGGCGCAGAACAAGCTCCTGGCACTAAAAATCAGTGTGAGCACTGCGACATGCCGAATTCCGTCCGCTTGCAGATCTCCATGGAATCTCACTGAGTTTTTATGTAACTCCGCGGAATTCCATGGTGTGAAACTCCCTGAGTTCCCCCCATCCCTAGTTACACATTAGTCCTGGGGATGGCTCTAATCTGGAGGGGTCGAAATGCTATTAAAACAGTGCAAAGTGTAATTTTGTTGTGTCATTCACCAATTGGTTCATGATCTATAGCCTGTGATTTATTATGCAGGATTTTTGACATCCTGTTTAGGTCTGGCATCATGTAATCAACACAATTCATATACAAAAAAATACTGTGGAATACATAGTGGAACTTCAGATCGCCACTCTTTGTCCTCTGGTCTCTTCACCTATCATTCATATGTTGCTTCTGCCTACCACAAAATATGGCATGGGGCAACAGGCCAGTGCACTTCAGCTGTTGGCTCTGTTGCACTGATGCTAAGGTGCCCCACGTACTCGGGACGCGCCGTGCCTATGGTGGTGTGCTGGTCCCCGCCAGAAGGGGTGGGTCTGGTGACAGCAGCGAGTGGCACTGCCGGCACCAGCCCCTATTACGGCAGGGCATTGGTCCGCCCGGGGCGGTGACCTGGAAGTGCCTCAAGCACTTCCAGGGTAGGGAGAGCTGGTTTGCGCCGGATCCCACCCCTTTAAAGGGGCGGCGGAGTGGCGAAACAGTCTCTTTTGCACCACGCGCCGCTCCCTCCACAATGCACTACCAGCTGCCCAATCTGGGGCTTGGAAATAATCTTTTCTCTTTTTTTTTTTCTCTTTTCACTCCAGAATGTCGCTCGAGCATCGGGAGCGCTGCAGGCATCGGACCTCGTCAGCTGCTTTCTACGAGGTGCAGGAGCAGCGCTTCAGGGCCAGCTAAGAGCAGCACTGGCTTGAGTGGTTCACTCGCCTGACCCGCATTTTAGTAATTGCGGTGACGGCACTAGCAAGGAGGCCCAGGTGAAGGGGGAGTGTTTAGGTGTTGGTTCTTTGTGTTCCCTGCTGCACCTTTGGCTTTTTGTTTGTGCTTGCTGGGACAATTAAGCTGGTACTTGTTTTCTGTGTGAGTAGGGGGCAATTTTTGATGATCAGTGTTTCCCTTACAAGTTTAGACAAACCACGGCAGTGGAAGCAGGCCTCTGGTTGAGGTCACAGGTGCAGCAGATATTGTCCAGGCACGCTGGCATTTTTGGTACTTGTTTTTCTGTGTGATTCGGGGGTGATTTGATGATAGTGTTGCCCTTACTAGTTTAGGCATTGCCCAGGTTGAAATCACAGGTGCAACTGGTATTGTCCAAGTACGCTTGCTCACTTGGGAAGGTTGTTAGCATTTAAGGCCTGCAGGCAGCATTTTTGTCAATTAGTGGGGGCTGCGTAGGCAGCACTTGGCAGGCATTTTTTCAGTTGATTATTGGTGGGCTAAGAATGGTGCCTAGGGCACAGAAAGGGGAGAAGCGCACATGCATGGAGGACCTGATGGAGGGGATGATGCCATGGACCAAGCCTACCACAAAATATGGCATGGGGCAACAGGCCAGTGCACTTCAGCTGTTGGCTCTGTTGCACTGATGCTAAGGTGCCCCACGGACTCGGGATGCGCTGCACCTATGGCGGTGTGCCTGCCCCGCCAGAGGGGGCAGGGCTGGTGATGGCAGCGAGTGATGCTGCCGGCTCCAGCCCCTATTACGCCCGTGCATTGGTTTGCCCAGCACAGGGACCCGGAAGTGTCTCAAGCACTTCTGGGGCAGGGGGAGCTCGTTAGCACCGGATCCCACCCCTTTAAAGGGGCGGCAGAGAGACTGTCTCTTTTGCACCGCTCCCTCCACAATGCGCTGCCAGCTGCTCCATCGGGGGCTTGGAAATAATCTTTTCTCTTTTTGTCCCACCCACCATTCCCTGAGGCAACAGATTGTCTTATTTGAATGTGGTTTTCTGTTGCAGGTCTGCTGGTGCTTTATTTTCTTTCAGGTAGTGAGTCGTTATTGTCCTTCGGTTTGTTGCAATTTTGTCTGTCTAACATCATTCTCTTGCAGTGGTCAGTATGTGTTGTATTTTGCATTATAGTATCCTTGGTCTGCGGTAAGGTCATGATTGGTGGGGCATTTACAGTCCTTAGTAGGCATCCCCATTGTTGGGGACAGCGGTCTCTCATGGACCTCCAGGGGCGCTTATGGCCAGTCGGCTAGAAGGTGTGGGGTGGAGAAGTGTACGCTTCCAGCAGGCCCTTACGGCCAATCCCCGCACGGGCACATGGGTGCCAAGCTAGCACAGCAGCGCAGCCCCTTGGGGGGTGGTATTTGAGGGTGTAGGGGGTGCCCGAGGTAGGTAACCTTCTGGGCAGGCGGGCCACCTGCTCATGGTCACTCTGGGGGGGAGGCGACCTCACACTTAGTTGGACCAGTCATGATCTTACATGTAGGCTCAATGCAGGATACGCAGAGACAATGTGTATTTTATTAGTTTAGGAATGGCTATGTATTAGAGTCTCTGTTAAGGTTAGCCATCCATGAATATTGTAAATAATATTGTATGGAGTGTTATGGGGGGTTTCTGCGTATTAATATGAAATAAAAAAATGTTGATGTATTGGTTGTAAATAAAATACTGCAGGGGTTGTTACGACCCCTAACCCAAAAAGTTCTGATGGTAGTTGTGTGCGATCTGTGCCACGGAGAGGGGGTACCACACGAGGGTGGGGAATCCCGGGGAAAAAATAGTTTGAGGATTATGCAAATCAGGGTGTTTAGGGGCGGGGACTCAGCAATACCTGGCCATATAGGGAAGTGCCTTATTACATGTGCACATGAGCTCGATTTAGATTAGGGCAGACCATAGGTCTGACAAGAGCAGAAAATAATCTGTCTCCGCCATGGTCAAACCCTCTGACAGCTCAGCTGAGTAACGGTCATTGGAGGCTTGGCTGCATCTCCATCTATTTGATTTAGATGGATAGACATACAGCCGATTTTCAGTGCCCGCCACAGCCAGGAAAATATGGCGATATGGGGCATTGAAAAGTGCTCAGAGTGCCCCTCGCTATGGGTGGCACTCCCATGGCAAAGGGGGGAATTGTTATATTTTTTTTTTTTCAAAAAGAAAATCCTGCTTTGGGATTTCTTTTTGAAAAAAAAAAAAAAAAACATTATAAGTTTGCCATGCGGCTCCGTCATGTTGACGGAGCTGTCCGTCAAACTTACAATGCATTGGCAGCAACCTTCATGATGGTGGTTCTTGCCAATGCTATAATTGTCCACTAGGCCAGCAGACATTTCTAAATTTAGTGGGCGGCACCTTTGTCAGCGTGACATAGTCATTTACTCCATCGCCTTGGTGAAGAAACGGGCTGCCCACCAATGTATAAATCGGGCCCACTATCTGCAGACTTGGTATAAACCACCACAGTGGGTTTGAGATTGAGCTTGAGGAAGATCCAGCAATGAAAGTTTCCTTCAACACTACAAGCATAGGTGAGTTCTACCTCTTCTGACATGTGAATGTGCTGCCCCTCCTCTTCGTGACGGGAGGCACGCACCTGCACACAGCCAGGCCATCAAAGGCTGGTGCTTGATTCAGCAGAGCGAGGGCAAAGGTCAGCACTGCTGCGCCTCTGGGCTGCCAGTGAATGCGCACACTAGCGGAAGCAGCAACTCCACCTCACCCGGAAGTGTCCAGCGGGACCGCCATATTGAACAGCTCACAATGTACAGTGTTTAACTGAGACCGACATTGCGAGGGGCTATATGATAGACCGTAGGACAATAACATTGTGTGAAATAACCGAGTCGATACCTACCCCGGTAGAGGGTTCAACTGCAGCCTTAAGGAGTGTCAGAACATTACACCTTACTAATCCTGGAGTGCAATTTGTCCTATTGTACAGTGAGTCTATCTGTGGGATACCCCTTACCCAGAAGCATCGGGGAACATCCTGAGCCAGTATTGGACGGGTCACTCCATACAAAATTACTCCCTAAGTACAACTGCGCGCATTATTGTCCCCTGTACTTTTTTAATGTACAGTATTGAGTTGTGTACCGTGATTAAATTACTTTTACCTTTTCAAGTGAAGGCACTGGGTGGACAATAGGTGATCATTTGTTCATGTCTTAATTGAAATCTGAGCCTTTACTTCACACCTTCTCTCTGAGTGAAGCCTTGGCTGCTGGGCCTTGCTAGCTGAGGATCAAGTACCAGCGAAATATACTAGGTGCTCAGTTCAGTTTTGAGCCCAGTAATACGGTAGGGCTCCATGGCATTGGTATGAAAAGGCTCTCACTGTTACAGTTTGAGCCCAAAGGGGAGACGATGTGGCCCGACGGCTAGAGCGGTCAAACTCGGAGCTGGGGACCCGGGTTCGAGCCGGCGACGCTCAACATCCTGTGATTCTGAGCAAATCACGTAATCTCCAGGTGCCTAACAAAATGAATGTGTCCGTCTCTAACGCAACTGGCGCTCCTGTAAAGCGCTCCGATATCTTCGGGTCTAGTTCGTGCTATATAACCCCCCACCCTCCCCCAAAAAACTCCTGACTGCCCTAGGCAAGTATAAAAGTTCCCACACAATGTTTAATTGGGCCTTGACATGTTCTCAGTAAGCCACCTCCCTGGCTGCGAAGCATGCAGTCCTGTGAGGGGTGCCCTGCACAGCATGCCACTGGCCAGGATGTTTTGTGCACAGGTGCTCGATACAGTGCATCACTGCTTCCATTACACATGAGCACGCCTTTAGGCCACACCCAGCAGAACGTCATACAAAGGTACAGGGCACGTCCAAAGGCTAGGCCCTGTTGCATGTACTGGGACGCCAAGGCCATTGAAAAAGGCAGCAGGTGGTTCCCTGAATGAACCCGCCCACTGCTAACTGGGCAGAGTGACTGACAGAAACTGAAAAAAAAAACTTGCTAGTGCGTACTCCAGATACTCCTACCATCTCTAAAGTGAATATGTACCCGCGAAGGTGCCAAAGAAACAAAGCACAACGGGTCTCAAAACAAATCCCCAGAGCTTAAAACAAAAGAACACTCTAGAACCTTTTTTTTATGAGAATTCATCCTTCGTGATGCAAGATTTGGCAAAGAGAGCGCATCATTTTTTGTTCTTTTCAGTAAATGTGCCCTTGACTATAGATTGCACGGTTTCCTTGGAAAGCTGAGCTTTTTCTGACCACTTATGCAGAAATAACCCGAAGGACTGTCGTCCCTCTTAACAGCAATCGTCTGACGTTAGAGTGCCTCATTGTACAGCACTGTGCAGCCCCTTGCACGAAAGGCGTCCGGCGTATTATTTATTTCGGGAAATTATTATCATAAAAAAATTACAGGCGCACGAGCACTGTAAAACGTAAATACCGTGTTGAAAAAAAGAATCCCGCAAAAAACACATAAAGACTGTTTGGACCCAGTCGTTTCCGCAAGTTGCAAAAGTGGCTAGGGCCAAAGCTGTGCTGAGCGCACAAAGTGGGCTGCAACGGGAGAACGGGCGTTCACTGTTCACGACCCGGCACGCGAACAAACTAACGGGCGAAATTATGCAAACAGGTGGATGCGCGCGCGCGCGTCTGTTCCCATCTCAGCGTAAAGGCGCGTGCAAGTACGCACATCACGCCTGCAGAGGAAAATATGGGGGCATATTAGCAAGACCCACGTTAAAATTATCGCCGTTTTAGCGGCAGGAAACTGCAGCTAAAACGGCGATAATGGGCTTGCTAATATGCGTTATGGAATTCCAATAGAAGCCCAGGTTAGATGTCCTGCACATCTAACCTGGGCTTCTATTGAATTCCATAACGCATATTAGCAAGCCCATTATCGCCGTTTTACCGTCAGTTTCCTGCCGCTAAAACGGCGATAATTTTAACGTGGGTCTTGCTAATATGCCCCATATTTTCTTATATTTACGTAGAGCGGTGGCTGTATTATCACTATCAAGAATATCGATAGTATTATTTCTGTTTTTATGAATGGGATTTTTATTGTTGTTATTGTTATTTATTATTTAATTATAACTGTTGTTGTTAATATAATAACGTCCTGGTAGCGTTTTTGGAACATTTTTGCGGCTCCTGTGTGTTACCATTAATCAACTTACTCTGTACTTAGAATATTTTCACCTCGGAAGGATGAAAGACTAGATTGGCCTCGACCACGAGTGTGCATTGTTTGGTAATGGCTTTATGTAGTATGAGTGCAAATTCGGCAAATTTTCCTAATCGTTCTCTGTTCGGTATTTTTTATTGGCAAATAACATCTATTATCCTAGTTTCGTATCGATGTAACTGGCGTTGCATGCTAGTGCCACGACATAGCAAGAGTTCAAGTTGCTGTTGGGGGAACTGCAAATATTTAGGGGCATATTAGCAAGACCGGCGATAAAATTATCGCCGTTTTAGCGGCAGGAAACTGCCGCTAAAACGGCGATAATGGGCTTGCTAATATGCGTTATAAATTCAATAGAAGCCCAGGTTAGATGTCCTGCACATCTAACCTGGACATCTATTGGAATTCTATAACGCATATTAGCAAGCCCATTATCGCCGTTTTAGCGGCAGTTTCCTGCCGCTAAAACGGCGATAATTTTATCGCCGGTCTTGCTAATATGCCCCTTATTTTCCCAGCTTTTCCTCCTGGGCGATCGAACTGCTTCGCTCGCGGTTTTTGTACGAGGGCCATACGCAGAATTCGACTTCACACTAACAATATCTTTTTCTCCTGTGAAACGGTTTGCACTAACGTTGTGCTTCCATTAGTTAGGTGTGAAAAGTTTTCCAAACAAAATTCGGCGCTGTGTTTTTCAAATTCAATCGATGCGCTAAATTCGAGGCTCATATTTTCTTTTAAATATGTTTGCTAACAAGCGTATATTGGTCGCCTACGGTTTGAAACGCTAGAAACCTCTGGCCTTCTTCGTCGAATCGATGTTTTCTGTTATTCTTTCACCCATCACTAAGGCTGTGTTATTAAATCCTGGCATCTTGTACCAGATTCATGCTTTTTTTTAGTAGCAAAAGAGTTGCGCCATTTAATACGCGCAAGTTGGAACATGCGCAGGAGCTGCTCTGGACAATATGAAGTGTGATTACCCTGATCTGCGTGTAAGTAAATCATTCTGCGTGAGGTAACTTCTGCATCCACAGATTAATTTACACCTGCCGCAGGCTGCACGTGGGCGAAGTATACTGGATAGCGACAGGGTTGGAAGTAAAAAATACCCTGATTTACATATCCAAAAGAGGAGTGATCAAGGAGTGGCTAAAGACTTGAAATGCAAATGTGGGTGACACCCACAGAGAAGCAGTACCAGGAGGATTCCGCCGATCCGCCCAAAAAAAGCAAATTAATTGCTCCTTTTTACCTCGTCTGACCCGTGGTAAAGGATAAAGTGGGATCAGAAAAAAAAAGTTTAAAACAATAATAATAATCTCAGACACTAGAACTCTGTCAAAAAAAACTCACGTTTTCGTGATTACGTGATCCCCCCGACGGCCAACACTCCTTCGCTGCCCGCAACTCCGACCAGTTACAAAAAAGGAAGTAAAAACAGAGTGCACACGTTTACGGTTGTGGCGTTTTTTGCTCGAAAACAGACTTCGCTGTGGGGCATTCCTTACCCGAGCACTCACCCTAGCCTTCAAAGGCGCAATTTACAGGTCCGGCAGGTTCAACTCCGCTTTTCATCTTTCCAAGGTCGATAAAAATGACATTCACGTTGCGGCTTCCTGGAAGTCGCCCAACGCTCTGGCACCGAACCCCCGTTGGAGGCCCCGTGCCCTCTCCTCCCCGCCCCCACCTTGTCAATCAGCTGTCACTCGGTGCACCTGCCGCCTCGGCAGCAGCGCTCTGCCAGGCTCGCCGCCCCCGCTGCCTGCAGCCAGCCGCTCCCCTCCCCCTCAATAGTGAGCGCATTCACTGACGCCAGCGGCCAGAAGCCGACCTCCGCTTCACTCCAGAAACACATTCGGTTGACACAGACATCAAACTCCCCGAAGAGCGAGAGTCCACCCCTCAGATCCCGCGCAAAATAACGGCGAGGGGCGCAAAAGCGCTCCCCTGTGTGCCGTATGCAAATCCCACCTTCATTACCATGAAGCACACAATTAAAGCGTGGCGAGGAACCACGATGAATACTTTTCAATGTATATTTAAGCAGCCCCAGGAGGCACGTGAGATCCTGCATATGGGGAATTGTGAGACAAGAGATTTGGGGTGGGGGGAGGGGGGTAACATGCGCTAAAGAGCATGTTTGTTTTCAACTTCACGTGACAGCCTCGCATGGTGCCAGACAAAAAAACATTTATTTAACCGTCTCTGTGTTTTTTCGAAATATTTAATTATGTGGCTGCACATTTTAAAATCGTTCTGTTGCACTTTTGTTATAATTTAGTTTTAATATTATGCATTTTTTTGGGAAAGAAAAAAGCGAATCGTGATGATTCGCGAATGTCGACGATAGCACAACATCACAAACATGAAAGTAATCACAGTGGCGTCTTTCGGGAAGTAGCTACACATCAAAATAGTTGTGCAAAAGTGTTCTTTTTTTCAAAGCCCACCTCATTTGTCCTTCTGAGTACAATTAATTTGCCATGTTATGCCGTTAGTCTGCTTCAGAAACCATATTACTTTTTGGGGGCAGGGCGTTAGCGCGAGGGAGGGAGTAAAGGGTGGACTCTGCTGTGGTTTGTTGTTCACTGGTAATTAGCTGTATAGCATATAATTGGGATCTAATGGGGGCGGGGTGGCGGGCACAAAGAAATCCATCTGCAAATGTGGTTTATTTAGAGGGGTACGAAAAACACAATCGCCCTAGCGCACAGGTGGTGGCGCGTGGAATGTGTCCGGGATCATTCGACACGTGCTCACCCATCGCCGCACCGGTACCCAGGGTTGGTTGAGCCGCAATCAGTTGGCACCAGTGCTTAGTCCTTATAAGAGGTCCTGGGAGGGAGGCAACAACCCCCACCCACTCCACATGCAGCAAAATACATTGACCACACATAGACTCGACCATTCATACATGCAATCCACATATGCAAAGCTGCCTCTAAACAGACACTCCACACCTAGCATAGTCACCAATGCGCGCAACACCTACACACGCCGACAAATGCATACGTAAACTCCACACTTTCCACACACATGTACACACTCGTCCTATACACACCACTTCACCTTCACACAAACCACATCAACTGCAACATAAACCCTGATATATACGCACGATCACACATACATGCACCCCACACCGGCCACAAACCAAATCTATTCACCAACCACACGAACACACCAAGCGACTAAGCTCTACAACCCACACAGTCATGCCTACAGCACCCACTATTCTCACTCACACATTAAACACATACAACACACACAACACACGCCACATAAACACATAACCGATCCGCGCCTCTCTACAGCCCATATGTAACACATTAAACAAGCCATCACTGGCGACGCAACTTTTAGAAAGGTCAAAAGTACGACGTGATCGAAGTTTAAAAAAAGCAATGTATTATAAACCACAGCATCCTCCTTCGCAAATACTACGCACCGCTGCCACACAAACACCCTGCACGCATACCACGCACCAAATCCATGCCCAAAAATCCACCTAACCATGCATCAAACATGCATGCACTGAAAGGCTCACGCGGGAATAACAGATACACATACAAAGTTGACATTTGCTCGCTCACTCACATACTCCCTCAAGCAGCATACTGCAGATACATACACTACATAGGTCACTAAGCATAGCCACACAGACCGCAGCAAACACACCCAGCACGCGCACACACTCTTATACACTTCCAACATCACCCCCTTCCTGCAGCCACGACGTCCCCACGTCACCCTGCATGCAAATCAGCCATCCCACCGCCACACTCCCATTGGACGAGCCCTGCTCATTTAATGGCAGCGTGCGTTCTCTGTGTATGGCTGCGCTACCTCACTCCCTCTCTCTCTTCCCTCCTTCCCATCTCCTCACTCACCTCGGGCGAGGAGGGAAATCAGAGACCAAATTAGTCCAGGGCGCTCCTCCTCATCAACTTGGGTCCCTCAGCTCCGTGCCCGGGGGTCTTCCTCCATGCTCAGGACCGTTGTGCTTATGATATTCACCTCTGACTGGCTCCTGCTCGTGTTACTCTCGCCTCCTCCTCACTCCCACCCGTCTTTACCAGCGGGCGCTATCTCCCGACCCCTTGAGCCGGAGGCGAACGCTGTCCCTTCAGCACCAAAAAGAGAAGAAACAGGGCAAAGAGAAGAAAGAAAATTAAGACAGGAGGAGTGTGGAGTTGAGAGAAGAAAGACGCCAAGGAGAAAGTAAGCCCTCCCCCAGAGGCAGAGCGTGTGTGGGGCACTTGTTGGCCGACAGCGGCAGCAGCAGCACCTGTGGGATCCACGGCGCCCAACTTTCAGCGCGTCCAAGCGCACAACAGCAGCCGCCTGAAAAGACAAGTTTGGAGCAGAGTTGGGGGTGTTTGACGCTGCCTCAGTTCCCCTGCGCCCAGAGACGCCCCGCTTCTGGTGTGGCTGCGGACTGCTTCCTTGATTTCACTTTGTGAGAGGGAACAAGGGGCGCGCCAATGTACAGCATGATGATGGAGACGGACTTGCACTCCCCAGGGGCGCAGCCCCCGGCCAACACTGGCCAGAGCGGCGGAGGGGGAGGCGGCGGGGGCGCAGGGGGCGCCAAAGCCAACCAGGACCGGGTGAAGCGGCCCATGAACGCCTTCATGGTCTGGTCGAGGGGCCAGCGGCGCAAGATGGCCCAGGAGAACCCCAAGATGCACAACTCGGAGATCAGCAAGCGCCTGGGCGCCGAGTGGAAGGTCATGTCAGAGGGCGAGAAGCGGCCTTTCATCGACGAGGCCAAGCGCCTGCGGGCGCTTCACATGAAGGAGCACCCGGACTACAAGTACCGGCCCCGGCGCAAGACCAAGACCCTGCTCAAGAAGGACAAGTACTCGCTGGCCGGGGGGCTGCTCTCCGCCGGCGGCGGCCCCGGGGGCATGGGCGTGGGCCTGAGCCCCGGCGGCGTGGGCCAGCGCCTTGAGAGCCCCGGTGGCGGGGGTGCTGGCGGCGGTGGCTACGCGCACATGAACGGTTGGGCCAACGGGGGCTACCCGGGCTCGGTGGCTGCGGCCGCGGCAGCGGCGATGATGCAGGAGGCTCAACTCGCCTACAGCCAGCAGCAACAGCAGCACCACCACGCACACCACCCGCACCACGCGCACCACCACCCGCACCAGCCCCAGCCCATGCACCGCTACGACATGAGCGCGCTGCAATACAGCCCTCTGGGCTCGCAGGGCTACATGAGCGCCTCGCCCTCAGGGTACGCGCTCTCCTACAGCGGGGGCCAGGGTGGGGGGCAGCCGCCGCAGGGTGGCTCGGCCACCTCCGCCTCGTCGGCCTCTGGCGCCCTGGGGGCCCTGGGCTCCTTGGTGAAGTCGGAGCCCAGCGTCAGTCCACCTGTCAGCGGCAGCGCGGTGCACCCCTCTGGCCGGCCGCCCTGCCCCGGGGACCTGCGGGAGATGATCAGCATGTACCTGCCGGCGGGGGAGGCGGCCGAAGCGGCAGCGGCCGGGGGGCGGCTCCTACACGGCTTGAGCCAGCCTCAGCAACAGGCGCACTACCACCACCACCAGAGCGCGGTGAACGGCACTGTGCCCCTCACGCACATCTGACCCCCGCTTCGCCCTGTCCGCAGAGGACAAGCTGAGCAGCAGAAGCCCCCGTCCCCCGGGCCGGGACCCCACACACCGCCCAGACTGAGCCCCCTCTCAGCCGCCCCTATCCAGGACAGTGGCTCTTAGCATGCTGGGTTCCACGAACACCCCCACACAGCCCAGATAACTTACCCTGACGGGATCTTCTTCATCCTTTAAAGAAAAGTCCCTTTAACTTAGGCAGGTCAAGACACCTACTCGTCACTTCCCGGGGCGCTGGCAAGCCCCAAGAATGAAAGAACATTGTAAGAAAGAGGTGGCCTCGCTATATTTCCAAAAACGCACACCTCCATGTTTAGGCATCAGGCATAACATTACCCCACTTTCCATTACCTGCCCTCCCCTCACACACACACCTGGTTTCTTAATCAGAATCCTCAAAACGCCTTCATCATAGTATTTTTTTTGTTCCCGTCTCCAATCCTGGGCTGGTCCATTTTTGGGGGTGTAAAAAGCAGAAACGTTCTAGACTGTGCATGAAAGTTCAGAACATGCGGTTACCCTGGCAAGGACTCCCAACTAACAAGGGGACATTGACTGCACCCACGTCACGCAAATACGCGAAAGACACCGAGAAGACGAGAATCAAACTTTTCAAAGCCAATCACAATGTCGTACCTCTGTAGGGCGTGGGACGCCCCCCACACCGTGCGCATTGCCCCCTTTGTACAGAACGCTTTGATGTTCCTCTTAAAAAATGTAACAGAACAATGAAAAGGGGGAAGCACACCGCTGTTCCATTCGCCTCTTTTTTTAGAAGCTACTTAAAACTAGTTGCGAAGCTAGTTTGAATTTTAGACTGAACTTTGGTGTTTTATTGAGATTTTTTTGTACAGTATTTATCATTCACGGAGAGCAAACGTTTTATTCGTTGAAGGGGAAAACATATTGAATATACAGTAACTAGGCGTGGCCACGTTTTCTAGCTAAGATGTGCACATGTTATTATGCCATCGCTTTTGGCATTTCTTTGACCAACCTAGAGAGTGTGGGAGTCTTTCTTGTTTATTACAAATCTGATTCCGCAAATACAAACATTATAAGTTGTGTTGACGTCAGCGCTTTCGTTTATTTATAAACTTTTTTCTCCAGAGATCCACCACATGCCGATTTTTGTATAGGAAAACAAATCTGTAACTACAATTTTATTTTTATTTTTGTTTTGTATTATTTCCTGTAAATGCACTGTGAAATATTTTTTATTCCTATTATTTTAGGCGTTACGAGTGAGAATTGTTTTTGTGTATAGTTTTGCGGGGGAGAACATCGTCCTGCTTAAAAACATAATCGTATGGATGCCTTGAATTTTGAGTTAAATAAATTTAAAAGTGGGAAAGATCACATGTTCGCTTATCTGATTAATGTGAGAGCTGACAAAATGTATTGTATTTTATTGTATTGAAAGATTTATATAGCGCTTGCTACTCCATGCGGGGCGCTAAAGCGCTTTAGTTATGCAGCGCCAAGTATATAGATAGATAGATAGACTGACAGACAGATAGACAGACAGACACAAAATGTATTGTATTTTATTGTATTGAAAGATTTATATAGCGCTTGCTACTCCATGCGGGGCGCTGAAGCGCTTTAGTTATGCAGCGCCAAGTATATAGATAGATAGACAGACAGACACAAAATGTATTGTATTTTATTGTATTGAAAGATTTATATAGCGCTTGCTACTCCATGCGGGGCGCTGAAGCGCTTTGGTTATGCAGCGACAAGTATATAGATAGATAGATAGACTGACAGACAGACAGATAGACAGACAGACAGACAGATAGATAGATAGAGTGCCTGGCAGAGAGAGGTAATTTCCGGTGCCATCTGATATACCAAGGAGAATGAATGGTGGTAAAAGGAAAGCTCGATAGAAACTTAGGCGAAACCTTGAGATAGGTGGTCTCATTAAACCCCCCCCCCCCTTTAATGGCTACAAGTTTGCAGCGCCTGTGTGCAATCTGTATTTCAGGCAGGCACTGTGTCGCAGCAGAGCATGTGAATCTGTCGGTATGAGTAAAGACATCAAAACAATCTGTTTATAAAACACCAAAGATTCGCGTGAGCGAAATAATTGAAAAAACGAAGCTTTTTTCCTGGTTTAACGAAGGTAGCGTTCATTATTTTGTCTGAGATATCCTCTTGTACTTTTCCGTTAGTATATTTACTTCTGTGTGTTTTTATGGGCGCTATGGCAGTTTGGTGAATTAAGAATCCCTACGAATTACTTTGGCACTTGTCATTTTAATCCACTTACCGCCTTGTTGTGGGGAAGATGCCGGCTTAATTCAGCACTATATCGTTTGAATTTACGCCCCAGGAGGAACACTATATATATATATATATATATATATATACAAACATACACACACACAGCTTTAGAAGTAGCATGCAAATGACGGTATATTAGTCCCGGCGAATTGCGCGTAAATTCGTAAATCAGATGCGTAAATGTGGTGGTAGTTGCGTTTTTCACCTAAATCCATCGGGCTAAAGCTGCTTTCATTTTTCTTTACATGGCTAGTCCCAAGGCTCTCGGAATTACTGGGGTGATTGGTAACCCGCACATACCCATCCTTGTTTTAGGATTGACACAGACCCTACATTCTACAAAGGCCACTGGCTGTCACGTGCAATTATTTCAATACATAAGCCCTGTAACATTCTCTGACTTCTAAACATTCTTTAACGGCCCTTCTTTTTTAATATATGTGCAGACATAGCTACAATATTAGATGTTGGGTGCATATACAGTACTTTTCTATATAATACATGGGGTCCTGTAAGAATTCCAAGCACGTATTCAAATAACTTCCAAACTGACAAGCTACAAATGTCTGCACATGGGAGGTGGACC
Organism: Calotriton arnoldi; assembly: GCA_963921515.1. Classification (NCBI taxonomy): domain Eukaryota; kingdom Metazoa; phylum Chordata; class Amphibia; order Caudata; family Salamandridae; genus Calotriton; species Calotriton arnoldi. The sequence goes on from CAWUFW010004188.1 coordinate 123,666, forward strand.
GCCGACTAAATACGTCCAGGGAAATTTAATATATTTGTATACTGAAACGACCATTGCACCAGTACAGAGATACATCTGGAATAAACTGGACACCTCATGGATTTTATTCTTAAAAAATGTCGAAAAACCGATATGGAAACTGTACCCTGTGGGTACAATCTGTAACTGGTCACGAGGAAGAACTTAATTGTTAACAGCACAGAGTAGAAACCAGTTGGCACTTTTCAGCTAGCACCTTTTCAAAATACGCTTGCCATATGTTAAAAAAAGAAAAAAAACAGAAAAAAGGCAAAAAAAACCCTACCAGGTAACTGTATCAACTAGGAAAAAAAAATGGTCAGCAGGAAGTGTTATCAGGACACGCTAGGAGAAAGACTGGGCCGATCAACAGAAAACAGTAGCCACCCTTTGTGGTTTTGGAGTGTCTAATTCCTCTGGCATGGGGTATTTTTTTGGTTTAGGGTGCCTATAGATGTAGCGCCGATATTGGTTTGGCGTTGCTTCTAAGGTTTACCTATGATGCAGAATCCGCGCTTTAATCAGTCGACAACCGTCCAGGCCCGTGTAAGTGACGTATGTGTATCTCGAACCCCAGCCAAGGATATGAATAAGTGCGTGCGGGCCCTGGATACAGTCGGATTACAAATTAAATGACTGACTGAAGGCATGTCTATAGCGCAGTCTGCGTTGCTGAGATTGCTGGCGCTGAAATAAAAGAAAAGGCGTACGGAATTATGTGAGTTGAAGTCCATTTTTGTATTCTTTAAGGCCTACAAATTATTGAGGCGCACAAGGCATGAACTGTGTGAAAGTGAAAATGTGTCCGTGGGGAATGCCAGAGAGGGGAGTCGTGCTCTGCGTCTGGGCGCTTTTCGGACAGGCTTTTGGTAGAACCACAGAGACACTTTGGGTGGCATTTTTTGGTGCCTGATAGAGTTGATGCCAGTGAGATAACTCAAAGATACGCAGGTGACACTTTGGAATCTCTGTCCATATTTCTGAGACTGAAAAAATGAGTACTAACACGCGTGTGTAATAACACATATACTAAGGGCAATTCAGTCTTCGGCGTGCGCTATAACAAAGTGATCACAGTCCGCTTGACATCTGACACTGGCGATACATTTAGCAGGTGTATTGTGTGTCCCAGTGGGCGGTAAAATCGCATTTTCTATATGGTAAAATTGCATAATTGTATATTTGGGCTGCCCCTTTTTGTTAGGGCATGGCTTCGAAAAGCGCGTGGGTACTCACTCATCTTTGCGACACACATTCACGGGCAAAATATTGCGACTATTCTGAAAAGCGTGTGCTTTTTTTCTGCTTTGTAGAAAATAAACCATAACTTCAAAATACCTATAAAGAAAGCCCTTTTTATTAACATTTGGAAAAAACACTATTAATCAATTTGAATTTGAAATTAATACCGTGCACCACGAGGTCCTGCCATCCTCCCAAGCAGATAAACATGAGTGTAATGTGTCTGGCACTAGGCGTTTTGGTTCCTCCCTGATCGTCCCGGCACATTAACTTTGTCCTAATTTCCATTAGAATCTGACTGTGTTGTCCCTTAGGGGTGTGCAATAGCATTGTTGCCTTTTAAGCGGGGTCACTGGAGGACCAGATTATGCGGCAGGGTGAATTAAACTATGCGGCAATAAAAGTAAAATTATGCGGCGTAACGCAGCACATTTTTTGTTAGTATTAGTGCATTATTTTGTCTTTTAAAAATGTTATCACTGTCTGGGCAAAGATTGCGCCTCACTGCTAACAGTTTGAAACTCAAATACTGCAATAGGCAACTGAAAGGTCACCAGCCGACTTTGGCAAAGGGCTTTCCACTGGTGGCTACACATGTTGCTGAGTTTTTAGTAAATTGATCCGTGTGAGCTATAAACATTTTTTGTTAAAATTTGCTAAGTGTGCAGCAGATGATGGATTATGTAGTAAATGCAGCAAATTCATTATTATGCGGAAAACAATGCAGCTGAAAAATCACACACTTCCAGTGGCTCTGCTTGAAGCCACTGGACCAGCTCTCTGTGCCATATTAATTGATTTACCATAAGCATCCAGATTGAGAGCGGGCCTGGGCACCATAAGAGTTGGAATATTCCTTCAGCTGCTCATTTCTGGTCATAGAAAATTGGCAGTGACCACAGCGGCTTATCCATAAACCTATTAATAAATGTAACCCTTTGCCCCTTGATTCTTCCATCGATCAAAGCCAGCTTATGGAGATCTATGTATCATCGTTCAGTAAACACATTTAACAAGCATGGGTAAAGCCAATAGGTCTAGAGTTGTCTGCCAATGTTTTTGTTTTGTTGATGCTTGTCATTTTTAGCAAAACTTTATTGCTGTCTTAGCTGCCAGGCTCTTCTCAATCTTAAAACAACCTTGCCTGTTAGCAAAATTATTTCGTGGTCCCAGAAAACCCCACATTGCCTTAATCGGCCCTGGCTCTGAAGTAACCACTCTGTGTGGAGATGCACTCCTTGTTAAAAGGCAGAATGCCACCACTCACAGTGAAATGAGCCAGGCTGTCTCATTCTGTACGGGTAGGGGGAATTAAAATGTGAATGGCACAATAAAAGTCTAAAGGATGAAGAGGGTTGGCTGAAAGCCCAAATAAGTAAATATGAAATTTAGTAACATTAAATGGTCTAGGCGAACACGAGACCTAAAAATCAAGAAGTCCAGATGGTCTCAAGTGTGTTGTACATGTCATTGAGTTACACAGTTTCCCAGTGGCCCTCTCTCAAGGTTGTACCATTTGTAGGTAGCTGTCCACCCTCCCCACAATTCATGCACATAGTGGTCCTGCTTCGGCCTGCCTTGCTGCATTATTTTCTAATCTCGGTCCCAGAAACACATGTGGGTTCCTCAAGTGTTTCAGAGCAGGTAGCATTTGATCCTCTGCATTAAGAGTCAATGTACTCTTCACTCCTGCCTGTGGTGGCTTGTGTGTGGTGAACTCCCCACATCTCCTTTCAGTGGTCTATGGGGTATTTATAAAGCACACATTCACAGGATCTTCTTGGTGCTGAATTAGGAAAATTGCAAGATTGATTAAGGAGGTCGGGCTAATGTCTGAATAAAGAGGATTTCTGGAGTTTTTTGAACTGTAATAAAAGTTTTTTAATAAAGGCATAGAGACTGGACATTTCAGACCTTGCCAGCTGCCACTGAATTGTTTTCCCCTAACCATGAAAGGACAGGATCTAGAAACAATTAACAGGTCTTGATGACAGTAATGGAAAGTGCCAAAAGAACTTAATGGCTAAGAAGTTGGGGGATCTTTAATAAATGTATCCGTGAATTATAACCACAGCTTCAAACATAACTTGACTTTTAATTGGTAACCAGGGTAGCTGTTGTAGCACAGAAGAAATGTGCCAGAACTAAGGTCGATTTGTAATAAGACGGGCAAAAACATTTTGCCCTCATTGCAGTTGGCGTTGAAGCATTTCTGGAGCAGTCTGGTACATGGAGTTACTGTAGTGTAATCCCGATTGAACAACTGTTTTTATGGCATATATTATGATCGGGAAAGGTTCAGCAGCCAGAGACAGTACAAGTGTTTTGTAAAATACACTACATAACAAAAAAGACAAGTAAGCATGTCTGGTCAGATATCCTTAAGGTACTAGATGATTCCTTGCTATCAAAAACACTGTTCTCCAGCCCCCAGGCCCTTTTCACAAGTCATTGTAGTCTTGTAGATTAGACCAATTGATATAATTAATGGGAATACATACTACACCTACCAGAATACATCAGGTTGATAAATATAAGCAAAGGGCAGTGGTTCCTTGTTGACATGAATCATATGACATCCTTGTATAACATACAGGCTAAGAGTAGCAGAAACCTGGTTGTTGCCAACCTCAGCTGAGCCCAAAATGCATTTAATCAAATATCGTGATATTTTGTGATCACGGCAACCCAAACTCTGTTTTTACAGATTTATTTTATAGATAAATACAAAGAAAAAACAAAAATGTTTTTTTTTCTGCATGTATTGAAAAAAAATCAGAAAATTGGTCTTTTATTCCATGACTCACCATGCTGTCATTCAAAACTTTCAGGCCAATACTTTTGAAGATTGACAGCACCAATAGTTAAAAAAAACAGTGATGAACTGTTTTTTAAATACCTTTGTATGTTCTCTTGTGTGTTCTATAATGCTAATGTTTTCATAAAGTATATTGTTATGTTATATTTGGTTGCTGATAGTGCTACAGTTCGCAGACATCAAAGTGTGAGTACACATTTATCGATTAAATCAGTGAGCAAATAAATTAAATACAATCTTATTTGTTCGTGAAACACAACATAAATGCTAATAATCAGGGCAAAAAATAAATATGGAATAATACAGACACAAATGTTTGAAAAATAAATATCCTAAAACCGGGCAGCCTTCTTTTGATTTACTCTTATCACAGCATCTGAGTCTGGGGTGCAGCTTTGAGAATACTTGTGCACAGCCCCATTCAGATTAAAAGGTACAGTTCAACTGCAGCAGAAGTTCGGACTCAGTTGAACCCTTCCTCGCTTACTCCCCCAAAAATTGTGTCCTTGATTGAACCCGAATGCAGGCGACTGCGGTTAATTTGGGGGCATCCTGGTGACACTCTTTAACAGGGCTGGCTTTAGGGCGGTGCGACCGGTGAAGCTGCACCACGCGCAGAGCTTGGAGGCGCTGCGATTACAAATAACTTCTGGGTTTAAAGGCACCTGCTGCAGAGTTACATGTGTTTCTATCAATTTCCAGGCAACAATAAAAATGTCAAGAGAACTCTGGTGATTGATGTTCCAGCTGTGGGGAGATCGGAGCTTTGGTTAGTTGCGGTTTTGCCTCATCATCAAGTAGCACTGAAGGTTAATATGCCTGCTGCAAAGAACGTGTACCATGCAGATCATAGAACTGTATTTTATGTGGCTAGCTCAGTGGGTTACTGATTTGGTCACAGAGGTCCTATTGTTACTTGCAGTTTATAAGCCACAACCCTAATATAGCACAGTGACCTATGAACTGTCATCAAAGAGCTGCATGCAAACTGCATCCTGTATGCTAGAACATTATTTTGTTATGGTTTTTTCCTAGTCTTTCATTATCGTCATGCTACTCAAAAGAGTTTGCTTGGGTAGAAATACATTCTTATCAGTAAAGCCGACCCCAACCACTGCGGTATGTTTTAAATCCTGAGTTTGTTTCCCCGGACCAAAAACTCTTAACATATACAGCCTCCTAGTATGGATGACGTGATTCCTACACCGTGTAATCCTCAATGTCTTATGTAGCATTTCCTATAGACTGGTTTACACACGTATGATCCATTGCCTCTGTATAATGTGCGTGATGTAAAGTGCTCTGACACCCTACACTGGTATGAGTAGCGCTATGAAACAAATGGAATGCATGTGAGAGCAAAGTTATAGAAAGATGAGGGGTAGTGTTGGAGAGTGGTAGTGAGGGAATCCGTGGAGGAGAGGGTCATGGGGGGTGCGCCAAAAATGACTGATGCACCGGGAGCCACCAGCGCAAAACCCGGCCCTGGGCCTTAATCAAGGATTAATCGACAAGCCTGCAAAGCCACTGATGTGCTGTTAAGATCAGCCTGAGTCTTACAAACCACACTGGAAAATCTTCTCAGATTGTGTCTGCCCCCAACTGAGTTTGGTGAACGCCCCATCCATGCAAACAGATGTGCAGATACACTCTGGAGACCCTACTGCTGAAGGCATGCATGCCCAAAGAACCTCCAAAACCTTGAATTCAACAGTAAGGTGTAGAAAGGTAGAAAATGAAAGACGTTTTTTGTGAATACATGGACTCAGAAAATAGAATAACGAAGCGTAAATGTAACATAATATATCCCTTACAGAAAGACAATCTTCACCTAATCTCCTAAAAACAACTTGCCCATACTACGACTGCTTTTAGAAAAGTAAATGAACCCAATGAATCCAATGCAAGAAATGGCCGGTAATGGCTTTGGCTGGGTTCAGGATTTAACTACAGGTCGAATGTTTTCAGTAGCCAATCATGTAAAATCGAGATTTTGTCGAACTATATTTGGAGCCGGTTTTATACATGTTTGTGCAACCTGCAGCCACGGAGCTTCTTGGCGCTGTAAAAAAAAAAAAACACTGAAGGGTCACTTTTTGCAAAAGATAGTTTTGCGGTCTCTGTTTTCACTCATTTATCCCAAACCCCATACCACTACTATGACCACCAAAATAACCCTTTCTAGACTCTCGCCTACTCTACCCTCCTTGCATCATCGGACACCTCTTTTACTATACCGATGCCCTAAAACAAACCTTTCTAAACTCTTCCCTGACTCCTCCCCTCAAACCCCCTTCTCCCCCTCCTACTGCTAAGACCTATAAAAAAAAAAATCCTTCACTCTTTTATCCCTCCACTATCCTTTTCAATCAGAATTAACAGTCTAACATATTCAATTTTCAACTATACTAATTCACCACTAATCCTTTATGGGTTCCAGAGTAGCGTGCTACTCGCCAATAAAGCGTCTCAACACCCCATCAGGGTTACAAGCGCTATATAAATGCAAACCTTTTTCCCTTTCTACCCTCCCCAACCCTTCTCAATCCAAATAACTGACTAACATATCCACCACTAAAATTACTTTCATGTTTCACCATAATAATTCAACACTAATACTTCTGGGTTCCAGAGTAGCGTGCTACTTGCGCTTCAAAACCCCATCAGGGGTAGCAAGCGCTATATAAATACAAACCTCTTTCCCTCTTCTATCCCGCCACCTACCCTTCTCTACCCAAATAACTGAATAACAAGCCACTAATCAAAGTTACTTCATTTTTTACTAGACTAATGTTCAACACTAATCCTTAATGGGTTCCGGAGTGGCGTGCTACTCGCCAGAAAAGCGCTTCAACACTCATCAGGGGTAACAAGTGCTATATGAATGCAAACCTTTTTTCCCTTTTATCCCTCCGCTATCCTTCTCACTCCAAATAACTGACTAATATCCACCACTGAAACTACTTTCATATTTTCACCATATTAATTCACCACTAATCCTTGATGGGCTTCCAGAGTAGCATGCTTCAACACCCCATCAGGGGTAACCAGCGCTATATAAATACAAACCTTTTTTCCTCCTCTATCCTTCTGCTATCATTCCAAATCCAAATAACTGCCTAACCTATCCATCACTTAAAATGTACTTGCATGTTTCACTATACTAATTCAACACTAATCCTCTATGGGTCCCGGAGTAGCGTGCTACTCGCCGAAAAAGCGCTTCGACGCCTCGTCAGGGGTAGTAAGCGCTATATAAATGCAATTACAATACAATACATAGGCCGGATTTAATAGCAGGCGAAACTCAAGAACAAGCCATATAGGCCCAATTTGTGAAAAAACAAATCAGCGTACAAAACAAAAACAAAAAAAATCGACGTGTCCCATAAACTAGGTGAAAGGCAACTACTGCTGCCCCACACACACAAACATAGACACACAACCATCTACCCACACATCATTTCCACCAAAAGTCGCAGGAGCCACACACAAGTCCCAAACAGATAAAGATTGCTCTCACTTTATAGTCTAAAATATTTCCAGGCCATAGATATAATTAATAAAAGGTTTTCCTATCAATTTATTACCCTTTTATCACAGAAGATAACAGGTGATAAGAGGTTTACTTGTGCTACTCAGTTATAACAGTGGTGCTTATTAATTTTATGTTGTCTTAGAAGGGTAAGAGGCTGCCTGGACTTGTGTTGTGCAATGTTAGATTCACACATTACACACAGGTGCCATACGCTTAGTGGGTTGTTATCATTAGTGCAACAGGTGCAGGGGCACTGGGTACCCAGGGAATGAAGGGACCCCAGTTATGAGTGTCTTTTAATACCCAACCATCATGGAGAAGGCGCAATCTCCTTGCTTGAAGTAGGCCCCGTGGATACCTTGCTACCCAGGTGCCACTGAAATATGGTGTTGACTTTCACCGACACCACCTTTTTCCACGCATTATTCTTAAAATATGCCATATATAAGAAACCATGTTCCAAAATCCGAATTGTCTTTACTCTGTAAAATGGCGACCGAAGAACCTTATTTCAGGGGCCTCCCCTGCGAGTGCTGTTTTTGTTAAAAAAATACGTTAGTTACTTGGACCGGATAAATTCCCCGATTTCTGTGCTGCATGCAAACGACTCCCTGCTTTATCCATCCCACAATCCCCCCGCCCCTCAGCGCTAGCGGAGCGTGCATTGTTTTGGGAACCGTGGCCTAATGCCCCCTTTTATGAAGTTGCTGTTCCGGGTCAGCGCGCCAGGCCGGCGTTGGAACAGGAGATCAGCGGCTCTGCGTTTAGTTTAATCACTAAAACCTATCTTGCAGACTTCTGTGGTTTTTGTAATGACACCGTGGTATGTTACATTAAAAGCTCATGGCTGCACCACGTCGAGCAGAAGCCGAAACGGAAAGAAAATAGGGCCTTCCTGTCTGGGAAAGCCACCCCGCGTCAGGATGAGTCTCTAACGCAGTGTGATAGCCTTTCATATTAGATCCCTTTCCGGGTGACTGCCTGTCTCCCCAAACCGTGAAGCTATGCTCTGCTGTTTTCATGCAACTTCGTGATGTTTCTAGTGACACGTCCGCTGTTTTGTTAAAAAAAAAAAGTGCACTGGCTCAAAGATTTTCTTTGGATCCCGTGGGGCGTAGCTATCAATAGTGCAGCAGGTGCAGTGGCAGGAGACCTAGGGTGACCAGATTTTGAGATGCAAAAACCGGTACAGGCTAGACATACAAGTAGGACTAAAGCCTGCAACCTTACTTCTATGTCTGGCCTGTCCTAATTTTTGCTTTAAAAAGAAAAGAAAGAAAAAAAAAAACACCCTCCACCTCTTCGTTATGGAAAGACTTCTAGTCTCCACCCTGAGTACCCCTGCTCTCCTCTACTCTCTGTCTCCCCTCAGTGGCAGCAGACGTGCATCGGCACTGCCTGAAACAAATATATTATTTAAAGAAAGCATACCTTTTAATTCTCCTTTGCATGATGACTTGACCTTTGTCCCAAAAACCAGGACATGTATTTAAATTTAAGGAAAGCGTCGGGACACTCCTCTGAAAACCGGAACTGTCCGGGGAAATCCGGGACGTCTGGTCACCCTAAGGAGACCTCATGGATGTTAGGGGCCCACTAAACATCAATAGGCTTATTTACTAGCCCTTTGCCCCGCTGTTATGTCACTTTTAATATGGGACAACGTGACATATCGGCGGCGCAAGGGGCTTGGAAATAAGCCCCCAAGTATTTCTGTATTTTGCTAATAATTAGCGGGTAGGGGCATTTTTCTTGCTTGCTCCAGGGCCCATGGCACCCTAGCTACAACCAGTTAACCCGCCTCCGTTGTGTCAGATTCCAGGTGTGCTGAATTCCAAGGCTGCTGGGTCTTGAGTCCACATCCTGCCTCTTTCTCCCTCAACCCTAATCAGTTCGTCTCTTTATTTTACTGTTCCATGTTCATTTCCATCTCACTTTCTCTTTGTGTCACTGTTTTCCCTTCTCCTTCTGTCTCTTTTTCCTGTCTTTCTCTGCCTTGCCCTAGGTCAAAGTATGATGAAAAATCAGACATAGACCGAAAAACTAAGCGTGGGTGCACACCAACTGCACACATTCATCACTGTACTTTCCATGAGCATCCATTCCCGAAATTGCCAATGGTAGCAGAAGTGGCATTATGCACCCTTTTTACTGCAATGCCATCACATGGTTAACCCCTTGTCCCCCCATACGCCACTTAATAGCCTTCCATTTCATGTTGAGGGGATAATGTAAGGCGGGGATGTGGGCCATTTCGTTGTGTTGCTGCCTTCATGACCACAGAGACCAGGAATATCAAGGGTTGAGCCATGGTTAGCAAAGTACAATACAAGGGCAGCAGCTGCAAATAGGGCGACCACCTCGCACCAATCTACCATGTGCACTGGTTCAGTCCAGACTCTCCATGACGGCCTAATGCATTCTGGTTGTTGTAGTCTGGGTTTGCTTCCGTTAGACTAACACTCCACATAGCAATGATTTGTAAGTGAGAACTTCAGGACTTGAAGCAGTTCCCTTGATGCCATGGAACGAGGTGGCCATCCTAGCGTTTACCCATCATTAACGTAAATGTGAACGCACTAGCCCAAAATGGCATAGAGACAATTTTATGTTTCAGTCAACAGCACCAAGAATGCTGGGATTTACAGGCTCACACACACTTCTGATGGGAAAAAAATGAAAACAAAAGTTCCAGCATGTTCGGTGCTATTGGCTGAAAGCACACAGCTAGCTGGAAGTCCCCTCTCATACCAAGAGGTTGGTCCATTGGTATGCTGTGAGAAATACCGTTTATAAATGTCATAATGAGGTGCTGATTCGTTTGAACGGAGATAGCAATGGAAAATTCCAGAGCGGTGTATCGTTTGTTTGTTAGCCACAAGCACGAGACTCGAGTGCATGCGAACGAAACATGAGGGACAGTCATATCTTCACGCGACATTTTCATTTTGCAGGTCACTTGGTGGGCTGTATAGAATGCAGTACGTGAGGCACGGCGTGTAATGAAACCTCCTGTTGAATGTATGTGTTGGTATTTCGTTCCCGGCTGCTGGACCGTTTCCCATCTGTTTGCTGGCCCGGCCCCGCGCGCCGCCTCTGGCAGGAAGTAGAGGCCGGGGGCGCCCCGCTCTTCCTGCAGCCTCGTCTCCCTCACACCGGCTGCGCGCTGCGAACAGAAGCCCATGTTATGTGTCAGCAGGGATTAAGATGAATGAGGCTGAGTAACGAGGAGAGTGTTTTTTGTGTTTGGAGAGCGAGGGATTAGCGCACACAGTCCTGACCCCCGGGGTCAGCAGCAAGTCAAACCTTTTTACAATCACGCAGCGGAACCTGGACGTCAGCAACCGCGGGGAGGAACAGAGTTCTCGCGAGGAGGGAGCATTGGGGCTCTTCCAACCAGAGAGGAGAACTGCGGGGAGGGAGGGGGTGGGAGCTGTTACAGCTCCTGAAAGAGCCCAAAAAGAGAAGGGCGGGAGAGGAGGAGGGAGGATTTAGAAATCATAGGGGGCAGGGCTGGGCACATAATTGGTCTTACAGCTCCAATTGACAGCAATGGGAGGGAAAGAAGAGGGCCAGAAGGGGTGAGAGGGGTAACCTCCTATAGACAGTGGGGGCACGGATGAGAAGAAGAGGGCTACATCTCTGAGAGAGAACAAGGCGGCGGTTTTTAGCTCCAAGAGGCGGGAGTGAGCAAAGCGTAGAAATCGCAGCTCCCACTGAGAGCAAGGGAAGGGAGAGACTAGGGCCAGGAGGGGTGAGGCAGGGCCGGCGCTAGGCATGGGCAGGGTGGGCAGCTGCCCAGGGCCTCGCACTCAGCCCACCAGCATGGGGCCGCACCAGTTTTACAAACCACCAGCCCTCTTGTACTCCTGCCGATTCAATTGAAAGAAAGGGGTCTCTTTGCAATTGTGCCCATGAGAGGGAGGGGAGGGGGCCCTCCCTGGGCCTCTTGGAAATGGTGTCCCAGTTGCAAGGAGACGCATTTAGCAGGTTTGTCCTTCAATTAGGCCTCCTGTCCGACTGCCCATTCAGAGACAGTGGGACGCCCATTGCCAGCACTTTAGCGCCCCACCAGGTTTAACTCTCAGCCCCCAAGCAATTCTCACACCTTCAGCCCAAAATGGACTGTAAAAGAGGTGCTTGTAGGTGGCTGAGAGGAGGAGCTGTGGCCCAGGAGAAGTCTGAACAAAGCAGCTTCTGGAGCCCTGAATATGTCACATATGCAAATTAGAGGGGCCTCCGACATTCCCTTTCGACCCGGGGCCCCAAAAAGCCTAGAACTGGCCCTGGGGTGAGGGGGGAACTTCCCACAGGTATGGGGGGGGCACAGAGCAGAAGAAAAGGGTACAGCTCTAAGAGAGAGAGAGCAAGGGGAGGATTATATCTCCTAAAGGCAGGAGTGGGCATAACATAGAACTCACAGGTCCCTACGAGAGCAAGGGGAGGGAGAAAAGAGGGCCAGTAGGGGTAAGGGGATACATCCCCCACAGACAAGAAGGGGAACAAGGAGCAGAATAAGAGGGCTGCAGTGCAAGCAGAGAGCAAGGAGGGCGGTACAGCTCCCCCGGGTGGAACTGGGCACACAGTTACAGCTCCCACTGAGAGGAAGAGAGGAAGAATTACAGCTCCCAAAGTCGGCAGCTGGCCAAGAATAGGCCTTACAGATTACAGCTCCCATGGCAGGACTGAAAACCAAAATCAGCCCGACAGAAATATACAAATCATTCCCACACTACAGGAGGCCGTGGTTAGAATGGTGGCGTGGTTGGGCCAGCTCTGAATGAAGCCACAAGCCTGCAGCCCACTGCAAATGCCAGAGTGGCCAGTCCAGCGAGCAAAGGAAGGGGGCAGCAGCTCCCACATCCTACAAAAGGGAGGGGGGTTGCAGCTCTCATAGTCGGGATGCGAGCAAAGGGAGCAGTAGCTGAAGAAGATGGATTAAAGATCCTGCAGAGAGCAAAAAGGGCCCTGAATAAGGTGGGGGCAAATGACTTGGGGATAGGGAGAACAAAGCTTCTGTTCACACAGAGCGCAAGAGGAAGGATGGCGGGCATCCTCCACAGAGGAGAGGGCTTATTTATTATTTATTTATTTGTGCAATTTTATATAGCGCAAACTTTACCCAGAAGTGTCAGAATGCTTTACAATAGAGCAATATAAATTACATAAGGAATGAGAATAGTATGAAAGTAAGTAAAACTACTTATAGGTACTTGTGGTGAACGTTACAGATTAACAAGTTTCAGATTCATTCAAGATTACATAATATGAAAATGTGGAGCGATTAGGGTTATACGAGTACAGAATGCATATTTACAAAATGGAGCTCTCGTGAGTGTCATATGGCAATCGGGGTCATGACCTAGAATGAGGCGAATTATTGATAGAAGTTTCTTTGGAAGAGAAGAGTTTTAAGATCTGTTTTGAAAATCCGGAAAGAGGCGGAGGCCTGAAGATTTGGAGGTAGCGAGTTCCAAATTCTAGTCACTTTACCCGAGAAGGCTTGAAGTCCCTATTGCAAAGGGGGGTGGGGGGTTTTCATTCTTTATTTTAATAGATTTATATAATGCAGGCCACTCCAATAATGACAACAGCACACTTTACAAAGACGATGGACATATATAATCATTATAAGTCACAATGAGATACAGATCTTTCATAGTACCAACCAGGTCGATTAACATGAAGAAGGTAAAAAAAGATGCATAAGGTATACATAAATATTGAGGCTCAGTTCCTATAGTCTAGGTAGTAAAGTAGCAGTAACAAGTTATAAATTGAGGATTGCCACACTTATGTTTTAAATTTAATATACAGAGCTATGTTAGGGCTGGGCTGGGTTCACAGGGAGGAGGAGTGGTTTGTGCACCATAGGTGCACATGGCAGTTTGGCTGGCCGTCTTGGGCCGGCTAAACAGCCATGCGCACTTAGCATTTCTCCTTCTGTGTTTCACAGCCGGGTGGAGAACAGTCCCAATGCGTCCAGGTACTGTCTGAGCGGCCACTCAGACAAATCACGAGGCTGCTGTTATGCTGATGACAGCAGTGTTGTAATTGGCTTAGGGGAGCCTGTGTGCTGCTGGGAGCCAGGAAGAGAAAAGGACGGAGGAGAAGCTGCAGCCGTAATCAGGTAAGTGTTTTTTTTTATTTTTTACATCCTCCTGCCCCCCCTACCACCCCCATTCCATAGCAGCCGCCACTGCAACTCACAGCAAGAAAATGGGGTACAGCTCTCACAGAGATGGGGAGGGTTCCCGGAGAAAAGGCATACAGCTCCTGCACAGAAAAGGAAACTGGGATACAAGAGAAGGCCCTGGACTGGACCACATCCTTCCTTTCCGGCAGAACACAAAGCGTCCGCCTCGCCCCCTTCCGATCCAAGGCCACCAAGATCATCTGCGGCGTACCCCAAGGCTCCTCCCTCAGCCCAACGCTGTTCAACATCTACATGGCACCCCTCGCCCACGTCGCCCGACAGCACAACCTCAACATCATCTCCTACGCCGATGACACCCAGCTGATCCTCTCCCTCACCAAAGACCCTCACACCGCCAAAGCCCACCTCCACGAAGGAATGAAGGCCATCGCCGAATGGATGAGGACCAGCCGCCTGAAGCTGAACTCGGACAAGACGGAGGTCCTCATCCTTGGTTCCAACCCTTCAGCCTGGGACGACTCCTGGTGGCCAACATCACTGGGAACAGCCCCGCCACCCACCGACCACGTACGCAACCTAGGGGTCATCCTCGACCCCACCCTCTCCATGACTAAGCAGGTCAACGCCGTTTCCTCATCCTGCTTCAACATCCTCCGAATGCTCCGCAGGATCTTCAAGTGGATCCCCACCGAAACAAGAAAAACAGTCACCCAGGCCCTCGTCACCAGCAGGTTGGACTACGGAAACGCCCTCTACGCAGGAACGACAGCTAAGCTCCTGAGACGGCTGCAACGCATCCAGAACGCCTCTGCACGTCTTATCCTCGACATCCCCCGACGCAGCCACATCACACCCCACCTGAGAGACCTGCACTGGCTCCCTGTCAACAAGAGGATAACCTTCAAGCTCCTCACCCACGCACACAAAGCACTCCACAACTCCGGACCAGCCTACCTCAACAGACGACTCAGCTTCTACACCCCCACCCGCCAGCTCCGCTCGACCAGCCTCGCCCTCGCCACAGTCCCCCGCCTCCGGAAAACGACCGCCGGCGGCAGATCCTTCTCCCACCTCGCCGCCAAGACCTGGAACACCCTCCCCACCAACCTCCGACAGACCCAAGACCTACTGGCCTTCAGAAGACTCCTCAAGACCTGGCTCTTCGATCAGTAGCAGCACCACCCCCCTCTTCCCCCAGCGCCTTGAGACCCTCGCGGGTATGTAGTGCGCTTTATAAGTGACATGATTGATTGATTGATTGAAGAGGGCAAAAAAAAAAGGGGGCAGCTCTCACAGAGATCGAGGAGAGCGGCAGCAGTTAGTGATTGGGAAATTGAAGATAAGAAAAATCTGCCGCTGACCAAACAGAGAGGTGATAGAAGAAGGCCATGGAGTGCAAAGATTTAGGGGATGGTGCAAATGAAGGTGTGATGTAATTTCACAAAGAGCATCTGGAGCAGGCATTAGGGTTTAGAACTTCATAAAGCTTCCACATGGACGTATCATGCGAAAAGAAGTACTAACCTCGTAGGGAACAAAGAGGATGGGCCGTGTGCCCCTCATCTCTCCATAGCCCCTTTCTCACATTCATTTTAATTGTTTTAAAGCATTGGTAAAGGCTGGCTTTACTAATAAGAATGTATTTCTACCCAAACAAACCCTTTTTTAGCAACATTAGCATTAGATAATGAAAGACTGGAGAAATAATACATAACGTCCTAACCTATTTAATGCAGTTTGCATGCAGCTCTTTGAAGACAGGTCAGTAACAGTCACTGTTCTATATTAGGGTTGTATCTTATGAATTGCAATAACAAAAGGATCTCTGTGACAAAAGCAGTAATCCAGTCAGCTATCCACATAAAATACAAATCTGTGATCTACACGGTATGCGTTCTTTGCAGCAGGCATATTAACCCTCTGTGCTACCATATGGTGAGCCAAATCTGCAACTTGACAAAACTCGGAGCTCTCTCTTTAGCAGGAACATTAAACACGAGAGTTATCTTGACATTTTTATTGCTGCCTGAAAGCTGAACACACAAGGAAGGGCAGCTGCAGCTGGTTTTAAATTGTACTCTATTGCTAATCACAGCCCCCCCCATGGTCAGTGCCCCTCCTCAGGTCAACACACCCAGGGCAGCCGCACCAGTCGCACCGCCCTAAAGCCGGCCCTGGGAACGCAGCACATAGACCTTAGGGGCCCACGGAACCCTATTTATTGTATTTTACTAGCTTTCTAGCAATAAGAAGGGCCATTTACTTTTTTTGCACCGAGCCCATGGCACCCTTGCTACGTCACTGGGTACTTAGATCAAGTGGAATGGAACAATAAGCAAATCCAATCACACAGAATAGGGGAAGAGGAAGCAGAAAAAATGCACAACTCCCCCTTAGGGCATGGGAAATGAAGAAGTGAACTAGGCATTTCCAAAACAGTTGCTTGAAAATGTGGGCAGTGGACCAAAAAAATTGAATACAGCACCCATAACGTCAATCACCTAAGTCATTTATGACCTAATCGAATGTACCTGTGTGCAAATCTCCACACGCACCCCCTGCCCAGCGGTGCCTCCCTTCAAGCGGGAGTATAGAGCAACAATACACAATTGGAGCAGCACCACACATAGAATGTAAAGTTTAACTGAGATGATGTCAACACAAAGCAATCTAATATAACACTTCCTTGTGAATAACAGTGTCTGTGAAATCCATAGGTATTCTTTCTTCCTTTATTAATTTGTGTTTAGTTCTTAAAAAGCCATCAGCCAACGCGCTTCGTCCACTTAAACATTGGACTTCTTCGGGCTGTAAATTAAGATAAAGTACATATATAGTATGACCCGAACTATACAGTGTTGACAATACATACATAAAATACATATATTTAACAATTACATACATATATACACATAAATACATAAAAAATCACTAACATTTACATACAATATGTACAACTTTATACACTCAAGTTCCTTAATATTTCAAAGTCATTGTCGACATGTATGGACAAACCAAAAGACATCCCATGCCTGTAAATGAAAGATACATATAATGATAAAAGAGCCCCCCAGGCTTGTGTGCCCAAAGACCTCATAGCTAAGCAACTTTAACCAAATGATATGTACAGAATCCAAAATTGTATGTGTACAGTCTAGAGCGTGAAGGTAAGTGCAATCCAGTGTAAACCCAGCTATGTCATGCGCATGTTCCAAGTGCTTAATAGGCAAGATGAAAAACGACGCAGTGCTTTCATGCGTGTAACAAAAAGAGAGAGGCCCTTCACCATGTGGGCCCATTTGAAAAGTAGTCTCGGTCGCATACTTTGCTGTGGCTAAGAGGAAGGCAAGAGAAAGGACCACCAATATCACCCATTCCAAAACGATAGGCGATAAGTATAGAGCGACGTACCAGCTCAAACGTCAAACGTCTATACCAATTTTAATATATGCACCAAAGTTGAAGGCGAAATTCCAAATCTGAAGCCGAAATATGGCTGCTACAGAAAGGAGACAGTGATTCTATAATGTACAATCCATACACAACAGAATTGCGTTTGTGATAAATAATGCAAAAGGGAAAAAATAAATAAAATGAGCATTCCCTACCTGCACAGGACTGTTCCAAATGGCAGTCCCAGTCGTAATGTATGAATATAAATACATTTCCAGATAACGATAAAGGACATATAGGCGTAGTTTTTCAGGTTGAAACAAATAGCATCAGTGTACTCGACATGATAAAAGATGCACCACGTAGTGAAGATTATCCACCAATCCGTAAGCACCTATGAGAGATATTATGCCTCAGAAATCACGCTATAATTGACCCAGTGTATTCAACAACGGTCATATGTACATAGAGCCCCTTTAATGTGCCTAGAATATTGCCAATAATGGGATAGAAATAGAATTGCAAAATGAAGGAGTAGTAGCCTTGGTACAACATTAATGTTATGATATGAGAGGAAAGAGACATATTGATAAACATATATGCAAGGAAACCCCTGCCACATGCCAGGCAAATTTAGCATTTTTTGAGCCCGTAAATGTCTGGAACAGGAGCCTTAGCACTCCCAACGCATGGGGCAGACATGCCTCCCCTGGATGGACTTCATTGTCTACTGGGGGAGGTATATAGATGATGTCATCCTGCTATGGAAGGGAACACTGAGCCAATTGAACGATTATCACGCTTTTCTAAACAACAATCCGTATAATGTGAATCTCACCATCAAACATAGTTATATGGAAATAGAATTCCTTGATCTCCTATTTCACATTGAGAACAACACAGTGCAAAGTACCATGTTTCGGAAACCGATGTCGTGCAATAGTACCTTGCATGCTACTAGTGCTCACCCTAAGTCGGTTATCAGGAATATACCGTTCGGTGAGATGGTACGGGTGAGACGAAATTGTAGCTCCGAAATTGCGTTTTGAGATAACATCACGGTTGCAAAAACCAGATTCAGAAACGGGGGTTACAATAACGATATTTTGAGTAAGGCAGAACGGAGAATCAGGAACGTTACAAGGGACAGCACCTTGGTGAAGAAACAGGATAGGACTAGCAAGAGACCCACGAATACCCGTCTATCATTTGTCACTCAATATACAACCAACAGCGACAAACTATATAGAATTCTGAAAAAACATTGGAATTTACTATATGAGGTACCTAGTTTAAAGGATTATATCACACTTACTCCAAAAGGTTACTTACCGTAGAGGGAAAACCCTTAGAAACATGCTCTGTCCACGCTACAGAACAAGCACCACCAATAGAACGTGGTTGCCATCTGCCCCTAATTGTTTCTTCACATGTCAGTCTTGTAATGTTTGCTCGTTTGGGAAGAACAAGATCAAGGAATTCAAGTACAATACGAAAAAGAACTATTCAATATGCAGTTTCATTAATTGTAAAACCAAATAAACCAAATATGTAACCTATGTACTAGGTTGTGAATGTGACAAAATATATGTGGGGAGCACTGTACGACCACTCAAACAATGTATACAAGAACATGTTTGTGGTATGAAGAACAATGATTTAAGATACCCCTTGACTTTCCACATGGAAAACACCATGGGGGGAATGTAAAATCTGGTTTCATGGCATTGACCACATTCCACAGAACCCACGGGGGGGGAGTCGGGCATTGGCCCTCCGACGTAGAGAGGCAACTTGGATATGCCGATTGAGGTGCACGGAAATGGGACATAATACGGATGAGGAATTGCATTATTTCCTATGAAATCACTTCCCTAACCATCACAACATCTGTGGGTTTCCTCTATCATATCGATTCTCTGCACTATCCTCAGGTGGCAGCTGAGAGTAATGTGTTATCCCTTGGGGCCCTTCAATATTCACGGTTGGAATATATTATATTCATCCTTACCCGATACACTGTTCAGTCGGGTACTTCCAACTCGTATGACCTATTGAGGTGCTATTTCTTTTCTATTTAGGGGCTCCCTGTTTTATCCTTTGCTTTTTGAGCTTCATTGTACGGATGAGGTATTGCACTATCTCTTATGAAATCACATCTCTAACCGTCTCAATATCTGTGGGCTTTCTCTATCATATCGATTTCCCGTACTTTCCTCAGGTGGCAGCTGAGTGTAATGTGTTACCCCTTGGGGCTTCTTTAACTCACGGTTTGAATATGTTCACCGTTACCTGATACACTGTTCCATCGGGTATTCCCAACTCGTATGACTTATTGAGGTGTCAGTTCATTTCTATTTCGGGACTCCCTGTTTTAACCTATGCCTTTTTGAGCTTTATTGTACCTTTTGTATTTACAACTCTCTTTTCTTTAAACCCTATTTAGTTCCTAAACAAATATGTTCCTAATCTTGTGATCCATTTTTCGTGTTTTCACAAAGTTTGGCCATATTACAACTGTTTCTTTGAAATTTTGCGTAGTCGTGATGACGTGTGTGGTACATCTACTCACAATCCTTTCATTTTTTGTTGAAATGCTATCCCCGATAAATGCTAACATGGGACAGCACATGATTTCTTGTTGCTATATCGAGCGCCTATTCTATTCAGCTCTGACGCATAAGATCGTGTTTAATCGAGCCACTACAAGATGGCGCCCACGTTTTCTTCCTTTAGCACTGCCTGGCATTAGATAGATCATGTGACTGGATCATGTGATTGTCTTTTGATATCGACGATCACATGAATAGAAGCAATGATTGTAGGCTTGGTTCCCCATGTGTCGCTGGAGAGTTGTTATTGCAAAGGGACGCGCCTTAATTTGAAGTAGGTTTACCATGCCCGTATAGCTGTTTGCATCCTTTTAGTTTGGCAATTTAGAACAATTTAGAGGCTTAACATGGCAGTTTTTTGGCTATTTTATACAAAACAGGGGCATAATGCGGCATTCTTTGGTTCTTAGATTTGCATGCACCTCGCTCTGAGACGAATTTTGGGCACTATTGCAGCGCGTCCTTAAGTTTAAGCGCAACGCAGAAATTCACTCGTTGACCTCGGCCCTTTGTTCTCAATTGCTTATCATGACGATATGGTTAGAGTGCCCACGCGGTCTCATGTTATGTTTAATATGTCTTAGAGTCTGTGCCGTTTGGGGAGTGCTAAGACTCCTGTCCCAGGCGTTTAAGGGCTCGAAAAATGCTAAATTTGTCTGGCATGTGGCAGGGGTTTCCTTGCATATTTGTTTCTCAATATGTCTCTTTCCTCTCATATCATGACATTAATGTTGTACCAAGGCTACAACTCCTTAGTTTTGCAATACTATTTCTATCCCATTATTGGCAATATTCTAGGCACATTAAAGGGGCTCTATGTACATATGACTGTTGGTGAATACACTGGGTCAATTATAGCGTGATTTCTGAGGCATAATATCTCTCCTAGGTGCTTACAGATTGGTGGGTAATCTCCACTACGTGGTGCATCTTTTATCATGTCGAGTACACCAATGCTATCTGTGTCAACCTGAAAAACTACGCCTATATGTCCTTTATCGTTATCTGGAAATTTATTTATATGCATACATTACGACTGGGACTGCCATTTGGAACAGTCCTGTGCAGGTAGGGAATGCTCATTTTATTTATTTTTTCCCTTTTGCATCATTTATCACAAACGCAATTCTGTTGTGTATGGATTGTACATTATAGAATCACTGTCTCCTTTCTGTAGCAGCCATATTTTGGCTTCAGATTTGGAATTTCGCCTTCAACTTTGGTGCATATATTAAGATTGGTATAGGCGTTTGACGTTTGAGCTGGTACGTCGCTCTATACTTATCGCCTATCGTTTTGGAATGGGTGATATTGGTGGCCCTTTCTCTTGCCTTCCTCTTAGCCACAGCAAAGTTTGCGACCGATACTACTTTTTAAATGGGCCTGATCCAGCGGTAAACCAACAACAGATACTCTACTACCATATACTCACCTGGGCCCATAAAAACTCATACACATTGAGTAAACCGCTGGAGTGGTTTATAGTTTATATTTCTCAAGATTAGTTATTTAATTCTCTTAACTAACCTTTCATTGATCAAAAAGTTATTTCCTGTGGTCGATGGACCATTAGTTGGAACTAGTTGATGGTGATAATTAACTTAACCCTTAACTATTCTTGGTTTGACGAAAATAATCACAGACTCAGGAAAGTTTTAAATCTTTATCTGAATTAAAGTGCATGTGAACCATTTAAAAAATACAGTGTAGACACCCTGACTTCAGGAGAGAAGTTCAATTGATTAAACATCAAAACCATATACTTCGGACTCATACAATAATTAATGCTCAGAAAGGGAGAGGACAGAGAGAAAAGTACATTTGCAAATAACATGAAATTATAGTTACCAAGAATGGTGTGAAAGACCAACCCCCTGGCCAAAGGGCTGGTAAGGGTCCCCAGGATAGGTCAGGAGACAAAGACTTTAGGACAGGGTTCATGACAGGATAGGTGACCTCTCTAGAATACCGGCGAATTGCATCGCACCCCTCTCTGACACTCTCTTCCTCCTCGAGATTCTTCCGCGATCTTCTGATCTAACCCAAGTAAGTTAGGATAGAAAGTTCTTCTTCAACGTCTGCATTCGAGTCTTCATCAGCACCCCCGACTCCCAGACAGCATCTCCGTCTCAATATCGTCTCCAAGTCTCTCAAAATCTCCTCTCTTTTCTCTAACTAAGTAACCAAAGGCTACCTTAATTATACCTTCGTTTCCTCATGTTCCACCCACTAAAGTTGCAATATCGTAAAAATACGAAATCTAATTGGTCAGGCAAGGGGGGATGATCATCACACCATGCTTACATGTCACTATACTCTGTTAGACTATTGTTCGCAAACCCATCCCCTTAATTTTTTTCCCAAATTTTATTCACATCCACTTCATGTAGCAAACTTGCAACATTTATGACACTATGAAGAATAGAACACCACATCGCTGAACTTTTCACCATCCGTTCCCAGGACATATCACTACGATTTGGCCTCCATTCAAATGCTTCGTCATTGGCCTTCATAGCTTCACTCTGTAGGCATGCGCAAGTGTTGCGTCATTTCATCAAGTCCAGTCATACGAGTAAGGCCCAAATGCGCACTAATAATAAAGTCAAAAGAGAAATGTTATTTTCACAAAATAAATGGTCTCACTGTATACATCCCACCTCTACTCTATTCCCGTTCTCTTATTAATATGCATTAGTAAAATAGCCTGGTTTAGTTTTAGCTGAGCAGATGCCATGCATGCGAGTCTTCGAGACTCCTTTTTAGTGTCTTCTGCTCATGCGCTAGAATTTCCCTCCAAGCGTTAGCTCGTCATATTGCGTAGATGCAATTGACGCATGCGCACAACAGTTTCCCTGTTTAAAGCGTTATTAGTCCGTTTTCATTGTTATCCGCGTTAGTACACACATAAGCAAGCTTCGCTAACCCGCATGTTTTATGTGGTGCGTATTAATTATTCACAAGACATGGTTAGTAATTCTGTTAATGAGTTAAACGAGAGGATTGTCTCCGAGCAAGTCTCTTTCTTACGAGACCTTGCTCCATCAATCCCCTCTCTGATGGCATTTTAAGCCATCACAAAATTACCCTTCCTTCCCCAGATGCCAACTTTAGCACATCTCAGTTTTCTCCTTTTTCTCTCCCTATTTCATCATCTACTTCCTTTCCCTCCAAATCTTTCATCTTTTTGTATAGTTTTCCTTTCATTTCTTCCAGTTGGATTTCATCATATTCTCTCTTTCGTTTCTTTCCTCTTCCTTCACTTTCTAAATGTATTCTTCTCTTTTCCTTTCTTCTGCAACATTTACTTGTGATCATTACTATCATAACTAATGTTATTATCACAACTACTGGTAAGATTATTTGACCTAGAAAACTTTTCCCAAATTCAGTAAACCAATTCCCTATTGAAGTTATACTCTTTGTTTGTTTCCCCCATACACTGTCAACCTCCAGTTGGGTCAAGTCATTATGCATTCTTGTAATATTTCTAACATACCCTTAAATTTCTTTACTTTTGTCCGGAATATAAGTACAACAATGTTGAATTTTCAACATACCACAGACTCCACCCTCTTTTATTAATAGAATATCAAGAGAAAGATGATTTTGTAAAACCATAGACCTTATCGCAGTGATTTCTGTGTTAATCATTAAGAATCCTCCTGCAGTATCTGTAGAAAGACGATCAACTATGGTTGATAAATACAAATTTTGCGCAAATTTAGAATGACTCCAACTGAGGGTATCAATGCACTAAAAATATCACCTACTATTTCAGAAAAACTAGCTCTTCTTCTCCGTGTTAGTCTATTAGAATTTTCATTGATTCCATTGATTCTGTCCACATGGTAAATTTTTGGAAAAACGATTCCAAAATAACTGCTCCCGTACCATCTTGCAGGTAACCTATAATAGGCATTATTCCCGCATACATAATAAACTCCTGGAAATACAGGATCAGTTCCCCCTTTTAGTCCCCACCCTCCTAGAATTAGGAAGTTGTGTTCACACTCACTGGAACCAATAAAATTGTTATTATAATCTGTCTTTAACCGATGGAGGCAGAATTTTCCCCTTTTCACAAAGTCTAGGGACATCGCAGCATGAGCTTCGCCCTTTGCATAAATTCCCTCTTTCTCAACCCATGGAGGTACATGGGATTTCTGTTCAGCAGCTTTCTTTGTTAAATCTTGTCTCCTTTCTTCCACTAAATTCAAAAACTCTTTTTCTTCTTCATGTAATATACATGTTAGGTTATCCCTGTGAGCTTGAACTATATCTATTGAACTCATTGTTAAAAAGAATTCACCCATGAACTGTGCATTTTTACTACTAACTACTGGATTCATATTCTTTCTAATAGGTATTTCTGAAAATACTACATCTAAATTTGAATAAAAATACTGAAGTTTCCCCATTACGTAAAATCAACTTGATAGAACACTACATGATATACTATATGTTAGAGGTATATGGTGATACGTCACCCCTTCTGACACTGATGAGGGTAACTTCATACATACATAACAATTACTAATTTCCATTGTGTTAAAATACTGAAATAACAATTTAGTAAACACATTTAAAGACGAATCATTGTCTGATTCATTATGATAATTTATCTCATCTTCTATCCCTATTTCTATTTTAGTTCCTTTTACTCTATCTACCTTCTCATTAGTAATTGTACTATTCTTGTTACTTGTTTCTATCAACAAAGGTACTCCTACTGTTAAGAATAACCATACCAATACTACTAATATAATACTACATAAACAGAATCTTAAACATTTTCTTTTTAAACTTCGTTTCGGTCTTTCAGTATTTTCAATATCTGCCATCTTTAATCAGAGAGAATTTCTTTTCTCTTTCTTTTGTCAAAACTTTCTAAAAATCCAGTCTTTTATTTTAAGGAGGTCTTAATTTGCTTTCATCAATCTGTGCAACATGAACTCTTTCCGATTCTTCACATAAATCTAAGTTTTCAAATTCTTCAAGAATAACATAGGTCCACTCAGGGGCCTTGTATTTTCTGTTCAGAATTCTCAATCTTGGGCTTCTTCTTGTAAGTTTTACTAATGTTTGTTTAGATTGTGTCTGACTCGTGATCTCATTTACTTGCTCTGGTTTCTTTTCTGCTCTTCTTAAATTATATTTTAGTCTCTTCACTCCTACAGGCCAATTGTCTTCTTTTCTAACTCTTTTGACCTGAACTGCACTTTCACCTTCTCCGTCTTTTTCTAAAGTTCTTTTATTTTCACTTAATCTAGGCACAATCTGTTCTTGATCCTCTTCTCTTTCTAATTGTCTTTGTTCTGTATTTTCTGTATTTTGTTCTTCCTCTACTTGCACCTGTTCAGGTCTTATTACAGTTTGTTCTTCTTCAGCCTGAACTTGTTCTTCTAACTCTATCTGATCCTGTTCAGGTCTTATTTCAATTTGTTTTTTTTCTGCCTGAACTTGTTCTTCTAGATCTATTTTTCCCTGCTCAGGTTTCTGAATGGCTTTGTTTATTTTTACCTGAGTGTGTTCTTCTTTCCCTGTCTTTTCCTTTCTACCTTCCTGTCTTCTTAGTTTAGTTCTTCTCCTTGTTTCAACAACAGCATCAGGTATTTCAATCACTGGTATCCACTCTTCCTGACTTGTACTTGGCTGTTTGTCATATAGTTGTCTTTCAGAATCTATCACTCTAGATTCTTCAGCGTCACAGCTTTCAACTTTTGACGTCTCAGCTTGTTCAGTCAGTGGCTGCTCTTGTTGTTTAGATGGGCTCGGAACTCTTCTGATATGACTAGCATGAATCCAATTGGGTAAACCTGCACACTTCACTGCTGTGGTAGTGACTAGTATGACATGACGTGGTTTATCCCACCTTGGTGCTAGACACGACTTCCTTGCGTGTTTCTTCACTAACACCCAATCTCCAGGATTCAAATCATGCGCTTGGTCTGGCTGTCTTTCAACTGCATCTTCTCCAACCTGATGAGAGACAGAATGCACCATTTCAGCCAATCCTTTGCAATAGTCCAATACCAGATCATCAGTTATATTCATCAATCTATTTCCAGGAATATATTCTTGTCTCATTGCCCTTCCCATGAGTACCTCGTGTGGACTCAATCCCGTTTTTCTGTCAGGAATACTTCTGAGACCCATCAGTACAAGAGGCAATGCATCTGGCCATTTCAGCATTGTGGATGCACACACTTTCCCTAATCTTGATTTGATTCTGCCATTTAGCTGTTCAACTATTCCAGAAGCCTCTGGACGATAAGCACAGTGCAGTTTTTGTTCAATGTTAAATGCAGCACAGATTAATCGAATTATCTCATTATTAAAATGAGGTCCTCTATCTGATTCCAAAGTGACTGGAAAACCGAAACGAGGAAATAACTCTCTCAATAGTAGTTTAGCAACTGCGAGACCGTCGTTTCTTCTAGTGGGATATGCCTCTACCCACCTTGAGAACAGGCATACTATGACAAGTACATATTTCAGTGCGTTGCAAGGAGACAACTCAATGAAATCTAACTGCAATCTGGTGAAGGGTCCTTCTGCCTTCCCAATCTTTCCCCAACTAACCACTGTCTTCCTGCCTGGATTCTGCTGCTGACAGATTAAGCATCTTTGGCAAAGGCTCTCTGCGACTACCCTAAACTTCAGATTATACCAACTTTTTCTGAATAATCTGATCATTGAATCCCTGCCAATGTGTGTTGTCCCATGGTATACTCTTGCCATTTGAGAGAGTAGACAGTCTGGCATAACTGGTCTCCCATCTAAGTACACCCACACTTCATCTTCTGTTCTCCTTGTACAACTTGATTTTATCCAAATTTCCTTTTCTTTTTCCTCAACTTCTTCCTGTAACTGTCTGACCTCATCCCATGTTTCTGGAACTGAGAAAAACATAAGTTGGCAGCTGGTTTCACCCGTTTCAATCTTTCTGTTAATTGCCATTGTATTTCTTGCACAGTATCGAGCAATTTGGTCGGCATATCTATTACCAGCCACCACATAGTCATTTCCTGACTGATGTGCAGCGCATTTAACAACTACTACTTCTTTTGGCAATTGTAATGCTTCCAACAAATCCTTTACATTTTTACTGTTTCTGATAGGAGATCCTGAAGAAGTCAGAAATCCCCTCTGCATCCAGAGTTGGCCAAAATCATGCACAACCCCGAAACCATATTGACTGTCCGTAAATATGGTTATTCTCCAATTTTTCCCACTTTTGCATGCCTTTGTTAAGACCACCAATTCGGCTACTTGTGCAGATTTGACTCCTGGTAAACAGGATGCTTCAACCAACCCTGTTACTTTACATGCAGCATATGCAGCACTTAATCCTCCTTCTTCAGTTCTTAAGCAAGACCCATCCACGAATAATTCATGATCAGCTTCCTTCAAAGGTGTTTCCTTTATATTTGGGCGGGGCTTAGTGCACAATTCAGTTACATCTAGACAATCATGATCAATCTCATCTTTCACTTCTTCACAACATGGATCTGGCAATAATGTGGCAGGGTTCATTATCGTACATCTTATTACTGTCACATTTTCTGCTCCCAGAATCACCCTTTCATACTTAGTCAGCCTACTGGGAGTGAGATGCTGTGTTCTTGTTCTTGTCAAAATAATCTCAACTGAGTGTGGAACATAAACCTTTACGGGATGTCCCATCACTATGGTCTCACTTTGCTCCAGACTCATACAAGTAGCAGCTACTGCTTTTAAGCAGCCAGAAAAGGCTGAAGCCAATGGATCCAAGGTGGCAGAAAAATACGCCACTGGATGTCGACTCAGTCCATGCCTCTGGGTTAAAACTGAAAGTGCACAATTTTCTCTCTCACAACAAAACAATGCAAAGTCTTTTGAATAATCAGGCATGCCCAAGGCTGGGGCCTCACATAAACAATTTCGTAATTTCACAAAGGCTTTCAAACATTCATCATTCCAATCGATGGGATCTTTCGCTCTTTTTCGGGTTAATTGTATCAATGGCTTTGCTAACATGGAGAAGCCATTGATCCACTGCCTACAATACCCAACCACTCCCAAAAACATTCTCATCTCTTTTTGTGTCTGAGGTAGTTGCATTTCTTTGATTATTTTTATTCTTTCCGGTGTTACTTTTCTAACTCCTCTTTCTATTTTATGCCCTAAATATCTAACTTCTTGTTGACAGAACTGTAATTTTTCTGGAGACACTGTGTCCTCCTTCGGCCAAATGGTTCAGTAATGCAATAGTGTCAGTGACACAATCCTCTCGTGTTTTTGATGCCACCAATAGGTCATCGATATACTGAACCAAAACTGATTTCCTGGGCATAATCAATGACTCCAGACACTTCTTCAGTATTTGATAAAAAATTGAGGGACTCTCTGTGTACCCTTGAGGAACTTGGCACCATGCCAAAATACGATCCTCAAACCGGAAGGCAAAAAGATACTGGCTGTCTGGGTGCAAAGGAATAGAAAAGAATGCTTGGCACAAATCAATTACAGTAAACCAACCTGCGTTCCAGGGTATCTGATAAAGGATCACCGCTGGGTTTGGCACTATTGGGCAACAAGGCACTACAATTTTGTTAATTTTTCTCAAATCCTGCACTATTCTGTATTTTCCGCTAGGCTTTTTAAGTCCCATGATTGGTGAGTTACAAGGACTGCTCATTATTTCTTTTAAAATGCCCTGTTTAATCATTTGGTCAATTTCTGGGGCAATTCCTACTTTCACTTCTGGACTCATATTGTACTGTTGTGTGTTTGGGTAAACTGCACCTTCTTTCACCATTACTTTAACTGGATCTACATTTGACACTAACCCAATATCCTTTCCTGTAAAATCCCACACTTCTGGATTTACAGTGGTTCTCAACTCTTCAGGTAATTCACTCTCAGTTATCAATGAAAACATCTCGTCTACCTCTGTACCTTGCTTAGCTAAGATCATTTTGTATATGACATCTTCGTCAGGGGTTTGGAAAGCGACACCATCCGGTGTACAATAGATCGTGCAATTCATCTTGCACAGTAGATCTCTTCCCAACAGATTTACGGGACTGGAATCACAAACTACAAACCGATGCATTTCTTTAAAATTTCCGATATGCACCTCCATTGGTTTTGTAATTGGGGTTCTAATCTGTTGATTTGACACTCCTACAACTTGGATGGACTCTCCCGAGAGGGGTAGGTTTGGGATGTCTGCTGTTTTCACCGTAGACCGGGTAGCACCAGTATCCAATAGAAAAGTGATGTCTTTACCTTCCACTTTCCCATTAACAAATGGACCTGACTGGTCTACCGGCAAGGATGCGCCAAGCACGCACTACTCTTCTTCCTCCCTCAGGCACCGTCATTGCACGCAGTCCGAATTTTCTCCATCATTCTGCAAAAAATATTGTGTAACCACTCTGTTATTCTTACCACTTTCTCTGTGAAATCAGGTGTTTGCACTGTATTTTTGTGCACTCACAAAGTTTGGCATAGGAGCTGGTGGCACCTGATACTGTGGAGTAACTACCTGCTGCGGCTGACTCATAAGTACTTCATTCTGCATCTGTGGAATTAAATTTTGATTTGGCCCATTATTATTCTGAATACTCTTACACTCGTTATTCCAATGTCCAAGCTTTCCGCACGCATGACAAGGAAACTTCGTCTTTGCTTCCTCTCTATTCATTCGTCCTCTTAA
The DNA here is from genome assembly GCA_963921515.1 of Calotriton arnoldi. Lineage (NCBI taxonomy): Eukaryota > Metazoa > Chordata > Amphibia > Caudata > Salamandridae > Calotriton > Calotriton arnoldi. The sequence goes on from CAWUFW010004188.1 coordinate 153,150, forward strand.
TTTACCACCATTCGCCACTTGATCATTCTGACTCTGCTCTTTTATCTGATTTTCAGTCTGGGAATTTACTTTATTCTCCTGCTGTTCTGCCAATTTTACTTGTGCCTACATCATTTTCTCTTTTAGCTTTCTACGCCTTGCCTCAATATCATCACCACAATATTTTGCATATTTCAGAATTTCGTCAATCGACTTACTCTGTCAGCACAACATGTGCTGTTGAATCATCTGACTAATCTCCGGTTTCAGACCATACACAAACCGATACACAAAATGTCCCATATCCTTATCACCGATGTTCTCAAAACCACTATACTGTTTAAACACCTGTAACAATCGCTCATAATATGCATGAACTGACTCATTTGGCTCTTGAGTTGTTCTATCTATCTTTACCCAATTTGTCTCTTTTGGAGGGATTTTCCCTTTCAGGTAAGTCATTACTTGGTGATATTTCTTCATCACCTCTTCTGAGGGTGCTCCTGTCTTAGCATCCCTAGCATACTCCTCACTTTGGCCAATCATCTGTGATCTTACACTCTGTCCACAAATCAGCAGGTACTGCAATATCAAATAATCAATCCAGATCCTTCAACAAAACCTTTGAAACCTTCACAAATCTTTCTACCTGTTTATACCATTCCACTGGCTTTTCTCTCAACCTGGGAAAATCATTCGTAAATGACAAAATATCCTGTCTACTCCAGGGGACATGAACATATCCACCACCAGGAACTTCTCTCATTGGACACAATTTCTCAACCTTATTTGATTCTCTCACTGGAAATGCAGATGATGCTTCTCTTGCTTGTACTTCCTCTTTCTTTCTTATCCACCTAATTCTCCATTTGTCAATGTCTCTCCATTTTCGTAAAATATTCATCAACTCTTTTATCTGCAGTCTCTTACCAGAAGCATTTACACTCTCTAAATCTTTGTCAGTAAAATCCACTCGATATGGTTTCTGCAACAGTTTCGATTTCCCTATATCTATTCCAATCTCTGAGGCAACTTCCGTTAATTTCTCATGCAATACTCTTGCTCTTCTAGTAATACCCTTACATAAAAATAATAACTCCTCATCATTGTAAACATTCAGTCTTTCTATGCTCACATTGCTAGTTATCATTTCTTCCAATTCTACTTTCAATTTGCTGATATCTAGAATCTTTGGTTGTGGGTTTCGATTGTCTATTTCCTGTGCCCATCTCTCTATATCTTCAGGGGTAACTACTGTTGAACTTCCAGTTCCTATGGGAACCAGAGATCTCTTTTCTCTCAAATTTATAGGTATAATTCTCTTCGGAGTTTCAGTTAAAGGTTCTACATTCGGAAATCCATTAATGAAATAACTGATTCACTCTCACTAGTCTGATCATCCGTAATTATTACTTCTTTTCTGGGACTTGTTAACAGAATTGTCACAGTTTGAGATTTCTGGCAAGTCTTTTTATCTCCATATAATGGGATTACAGGACCAATAGTCACTGGTACTGTCAAAGCTTCAGCATTTAAATTTAATTGGATTACTTTTTGAACTAATTCTTCTCTAGTTTTATTTAAAGCTTCTCTCTCATTATCCTACAACACTCTATTAAGTGATACATCATGTAAGATTTGTGGGGTTAAAGGCATTCCTATCACTGGTGCACTTGGGGTAACCTTACTAGGTGCTTCTTGATACGGTGGAGGGTTTTTAATCAAAATATCCTCTAACAGTCATCATCTGATTCGCCATAACCTGTCATATTCATGTGTTTAGTTTTTTCTTTACATTTTCCTCCTAACTGTTCTTCGGCCATTAATACTGGATATAAACCCTCGGTCACCACAGCTCTCCTCCAACGCTTCATTTGTTCTCAACTGGACTCTTACAGATATCTAGGGAAAAATTCTCTAATTCTCCGTCCACTTCTATATTTTTCACGATCAAATGCCTCAATTTCCCATTCTTCCAAAGCTTCATACTTTATCATTCTAGGATTCGGTTCTAGCATATTCATTCGATCTCTCAAATTCTGAAGTATTTTTAAATTGAAAGTACCATGCTCCGGAAAAGCCAAAACACCATCACCTTTAGTATATTCCACCCAATTCTCCAAACATACACACATGTGATATCCTTTCTCCATTATCATAAAGGAAGCAGGTGTTTTGGGTGGTGGAATAGGAATTCCCTCTCTAGTCATTACAGGCTTGTCTTTCTTAAAGAAAGTTTTAATTTTCTTCATTAATGTCACTTTCTTTGGTCTTCCGAACATTTCAGAAGTTTGATATAGGAAAGAGTCTTCCGTATATCTTCTAGCTCTATTACCTACGTCGCATCCTATGTCAGCACGTCTCACACCCGCAGTCAAATCAGGACTCAACATACAATTCTTTTTCTGACAAATCCTAGCGCGACTTCTATCTATCAACCAATTAAACTCAAGCTCACGCTCGTAATCTGACCAATGCCAGCGCGGCCTTTTGTGACGTCAGTATTACTCCTTACTACTGACCCCTCCTTTACAATCTGCTTCTGTTTCACTCCCGCTGTTTCAACCAATCCCAGTGCGGCTCTCTGTGACGTCAGTATAACTCCGGCGACTGACCCTCCCTTCACAAGGTAATACGAAAACTTATTTCTTAATACTTTTCATTAAAATTCTTCGTTAATAACAACTTAAAAACATTCGCTATTCTATCTGTTCCACTAAACAAAAGGATAGATTTCAATTTATTCTTGAGTTTCAGAAACTACTCTTCTTCTACTGCGAGTAAAACCCCTGTTTACTCTTCATTCAAGCTCAGGAGAACCCGTTACTTCTCCAGTGTCACCCGTATTGGGAAATGAGACCAAAGTTTCACCAGCGAACCCCTTTCGCTACCACCCGCACTCTACTTTTATACGAAATAGCCCCTAGTTTAATACTGCCAGCCCTGCATAGCTTCTCAGTATTATTCCAACAGACGAGTAACCTCACTGCAGTGTGGCTTCTGTCACCACCCGCTATTCATTTCCCGGGATTCTAGACGACATAAAACAAGACACTAACTCTTTTGTTAAACATAAATCAATAATCAATAATCAATAGTTATCACCAAACTAATCAATAATAACCATAGCTCTGCTACCAGAAAACTGATCCAGCGGTAAACCAACAACAGATACTCTACTGCCATATACTCACCTGGGCCCATAAAAACACACACACATTGAGTAAACCGCTGGAGTGGTTTATAGTTTATATTTCTCAAGATTAGTTATTTAATATTCTTAACTAACCTTTCATTGATCAAAAAGTTCTTTCCTCTGGTCGATGGACCATTAGTTGGAACTAGTTGATGGTGATAATTAACTTAACCCTTAACTATTCTTGGTTTGATGAAAATAATCACAGACTCAGGAAAGTTTTAAATCTTTATCTGAATTAAAGTGCATGTGAACCATTTAAAAAATACAGTGTAGACACCCTGACATCAGGAGAGAAGTTCAATTGATTAAACATCAAAACCATATACTTTGCACTCATACAATAATTAATGCTCAGAAAGGAAGAGGACAGAGAGAAAAGTAAATTTGCAAATAACATGAAATTATAGTTACCAAGAATGGTGTGAAAGACCAACCCCCTGGCCAAAGGGCTGGTAAGGGTCCCCAGGATAGGTCAGGAGACAAAGACTTCAGGACAGGGTTCAGGACAGGATAGGTGACCTCTCTAGAATACCGGCGAATTGCGTCGCACCCCTCTCTGACACTCTCTTCCTCCTCGAGATTCTTCCGCGATCTTCTGATCTAACCCAATTAAGTTAGGATAGAAAGTTCTTCTTCAGCGTCTGCATTCGAGTCTTCATCAGCACCCCCGACTCCTAGACAGCATCTCCGTCTCAATCTCATCTCCAAGTCTCTCAAAAATCTCCTCTCTCTTCTCTAACTAACTAACTAACTAAGGCTACCTTAATTATACCTTCGTTTTCTCATGTTCCACCCACTAAAGTTGCAATATCGTAAAAATACGAAATCTAATTGGTCAGGCAAGGGGGGATGATCATCACACCATGCTTACATGTCACTATACTCTGTTAGACTATTGTTCGCAAACCCATCCCCTTAATTTTTTTCAAAATTTTATTCCCATCCACTTCATGTAGCAAACTTGCAACATTTATGACACTATGAAGAATAGAACACCACATCGCTGAACTTTTCACCATCCGTTTCCAGGACATGTCGCTACTATTTGGCCTCCATTCAAATGCTTCGTCATTGGCCTTCATAGCTTCACTCTGTAGGCATGCGCAAGTGTTGCGTCATTTCATCAAGTCCAGTCATACGAGTAAGGCCCAAATGCGCACTAATAATAAAGTCAAAAGAGAAATGTTATTTTCACAAAATAAATGGTCTCACTGTATACCTCCCACCTCTACTCTATTCCCGTTCTCTTATTAATATTTTCTCCCCATTAGCATTAGTAAAATAGCCTGGTTTAGTTTTAGCTGAGCAAATGCCATGCACGCGAGTCTTCGAGACTCCATTTTAGTGTCTTCCGCTCATGCGCTAGAATTTCCCTCCAAGCGTTAGCTCGTCATATTGCGTAGATGCAATTGACGCATGCGCACAACAGTTTCCCCGTTCAAAGCGGTATTAGTCAGTTTTCATTGTTATCCGCGTTAGTACACACATAAGCAAGCTTCACTAACCCGCGTGTTTTATGTGGTGCGTATTTATTATTCACAAGACTTGGTTAGTAATTCTGTTAATGAGTTAAACGAGAGGATTGTCTCCGAGCAAGTCTCTTTCTTACGAGACCTTGCTCCATCAGGCACACATGGTGAAGGGCCTGTCTCTTTTTGTTACACGCATGAAAGCACTGCGTCGTTTTTCATCTTGCTCATTAAGCACTTGGAACATGCGCATGACATAGCTGGGTTTACACTGGATTGCACTTACCTTCACGCTCTAGACTGTACACATACAATTTTGGATTTTGTACATATCATTTGGTTAAAGTTGCTTAGGTATGAGGTCTTTGAGCACACACGCCTGGGGGGCTGTTTTATCATTATACGTATCTTTCATTTACAGGCATGGGATGTCTTTTGGTTTGTCCATACATGTCGACAATGACTTTAAAATATTAAGGAACTTGAGTGTATATAGTTGTACATATTATATGTAAATGTTAGTGATTTTTTATGTATTTATGTGTATATATGTATTTAATTGTTAAATATATGTATTTTATGTATGTATTGTCAACACTGTATAGTTCGGGTCATACTATACATGTACTTTATCTTAATTTACAGCCCTGAAGAAGTCCAATGTTTAAGTGGACGAAACACGTTGACTGATGGCTTTGTAAGAACTAAATACAAATTAATAAAGGAAGAAAGAATACCTATGGATTTCACAGACACTGTTATTCACAAGGAAGTGTTATATTAGATTGCTTTGTGTTGACATCATCTCAGTTAAACTTTACATTCTATGTGTGGTGCTGCTCCAATTGTTAGGAAACGAGTAAGGCGCTGGATAGTACTTACAACCACGTGCACAAGAACTGCTGCTAACTAAATTGCTGCTATTTGTATTTTGCACAGATTAGGTCATTTTAAAAGTTTTAACAATTTTAACGTGTTTTAACAATTTTAACGTGAGCGCCGCCAGATAAAACAGTATCATTACCTGTTTTTCCCTTACTCCTCGGTCTGCCGCGGGAAGTCCCGTTTGTGCGGAGGGAGTGCTGGGATACTCTCAAGATCGGAGAGATCGGAGAGACGCCATCTTGGGAGTAGAGGGGTAGCACTCTAGCTGAACGCTACTTCCGGGGAGAGCACATATAGCTCTATGCTCAGCCGGACGCGCAGCGATTACCAAACAAGTAAGGCGCTGGATAGTACTTACAACCACGCGCACAAGAACTGCTGCTAACTAAATTGCTGCTATTTGTATTTTGCACAGATTGGGTCATTTTAAAAGTTTTAACAATTTTAACGTGTTTTAACAATTTTAACGTGTTTTAACAATTTTAACGTGTTTTAACAATTTTAACGTGAGTGCCGCCAGATAAAACAGTATCATTACCTGTTTTTCCCTTACTCCTCGGTCTGCCGCGGGAAGTCCCGTTTGTGCGGAGGGAGTGCTGGGATACTCTCGAGATCGGAGAGATCGGAGAGACGCCATCTTGGGAGTAGAGGGGTAGCACTCTAGCTGAACGCTACTTCCGGGGAGAACACATATAGCTCAATGCTTAGCCGGACGTTCGCAGCTGGCGCGCCGCTGGCACGCCGGAGGCGCGCCTAAGGCAAGTCCGTCTGCGCCCGTCCGCGTCCAGCCGGAACCAGGGGCCAGGACCCCTGCACAAAATCCCCAAATTATATATTCCAGAGAGGAATTGTATAGCTATAACATTGAAGGGGGAAGTAACTGTATGAAGACTGAGGAGGTGACAAACGCAGCAGGAATAACAAAGGATTGTGGGTTCTGCACACATAATCAGAAAATAACTCATGAAATAAAGAGAAAACACTAGACAGTATTAGACAGGCCCAAAATTGCGCCTGGATGGAAGTTAGGGCTGATCAACAGCAGATCATTGCCCAAACACGCAACTGAAATCCGAATTCTGTTAGAGGATACTAAACTAGATGCTTTATTCATAACAGAGAGCTGGCTCAAGGAGGATTCCTCGCCTGATATAGTCATGGCATTACACCAGAGTATGAGATACACAGGCTAGACAGGATAGGCCAGTTAGGGGGGGGTGTTGCTATCCTCCTAAAAAAGGGATACAAGTGCACCACAGAGCCACTGGCCTTGAAAGGATGTGAATGTCTCTCCTTCTCGATTCTCCTATCCTCAAACTTCACCCTATCAGGCCTCTTAATTTACCGTCCACCAGGTCCTCATGGGGAGTTCTTAGCAGAACTACCCGAAGCGCTGACCAGTCTTTTATTTAAAAAAAGCCACATCACTATTCTGGGAGACCTAAATTTGCACCTAGAAAACAAGGACCTTTCAAGCACAAGAAGACTCCTGTCAGATTTGGAAAGCATACACCTGACCCAGCTAGTAACAACGGCCACACATAACAAGGGACATACCTTAGACATAGTAATCACAAACAATCCAGACATGAAAGTGGCTATGCCAATACCAGTTCCCTGGTCGGACCACCACTTCATCCCGATTGAGTTGAGGAAACCAGGAAAGGAGAGCAGGAAAGTTTCAGCCATGGAAATAACAAGGAAAAGGTGCTGGGCCAAGATTAACCAGCTAGAATGGGGGGACGCTCTAACCAATATGCCAAATTTAGACACAGGCGAGCCAATAACAGCTAAAGAGGGGTACTCAAGATGGGAATCATGGATTAATAAATCCCTGGACCTAGTGGCCCCTAAATCTGCGTTAAAGTCTAAAACCAGAACTAGAGCTGAAGGATGGTTTACCCCCAGCTCCTAGAACTAAAGAAGCAATGTAAAAGGCTTGAAAGGGAGTGGAGAAAATCCTACGAGCCCTTAATGAAATCTGAATATAAAAACAGGATCTATCATGAGAATATCAAAGCAAGCCAAGCTAAATTCTTTGAGGAAAAAATAAACAGTGCTCAGAACTCCTCAAAGGAACTGCTCCAAGTAATTAAGTCACTAACTAACCCAAGCTCTGATACCGGCCCTACTGAAACGTCGGCAGAGAGATGTAATGACCTGGCCACATACTTTCTCTCCAAAGTAACGGAAATATACAGTAATTTTAAAAATAAGGGAGACCCTGATCCAGAGAGGGAAGAAGACTCAGAAATAGTACTTCCACAGCAGGTGATGACTAACTTCCCACCTATTGAACAACATGAGATTGCAGCACTGATGGAAAAGGTGAAGTCCGGCTCACCTCTGGACCCAGCCCCTCCACAAATACTTAAGACAGTAGCACCCATCATTATACCAAATTTAATGAGGGTATTGAATCAATCTCTAGAATTAGGCGAAGTCCCAGGGGCCTGGAAACATGCAGTGATAAAGCCCCTATTAAAAAAAGCTAATGCAGATACAGGACAATTGGGGAACTACCGACCGATATCTCAGCTATCATATGCAGGCAAACTGTTAGAAAAACACGTCAACAGAAACCTGTCTGATTTTCTTGAAAGCCACCAATGCCTCCATCTAACTCAGATGGGTTTTCGAGCACAACACAGCACGGAATCCGCATTACTGGTAGTGGTAGAAGAGCTGAGACAATCACTAGACCAGGGGAAATCTGCGGTGCTCCTCCTGTTGGATTTGAGCGCCGCATTCGACACGGTGGACCATCAAATACTTGGCAGAAGGTTAGCAAATATTGGGATACAGGGCAAGGCACTCAAATGGCTGCTATCATTCCTGAATAAAAGAACTTTCCAAGTACAAGAAAATTCTACTTTCTCGGAAACCATGGGGCTAAAGTGCGGCGTACCACAGGGATCAGCACTGAGCCCAACCCTTTTTAACGTATACATGGAGCCCCCGGCCAAGATTGTACAAGAATTCGATATATCCATGACCTCGTACGCAGACGATACACAATTGGTGATATCACTAGACCCAAAAAACAGCAGAGACGGGGAGAAGATGTCCTCCTGCTTGGTAAAAGTTAAAGAGTGGATGACGAGAAGCTGCCTAAAGCTGAATGGGGAGAAGACCGAGATATTACATCTCGGAAATAAACTGATACCCAGCCCCATTCCAGACTGGCCAGCCTGCTTAGATAAAGCACCGATACCTACAGACATAATTAAAAGCCTAGGCTTTTGGCTAGAATCTGACCTATCTATGGGGACACAAGCCAAGAAGGTAGCCGCAACTTGTTTTGGATTACTGAGAAGCCTACGGAAAATCCTGGACAGGGTGCCAACACCTCTAAGAAAGACAGTGGTCCACTCTCTGGTCACTTCTCGACTAGATTATGGTAACTCTTTGTTCATGGGAGCACCTAAATACGTCACGCGCAAACTGCAGATCGTTCAGAATGCAGCTGCCAGACTGCTCTGTGATGTTCCCATACGGGAATCGGTAAAAAAACATTTAGTGAACCTTCACTGGTTACCGATAGAAGCAAGAATAAAATTCAAAGTACTGATCATTACGCACAGAGCATGCCATAATAAAGGGCCGGAAAAAGTCAGGAAACTAATATCCCCCTACACTCCAAACAGGCGGTTACGGTCTAGTACGGAAGACCGCCTAACACAAACAAAGGTTAGGAGAGAAAGATGGGGTGGAAGAGCTTTCTCCCATCTGGCTCCCAAACTCTGGAATTCCATTCCGCTGGAGTGTAGAAAAATAGACAATGAACTGCAATTTCGAAAGCAAATTAAGACCTGGCTGTTTAAGCAACACCTCTAAGTTGCCGGCATCTTATCAGTTACTAATCGTACAGCGCTGGGAAGCCTTAGGACAGCCATGCGCTCTATAAATCCCCTATAATAATAATCATATTTCCAAAACAGGCCAAGATTAGAGGTGGTATTAGCAGGAGGGTATTTCTCTCATAGAACATACAGGGCTGAAGACTCAGGGAGTTAGTGGCCCAATTCCCATTATGAGCGGGGAGCGGTGTAGAAGAAAGGTAAAAAAAAAACAGGACTCCCACAGAGAGCAAGGAAAGAGGAGCAGCAAAACATGGAAATATTGTTTCTGCACAGCGAAGCGTATGAGAAAACGTGCCATGCGTCGCCATCGGTCGTATGATAGAAGCATGAATGGTTTTACCACACGTGCCTCTACCATGCAGCCCAACCACCAATGCGTCTCAACCACGCATTCCTTTACCACGCACGCCTTTACCACAAAATTTCATGGTATAGGCATGAATGGTAAAGGGGTGTGTATGGTTAAGTTCGCCACTGCCCCGCCTCCCCTGAACACCCCCCCACCCCTGTCCCTGCGCTGCTCCTTTAACTACCCCAACCCCTTCCACTGCCCTAAAATCTACCCCGCCCTAAAAACTAACCCAGCTACCCATTCCCTTCCCACTGCCCTAAGGCCTAAAACCCTGCATCGTAACTTACACTACCCTGACCCCCACGCCCCCGTGCTGTCCCTTAAACTACCCCAACCCCTTCCACTGCCCTAAAACCTGGCCTGAACCCCTCCCAGCCCTAAAAACTACCTCACGTACCCATTTCCCTCCCACTGCCCTAAGGCCTAAAACCCTACACTACCCGTCCCACGCTGTCCCTTTAACTACCTCAACCCCTTCCACTGCCCTAAAACCTACCCTGACCCCCACCCTAAAAACTAACCCAACTACCCATTCCCCTCCCACTTCCCTAAGGCCTAAAACCCTGCACCCTAACTTACACTACCCTGCCCCCCTGCGCTGTCCCTTAAACTACCCCAACCCCTTCCACTGCCCTAAAACATGGCCCACCCCATCTTAGCCCTAAAACTATCCCATATACCCATTCCCCTCCCACTGCCCTGAGGCCTAAAACCCTACACTACCCGACCCCTGCGCTGTCCCTTTTACTACTCCATCCCCTTCCACTGTCCTAAAACCTACCCTACCCCAACCCTAAAAACTAGCCCAACTACCCATCCCACTGCCCTCTGGCCTAAAACCCTGCACCCTAACTTACAAACACTACCCGACCCCCAACTCCCCTGTCCTTTAAACTACCCCAACCCCTTCCACTGCCCTAAAACCGAGCCCGACCCCCTCCCAGCCCTTAAAAAAAACCAGCCCCACTAACCTCACCGCGCCGTCTTCCTACTTCCGTCTTCCTGCAGCTATACCGCGCACTGCCTTAACCACGCATATGTGTGGTTAAGGCATATGCATGGTTAAGGCATGAGTGGTATTGCTTTTTAGAAAGTTGGGGACCCCTACTGGAAACAATGCATCTTGCTAGCTGTAGGGAACATTAACAACTGGGGTAAAGAAAAGCTACTCACAAGATCTATGATATGTACTTAATATACAACATCAGGCCTAAATTCATACGAAAACAGTGCTCAGCAAATACATTTGTACATATGACCGGAAACAATTCCTTTTGATTGAAACAATATATTTCTTTATTATCTTTTTATATCGATTATTGTTTTTTTACTTTTTGTTTTTATATAACCAAATGATATGTTATTTGAATTTCTTAAGTACTAGACATATATGTACAAAAGTGTTATTCTTCACAGACAATACAAGACAGTGCTATACATATAAAAATATTTTGTGACAATTAAAAACCAAGAAAAATTATCTTTGTATTATCAAACAATTCAAAGGCTGGCGGTCGATAAAGAACACGACGCGCATTTCGGCGTTTAAGCCTTCGTCAGGAAAGACCGTCTCACATTTCTCTAAAAATAAAAATACAATAAACATCATAAACGACATGAAAAATTACTTTCGGCCTGACATTCTGATACTGGTATATATATGAGCACAACCTGCTTCTATTGTTTTGAGTTCTGTGCCGTTATCAGTCAGAGAACTATTATGGTGACATCATTCATAACACGCATACTTGGCACTGTGACATTTTCACCCAGAATATTGACACACTAGAAGAAAACATAACCTTATAAACCTTTAAATGAAAGAAATTGAATCACCTGTGTACAGTAGTGGAGATGCAAAGAATTGTGCTTTGATCACCCAAAGCTAGACAGATAGGACCAAGTATTTCATAGGGTAACGAAACAGATTAATATAGTGTACCTATAGTCCTAGTTTGGGATAACGGTCTATATTTCAGGGCCATCCAGAATTCTTATTTTTCTATCCAGAGGAGCGTCTTATAGGTTCTGCAATTTCTAAAATGTTAGAACAAAAAAGTAGATAGAAGGTAACAATTATATGATACCCTATGTAGTCACTTTCATTAAAAATGAAGGGTGACTTCATCAAATTTACCTCAATACTTAAGCTGTTGCTTAGTTCTCACAGGATATGTTGCTAGTTAGATTTAAGCCCCTCAAGGGCAGTTCATTCTACGACGAAAAAGATAATTCAGCAAAACAGGAAGTGCTTGTTTTAATTGAAATATTTAGTGGTGTTCGCCCTATTTCTACTGGCCTGATGGTCACTAATACTCACTCTTCATCAAAGGGGTGCCGTTTTTACTGAAAGGTGCGATAATATGTAGATACTTGGTCACATTACAATGATGACTGATTTATATTGCTGTAGAAAAATTAGAAAGGGAAATACTCATTTAGAATTACATTTACCCTAATCTGGTGCCTTCCTTGAAGTCAGTCATTGTTATTTATATTATACTTACTTTATATTTTGTGCAGGTGGATACACCACGAAGAGTAGTTTTATAGGTGTTTCAACAGGTCATTGCTTCCTTTATTTTAATTAGTATCTAAAAGTATAAATGCACAAAGATCTCACTTAACATTATGCTGTTGTGTGAGCAGTTAGTATTAATACTTATTCACATATTTGGATCTTATTACCTAAAGACGGACTTTATAACTTTGTCAGATATAGCTTCAGTATACTATTTTAAAATACATCTGAATTTAACTGTGAGCAAAGACCGAACCTACGTATTTACCATCAGTATAAATTGAAGCCGGAAAATAACAAGAGTTGTACAGTTTCTTACTCTAACTGGAATACATGTATCTTATTGCTGGTTGTTAGCCTAACCCTTCTAAACCGCCTCTCGTAACTTTTAAAGAGCCGCTATCTCACTTACCGCTCAGGGAGCTGTAATTATCCGTGCAATCACTCGTCCTCTGTGTAGACAGCAAGGAACGAGTGTGCATTCGATTGAATCTTTTTATGGTGCCGGTTTGCTGTTTTAGGAAGGCGTCTGACGTCATATTCAGTGCGTCAATCTTAAACCTGGCTGTAGCTTATTCCGATCTATTCATGAATACAGAAGAGGGACTTCGGTGATGATACATAGACGGCATCTATCTTGTAGAGGAAGATCTGTGTTCATATTATGTCATGCTCGCATATTTGCACGTTAGTGAGTACCTTATCGGGCATATTTATCAAAAAATGTACAAACCTTTTATCCAAAGACAAAGAAAACGTGTTGGTACAAACCAATATTATAACTGGCTTAATGTATTTGATTCTGTCTCTGGGTACACTCATGATTGAGGCTATATCACCATATAAGATCATTAGTTGTTATTATGCCCGATTTATAAGTTTTGCTATAGATCATATTTTATTTCAACTCAATAGTATATCCAAATTAATACTCCTTGCAGAATTCAGCTTCATCATGAATGCTTGAGACTACAGTTCCTCTATAGAACTGTGAAGTCACAAAATCTTGGAGGCGCATCTAAATAAATTTTATTCAAAATTCAGAAAGAATGTAGTATTTCTTAACAAATAAGGGTATAATAAGCAGTTTTATGCTCGATATGCTAGTTTGGGAATTATGTTACTGGTTGTATTCAATAACTTGAGCCCATGGTAGATCTTGGTTAAGTCCCTTCTTAAATGTATCTAGCGTAAATATCCAGTATACCTCACGTTTTTTCCTTATGGGTTCACTACTCTGGTGATTTTTTGGAAGAATGGTTTCAAGAATAAACCATCTAATGTCATCCTCAGAATGACTTGCATTGACATAATGTTCTACCATGGGGGCTGACATTTTTTTGGTGCGAATCGCTGAACGATGTTCGCCAAGGCGTATATTGAAGCTGCGTGATGTTTCGCCAATATATCCTAATCCACATGGGCAGAGTAAAAGATAGATGACATTTTTCGTTTTGCAATTAGTCATATTCTTGGTTTTAACAATTTGACCATTCAATTCTATTCTGTCTTGTTCTACTGCCATTGGGCATATTATACAAGTGCCACATTTAAAGTTTCCTACTACCGGTGATACCCCTACAATACTTCTCTGTACTGGTTGTTTCGCTTGGGGTAACCGTGATCTCACAATTAGGTCCTTCAGATTTCGGTTCTTACGGTAGGCGAACAAGGGCTTCGGGATTCTCTCTTTTGGTTCTTTATCGGCATTCAAAATATGCCAATTTGAACAGATGATCTGTTTTATTTGCATGTTTAACATGGAGTGTCTAGTGACAAATATGAGTTCTGAAGTGTTTTGTTTATTCTTGTTGGTTAAAAGGTGTTGTCTGTCGTAAAACCTTGCTCTTTTGTATGAGTCCTTCACCAATTTACGCGGATATCCTCGCGCTAAAAATTTTTCCTTCATTTCTACTGCTCTCATGTCAAAGTCTGTAATGGTGGTACAGTTCCTGCGTAAACGCAGGAACTGTCCAAATAGAATACTGTTTTTCTGGGAATTTGGATGAAAGCTATCATAGTGAAGGAGCGTGTTACGCGCTGTCGGTTTAATAAACAGATCAACAGCCAGCTTGCCTTCAACGTGTTTAATGATAATGTCCAGAAACTCTATTTGGTTATTATTTACAGTCGAGGTAAAGTGTAGATTTTTGTCACACAAATTTAGCCATGTCAAAAACTCGTATAGGTTTTCTTCAGTGTCTGACCAGATGAAAAAAATATCATCAATGAAGCGCGACCATTTCCAGATGGATTCGAAAAATGGCGCCACTTCATTGTAGATATGTATATATTCAAATTTGGCCATATAGATGTTTGCCACTGTCGGTGCACAGGACGCAGCCATGCTTACTCCCTTTGTCTGTTGGAATAGTTGACCATTGAACTCGAAGATGTTATCCTCGAGGACTATTTTAAGCCATTTTATGATGAAAATCATGTTACAGTCAATGCTCATTGTTTTGATGAACCATTCTACTGCTGACATGGCTCCTTGAATAGGGATATTACTATAGAGACTTTCTATATCAAGGGTAACCAGCCATTGTTGTTGCGAATTAAAAGGGACTTCCTCTACAAGATTTATTATATGTCGCGTATCTTTGACATATGCTGGAGTTCTGTCAACATAAGGGCGTAGGATGGCATCCAAATATTTAGACAATGGCTCCGTAACGGAGCCTATCGTCAAGACAATTGGTCTATACGGAGGGTCCACCTCATTTTTGTGTACTTTGGGTACACCATATAGACAAGCCATCTTAGGACTTTGTGCATTTAGGTAGGTATATTCCTTCTCACAAATGTCTCCATCTCTCAGTGCTTTGCTAGTAACACGTTGGATTTTGGTTTTTATAGTTTCTGTAGGGTTTCTACTGATTTTAGAGTAGAAATTTGTGTCTCTCAGCATTTCCTTTATTTTAGACACATAGTTTGTGGTATTTATAATTGCAATACCACCCCCCTTATCACAACTCTTGATGGTAATTGACGAGGTCATTTTTCAAGTTTAATAGAGCCTGATGCTCCTCGGGTTGGATGTTATAGGGGGTTCTTTGTATGTATTTGGTAGCCACAATCATTTTTTGATATACCACCTGCTCAAATACAATAGCTTCTGGTGGTACTTGTTCTACTGTGTGCGTGAAATTCGACTTGGGCATTAAACCAGATCTATTCACCTGTGTCATGGGAGGATTTCGATTTTCAAAAAACAGCTTGAGCCGTATTTTGCGAAAGAAAGCTATTAGATCGTTAAACAGCTCAAATTTATTAAGGCCTGAGTGGGGGACAAATGTGAGGCCTTTGCATAGTAGTGAATAGGTTGCTGGTGTTAACTCAGAAGTACTTAGATTAAATATAGGGATTTCTTTTACTGTCTCCAATATTGAGCGTTGCGCGTTACCAGGAATTGATTTTGGTTTGTCTGCTGATTTTCCCGGTAACGAGATTGGTATTGGGGCCGCCAGTTGCTTCTTTGTTGCTGGCGCCTCCCTAAAAAGTCTGGGGAGCTTGATACGATCTGCGTGTATACCGACTATTTCTATTCTCAAACTGGTTAGGCATACTATCATTATCTGAATCAGAAGTCTCTGAAAAAGTCGTAACTTTTCTATTATATCCTCTATACTCTTGTTGATCCTGTTTTTGTACTATCATATTGTGTATAGTAATGTTCCGCTAAATATGGATATGTATTTTCTTTATTGGAGAAGCGAATATCTTTTTTTGGTTTCTCGCTTTTCCTCTTGTGAAGGTATTCCGTATACGAGTTCATCTACTGATTTATTTCTTCTAATGTTTTTTGGCATCCTCTACAGCTGTGTTATTTTTAATTTTATTTTCCAATTCTAGAATTTCAGAGATTAGTGCTTGTAGCATTTCTTTAGCGGTTTCAACGATCAGCATCATTAAATCACGCGAACATCAGTTCTCAATCATTGACCATTTTTCTAGAAACGCTTTAAGTTGGATAAATAGCCCCGGGATGTTTTTAACTCTTAATCCTTGGGGAATTACTCCTGCTCTTAAGTATTCGAACATATATTGGCCATGCAGTTCTATCCTTTTGGTCTTTTTCTTTAATGCCAATAATTTATTGAGATCTTCATTTTTATCAGGGTTTACTGTTTGTTGTTGGCCAAATGATCCTGTGCCACCCACCATTGAGGCAAAATCATCATTGGTAAATCCAAATGTCATAAGGTTGGCCATAACCCCCAACTCCGCTGTGCTGTCCTTTAAACTACCCCAACCCCTTCCACTGCCCTAAAACCTAGCCCGACCCCCTCCTAGCCCTTAAAAAAAACAGCATCACTAACCTCACCGCGCCGTCTTCCTACTTCCGTCTTCCTGCAGCTAGACCGCGCACTGCCTTAACCACGCATATGCGTGGTTAAGGCATATGCATGGTTAAGGCATGAGTGGTATTGCTTGCATAGTGGGAACACTCGTGGTTCAGACCGCAGTGTTCCGACTGTTTCCCGTCGCTGTCATGGAGAACGAGATTCCACATCAACTGCACGCAAGGACGCTTGTAATTCGAGCGTCTTACGTCAAAGTGAGCCTGCATTTCATAGTGCAGTCTCTCCTTGGAAATGGGAGGTGGCGTGGTATATTTCATCAGGACTCCATAGGAGGGAGTCGTTTTACCGTCAACATGTCACAATTACTTCCTCAGCTATCACATCTTGGCCTGTTTGATATCAATACCTCAGAGGATGTAGTACACAGCTTCCCATAGAAGAACAGGCAAGGGACGGTTGAAAAAAGGGGACAGAGCGTACACACCTTTCTGGTCAAGAAAGGATGGGCAGGTGTTTGGGCAAGCCAGTGGTTAATTTGCTCCGAGCAGTGCTCCGAGCAGTGCTTCCGGGTGCTCGGCACCGGCACTTAATTGTGAACACTGGCACTATACCAGTCTGCTACATGGTGGCTCTGTCTGTAATTTAGAGATGAGCAGAACAGCTGTCTATTAATTCAATATACATTAAAAACAATTATTTCATGACACCCAAGCCATTCTTATAGCTTTGGGGGCCTGGAATAGTCTGAATAATCAGACTTTTAGGAGTTTTATGGTTGGTAATGGCACATGTATTGTCATTGGCAGTGCTGGCAAGGCAATGTGTGGTTAAAACTGCAGTGTCCTACTGGCGAGGGCCCTGGCACATATTTTATTACAAATTAAACACTGGGGCAAACCCATGCAATCCCCCCTCCCTATCGACTTGAGAGTGCTTAATATCTAGCCATGAGGCTGCTAGCTCCAGTCACAGCAGATTAATAAATTGAAAGCTACAGCAAGAAAGACATTTCTAACAGCGCAACAAATAACGTTAAAAAAAGAAGGACCTCAGAAAGAAAATGTTAAGGAGCAACTGAGTTCCTTATCTCCTGTTCATAGAAGAGACTGATGTATTATGGCAACTGTAGTAAGACTCACACACATCACAGTAGAAGAATAAGGACTGGGGACGGGGAGCATTTAATAGAATAAGGACTGACACTTCCATGCAACCAACCGAGAGCAAAGCATTAGGGGGATTATTGTTTAGTATTTATTTTTCGAAAATAAAAGAGCACTAGAGTCAGGCCATTCTTTACTGTTTTTTTAAAATTCAGGATAACCATCTCAAGTCCTGATTCATATGAAAACTCCACAAATCCGTTGATGCACAAATGTAAATAGAGGGTGATGTTTTCTTTGCATTCTTCCAGGTAAGTCAATTCTTTTTCTTCAGGGAGAAAACAGCGTCCCTTTTCCCTCACAGCTTCCCTCCTAAACTCAGGTCCGCATCTTCAGTGGAAAGAATGCAATGACCAATAGGGGAAAGAAAACAAATAGTAAGGGAACGGCTCAGGGAAGGGGCGATGGGGGAGGGGGCGGGGTGAGGGGCTGGGGTCAGGCATAAAGCAGGGAAATTCAGCAGAAAGAAGCGTTTAATGTAATGAGTTCAGCACAAATGCACCATACGTTGCAAGTGGACATTGCGCGGGGAAAAATGTTCACAAGTTTAATTGTGAACAATAAAAACAATGAGCTAGAATATGTTTGCACATATGGTCTGGAACCAGCAGAGACTAAAGTTTACCATACTTCACTCTAAAGGAAAAAGTTATAAGAATTTTGGAGGAAATTCCCACAGCAAATATGGAATGTGGTACAACATATGTATGTGAAGGGTTGAGAAACGGGAATGTATATGAGGCATGGGCATTGACAGCTGACAGATAAGGGAGGTAGGTATGGTGGTTGTGGGTCCCCACTCGCATCAATCAAAGAAAGCAGGAACTACAGCTTAAAGACACCCTGCAAGATTTTCTTACTTACTTAGGGGCTTGGGTCCTGGGACTGACCGACACCCGGTCGGACGTCCCGACAGACTCATTTCGATGCGGCCGAACCCTGTTCGGTCGCATACTCCCTTTCCTCAATGGGAGATCATGTTACGGCCGTAAACCGGCCATAACACAAGCTCCCATTGAGGAAAGGGAGGTGCAGTTCATCCCTGCACCCCGTGGCATGCACCACAAGGTGCCTGCCACAAGGTGCAGGGATCAACAGGGCCTCCAACCGGAGGCTGTGCACCAAAAGGGGACCTGCTGGGGGGACCCCAAACACGCTTTCCGACATAGGGGTCGATTCCGATCTCGGTCGGTAGGGCTCCAAATCGGATTCGGCTTTACCGGATCCGAGTCGGAGGCTGTGTTTCCGACCGATTCGTATAGTCGTCCGAGCGAGCAAGTACGATCGAGTGAACGCGAAATCGCCGACCGACTCGTTTCCGGGTCCGAACCGCTCCGTCCGACTCGTTCGCACTCGATTCGTGGCGCGCAATGGAGACGTTTTACGACCGAGCCAGTACGATGCACGATCCGGACAGCCGGATCGAGTCGGAGCCTCCGACACAAAAAAGCTCCCGGACGCGGACTTCGGCGGTTCGTGCCGGACCCCCCTTCACCCGTAGCCGTACGAGTCGGATACAGGGGGGACCCATGGGTCCCCCCTATACATGCATGTACGGTGCAGATGGCACCAATGCGTACCCACTACAGGGGGCCCCCTTGTGCGCAACGTACCCATTGAGTCAATGGGAGCCCATGTACACGTCGTACGACCGGCTCCCATTGACTTCAATGGGAGTCCGACCGAACCGAGTCCAGCAGCATACGGCCGCATCGTACTCGTTCGGTCGGACTGCAGTGGTCCGGCTCGGTCGGAAAACAATCCGGATCCGGATCGGTCGGAGAGCTTTCCGACCCAGATCGGAATCGGCCCCATAGTTTCCATGTCGGACAGGCCGGCATTTAATGTTGGAAACCGTGCAACGTAATCTCAACGGCAGAAAGGCTCGCCCTTGAGATCACTAGCCGGCTTCCGACTGGCGGACGGGCTCTCTGAGCCCGTCAGAAGCCAGCCGGAGTGACCGTTCACTTTACTTTCCGACCGCCTCCATCATAATGAGGCAGTCGGAAAGTAGGTGGTGGTATTTATTTATTTGTTGATTATTTAAAATCATTACAAACAGCAAAGTACACATATAAAATAAAATTAAAATAGGATTAGGACAATCAAATAAAAGACAAAAAAATTAATGATCCCTTCATAAATATTTTGTAACTATAGCGTACATTTATATTCAAGCAAGATCTACAAATAATCATCAACATAAGTTATTTAGCAGCGAATGATCGGCAATCAAGAAATAAAGTGCTTTGTGCTAGCTGCCATTGTTTACAATATACCATACAATATTCTCCAAAAAGACTTTAAAACTATGTGAGTTTACAAAAGATAAAAACAGCCATAATAAAATTGCATTTGGAGCAACGTTAGCAATAAAGTGCAGTTGTGCTGGAAAACTTTTAGCAACAAATAATAAAATATCTTATGCTAGCAGCTAAAATTATCAATATGCCATGCATAACTCTAGAAGAAAACTTTAGTAAAATTGCAATTGAAACAACATTGACAATAAAAATGCATTTAAAAATGGTTATAAAAGTTATCACATTCAGTTAACAGTATTACGAAGTTTCCTTTCAGCTATAATAGTAAACTTAACAAATCGGGAGATAAGGTAAGCGTTGACACCGCTAAGGCAAAAGATGATGGCATTTCTACAAGATCTTACCCCCAATTCATTAAAAATAGGCTTTAAGATGGTTTTCCGCTCTACTAACAATTGGGGGCATAAAGTTACTATATGCACTAAAGTTTCCTCGCTGGACCCACATAACCTACACAAATTGGAAGGCCATTTATTTTCCCATTTTGGGATTCCATCTTTAGTCGGATATCTTCCGAACCGTAGTAACATAAATTTATTCTTAATTAAGGGATTTAAGTAAAACGACAGATATGGTTGGGGAGCCAATTTACCAAAGGAGTTTACAATTGACCATAAATGATTTTTTCCCCTAAGTTCATCTTTATCTATTAAAGTCGACAAAAAAATGGCTGATTGATTGATTAATTTTTATAGACAATTTTACTGCTAATTTCATCTTCTAAATTTGGGCAATCAAAATTACATAGGCATTCTTTTAGGAATGTTTGCCAGCTGCTCGCATACTTATTTCTCATCATCTCGAGCCAACACTGGTTTGCAAGAGAACCTTCTTCAGCACGAGACAATGACAATAATGTTTTTAAAAATGTAGATTGTCTAGCCAAGATTTGTCTTTTTAGGCCAAATTCTAATCTTATATTGGCACGGCTAATATATCTGGGTATCTTAAAAACTGATTTGTAAGTTCTTACTTCGATGTCGTCAAGGATTTTTGCGTCTTTGCCACGGAAGATAATAGAACCGTAATCTAAAGATGGTATCAATTTTGATTTCATAACCTTCAACAGATGGTCATAATTTGGGCATGCTATCTTGTCCCTCAGTTTTCTAAAGGCAAATGACAGTGATGTGCCCTTAGCCTCGAGGTTATTAAAATGCTGCCTAAACGACATATTATCATCAAATGTGACTCCTAGATATTTATACGATTTTACACATTCGACGACCAAACCATTGATATTCCATTCTTTCAATCCTAATTTCGTTTTCCCTACAGTCATTATTTTTGTCTTTTTAATATTTATTTTAAGTCCATTTTGGGTAACATATTGATTAAAAGAATCTATTAGTCTTTTTAATCCTATGACAGATTGACTTAATAAAATAGTATCATCGGCAAATTGTAGGTATTTAATCTCCTTGCCTAAAATTGCGGGAGAATGGGCATTAATATGTTTAAGATGAGTTGGGAGGTCAGACATAAAAAGATTAAAAAGACAAGGAGCCAGGACACAACCTTGTTTCAGTCCAGTATTAGTCTCAAGACGACGAGTTGTATGTCTTCCATCGCCGACTTTGATCTGTACCCATGTATTAGAGTATAACAATTTAATCATATTTAATAAGGTGTTAGATATGCCCCAATCGGTCAACTTCGCCCATAACAAATTTCGCGGTACAGAATCAAAGGCAGCTTTTAAATCAATGAAACAAATATACAACTTTTGTTTCCTGTATTTGGCCCTATCACCTAGTAACGTCAGTAAAATCAAATTCGTATTGATCGATTCCCCTCTTCTAAAACCAGTTTGTAAATTTGGAATCAAATCCTTCCTCAAGGCCCATGCTTCCAGTTCTTCCAAGAGGCAACTGGCAAATATTTTGGCCTCTACATCCGTTAAAGAGATTAAACGGTAATTAGCAGGGTTATCTTGGGGACCGCTTTTATATATCGGTTGGATGATACTTCCCTGCCATGACTCAGGAATAGTACCAGATTTAAGCACATCATTGAATAAGGATGTTAAAACCTCAGGCCAATACCTTAAATTTGTTTTAAAAACTATATTAGGGATTCCGTTTGGGCCGGGGGCTCCATTTGATCTGATATTTTTTATTGCTTTTTTACTTTCTCTACCGACCATGGCTCATTGTCGAATAGACTCAATGTATCGTGAGCATTTGAGCCTGACCCACCGACTTTTATCTTTCTTTGAGACTCGTAATGGGCAAAATCAAATTTATTAGGGTCAGACTGGGTAGCATGGAGATTATTAAAAAAAGTTGCCCAGCTCGATTCTTCAATGTTGGCACTATTACCTCTATAATTACCGAGTTCAAGGTTATTAATGATACCCCAGAATGACCTCGAGTCTTTAGATTTACAAGAAAAATGTAATTTAGCCCAAATTCCTGAATAGTACGCTCGTTTAGCCTTCCATATCTCATTCTTATATCCCTTTTTCAATTGTTTAATTTGTTCAGACACTAAGAAATTAGGTGTTCCTTTCACTTTTCTATACAATGCTCTTATTGCTCTATTAAAACTTCTTTTAAGGTAAAGTAACCGGTTAGAAAACCACCCTGGTTTATTTGAAATCAAAGTTACACCTTTTGATTTTTAGGGTTTGGAAAACTGTCCACAAGAGCAGAACACAAACTGGGCCAGAGGGCAACCATGGATTTACCTTCGACTATTGCGTCTTGAGCATTTAAAATTAAACAAGAAAGAACTTTCAATATATCTTTTTCGGATCTCTCATTCCATATTAACCTTTTAAGGTTAAATGGAGTAGGAGCAGTTTTAATTATTCTTGTTTCTGGTAAATGGTCTAAGTAAAAAGCGAAGGAAATACATTGTGGGTTGTGGTCGCTCTCTATCCTCGGTAGTACCGTATAACTTTGGAGCAAATATAATAGTTTCTCAGAAATTAGGGAGTAATCGATAATAGAAGGATTACATGTTTTGTTAAATGTTGGTGTATGGTCCTCATCTTGCAGTAACCTAAGATTAAATTTTGTAAACTGAAAATGTATCCACTGGGACAAAATTTTCGAATGTGTATACGGCTTTTTACTTGTAAGGAGGTGCATATGCAAATCCCCGGAAATGATTATTAATGAGTCTGTATGATCATAGTACAGCACTTTTACTATTTCCCACAGGCTCGATAATTGTGTAGATTGTCGGAAAGTAAACCGAGCGGCCCTTTACGATGCGGCCCTGAAGGCTCTGACCATAGGTCAGAGCCTTTGCAATCCTCATCGTAATCGGCCCCTAAATGATGACAGGAGATGCGCTTAATTAATTTAAGGTACATCGATCAGGTCAAAGTAATTGACAGGCTAAATAATACTAAGAACCTGCCTTTACATAGAACTTAATTCAGCAATTTTTGCCCTTGTAAGTGTTTTAATCACCAGGCAGTTAAAGTGTATTGACTGATTCCTGTGGCTGGAGGGTGGAGGCCCACACATTGAAGTGATGATGTAGGATGGAGAAAGGACTACCCATAGAAATTCAATCATGTCATATGACAAAATATAGAAAAAAGTTAACAATAAAAAAACTTTTATTCAACTTAGAAAAAGTTTGTTAAAATAGTTTTTTACATTTATTTATTATATTAATTTTATATATTTATTTTAAAGGTAGAACCAAAGAAAAACTGCTACAACACTATTAACTACATTTTAACTTAAAATTAAATAATTAAAAATATACTAAATTACATTAAAATTATGTTTCTCAAGTTTAAATTAAAACAAATAAATTCACACATAAAGTAAAATAATAATGATTATACATTAATAATTATTTAAAGTAATTTATATACTTAATTAAACTTCACTTATATTTAATAATATTTATTGTTACATTAATGTTTATTAAATGAAAAAAGGTTCTTAAAATGTATAATTTATTTAAATCCTTTTTCTATTTTACATATATATTTTAATATTAAATTATATTGATTTATATTTTTAACTCTTCAATTAAATTAATCTAATGTAATATTATTTCTTATAGGGTTTTATTTTGTCTCCCTAACTTAACTGATATCTATGGGAGGGTTTTGTAGTACCAGTGATTTGCCATATATGGTGTGAATTTACTTTAAATCTGAGCTGGAGTAATTTACTTCCATTTTGTGTCCCTTTTTGGCTGAAGTAACTTTAGACGTGCAATTGGTGAATAGGAATAGGCTTACTCTTTTGTGGGTGGTTAGACAGTCCTCCTTACACCCTTCTCTGTTGCTCCCATAACCTCTCCTTACTCCTCCCCATTCCCCTCATCTTTAGTAATATGTATTCCCCATTTTCAAGTCACTCTACAATGTCCCTCCCACATTTTCTGCTATAACATATACTTGCATGTGTGGAGACTCTGCACTCGGGGCAGAGATCTCCGTACAGAAAACGATAAGAGTGGTGGATGCATAAACTCTGCACACAAGTTTCTGAATAATCTTTTTGTTGTACTTTTTATAGTACTACAAAACATACTAAAAATGCAGTTTGTGAATTAGCCCCATATATTATGTGTGTGGGTGTATATATATATAATATTATCTACTGGCGGTCGCCAGTAGATAGTTATAGTTAGGACCTATTTTCCATAGGAAATCGGCAACATTCTATTCCCAATAACTTTGGCGCCGGTTGACGAATCTTCACGAAATTTTCAAAACTCGTGGGGCGCTCTGGTCCGCTCCTATCCTGAAAGTCTCGGGGTGATTCGTCAAGTGGGGGCCGAGAAAAAAGGGGGTTCCCAAAACATGTTTTCCCCATGCAATTTTCCATAGAAACCTTTAGTCGCAGCTACAGCCCGAACTGCTGAACGGAATTACACCAAATTTGGCAAAAAGGTAGCCCTTGGTTCAGAGTCGTGCCTTTTGGTTAAATGGTGTAAATCCGTTCAGTAGTTCCTGAGAAAATCAAAAGTAAAATCACATATATATCTATGGCAGCGGAGGGTCCGCGAACCCTCCCGATCACGAGCTGTATGCTAATTGGCTGTCAACACTCCAAACCAGGAAGTGTTGGCAGCCATCTTGTTCCTCGGTAGAACCGAGGCACAGAAACAAGTGTGCAAAATGCAAAAAGGGGGCAGGGTAGAAACACCCTGACCCCCTAGGCCTGCTTAGGGGGTCCCACAAGGACCCCCAGGGCCCAAAAAAGCATTAAAAAAAAAACAATAAATTGGCGGGATGCGCGCACGGTGCGCGGATCCCGCTGTGAAAAAAAAAAACGAAGCGCGGGCTCCCGCGCTTCTTTGTGATTTGGCCCCCGGGTGGGCCAAGTCCCGGGGGCATGCGGGGGTTAATTGAAAAATTGTGTGGGGGGCCTCTAAGGCCCCCCCAAGCCCCAGGGACCGCCACCCCCCGGGGCTTTGAATTAAAAATGGTGCGGGAGAGCACTGGGCCCTCCCGCAGCCCCGGGGACCGCCACCCCCCGGGGCTTCTTTTTTTAAAATTAAATTACCTGTGTGGGGGCCTCGAGCCCCCCCCCACGCCCCGGGGACCGCCACCTCCCCGGGGCACTAAGAATTTAAATGTGGGGGTCCGTTTCGGATCCCTGAGCCCCGGGGACCACCACCTCCCCGGGGCTTTGAACATGTTGGGAGGGGTGCCGCGCGGCCCCCCACCTGGAGCCTGTGATGGCCCTGGGGACCACCACCCCCCAGGGCCGGCTCCTGCAGTGTCCCGGGGTGCCCACTCCCGGGACACTGTAGTTTGCTACGGCAGGGCGGGAGCCTCGCAGCTCCCGTCCTGTCATAGCAAACTTGCTTTGAATTTTGGAAGAGAGAGCAGGAAACCTGCTCTCTCTTCCAAAATTCAAAGCAAATTGCTTTTCCACACGGGGAGCTGCATCTTAGCAGCTCCCCATGTGGAAAAGCAATGCCGGCTCCCGAGGGACGCGGGGAGCCAGCGGGACCGTGGGGGAATTGGGGACCCCCCACAGTCCCCAACGGAGAGGGCCAGCCCCAGGGGATGGGGTCCCCAGGGCTACAAGTGGCCCGGGAGGGGGGCCACGCGGCCCCCTTCCCCAAAAAGTTATTTAAAAAAAACAAAAGTGGCCTGAGGAGGGAAGCAAAGCAGCCCCCCTCCAAAACAATTTAAAAAAAAAAGGCCATGCCCCGGGGGATGGGGTCCCCGGGGCCGATTAAAGCCACGCGGCCCCCTTCCAATTAAAAAATAAATAAATAGGGGGCAGGCCCTGGGGGATGGGGTCCCCAGGGCCAACAAATTTGAAAAAGAAGGGGGGCCACACAGCCCCCCTTCTTAAAAAAAAAAGACCGGCATCGAGGCGGAGGCCACGCCCCCTTCTTGCAGATGAAGAACGAATTCCCCTTGAATACTGGGGGTCCCTGGGGGCCAACTAGCCCACCAGGAACCTCCAGTATGCGCCAGGGGGCTGCGTTGCAGAGAGGTGTTCTGAGGCCACGCCCCTTTTTACACCTCTTTGCAACGCAGCTCTGTGGCGCTTAATGGAGGTAGCTGGTGGGCTAGTTGCACCCCAGGGACCCTCAGGATTCAAGGGGAGTTAATCCCCCAACTTAAAACGCGCCACGGGGCATGTTTGCACAGTGGTGAAGGGAGGGGGCGGGGCCTGAGGTGACATGTGTGCAAACATACACAGTGGCGTGTTTTAAGTTGGGGGATTAAGTCCCCTTGAATCCTGAGGGTCCCTGGGGTCCAACTAGCCCACCAGGTACCTCCAGTAAGCGCCACAGAGCTGCGTTGCAGAGAGGTGTAAGAAGGGGCATGGCCTCAGACCACCTCTCTGCAACGCAGGCCTGTGGCGCTTACTGGAAGTATCTGGTGGGCTAGTTGGGCCCCAAGGACCCTCAGGATTCAAGGTGACCTAATCCCGCAACTTAAAACGCGCCACGGGGCATGTTTGCACAGTGGTGAAGGGAGGGGGCGGGGCCTCAGGTGACATATGCGCAAACACGCCCTGTGGTGCATTTTAAGTTGGGGAATTAATTCCTCTTGAATCCTGATGGACCCTGGGGGCCAACTAGCCCACCAGGTACCTTCAGTAAGCACAACAGAGTTGCGTTGCAGAGAGGTGAAAAAAGGTGCGTGGCCTCGGAACGCCTCTCTGCAACTCAGCTCTGTGGTCCTAACTGTAGGTACCTGGTGGGCTAGTTGGGCCCCAGGGACCCTCAGGATTCAAGGGGACTTAATCCCCCAACTTAAAACGCACCATGGGGCACGTTTGCACACATGTCACCTCAGGCCCCCCCTCTCTTCACCACTGTGCAAACGCGCCCTGTAGCGCGTTTTAAGAGGTAGTTTTAATCCCCCTGCCCTATTATGTACTAGGGACTTACAGAGGAGATCATGCTAATCACAGGGGTACCCCAACGCATAGTGTTCCCTAGTGTATGTAGGTGTTTTCACTGTATTCTAAGTGTCTTTTAGCATAGCACTGGCTCTGGTTAGTCAGAGTCAGTTACCACCAATACCCGTCTGAAAAAGTTGTGGGCACAGGATGATTTAGCAACAAGGCCTCTTTCTGCTCCTCTGTTGGTTCTTTCTGCACATCTTTTGCTTCTTCCTGCACTTTTCTTCGTCTTTGTGGACTTCTGTTGCTTCTTTCTGCATTTCTTTTGCTTCTTTCGGTGCGTTTTTCTTCTTTCTTCACATGTCCTACCTCTGTAGGCATAGTTAGAAACTAGCATTTAAAAAACCTTTGAAATTCACTTAAAAAACCATAGGTTTCAGGCACGTTATAGTTAGAAAATAGCATTTAAAAAACCTTTGAAATTCACTGGAAAAACCATAGGTTTCAGACACGTTATAGTTAGAAATTAGCATTTAAAAAACCTTTGAAATTCACTGAAAAAACCATAGGTTTTAGGGACAGTTATAGTTAGTTGGACATTTCACTCGTACAAAACCATTGAAATTCACCCGTTATAGTTAGTTCAGCTAACTATAACTCGCGCCCCCGCAATGCACTGCTGATGACGTCACATATTACATCACTCATGACATGGTCAGTGACATCACTGATGACATCACTGATGACATCTCAAATGACATCACTGATGACATCATCCATGTGATAATTTCATGCATCTTCTCACACCCTAATATAATTTTTGATACACCCACTGTAAATTACAGACTGCCATTCTCAAAACCATACACACTCCAATACCAGTAACTACATAACAAATCACTGATTCTTAGGTCTACACACACACATCTACTCACTCACCCGTACAGTCACTCTTACTTACAGTCACTCAGTACAGGACTATCATATGCACTCATACACCTATATAAACACTCACACACCGCCACTCATCCATAGAGTTACTCACACACCTAGTCAGTCATGCAAAGAATCAATCACACACCCATTTACTCACCTATACAGTTATACACACACCAGCTCACTTACTCATACAAATACTAGCACATTCTTACGCTCTTATACAATAACTGATACAAGCACACACGCATCCATACAGCCACTCTCACAATCACACACTCTCACTTATAGCCATTTAAATACTCTAACACACATATATACTGCCTTTTACATATGTAGTTACTCGCACATGTACCACTGAGATATACATTCACTCACTAACACACCCATACACACACTCACCCACCTAAGCAGTCCATCACAGATGCACTCTTCAAATCATGCACCCAGTGAATCACCCACTCACACATCTATGTACAGAGTCACAAACACCCCACCCACACAAACACTCAGGCACCCATACAGATACTCAGAGAACCAATCAATAACCCATATAGACACTCATGTAGCTATTCGCAAATCCATGCATCCACTTACACACCAACAGACAGACGGATACAGACATTCACACAGTTTAGTCACTAACCCATGCATTCAGTAAGATACGTTTTATCATTCACTTGTAGAGTCAGTCACGCACTTACTAAATCATCCATTCAGACACATACACCCACTCATTCTTCAATACGCCTTTCCCTATATATATTAAACATATTTAAACTTTACAGAAACACACAGTCACATGGATGATGTCATCAGTGATGTCATCAGTGATGTCATTTGGGATGTCATCAGTGATGTCATCAGTGATGTCACTGACCATGTCATGAGTGATGTAATATGTGACGTCATCAGCACTGCATTGCGGGGGCACGAGTTATAGTTAGCTGAACTAACTATAACGGGTGAATTTCTATGGTTTTGTACGAGTGAAATGTCCAACTAACTATAACTGTCCCTAAAACCTATGGTTTTTTCAGTGAATATATATATATATATATATATATATATATATATATATATATTATCGCTCCATTCCTTTACTTGCAAAAGAAACTCCGCACTCTCGGGGGCGTTCGAAAAAACTTTATTCCTCGGCAACCAGCAGCAACAAACACGTTTCGGCAAACTGCCTTCTTCGGTGTTGATGACACACCCAAAATGGCCATGTTTTAAAGGCATTACATTCGTGCATTGTAACAAAGAAGGGACCAGCGCTCTCGCTCTCACGTCAGCGCCATTTTGAAGTTTCATATAAACCAGCATTACATGTGCAGCTCATATCTTGCATGATGTCATTCATGCGTACCATGATTGTTCTCATATTTAAAAACCAAAATTGTAAATAAGCAGGAACACATATTTACACAGTGCATTTTGTGATTGTATAGCTAATTTACAACTCACTTTTGTCTACAATTCATAACAAATTACGTCAACCGTATATCGGTTTTGTAATGCACTGTATAACATGGTATTTCTACTCAATCTCGCTGTGGATCGGCAAATGTCCCTTCCTTCTGTAACTCTCCTACATGCACTTCTTACATTGCAATCTCATATTCCATTGAGGCGTGCGTTATTATCATTTTTACTACTCTCTCTATTGTTTAGGAAAACACATTACAATTACAATTCATACTTACCAACTAATGGTGCTGGATATCACTAGTCTCTATACTTGTATAGACCATAGGGATGGTGTAAAGGCTGCTAAGTTTTACTTAGAGAAACGCCAGTTGCGTTATTCAGAACATAATCAAATGCTTATAGAGTTATGGAGTTCTGTCTAATGAATAACATCTTTTTGTTTGAGGATCAATATTATAGACAGATGTCCGGTACGGCGATGGGTACCTGCTTGGCCCCCAGCTATGCGAACTTGGTCGTTGGCTGGTGGGAGGAGCAGGTGCCCAAAACCTACGAGGGTGTGAACAACAGTGGTAAGGTGGTTGAGTGGTATCGATACATCGATGATCTGTTCATTGTGTGGCAGGGGACAGTGGACTCGGCTCTTGGGTATATCGATATTCTCAACACAAATGAGGTAAACTTGCACTTCTCAGGGACAGTGAGTCCGGTGGCAGTGGACTACCTGGACCTGAGGGTGTTTGTTGAAGATGGCAGCATTCATACAGCCCTATACCGCAAGTCCACTGCAGGGAACTCTACATTATTTGCAACTCGCAGTCACCCACCTAAACTTATCCAGAGTATACCATACGGCGAGCTTCTCAGATTAAAGAGGAACAGTACTAGGGAGAAGGACTTTGAGGCGGCTGCCTCAGAGAGTATAGCCAGGTTCACTGTGAGGGGGTATGAGCCCGCACTATTAAATGCTACATTACAGAAAGTGAGAGGAATCCCAAGAGAAAAATTGATGATCGATAAGGACAAACAAAGGGAGAGAGATGATAAGGGTAAATTCTGGATGGTTACCCCTTATTCTGCAGAAGCCAATCATTTAAAACAGATGCTCAAAAAGAATTGGCATATTCTGAAAACGGACAGCACTATACGTGACGACATTCCAGCCTATCCCCTAGTGACCTTTAAGAAAGCAAGGTCGCTTCGCGATATGTTGGTCAGAAGCCATTTGGAAAAAATACCTCAGAGAGTGAGTACTTTGAAAGATATGATGGGATTCTTTCCATGCCGTAGGTGCAAAGCTTGCACCAACAGCAAAAGGGTCCTATCATACAAGATACCGGACACAGGAAAGGCAAAGAAGATAACCAAGTTCATTACTTGTAGCACACCATATGCAGTATACTGCCTGGTGTGCCCATGTGGGCTACCATACATAGGCAGCACGGTCCATCAATTGAAGATCAGAATATTGGAACATCTGAGGGCCATTGATAAGATAGATTCTGCATATCCTGTAGCACGCCACTTTGCTGAGAAACATCAAAGTGACCGCAAACAACTGCAATATTACGGTTTGGATTTTGTTCCCTTAAGTGTCCGAGGAGGTGACAGGGTACGTAAATTACGGAGACTAGAGTCTCGTTATATTATAGATTTACTCACGAAATTTCCGAGAGGCCTGAACAGTGGGGAGGAGTTAGCCGAACACATAGTCTCTTAAACCTGAATTGTTCTGGAACAATTATGGCTGTGATTTAGGGCCGGGAGCCCATATAATTGATGTTGGAATTGTAATTGTAATGTGTTTTCCTACACAATAGAGAGAGTAGTAAAAATGATAATAACGCACGCCTCAATGGAATATGAGATTGCAATGTAAGAAGTGCATGTAGGAGAGTTACAGAAGGATGGGACATTTGCCGATCCACGGCGAGATTGAGTAGAAATACCATGTTATACAGTGCATTACAAAACCGATATACGGTTGACGTAATTTGTTATGAATTGTAGACAAAAGTGAGTTGTAAATTAGCTATACAATCACAAAATGCACTGTGTAAATATGTGTTCCTGTTTATTTACAATTTTGTTTTTTAAATATGAGAACAATCATGGTACGCATGAATGACATCATGCAAGATATGAGCTGCATATGTAATGCTGGTTTATATGAAACTTCAAAATGGCGCTGACGTGAGAGCGAGAGCGCTGGTCCCTTCTTTGTTACAATGCACGAATGTAATGCCTTTAAAACATGGCCTTTTCGGGTGTGTCATCAACACCGAAGAAGGCAGTTTGCCGAAATGCGTTTGTTGCTGCTGGTTGCCGAGGAATAAAGTTTTTTCGAACGCCCCCGAGAGTGCGGAGTTTCTTTTGCAAGTAAAGGAATGGAGCGATAATACATTGCGGAGTCCACAGCCGCAAATCTACACCCGCCCAAGAGTGCTTCGTTGAAAAGTGGAGTCGGAGCGTATATATATATATATATATATATATATATATATATATATATATATATATACATTCACTGAAAAAACCATAGGTTTTAGGGACAGTTATAGTTAGTTGGACATTTCACTCGTACAAAACCATAGAAATTCCCCCGTTATAGTTAATTCAGCTAACTATAACTCGCGCCCCGCAATGCACTGCTGATGACGTCACATATTACATCACTCATGACATGGTCAGTGACATCACTGATGACATCTCAAATGACATCACTGATGACATCACTGATGACATCATCCAGTGACTGTGTGTTTCTGTAAAGTTTAAATATGTTTAATATATATAGGGAAAGGCGTATTGAAGAATGAGTGGGTGTATAAGTGTCTGAATGGATGATTTAGTACGTGAGTGACTGACTCTACAAGTGAGTGATTAAACGTATCTTACTGAATGCAAGGGTTAGTGACTAAACTGTGTGAATGTCTGTATCCGTCTGTTTGTTGGTGTGGATGCATGGATTTGCGAATAGCTACATGAGTGTCTATATGGGTTATTGATTGGTTCTCTGAGTATCTGTATGGCTGCCTGAGTGTTTGTGTGGGTGGGGTGTGTGTGTCTCTGTACATAGATGTGTGAGTGGGTGATTCACTGGGTGCATGATTTCAAGAGTGCATCTGTGATGGACTGTTTGGGTGGGTGAGTGTGTGTATGGGTGTGTTAGTGAGTGAATGTATATCTCAGTGGTACATGTGCGAGTAACTACATATGTAAAAGGCAGTATATATGTGTGTTAGAGTATTTAAATGGCTATAAGTGAGAGTGTGTGATTGTGAGAGTGGCTGTATGGATGCGTGTGTGCTTGTATCAGTTATTGTATAAGAGCGTAAGAATGTGCTAGTATTTGTATGAGTAAGTGAGCTGGTGTGTGTATAACTGTATAGGTGAGTAAATGGGTGTGTGATTAAGTTTTTTGCATGACTGACTAGGTGTGTGAGTACCTCTATGGATGAGTGGCGGTGTGTGAGTGTTTATATAGGTGTATGAGTGCATATGATAGTCCTGTACTGAGTGACTAAGTATGAGTGACTGTACGGGTGAGTGAGTGGATGTGTATGTAGACCTAAGAATCAGTGAGTGGGTATGTAGTTTTTGGTGTTGGAGTGTCTATGGTTTTGAGAATGGCAGTCTGTAATTTAAAGTGGGTGTATCAAAAGTTATATTAGGGTGTGAGAAGATGCATGAAATTATCACATGGATGATGTCATCAGTGATGTCATTTGAGATGTCATCAGTGATGTCATCAGTGATGTCACTGACCATGTCATGAGTGATGTAATATGTGACGTCATCAGCAGTGCATTGCGGGCGCGAGTTATAGTTAGCTGAACTAACTATAACGGGGGAATTTCTATGGTTTTGTACGAGTGAAATGTCCAACTAACTATAACTGTCCCTAAAACCTATGGTTTTTTCAGTGAATTTCAAAGGTTTTTTAAATGCTAATTTCTAACTATAACGTGTCTGAAACCTATGTTTTTTTCAGTGAATTTCAAAGGTTTTTTAAATGCTAATTTCTAACTATAACGTGCCTGAAACCTATGATTTTTTAAGTAAATTTCAAAGGTTTTTTAAATGCTAGTTTCTAACTATGCCTACAGAGGTAGGACATGTGAAGAAAGAAGAAAAACGCACAGAAAGAAGCAAAAGATGTGCAGAAAGAACCAACAGAGGAGCAGAAAGAGGCCTTGTTGCAAAATCATCCTGTGCCCACAACTTTTTCAGACGGGTACTGGTGGTAACTGACTCTGTCTAACCAGAGCCAGTGCTATACTAAAAGACACTTAGGGGCCGATTCCGATTCAGGCCGGAAATCTCCCCGACCGAGCCGGACCCGGAGAGATTTCCGACCGAATCGGACCCTAGCAGTCCGACCGAACGAGTACGATGCGCACGTATGCTATCGGACTCGATTCGGTCAGACTCCCATTGAAGTCTATGGGAGCCAGTCGTACGACGCGTACACGGGCTCCCATTGACTCAATGGGCACGACGCGAACAAGGGCGCCCCCTACAGCGTGTTCCCATCGATGCGGATCGCGCCATGCATGCACGTGTAGGGGGGACCCATGGGTCCCCCCTGTGTGCGACTCACGTGCCTACGCTTCCAGGGGGGTCCGACACGGACCCCCAAAGTGCAGCTCCGACAGCTCCTTGGCGCCGGACTGCCGGAGTCGGTCGGAGCGGTCGAGGTGCGCATCGTACTTACCCGGCCGGGGAACGTCTCCATTGCACGGTGCGCGTCGTCCCCGTGCGAGTCGGTCGGAGCGGTCGGGTCCTGCGAACGAGTCGGTCGGGGATTTCACGACCGCACGCATCGTACTCGCTCACCCGGACGCACGTACGACTTGGTCGGGAAATAGGGCTCCGAATCAGATCCGGTTAAGCCGAATCCGATTCGGTGCCCTACCGGCCGAGATCGGAATCGGCCCCTTAGAATACAGTGAAAACACCTACATACACTAGGGAACACTATGCGTTGGGGTACCCCTGTGATTAGCATGACCTCCTCTGCAAGTCCCTAGTACATAATAGGGCAGGGGGATTAAAACTACCTCTTAAAATGCGCTACGGGGCGCGTTTGCACAGTGGTGAAGGGAGGGGGGCCTGAGGTGACATGTGTGCAAACGCAGCCCATGGCGCGTTTTAAGTTGCGGGATTAAGTCCCCTTGAATCCTGAGGGTCCCTGGGGCCCAACTAGCCCCCCAGGTACCTACAGTTAGGACCACAGAGCTGAGTTGCAGAGAGGCGTTCCGAGGCCACGCACCTTTTTTCACCTCTCTGCAACGCAACTCTGTTGTGCTTACTGAAGGTACCTGGTGGGCTAGTTGGCCCCCAGGGTCCCTCAGGATTCAAAGGGAATTAATTCCCCAACTTAAAACGCACAACAGGGCGTGTTTGTGCACATGTCACCTGAGGCCCCACCCCCTGCCTTCACCACTGTGCAAACGCGCCCCGTGGCGCGTTTTAAGTTGGGGGATTAGGTCACCTTGAATCCTGAGGGTCCCTGGGGCCCAACTAGCCCACCAGGTACTTCCAGTAAGCACCACAGGCCTGCGTTGCAACGCCTGTAACAAATTGTGCAGTTGTGTTTAGGTAGTGAAGAGGGTCGTGCTGGGGGTAGTGTTTTAGGGTTTAGGGTAGTGCAGTGGTGTTTGGGTAGTGTAGGGGGTCGTGCTGGGGGTAGTGATTTAGGGTAGTCCAGTGGTGTTTGGGTAGTGTAGGGGGTACTGCTGGGGGTAGTGTTTTAGGGTTTAGGGTAGTGCAATGGTGTTTGGGTAGTGTAGGGGGTACTGCTGGGGGTAGTGTTTTAGGGTTTAGGGTAGTGCAGTGGTGTTTGGGTAGTGTAGGGGGTACTGCTGGGGGTAGTGTTTTAGGGTTTAGGGTAGTGCAGTGGTGTTTGGGTAGTGTAGGGGTTCGTGCTGGGGGTAGATTTTTAGGGTTTAGGGTAGTGCAGTCGTGTTTGTGTAGTGTAGGGGGTAGTGTTTTAGGGTTTAGGGTAGTGCAGTGGTGTTTGTGTAGTGTAGGAGGTCGTGCTTTAGGGTTTAGGGTAGTGCAGTGGTCTTTGGGTAGTGTAGGGAGTCGTGCGGGGGTAGTGTTTTAGGGTTTAGGGTAGTGTAGGGGTTGTGCGGGGGTAGCGTTTTAGGGATTAGGGTAGTGCATTGGTGTTTGGGTAGTGTAGGGGTCATGCGGGGTAGTGTTTTAGGGTTTAGGGCAGTGCAGTGGTGTTTGGGTAGTGTAGGGGGTCATGCTGGGGGAGTGTTTTAGGGTTTAGGGCAGTGCAGTGGTGTTCGGGTAGTGTAGGGGTCGTGCTGGGGGAGTGTTTTAGGGTTTAGGGCAGTGCAGTGGTGTTCGGGTAGTGTAGGGGGTCGTGCTGGGGGAGTATTTTAGGGTTTAGGGTAGTGCAGTGGTGTTCGGGTAGTGTAGGGGGTCATGCTGGGGGTAGTGTTCTAGGGTTTAGGGCAGTGCAGTGGTGTTCGGGCAGTGTAGGGGGTAATGCTGGGGGTGGTGTTTTAGGGTTTAGGGCAGTGCAGTGGTGTTTGGGCAGTGTAGGGGGTCGTGCTGGGGTGGTGTGTCAGGGTTTAGGGCAGTGCAGTGGTGTTCGGGCAGTGTAGGGGGTCGTGCAGGGGTTGGTGTTTTAGGGTTTAGGGCAGTGGTGTTCGGGCAGTGTAGGGGGTCGTGCTGGGGGTGGTGTTTCAGGGTTTGGGGCAGTGCAGTGGTGTTCGAGCAGTAAAGGGGTCGTGCTGGGGGTGGTGTTTCAGGGTTTAGGGCAGTGCAGTGGTGTTCGGGCAGTGTAGGGGGCGGTGCAGGGGTGGTGTTTCAGGGTTTAGGGCAGTGCAGTGGTGTTCGGGCAGTGTAGGGGGCGGTGCAGGGGTGTTGTTTCAGGGTTTAGGGCAGTGCAGTGGTGTTCGGGCAGTGTAGGGGGCGGTGCAGGGGGTGGTGTTTCAGCGTTTAGGGCAGTGCAGTGGTGTTCGGGCAGTGTAGGTGGTCGTGCTGGGGCTGGTGTTTCAGGGTTTAGGGCAGTGCAGTGGTGTTCGGGCAGTGTAGGTGGTCGTGCTGGGGCTGGTGTTTCAGGGTTTAGGGCAGGGCAGTGGTGTTCGGGCAGTGTAGGGGGTCATGCTGGGGCTAGTGTTTCAGGGTTTAGGGCAGAGCAATAATGTTCAGGCAGTGTAGGGGGTCGTGCTGGGGCTAGTGTTTCAGGGATTAGGGCAGTGCAATGGTGTTCAGGCAGTGTAGGGGGTTTTGCTGGAGGTGGTGTTTCAGGGTTTAGGGCAGTGCAGTGGTGTTCGTGCAGTGTAGGGGGTGGTGTTTCAGGGTTTAGGGCAGTGGTGTTCAGGCAGTGTAGGGGGTCTTGCTGGGGTTGATGTTTCAGGGTTTAGGGCAGTGCAGTGGTGTTCGGGCAGTGTAGGGGGTCGTGCTGGGGGTGGTGTTTTGGAGTTTACGGCAGTGCAGTGGTGTTCCGGCAGAGTAGGAGGTCGTGCAGGGGGTGGTGTTTCAGGGTTTAGGGCAGTGCAGTGGTGTTTGGGCAGTGTAGGGGGTCGTGCTGGGGGTGGTGTTTCAGGGTTTAGGGCAGTGCAGTGGTGTTCGGGCAGTGTAGGGTGTCATGTTGAGGGGTGGTGTTTCAGGGTTTAGGGCAATGCAGTGGTGTTCGGGCAGTGTAGGGGGTCGTGCAGGGGGTGGTGTTTCAGGGTTTATGGCAGTGCAGTGGTGTTTGGGCAGTGTAGGGGGTCTTGCAGGGGGTGGTGTTTCAGGGTTTAGGGCAGTGCAGTGGTGTTCGGCCAGTGTAGGTGGTCTTGATGGGGGTGGTGTTTAAGGGTTTAGTGCAGTGGTGTTCGGGCAGTGTAGGGGGTCTTGCTGGGGGTGGTGTTTCAGGGTTTAGGGCAGTGCAGTGGTGTTCGGGCAGTGTAGGGGGTCTTGCTGGGGCTGGTGTTTCAGGGTTTAGGGCAGTGCAGTGGTGTTCGGGCAGTGTAGGGGGTCGTGCTGGGGCTGGTGTTTGAGGGTTTAGGGCAGTGCAGTGGTGTTCGGGCAGTGTAGGGGGTCGTGCTGGGGCTGGTGTTTCAGGGTTTAGGGCAGTGCAGTGGTTTTCGGGCAGTGTAGGCGGTCGTGCTGGGGCTGGTTTTTCAGGGTTTAGGGCAGTGCAGTGGTGTTTGGGCAGTGTACAGGGTTGTGCTGGGGCTGGTGTTTCAGGGTTTAGGGCAGTGCAGTGGTGTTCGGGCAGTGTAGGGGGTTGGGCTGGGGGTGGTGTTTCAGGGTTTAGGGCAGTGCAGTGGTGTTCGGGCAGTGTAGGGGGTCGTGCTGGGGCTGGTGTTTCAGGGTTTAGGGCAGTGCAGTGGTGTTCAGGCAGTGTAGGGGGTCGTGCTGGGGCTGGTGTTTCAGGGTTTAGGGCAGGGCAGTGGTGTTTGGGCAGTGTAGGGGGTCATGCTGGGGGTAGTGTTTCAGGGTTTAGGGCAGTGCAGTGGTGTTCGGGCAGTGTAGGGGGTTTTGCTGGGGCTGGTGTTTCAGAGTCTAGGGCAGTGCAGTGGTGTTCGGGCAGTGTAGGGGGTCTTGCTGGGGCTGGTGTTTCAGGGTTTAGGGCAGTGCAGTGGTGTTCGGGCAGTGTAGGGGGTCGGGCTGGGGGTGGTGTTTCAGGGTTTAGGGCAGTGCAGTGGTGTTCGGGCAGTGTAGGGGGTCGTGCTGGGGATAGTGTTTCAGGGTTTAGGGCAGAGCAATGGTGTTCAGGCAGTGTAGGGGGTTTTGCTGGAGGTGGTGTTTCAGGGTTTAGGGCAGTGCAGTGGTGTTCGTGCAGTGTAGGGGGTAGTGTTTCAGGGTTTAGGGCAGTGGTGTTCAGGCAGTGTAGGGGGTCTTGCTGGGGTTGATGTTTCAGGGTTTAGGGCAGTGCAGTGGTGTTCGGGCAGTGTAGGGGGTCGTGCTGGGGGTGGTGTTTCGGGGTTTAGGGCAGTGCAGTGGTGTTCCGGCAGTGTAGGAGGTCGTGCAGGGGGTGGTGTTTCAGGGTTTAGGGCAGTGCAGTGGTGTTTGGGCAGTGTAGGGGGTCATGCTGGGGATGGTGTTTCAGGGTTTAGGGCAGTGCAGTGGTGTTCGGGCAGTGTAGGGTGTCGTGCTGTGGGGTGGTGTTTCAGGGTTTAGGGCAGTGCAGTGGTGTTCGGGCAGTGTAGGGGGTCGTGCAGGGGGTGGTGTTTCAGGGTT
This sequence comes from Calotriton arnoldi, assembly GCA_963921515.1. Taxonomy (NCBI): domain Eukaryota; kingdom Metazoa; phylum Chordata; class Amphibia; order Caudata; family Salamandridae; genus Calotriton; species Calotriton arnoldi. Next base: position 192,066 of record CAWUFW010004188.1, read on the forward strand.
TAGGGCAGTGCAGTGGTGTTTGGGCAGTGTAGGGGGTCATGCAGGGGGTGGTGTTTCAGGGTTTAGGGCAGTGCAGTGGTGTTCAGCCAGTGTAGGTGGTCTTGCTGGGGGTGGTGTTTCAGGGTTTAGTGCAGTGGTGTTCGGGCAGTGTAGGGGTTCTTGCTGGGGGTAGTGTTTCAGGGTTTAGGGCAGTGCAGTGGTGTTCGTGCAGTGTAGGGGGTGGTGCTGGGGGTGGTGTTTCAGGGTTTAGGGCAGTGCAGGAGTGTTCGGGCACTGTAGGGGGTCGTGCTGGGGGTAGTGTTTCAGGGTTTAGGGCAGTGCAGTGGTGTTCGGGCAGTGTAGGGGGTCGTGCAGGGAGGTGGTGTTTCAGGGTTTAGGGCAGTGCAGTGGTGTTCGGGCAGTGTAGGGGGTCGTGCTGGGGCTGGTGTTTCAGGGTTTAGGGCAGTGCAGTGGTGTTCGGGCAGTGTAGGGGGTCGTGCTGGGGGTGGTGTTTCAGGGTTTAGGGCAGTGCAGTGGTGTTCGGGCAGTGTAGGGGGTCGTGCAGGGGGTGGTGTTTCAGGGTTTAGGGCAGTGCAGTGGTGTTCGGGCAGTGTAGGGGGTCGTGCTGGGGCTGGTGTTTCAGGGTTTAGGGCAGTGCAGTGGTGTTCGGGCAGTGTAGGGGGTCTTGCTGGGGGTGGTGTTTTAGGGTTTAGGGCAGTGGTGTTTGGGCAGTGTAGGGGGTCTTCCTGGGGGTGATGTTTCAGGGTTTAGGGCAGTGCAGTGGTGTTCGGGCAGTGTAGGGGTTCTTGCTGGGGGTAGTGTTTCAGGGTTTAGGGCAGTGCAGTGGTGTTCGTGCAGTGTAGGGGGTCGTGCTGGGGGTGGTGTTTCAGGGTTTAGGGCAGTGCAGGAGTGTTCGGGCAGTGTAGGGGGTCGTGCTGGGGGTGGTGTTTCAGGGTTTAGGGCAGTGCAGTGGTGTTCGGGCAGTGTAGGGGGTCGTGCAGGGGGTGGTGTTTCATGGTTTAGGGCAGTGCAGTGGTGTTCGGGCAGTGTAGTGGGTCGTGCTGGGGCTGGTGTTTCAGGGTTTAGGGCAGTGCAGTGGTGTTCGGGCAGTGTAGGGGGTCTTGCTGGGGGTGGTGTTTCAGGGTTTAGGGCAGTGGTGTTTGGGCAGTGTAGGGGGTCTTGCTGGGGGTGATGTTTCAGGGTTTAGGGCAGTGCAGTGGTGTTCGGGCAGTATAGGGGTCTTGCTGGGGGTAGTGTTTCAGGGTTTAGGGCAGTGCCGTGGTGTTTGTGCAGTGTAGGGGGTCGTGCTGGGGATGGTGTTTCAGGGTTTAGGGCAGTGCAGTAGTGTTCGGGCAGTGTAGGGGGTCGTGCAGGGGGTGGTGTTTCAGGGTTTAGGGCAGTGCAGTGGTGTTCGGGCAGTGTAGGGGGTCGTGCCGGGGGTGGTGTTTCAGGGTTTAGGGCAGTGCAGTGGTGTTCGGGCAGTGTAGCGGGTTGTGCACGGGTGGTGTTTTAGGGTTTAGGGCAGTGCAGTGGTGTTCGGGCAGTAGAGGGGGTCGTGCTGGGGCCGGTGTTTCAGGGTTTAGGGCAGTGCAGTGGTGCTCGGGCAGTGTAGAGGGTCGTGCTGGGGGTGGTGTTTCAGGGTTTAGGGTAGTGCAGTGGTGTTCGGGCAGTGTAGGGGGTCGTGCTGGGGCTGGTGTTTCAAGGTTTTTCGCAGTGCAGTGGTGTTCGGGCAGTGTAGGGGGTCGTGCTAGGGGTGGTGTTTCAGGGTTTAGGGCAGTGCAGTGGTGTTCGGGCAGTGTAGGGGGTCGTGCAGGGGCTGGTGTTTCAGGGTTTAGGGCAGTGCAGTGGTGTTCAGGCAGTGTAGGGGGTCATGCTGGGGGTGGTGTTTCAGGGTTTAGGGCAGTGCAGTGGTGTTCGGGCAGTGTAGGGGGTCTTGCTGGGGGTAGTGTTTCAGGGTTTAGGGCAGTGCAGTGGTGTTCGGGCAGTGTAGGGGGTCTTGCTGGGGGTAATGTTTCAGGGTTTAGGGCAGTGCAGTGGTGTTCGGGCAGTGTAGGGGGTCTTGCTTAGGGTAGTGTTTCAGGGTTTAGGGCAGTGCAGTGGTGTTCGGGCAGTGTAGGGGGTCGTGCTGGGGGTAGTGTTTTAGGGTTTAGGGTAGTGCAGTGGTGCTTGTGTAGTCTAGGGGTCGTGCTGGGGGTAGTGTTTTAGGGTTTAGGGTAGTGCAGTGGTGTTTGTGTAGTATAGGGGGTCATGTTTTAGGGTAGTGCAGTGGTGTTTGGGTAGTGTAGGGGGTCGTGCTGGGGGTAGTGTTTTAGGGTTTAAGGTAGTGCAGTGGTGTTTGTGTAGTGTAGGGGGTCATCCTGGGGGTAGTGTTTTAGGGTTTAGGGTAGTGCAGTAGTGCTTGTGTAGTGTAGGGGGTCGTGCTGGGGTAGTGTATTAGGGTTTAAGGTAGTGCAGTGGTGTTTGTGTAGTGTAGGGGGTCGTCCTGGGGGTAGTGTTTTAGGGTTTAGGGTAGTGCAGTGGTGCTTGTGTAGTGTAGGGGGTCGTGCTGGGGATAGTGTTTTAGGGTTTAGGGTAGTGCAGTGGTGTTTGGGTAGTGTAGGGGGTCGTGCAGGGGGTAGTGTTTTAGGATTTAGGTTAGTGCAGTGGTGTTTGGGTAGTGTAGGGGTCGTGCTGGGGGTAGTGTTTTAGGGTTTAGGGTAGTGCAGTATTGTTTGTGTAGTATAGGGGTCATGCTGGGGGTAGTGTTTTAGGGTTTAGGATAGTGCAGTGGTGCATGTGTAGTGTAGGGGTCGTGCTGGGGGTAGTGTTTTAGGGTTTAGTGTAGTGCAGTGGTGTTTTTGTAGTGTAGGGGGGTCATGTTTTAAGATGCAACGCTCCAATACCTGACCAGTCTGCACTAAATAAAACTGCAAAAAAACTAAAAATAAAAAGAGTTTTGCACACTTTTGTCATTGGGCTATATGTGGGCTACATCTGGGTAATATTTGTGCTACATTTGGGCTCTTTTTTCACTGGTGGCCATCTTGGAAGACTTCTTTGTTATGAAGTTTCCTAATTTCCTCATTTACTGCAGTCTCCTCAGTAGGAAATGCTTTCAGTTTTTTACTTTGATTCCATCAAGAAGGCATTCAGATGTGTCTCACATTTGCCATAAATTCAGAATGTTAGCACTCTAGTTGCTCATTAGATCACTGTAGTAAAGCTACTGCTCTCCAGGGAGTTAACTGGAAGTCTGCTGCTGGTATTGAAAGTGATTGTTTTCAGAATTTTCTAATGAAATAGAAGAGGATTTGAGATCTCACTTAAAACATGCCCTAATTTTTCTTTCTGCAGCACTAACCATAATTTCTATTTCAAAAAGAACCCCTCATTTTGTTCCTTTTTAAATTAAATGTTTTAAGTGTTACCAGTTTATTCCAATCAAGATGGCTTCAGGTGTGCCATACTTTTGTCATAAGTAAGGCTGTTAGTGCTCTAGTTGTTCTTTAGAACACTCTGGGAAGCTGCAGTAGAACACAAAGGCATCAACTGACAGGCTGCTCCTGTTGAAATATAACAGGAAGATATTTGAGATCACACTTGAAACATGTCCTAATTTTTCTTTCTACATCACTAACCATAATTTCTATGACAAAATGAACCCCATCATTTTGTTCCTTTTTAAATTAAATGTTTTAAGTGTTACCAGTTTATTCCAATCAAGATGGCTTCAGGTGTGCCATACTTTTGTCATAAGTAAGGCTGTTAGCACTCTAGTTGTTCTTTAGAACACAAAGGAATCAACTGACAGTCTCTGCCCTTGTTGGATGTACATGTTTTACTGAGAATGTCAGACTTCATTCTCACATGACTGCGAAAGATAATGTGAATTTACAGAAAATATGCTCTCATTTTAGCTTCTGGAGCACCTTCCAAAACTCTATGGGACAAGCATGTGAAAATAGTTTTCTCTCAAACATGATTCATGATATCCCAGCAGAAGGTTTTTCACAGGGTAAAATCACCTTAGAACACACCACAATTCCTGAAATTAGTATGGTACCATCAACAAATGAATTCTAATGTAACTAAAATCTGTTATCACCCTTTATAGTTCTCCTTTTGGTAACCCTCAAAATCTTTGATTCACTACAATGCATTTCAGTGGGGTACTATCATTTATATTGGTCCCAAGATGGCTGCCAGCAATTCCAGGATGAAGTGCTGACAGCCAATTAGATCTCACGATGACATGTGTGGTTAGGCTCCGCCCAGATATATATGTGTTTTCTTTTACAAATTTCTCAGTAACTACTGAATGGATTTACACCATTTAAGCAAAAGGCACGACACTGAACCAAGGGCTACCTCTTTGCCAAATTTGGTGTAATTCCGTTCAGCAGTTCGGGCTGTAGCTGCGATGAAAGGTTCCTATGGAAAAATGAATGGGGAAAACACGTTTTGGGACCCCCCTTTTTTCTCGGCCCCCGCTTGACGAATCACCCCGAGACTTTCAGGATAGGAGCGGACCGGAGCGCCCCAACAAGTTGGAAACTTTCGCGAAGATTCGTCAACCGGTGCCAACGTTATTTCAAATAGAATGTTGCGGATTTCCTATGGAAAATAGGTCCTAACTATAACTATCTACTGGCGACCGCCAGTAGATAATATATATATATATATATATATATATATATATATATATATATATATATATATATATATATATATATATATATATATATATATCCAAACGAAGATTCCTCCCCAACAGGAAAAGAACCAGAGGGACAAAGCGGGGACCAGGAAAACACAACTTTATTGCTGCACAGGGGGCATGACGCGTTTCGGCATTAAATGTCTTAATCATATGCCAATCACCGTAAACTGCCACCCGCTGCTTTACTAATGTTCCATTTCGCTCCCAGTAGTGGAAGCCCAGCTGAGATGAATGGTTTCTCGAGCACCATGACGCGGCCTCCTCCAAACGACCACGACTCCCAGAAGGCACCATCCCGGCCATCAGGTAAGTGCTGTACTGTCATCTCGTTTTAACACATGTGAGTGCTGGTGAACGGTGTAAAGGGCAAATTGGTGCAGTTAAAATTGTCCCAGTGTCCTCGCAGCATAATGTGCCTCTCCCTGGCCCCCCAGACGTCTCACCGCATGGCCCAGGTACTTGTGACATCGGAGACTCTGCTTCAGTGAGCCGGCCTCTCCGTGCAGTCACGGACTGCATTCACAGCGATAATCCACTGTTCCTGGATGCGGGGGCCAGAGCAATCCAATCCCTTGGAGAAGAAACAGCTGAACTCACGAACAGCAGCGCCCCTGTAGCTCCGGCCACAAACGAAATGGGTCCCCCAATCGCACCCGGGCTGGCGCAAAAATATCCAAACGAAGATTCCTCCCCAACAGGAAAAGAACCGGAGGGACACAGCGGGGGACCAGGAAAACACAACTTTATTGCTGCACAGGGGGCATGACGCGTTTCGGCATTAAATGCCTTAATCATATGCCAATCACTGTAAACTGCCACCCGCTGCTTTACTAATGTTCCATTTCGCTCCCAGTAGTGGAAGCCCAGCTGAGAAGAATGGTTTCTCGAGCACTATGACGCGGCCTCCTCCAAACGACCACGACTCCCAGAAGGCACCATCCCGGCCATCAGGTAAGCTCTGTACTGTCATCTCGTTTTAACACATGTGAGTGCTGGTGAACGGTGTAAAGTGCATATTGGTGCAGTTAAAATTGTCCCAGTGTCCTCGCAGCATGATGTGCCTCTCCCTGGCCCCCCAGACGTCTCACCGCATGGCCCAAGTACTTGTGGCATCGGAGACTCTGCTTCAGTGAGCCGGCCTCTCCGTGCAGTCACGGACTGCATTCACAGCGATAATCCACTGTTCCTGGATGCGGGGGCCAGAGGAATCCAATACCTTGGAGAAGAAACAGCTGAACTCACGAACAGCAGCGCCCCTGTAGCTCCGGCCCAAACGAAACGGGTCCCCCAATCGCGCCCAGGGCTGGCGCGAAAATATCCAAACGAAGATTCCTCCCCAACAGGAAAAGAACTGGAGGGACACAGCGGGGGACCAGGAAAACACAACTTTATTGCTGCACAGGGGGCATGACGCATTTCGGCATTAAATGCCTTAATCATATGCCAATCACCGTAAACTGCCACCCGCTGCTTTACTAATGTTCCATTTCGCTCCCAGTAGTGGAAGCCCAGCTGAGATGAATGGTTTCTCGAGCACCATGACGCGGCCTCCTCCAAACGACCATGACTCCCAGAAGTCACCATCCCGGCCATCAGGTAAGCGCTGTACTGTCATCTGCCTTTGAAAAAGAAGTTTCTTACTTCGAAACGCGTCAGGCGTATTCATGATGGATCAGTTGTGAATGGATTCGGCATGTCAGGTGTAGTTTAAACCGAATAAAGGTCTGTGACCTCAAGCTGCTGTTGGTGTGCTTTTGACCTGGTGGGCAACTTTCGAGCATGATATTTATGGCGGCAGCCCTGCTGCCGAAGAGCACCACCCCGTTATAACTGGGGGCCACAGAGCTGGGTATCTACCAATCTTCACGTGTGGAAGCAGCAGCTAAGGATATGAAAGAGCCCGTCTGCTGAGGCTCATACATGGGCTTTGAACATTTCCGACACTTTTAATTATTGTGCACCCATCCAGGGAAATTAACTCTTCTGCCACTACAAAGCCCAGGATGCCTCACGCATGTTCTCTAATGGAGCAGCCCATCTGGGGGCATGACAATTATGGACTACTTAACAGCGTGGGCGGTGTCAGACTATGCACTTCTTTGACCGTCATTGCCTTTGAAGCGCTGTACTGTCATCTGCCTTTGAAAAAGAAGTTTCTTACTTCGAAACGCTTCAGGCGTATTCATGATGGATCAGTTGTGAATGGATTCGGCACGCCGGGTGTTGTTTAAACCGAATAAAGGTCTCAAGCTGCTGTTGGAGTGCTTTTTACCTGGTGGGCAACTTTCGAGCATGATATATATATATATATATATATATATATATATATATATATATATATATATATATATATAACTGAAAAAACCAAAGGTTACAGGGATGTTATAGTTAGGTTCATATTTCACTCATATAAAACCAGTGAAATTCAGCAGTTATAGTTACTTGAGTTAACTATAACTTACACACCGCAATGTACTGCTTATGACCTCACATATTACATCTCTCATGACATGGTCAGTGACATCACTGATGACATCTCAAATGACATCACTGATGACATCATCAAGTGAGTGTAAGTGTGTTTAAGTGTTTATGAGTGTTAAACATATATATTAACCTACTACAAAAGGTAAATTAGTATACTAGGTGCACTACTACTCAGTGATACCACTTCTAACATATATTATGTGAGTGGCTGTGTGACTGTATCCATGTGTGTATGGGTGTGTAAGTGGTTGTATGGGTGTATAAGTGGGTGTGTGAGTAGCTTTGTGGGTGAGTGAGATGCTGTCTGAGTGGCTGTATTGGTGAGTGAGTGGGTGTGTCAGCAGCTTAATGGGTGAGAATGGCAGTGTGAGTGGCCCTATGGGTGAGTAAGTGGATGTGTAGTGGCTGTATGGGTCAGTGAGTGGGTGTCTCAATGGTTGTATGAGTGAGTGACTCAGTGTGTAAGTGGCTGTATTGGTGTGTGAGTGGATGCTTGAGTGGGTGTTTGGTTAAGTGAGTTGGTGTGTAAGTGGCTGTGTTGGAGTGTCTGTGTCAATGGCTGTATGCATGATGGAGGGGATGTGTGAGTACTTGTATGGATGTGTGAATGGGTATGTAAGTGATTGTGTGGGTGTGTGAGTGAGTGTGTGTGGGAGTTTTTGTATGGGTGAGTGAGTGGCTGTGTTCAGAGGTTGTATTGGTGAGTGAGTGGGTGAGAGTGACTGTGTAGGTAAATAAGTGGGTGTGTAAATAGCTACATAGCTATGTGAGTGGCTATATGGGTGAGTGACTGGTTGTATGAGTGGCTGTATGGGTGAGTGAATGGTTGTGTGAGTGGCTGTACGAGTGAGTGAGTGAGTGTGTGAGTGCTTCTATGGAAGAGTGAGTGGGTATATGAGTACTGGTATGGGTCTGTGAATGGGTATGTGGGTGATTGTGTGGGTGTGTGAGTAGGCGTACGAGAGGTTGTATGGGGTGTGAGTGGGTATGTGAGTGGTTCTGTGGATGATATCATCAGTGATGTCACTGACCATGTCATGAGGGAAGTAATATGTGAGGTCATAAGCAGTGCATTGCGGGGGCATAAATTAAAGTTAGCTCAGCAAACTATGACTGCTGAATGTCACAGTTTTTTAAATTCTAATGCCTAACTGTTAGAAATGGGATCTCTAGTTGGCAAGGGCTTGCACCTTTGTCCAAGTAGGGACCCTTCTTCCTAGTCAGGGTAAGGGTGTTACACTCGTGAAGTAACCCCTGCTCACCCTCGTGGTAGCTTGGCACGAGCAGTCAGGCTTAATTCAGAGGCAGTGTGTAAAGCATTTGCACATAACCAACAGTAATACAGTGTAAGCACTACAAACGGACACCACATCAGTTTAGAAAAATAACCAATTTTTTATATACTCAAGACAAGACCAATTACAACAAAAATCCACAATACTATACTTTAAAAACGAATACTTGATAAGGTAACTTCTTCTTTGCCGGAATACCACAAAAGCAAAGTTCGTACGAGTCGGTAGCCCCGTCCGTGTCTACCGCGGTGCTGAAAACCACAGATTCTAACAGTTCCAGCCGACCGCGTCGATACGGGCCAGCAGAGTCGTGAACAGACTCGGTCACAGTACCTTTCTCGTTGTGGCTGGTACGGAGTGTACGAGCCGGTCGGCGTTCGTCGCGGTTGCGGTGCAAGACGGAGCGATGCAAGATGCGGTGTCCCCCGATGCGGTGCAGGCAGCGGCTCGAGGAGCGTCGTGCAGACGGAGTCGGTGAGTCCAAGGCGTGCGATGCAGGGTGAGACGATGCTCGATGCGGTGCTGACAGGTTGCGATGCAGGTGACCAAGCCGGAGTGCTGGAGCTGGCGTCGGACAGCGGTGCGAGTCGGAGCGGTGCGTCGCAGACGTGCGAGCGGTGCCCCAAATGCGATGCGGTCACAACTCTTGAGCCAGTTGCAGCGACCGCGTCGGTCGGGTCCGGCTGGTTCAGTGAAGTGATGCGATGCGAACTGCGGTGCCCACAGGTCACGGTGCAAGCAGCGGCTCGATGTTGGCGGCGTCGGACGTCGCCCACGGTGAGACCAGGGTTGCGATGCGAAGCGGGGAGATGCGGTCTGCGGTGCAAACAGGTCACCGGCCAGGGATGGATTCGGTTGACGGAGTCGGTTGCAGTTCCCTTCCTCTGTGGCAACTGAAACAGCGTTCCAGAAGCGGTACCCCGAGGCTTGTGAAGTCTTTGCAGTCCCTGAGACTTCTTAACAGGAGGCCAACTCGGTTCCAGGCCCTTGGAGATACTCAGCACAAGTTTATAGAAAGTTCAGTCCAGTCCTTTCACTGCCCAAGACCGAAGCAGCAACTGCAGGCCAACCCAACAAAGCAACAACACAGCAAAGGGGCAGTACTCCTCCTGGCAGCTCTTCCAGCTCTTCGTCTTGGCAGGTTCCTTGATTCCAGCGAGATCTAAATTCATGGGGTCAGGGCCCCAATATTTATATCCCAAATTCCTTTGTTCTCTGAAGGCAGAGAGGCCTTTGCCTAGTCCAAACCAGTTCTGGAGCACTTTGTTGACAAGTCTCCGTCCCTTCTTTCAGAGAGTAGGCCAGGGACATCAGACGCACCACGGGAGGTGGAGCCAGCATTGTGGAGGGAAGGCACTGTCCTATTCAGGGCCCAGGTGCGACCCCTCCCACCCATCTACATGTAGATCTTGCTATTCAGCCCTGTGCTGACTCACCCTGTCTCCTGGCATCCCCCAGCCCCTGTCACTCACACTCCAGACAAGGAATACACAACCTCGCAGAGGCAGGCTTGGATGGTTAGACAAGAAAATACCCACTTTCTAAAAGTGGTATTTTCAAACACAGAATGTTAAAACCAACTTCACTAAAAGATGCATTTTATCATTCTGAATTCAGGCATACTAAACTCGAATTTCTACCATGTTCCCGGGGTCAGTTAGGATTATAAGCTGTAATAATCAAAACTGCCCGTTCTGGCCTATGGGGAACAGGTAGCCTTGCAATAGTGAAAAACGAACTAGGCTGTAATTCACTATCAGGACATGCCACACACACCCGGGCATGTCCTACCTTTCGCATACAACGCACCCTGCCCACAGGGGTACCTTGGGCCTACCTTAGGGGTGACTAACATGTAGAAAAGGGAAGGTTTAGGGACTTGCAAGTGTGTGCACTTGCCAAGTCGACATGGCAGCCCCAGGCTGCGCACAGGCTCTGCGATGGCAGGCCCGAGTTACACTTTACGGGCTGTTTGCGTGGGTGGCACAATCCAGTGCTGCAGCCCACCAACAGCATTTGGTCTATAGGCCCTGGCACTCGCAGTGCACTTTACAAGGGACTGACACATAAACCAAATAGGCCAATCATGGAAACACCAATCCATAACACATTTTATACAGGAGCACTTGCACTTTCCCACTGGACAGCAGTGAGGAAAGTGCGCAGAATCATTACACCAGCAAAAACAGAGTCAAAACCGGGAGGTCAGAAAGCAAAAAGTCAGGGGAAACACGCCAAAAGATGCCAAGTCTAACACATGTCCCCTCCAGCTGAAAGTAGGGAGAACTACCCAACCCCATTGGAGTTCTCTTCACTAAGGCGGAAGAACCTGGACAGACCTGGACAGACCTGCGTTGGCGTGTTCTGTACCAGGACGGTGTTCCACCGTAAAGTCCATTCCCTGTAGGGAGATGGACCACCTCAGCAGTTTTGGATTCTCACCCCTCATTTGCATCAACCATCTGAGGGGCCTGTGTTCTGTCTGAACCCGGAAGTGAGTCCCAAACAGGTATGGTCTCAACTTCTTTAGTGCCCAGACCACAGCAAAAGCTTCCCTTTCTATGGCACTCCACCTCTGTTCCCTGGGAAGTAGTCTCCTGCTAAGGAAGACTACAGGCTGATCCAGGCCCTCTTCGTTCAGTTGTGAGAGCACCGCTCCCACACCATGCTCTGAAGCGTCAGTCTGCACGACGAATTCCTTGGAGAAGTCAGGTGCCTTGAGCACGGGCGCCGTGCACATGGCTGCCTTCAGGGCATCAAAAGCTTCCTGGCAGGACTCAGTCCAGATCACTTTACTGGGCTGCCTCTTAGAGGTCAGCTCGGTTAAGTGGGCAACGATGGTGCCATAGCCCTTAACAAATCTCCTATAGTAACCGCTGAGACCTAAGAAGGCTCTCACCTCTGTCTGGGTCTTGGGGGGTTCCCAAGCCAGAATGGTGTCAATCTTGGGTTGTAGGGGCGCCACCTGGCCGCTTCCTACCTGGTGTCCCAAGTACACCACAGAACCCTGCCCGATCTGGCACTTACTGGCCTTGATCGTGAGGCCTGCACCTTGCAGAGCCCTCAACACTTTCTCAAGGTGCTGTAAATGTTCTTCCCAGCTGGAACTGAACACAGCAATGTCATCCAGGTAGGCGGCACTGAAATCCTCCAGCCCAGCAAACACCTGATTGACCAACCTCTGAAAGGTGGCAGGGGCATTCTTCAACCCAAAGGGCATCACCCGGAATTGGTAATGACCTTCTGGGGTTGAGAATGCTGATCTCTCCTTGGCCCCATCGGTTAAGGCAATCTGCCAGTACCCAGACGTTAAATCAAACGTGCTGAGGAACCGGGCAGCTCCCAACCGATCAATGAGCTCATCCGCTCTGGGGATGGGGTGCGCGTCAGTCCTGGTGACGGCATTGAGCCCACAGTAGTCCACACAAAACCGGAGTTCTGGAGTGGCACCGGGCGCCGCAGCCTTTGGGACCAAGACCACTGGGCTGGCCCAAGGGCTGTGGGAGGGCTCAATCACCCCTAACGCCAACATCTTAGAGACCTCCTCCTTGATGCTGGCTCTGACCCGGTCAGTCAACCTGTAAATCTTGTGCTTCACAGGAGGGCTGTCACCAGTGTCCATGTGAGTAACACCGGGGGTCAGAGAGAACAGTGGGGCGAACTGTCCCAACAACTGGCGACAGTCCCCTGCTGCTCCTGAGTCAGAGTAGGGGAGAGGATCACACCCTCTACTGACCCATCATGCTCCTTGGTAGACAGGAGGTCAGGGAGAGGCTCACTCTCCTCTTCCACCCCATCATCTGTCGCCAAGAGCATACTCACTTCGGACCTCTCGAAGTGGGGCTTGAGGCGGTTCACGTGAAGGACCCTCAAAGGGTTCCTTGGAGCCTGCAAATCCACCAGGTAGGTGACGTCACTTTTGCGCTCCTTGACCTCATATGGCCCAGTCCACTTGTCCTGCAAGCACAAGGTGCCACTGGGGCCATGACCCACACTTTTTGCCCAGGTTGAAATTCGACCAGAGTGGCATTCTGGTCATACCATCTCTTCATTTCTTCCTGGCTTGCTTCTAGGTTCGCCTGAGCGAGTTTCCTGAAGCGGGCAGTTTGGTTTCTAAAGGCCAGCATGTAGCTAAATACATCCTGGGGAGTTTTCCTGGGAGCTGCCTCCCAGCCTTCCTTTACCAAACTCAGAGGTCCTCTGACAGGGTGGCCATACAGGAGCTCAAAGGGGCTGTACCCAAGAGACTTCTGAGGCACCTCCCTGTATGCAAAGAGTAGGCATGGCAAGAGGACGTCCCACTTACGCCTCATGGGTTCTGTTAGACCCTTGATCATGCCTTTCAAGGTCTGGTTGAATCTCTCCACCAGACCGTTTCCTTGTGGGTGGTAAGGAGTGGTGAACTTGTAGGTTACACCACACTCCTTCCACAGGGATGTCATATACTTGGATATGAAATTGGTCCCCCTATCAGAAACCACCTCTCTGGGGAATCCCACACGGGAAAAGATCCCCATTAACGCCCGGCCCACCACTGGCGCCGTCGTTGTCCTGAGAGGGATTGCCTCCGGGTACCGGGTGGCATGGTCCACCAAGACCAGGATGTACCTGTTGCCCATGGCTGTCTTGGGATCCAGTGGCCCCACAATATCCATCCCTACCCTTTCAAAGGGTGTTCCAACAACAGCAAAAGGTTGGAGAGGAGCTTTGACCTTCCTCCCACTCTTACCACTTGCCTGGCAAGTTTGGCAAGACCTACAGTGTGCATCTGACTGCCTTCGCATTTGGGGCCAAAAGAAGTGGGTGACAAGCCTGTCAAAGGTCTTGTCCTGCCCCAAATGTCCTGCCAAAGGCACGTCATGAGCCAGACCCAGTAGGAAGGTCCTGAAGCGCTGGGGTACCACCAGCACACGGGCTGACCCAGGCTCAGCAACCTTAGGCTCACTGTATAGGAGACCACTCTCCCAGTAGATCAGATGTGACCCGGACTGATTACCAGCTGCCTGGTCTGCAGCCTGCCGCCGCAGACCCTCCAGAGTAGGGCACTCGTTCTGTTCCCTGCAGAACTCCTCCCTGGTGGGACCCCCTTCTTGCTGCCAATGGGTCAGCTCAGAGATGTCTCCCAGTTCGGCTACCTGCTCCCCTGTAGGCACCGGGGCATCCCCCTTGAGGTCCGCCTCCTCCCGGTCCGTGGGAACTTCGGGGGCCGGTTTCCCGCGCCCCCTGCCCTTTCTCTTGGCAGGGACTTGGGCCACTGTTCCAGGCTCCAAGTCCTCTTGATCACCCTTTCTGGCTGCCATTGACCGAGTGGACACGCATGCCCACTCTGGCAACCCAAGCATCTCCAAGTGAGACCTGAGCTCAACATCCTTCCATAAGGACTGCTCCAGGTCGTTACCTAGCAGACAATCTATAGGCATGGTAGGGCTCACAACCACCCTCAAGGGACCTGAGACCCCCCCATTCAAAGGGAACCTGCGCCACCATACATTGGCGTTCTGAGTTGTCTACAGCAACTACTTGGTGGAATGCTCCTGGGACTACTTGCTTCTCAGACACCAGGTGACACCGGACTGAGGTCACACTGGCTCCAGTATCTCTGAGAGCCTCTACCCTGTTCCCATTAATGGTCACCCAGGTGCTATATTTCTTTGTGTTAGGGGGCACCTGGTTTCCTGGGACCATCTCACTGTCCCCTAGTAAGACAAGGGTCATTTCTGCGGGATCCCCCTCCTGTGGGCACCCCTCCTCCCCAAGCGCTACACTAGCCAACACTTTGGACTGTCCACCGGTGGGTGGCTGTGTCCCCTTCGGGCACTTGGGGTCCCCCTTAAAGTGACCTACCTGGTCACAGGCATAACACTTGCGGGGGCCGGTCTCAACAGGCTTCCCTGTAGAGACCCGTTTCTTCTTATCACCGGGGGCTGGGAACCTTTACCCTGGGTACTAGTTTGGGGCCCTTTAGAGAACTCCTGTGCTTTACCCTTGTCCCCCCACCTTTCTGCTGGGGACCCTGCCCACCTTTGGCTGAGTCTCCCCCAAACGCTTTCTTGTGGACCCTGGTACTCACCCAGCGGTCCGCTTCCATGGCAAGCTTCCTGGGGTCAGTTAGCTTACTATCAACTAGGTGCTGGTGCAGATCTGCAAAACATAGAGTAGACAAGTGCTCCCATGCAATCAAGTTGTAGAGCCCCTGAAAATCTGTTACACTACTGCCCTTCACCCAACCATCCAGAGACCTGCAGAACACATCCACACATTCCAACCAAGTGTTGGCATCAGACTTCTTACTGGACCTGAACTGATCCCTGTACTTTTCAGGAGTAAGACCATACTTCGTGAGAAGGGCATCCTTCATGTCAGCATAGGTGAGGTGATACCCCTTACCCAAAGCTATCAGAGCATCCCTTGCTTCTTCAGGGAAAAGTGGCCACAATCCTGCTCCCCAATTCTCCTCAGGGACCCCATTCATGTGTATGGCTGCCTCATAACCCTGAAACCACCTTTGTATGTCATCCCCCTTCTTGAACTCCTTGCCTACGTTCTTGGTAATGTGCACAATCCTGTCTGCCTTTCTGGACGAATTGCTGTCTCCATCTGAGCCTGACTTACTCCTAAGTTCTAGCTCCTTCAGTTCTCTCTCATGCTCTAAGAGCATCTTCCTCTCCTCTATGGCCAATCTCTTCTCCTCCCGCTCACTCTCCAGCCTGAGCTTCTGCAGCTCAAACTGCCTTGCATCCCGCCTGTCCTCCAGCTCCTCTGGGGACAGACTGCTGCTGCCTGACCTGGCGGGTTCCCCCTACCCAAAAGCACATCCACCCTGGAAATAGGCTCCTCCACCTCCTCACTGAGATTACCAGGCTGCCCACTGGCATGTCTGGCTGCTACCCGGGCCCTCAGCGCCTTCTGTAGCTCCTCCTTCCTTGTGAGGCCTTTAATTTGGACTTTCAGGTTTTTACAAATCGCTCGTAGCTCCTTTACGGCGTAGGATTCCAACCTATCCTCCTCAAAGATAACTTCCAGAGATGCAACGGATGATGCAATTGATTCAGGCATGACAAAAGTAGTGAGTTGAAAACTGGCGAGATCAAAAATAGGCCAAAAGAAAAAGAACCAGTATGTGGTACGTAATGGTCTGCGATATGGTAGTAGTGCACACCAATCACTGTAAGTCAAGTGCAAACACAAGTCCTATCCTCACCGCTGACAACCAATGTTAGAAATGGGATCTCTAGTTGGCAAGGGCTTGCACCTTTGTCCAAGTAGGGACCCTTCTTCCTAGTCAGGGTAAGGGTGTTACACTCGTGAAGTAACCCCTGCTCACCCTCGTGGTAGCTTGGCACGAGCAGTCAGGCTTAATTCAGAGGCAGTGTGTAAAGCATTTGCACATAACCAACAGTAATACAGTGTAAGCACTACAAACGGACACCACACCAGTTTAGAAAAATAACCAATTTTTTATATACTCAAGACAAGACCAATTACGACAAAAATCCACAATACTATACTTTAAAAACGAATACTTGATAAGGTAACTTCTTCTTTGCCGGAATACCACAAAAGCAAAGTTCGTACGAGTCGGTAGCCCCGTCTGGGTCTACTGCGGTGCTGAAAACCACAGAGTCTAACAGTTCCAGCCGACCGCGTCAATACGGGCCAGCAGAGTCGTGAACAGACTCGGTCACAGTACCTTTCTCGTTGTGGCTGGTACGGAGTGTACGAGCCGGTCGGCGTTCGTCGCGGTTGCGGTGCAAGACGGAGCGATGCAAGGTGCGGTGTCCCTCGATGCGGTCCAGGCAGCGGCTCGATGAGCGTCGTACAGACGGAGTCGGTGAGTCCAAGGCGTGCGATGCAGGGTGAGACGATGCTCGATGCGGTGCTGACAGGTTGCGATGCAGGCGACCAAGCCGGAGTGCGGGAGCTGGCGTCGGACAGCGGTGCGAGTCGGAGCGGTGCGTCGCAGACGTGCGAGCGGTGCCCCAAATGCGATGCGGTCACGACTCTTGAGCCAGTTGCAGCGACCGCGTCGGTCGGGTCCGGCTGGTTCAGTGAAGCGATGCGATGCGAACTGCGGTGCCCACAGGTCACGGTGCAAGCAGCGGCTCGATGTTGGCGGCGTCGGACGTCGCCCACGGTGAGACCAGGGTTGCGATGCGAAGCGGGGCGATGCGGTCTGCGGTGCAAACAGGTCACCGTCCAGGGATGGATTCGGTTGACGGAGTCGGTTGCAGTTCCCTTCCACTGTGGCAACTGAAACAGCGTTCCAGAAGCGGTACCCCGAGGCTTGTGAAGTCTTTGCAGTCCCTGAGACTTCTTAACAGGAGGCCAGCTCGGTTCCAGGCCCTTGGAGATACTCAGCACAAGTTTATAGAAAGTTCAGTCCAGTCCTTTCACTGCCCAAGACCGAAGCAGCAACTGCAGGCCAACCCAACAAAGCAACAACACAGCAAAGGGGCAGTACTCCTCCTGGCAGCTCTTCCAGCTCTTCGTCTTGGCAGGTTCCTTGATTCCAGCGAGATCTAAATTCATGGGGTCAGGGCCCCAATATTTATATCCCAAATTCCTTTGTTCTCTGAAGGCAGAGAGGCCTTTGCCTAGTCCAAACCATTTCTGGAGCACTTTGTTGACAAGTCTCCGTCCCTTCTTTCAGAGAGTAGGCCAGGGACATCAGACGCACCACGGGAGGTGGAGCCAGCATTGTGGAGGGAAGGCACTGTCCTATTCAGGGCCCAGGTGCGACCCCTCCCACCCATCTACATGTAGATCTTGCTATTCAGCCCTGTGCTGACTCACCCTGTCTCCTGGCATCCCCCAGCCCCTGTCACTCACACTCCAGACAAGGAATACACAACCTCGCAGAGGCAGGCTTGGATGGTTAGACAAGAAAATACCCACTTTCTAAAAGTGGTATTTTCAAACACAGAATGTTAAAACCAACTTCACTAAAAGATGCATTTTATCATTCTGAATTCAGGCATACTAAACTCGAATTTCTACCATGTTCCCGGGGTCAGTTAGGATTATAAGCTGTAATAATCAAAACTGCCAGTTCTGGCCTATGGGGAACAGGTAGCCTTGCAATAGTGAAAACGAACTAGGCTGTAATTCACTATCAGGACATGCCACACACACCCGGGCATGTCCTACCTTTCGCATACAACGCACCCTGCCCACAGGGGTACCTTGGGCCTACCTTAGGGGTGACTAACATGTAGAAAAGGGAAGGTTTAGGGACTTGCAAGTGTGTGCACTTGCCAAGTCGACATGGCAGCCCCAGGCTGCGCACAGGCTCTGCGATGGCAGGCCCGAGTTACACTTTACGGGCTGTTTGCGTGGGTGGCACAATCCAGTGCTGCAGCCCAAGAACAGCATTTGGTCTATATGCCCTGGCACTCGCAGTGCACTTTACAAGGGACTGACACATAAACCAAATAGGCCAATCATGGAAACACCAATCCATAACACATTTTATACAGGAGCACTTGCACTTTCCCACTGGACAGCAGTGAGGAAAGTGCGCAGAATCATTACACCAGCAAAAACAGAGACAAAACCGGGGGGTCAGAAAGCAAAAAGTCAGGGGAAACACGCCAAAAGATGCCAAGTCTAACACTAACTATAACAACCCTGTAACCTGTGTTTTTTTTTGTCAAACTTATTTTTATTGATATTTGCACAAAAAACAATACATCGTACAGCTTTACATCGGGGATGCCGCTTCCTAGCCCCTCCCCAAGCAGCACTGCCGAAAATGCATAACTCTTTATTAGTGAGCAACAACCGCCTCCCACCTTCCCTAGATAGAAGCAAATGAAGTATACAGTGTCATATTACACAGGTGGTCAACAGTGCCCCCCATCCGAGCTGCATGGTGGAACAACCGAAAGGAGCTGACTGCCTCTCTTTCGCCTAAGAGGCATCCCCCTTGACCTTCGTTTACGAAGTCCTAAAATCCGATGTCCACTATAAATAATGAGGCGCCCCCAACTGCGGGGCAGCCAAAGCAAAAGAAAAAGAAACAAAAACATAAAAATGACACATCCTCCCCCACCCCCCCATCACCCCCCCCATGGCGGCGGCAACTAGTAGAAGCTATCCAAGGTCAGTAAACTCATCAGTGAGGTACCTCTAGATCTGGAATAGGTGTAGCTCTTTAACGGAGGTCGGACACACAGCCGACGGCAGGCCCTTGGAGAGAAATGAGACCAATGGGCCCCAGCGGAACTCAAAATTTTAGAATGTGTCCCCAGACACCTCCGCCATCCGCTCCATACTGAGCAGGTGCCACAACCTAGAGTGCCAAAGAGATAGCGCCGGCGCCTCCCTTTGTTTCCACGCTGCGGCTAGAGTGGTCTTCGCGGCACCTATGCATAACCACAGAATTGCCTTGTCTGCCCTAGTCTGAAGCTCCAGGGAGGGGTCGCGCAGGCCCAACAGTATACCCCCTATCGTTGTCGGAATAGGGTATCCCAGCATCAGCTTGATTTGAGCAAGTATTTCTTCCCAATATGGACGAATAGTCGGGCAGTCCCACCAGATATGACGGAAATCCCCGAGCATCCCACAACCCCTCCAGCACCTATCAGATGTATTCGGGTACATCTGTTTAAGTCGCGATGGATGGAGGTACCAGTCCATCATGGTCTTGAGGTGGGCCTCCCTAAGCGTTATGGAGTGATTGAATTTCCTAACATCTGACCATAGGTGGGTCCACTCCTCGTCCGAAATGGGTCTCCCCAGAAGCCCCTCCCACATTGCCATATAACGTGGGCGCACCGAGTGTAGGGTCGATAGCAAGTGTCGGTAGAGAAAGGAGATCGTGCCTCTCATCGTCGTGGTTTTTGTAAGAAAGGTTTCAAACTTCGTGAGGGGTCTGGTAGCGGCCTCCCGTATGTGTGGTGTCTGGGCCCAGTGCATCAGTTGCGTATAATGGTAGTGTTCATTGCTTTGTAGTCCAAAATCCCTCCTGCAGTTTTCAAAAGAGCGGGGGTCATAATTGTGGAAGAGGTGTGTCAAGGCTAAACATCCCCCTCCCTCCACCCATCAAACGGGCCAGGCTGCATGCCCGGCGGGAAGGCTGAGTTAAAATGCAGGGGCGTAAAGGGAGACGGAAAAGAGGTCCATCTTACATCCTTAGACACCGAATCCCAAACCTGAAGTGTAGTACGCGTGGGAGTGCTAAGGTAAATGTTTGGCGGTCGCTCCTGTCTGGAGCGCCAGATGAGGTCCCATATGGTCCGTCCGGCCACACTACGATCCATATGGAGCCAATGTTTATCGGAGTCGCGTTGAACCCATTCCACTAGAACCCTAAGCTGTGCAGCTTTGTAGTATAGTTGTGCATCTGGGAGCCCTACACCCCCTCCTCCCTGGAACGCCGCAGGATAGAGAAGGAAAAGCGGGCCCTACGTCCCTGCCAGACAAAATCGAGAAGTAAAGATTTAACGCGCTTAAAGAACGCCCCTCAATTGGTATGGGAAGAGCTTGGAAGAGGTAGAGCAGTTTGGGCATCATTGTCATCTTTATCGCATGTATGCGGCCCAACCAAGACAAGAAAAGGGGCTTCCATTTGTTAAGTTCACTTTGTATTTGCGTTAAAATAGGGGGAAAATTAGCTACATATAACCCATTTACCCTCGCGGTGAGGCGCACCCCCAAATACGTCAGAGAAGATGTAGCCCATTGGAGAGATGTCAGTGGCCTCAGGTTATCCACTTCCACGCTGGACAGGGTGAGGTTGAGTATCTGCGATTTGTCCATATTGATTTTAAAGCCTGCTACAGCCTCGAACCTTGCCAACTCGTCCTGTAGGGGAGGCAGAGAGGTATCCGGGTCGGTGAGTGACAGCAACACGTCATCTGCGAATAGTGAGATTTTGTGTTGCTCGCCGGTAAATGGAATCCCGTGTATCTCCGGGTGGGCCCGAATCGCGATAGCAAGTGGTTCAATACTTAGAGCGAACAGCAATGGCGAGAGAGGGCAGCCCTGCCTGGCGCCCCGCGAGTGCTCAAATGGTGTTGATGCCTGCCCATTAACCATCACCCGTGATCGAGGATGTTGAGAGTTAGCCCGCAACATGGTGATGAAAGCGGGCGAGAAACCAAAGGCCTCCAGAGTGCTAAAAAGGAAGGCCCAATCTACCCTGTCGAATGCCTTCTCGGCGTCCAAACCCACCAGGATCGCCGGGATCTGACGCTTATGTGCTTTTTCAATTAAGTGGATAATTCGACGTGTATTATCATGCGTCTGCCGTCCCTTTATAAACCCAGACTGATCTGGATGTATGAGGTCGGGTAGGATGTCATTCAGTCTGCGGGCTAAGATAGAGGAATAAAGTTTTGCGTCGAGATTAAGAAGGGCTATGGGCCGATAAGAAGCGCATGAGCTATGGTCTTTCCCAGGTTTGGGGATCACGGTGATCACTGCCTCTGAAAGCGATCCGGTGGTCCTCCCCTCCGTCGCCATTGCGTTAAAGAGGCTCGTGAGGGGTGGGGCGATTTCCGTCGCAAAGGTCTTATAAAAAAGAGCGGTGAAGCCATCTGGGCCCGGTGCCTTGTGTAGTTTGAGTGCTTTAATGGCCGCCATCACTTCCTCTACAGTGATAGGTGCGGACAGGTTCTCATTATTCTCCGCAGATACCTGTGGGAACGTTAGTTTGCTAAGGTAGTCTCGCTGAGCCTCTGGATCTAGCTGCTCCCCCGGTATTGTTTTTCATAGAAACCCCCAAATATAGCCGCCTTTTCGTCATCAGCATGTGTGGTAGTGCCCTGCCCTCCTCTTATCCCCCCTATGTATTCCCTAACCCTCTTATCTTTGAGTTGCCGAGCGAGCTGCTTGCCAATTTTATTCCCTTGGGAGTATGAAAGTTGGCGCAGTTTTAGCAATGTAAATTCTGCCCGATTAGAATAGATAGAGCGGAGCTTCCCCCTCAGAGCCGTCAGTGCTCGTAATGTTTGTCGGGTAGGGCGTGCTTTGTGATCTTGTTCACTTGCCTGCAGTTCTGCCTCTAATTTCACCCTCTCTGCTGCTCGTCATTTATTCAGGGCCGCATTCAGCGAAATGCACTGCCCACGGGTTACCGCATTGAAGGCATCCCAATTAACATATTCCGAGGTGTCCTCCGGTTGATTCAGGACAAAAAAATCTTTGATGTTTTCCCTAAGTTTTAAGCAGGTCTCTTTGTCCCTTGGCACGGCAGGAGGAAAATACCATCTGGATAGAGTCCCGTGCCCTATTCCCCATTCTAAAGATACCGCTAAAAGTCTATGGTCAGAGATCGAAAGGGGGAAAATTTTTGCATCCTCTAGCCCGCCTTGTAATGATTGGCTAAGAAATACATAATCTAATCGGGAGTATGTCCTATGTACGTGTGAATAAAACGTATAATCTCGGGTGGTGGGGTGGACCGTGCGCCAAGCATCTATTAATCCCCTATCTATAATCTTCTGACGTATGTCGGGGGAATGAGCTCGTCCCTACTCTGTGGGTGTGGGTGCTATCTATGTCTCCTTGCCAAGTCAGATTAAAATCGCCCATAAGGACTAAAGACCCTTCTGCAAAATCCAACAACTTATCGAGGGTGTGGTGCAGGAAAGCAGCCTGGCCCGTGTTTGGGGCATAGACCGCGACGAACGTGCAAAGGTGTCCCTGGAGGCGCCCCTTCACCATGACCCAGCGGCCGTCCCTGTCGTGTTGTACATCTAAAGGCTGGAACCTCGTTGACGCGTGAAAAGAAGTGCCACCCCCTGTGTTTAGTTGACGCTGATGATCTGTATATCATTGGGTAGAGTTTGTGTCGCAGCCGCATCTCATCTGCTCTAGTCAAATGGGTTTCTTGCAGGGCTATGATGTCAAGCGTATGGTCTAAGATATATTTCCATATCTGTTGGCGCTTCTGCGGGGAGTTGAGGCCCTTTACATTCCATGTGCCTATAGTTATCTTCATTTCATCCGAGGTGCAACCCTGATCTCAGCATCCCAGGCATCTCCTACACTCCCATACCTCTCATTCCCCCCTCTGTCTCTGCCCCTCCCCTTTTGTGAGCATGCATTTTGACCCAAATGAATGAAACCTACCTCCCTGGACATTAAAAAGCCGCCACCATGGACCCCCTCCCCAACATCCCAAAGTATTCCCCAAAACTACAACAACAACCAAAAACCTACCAAAAACTTTAACATTTAAAGGCATTACTCCCATCTGGGGGTTTCTTGCCCCCCTGTATACGGGAGGGCGGTAGGGCCATGGTCCCCTCCCGCCGTCGCCCGGATCATCATAAGTATCATCTATTTATAGAGTATTACCAGGGTAGAGTCTTTACGTTTCGATTATCTCCCACCCCTTTTGGCACTCCTTCCTCCGCGGGGCTCCCCCCGTTTCCCCATGGTACAGGTGAGCACCCATCGCCCTCAAGGGCCCCTCGCATCAGTCTCAAGTCTGCCTGGCTGGCCCCTGGAGCCCGCCCTGATATCCGTGGTCCCATTCCTGCGTCCCACCTGTGTAGGTCCTCTGAGTAAGGCAGCCACCCCATCATCGCCCCTCGCCACCACCGGGGCCTGTGTCAAAACCCTCCCTTGCTATACCGGCCACTCGTCCCTCAGATCATAGACACTCCTCAACGGCGGCCTCTGCGAGTGCCCATAACCCAAGTGGATGGTCTTCGCTCCCCTCCCTGAGAGCCTGAGGTTCTGTTCTCCGATGACAGCAGATTTTCCAAAGGCAAGCCCAAGAGTTCAAGTCCCCTCTGAAGCTCTGTGACATACTGTCGTTTGTTGCTGTACTCAAAGCTGAGGCCGAAGGGGTAGGTCCACCTGTACCTGATGTTATCCATACGCAGCTTGGTAGTGATGGGTCAGAAAGCCTGTCGTCGGGCAAGGGTTGCAGGCGCAAGATCCTGGAATAAGGCACAGGTAAAGTTCTGAAAAGACACTTTATCGGAGGCTCTGGCTGCAGCAAGCACTGCCTCTTTCGTTTTGAAAGAATGAAATTTGACCAGCACGTCCCGGGGTCGCCTCTTGTCTCCCTGTGGTGCGGGCCCCACCCGGTGCGCTCGCTCCAACTTGATTTTAAGGGGTTGTGAGCCCAATATTTCTGCAAATAGTCCCTCTAGGAACGCAGGCAGGTCCGGACCTTCCGCTCCTTCTTCCAGGTCTCTAATCCGAACGTTATCCCGTCGAGACCTGTTTTCCAAGTCTTCAGTTTTTAGGTGTGATTGCTGTAGTTGCTCCTTAAGCGCCTGTATTTCTTCCTGGATCTCCGCTGTTTGCTTCTCCTGGGTCTGTTGATGTGCTTCCAAATCCAATACACGTGTGCCCACCGAGTCCACGTCGTTTTGTAGGGAGGTTAATTTTTCGGTGAGGTCGGACCGGAGCTGTTCCATGCTTGCTTTAATGTCCTGGCCCAAATCCTTCCTCAGGTCAGCTTTAAAGTCCTGAAACATCGCCATCATCTCTGCCTTCGTGATCGCCATGGCCACAGTGGTGTCTACGGGACCTTCGGGATTGCGTTTATCCGCGCCTGTGAAAAAGTCAGTGACTTTCGTGGAAGATCTGGACGGCACCTTCTTGGGAGGCATACGGCTCTCCCTCCGGCTCTCCCCCGAAGCCTCTTGTCTGCGAGCTTCGGTGCGCCCCCACTTAGGCTTTCCTCTTCCCCGCCACAGTTGGCCCAGGCCTTGGGACTCGCAGGGGCCCACTGCACTCTTCAAGTGCCCCCGGTCGGGGAGGATCCTCCAGCTTGCTCTCTCATACCGGTGTGGCCTCTGAGCCCTCTTCTGTAGTTCTTACATGGAGCTCCTGTACGCCGGCTTCCTCGAGGGGTCCCCCGTGCTCCGCGCGGCCCACCTTGATGCGCTGCAGCTCTCCACTTGGCCTCTCGCTTCCTCGTCCACGTTAAAGCAGGGCCGCCAAATTAAACTCCCCCGCCGGATGCTGCCACTTCCGCCCTCATGTCTCTGGGCAGCGCCCCCTTCTCTCTTTCCACATAGTGGGGGGATCACAGTTCTCTAGTCTGTGCCTTCATAGGTGTGGTCTCAGAGCCCCCTTTCACACCTCCGTCTCACTCCCAGTCGGCCATTGCTCCAGGAGTCCCGAGGATCACCCACTCTTAGAACAGCACTGCTCCTCTCCTTTTCAGGCACCCAGTCCCCTCCGAGGATCCCCTCTCCCGGGGCCGCCGAGTGCCGGCAATCACTGGGTACTCTTGTGCACCCCGATGGCCGTGACAGCCGTACCTGACTTGATCGCCGCCGCCTGTAGTCGCGGGTCTGTCCCTCTCAACCGATCAGCGCTCGATTCCGTCCGCCATGTCAGGGTCAGGCAGATCCCAGCCGGGAGGCGCGCCACCTCACGCTTGTCACCGGGAGGGCCAAACAGGACCCCCCCAGTCAGCCACAGCACCTCTCAGGTCCGCGGCGGATCGTCAGGGGCCTCCGATGGAGCCGCAGCGTCCCCCGAGTCGTTCCAGGGGTCTCCTTCACTTCACGGCCGCCATCTTGCGGCGCCCACCGCAGCTCCGGAGCGAGTCTTGCCGCGCCGTCATCTGGGTCTCCCGGGCTCTGCACGAGGTGTCGCAGTGGTCCCGGTGTCTTCCGCCACCGTGAGGAGTCTTTTAAGGGTCCTCTAACCCCTGTTGTCTTGTGGATTGTTACCTGCCTTGTTATGTTGGCCTAGGCCTGGCTGCCATGCTGCTTTTCTTTGCGCACGTTACACTGAGCCGGGCCTTCCTCGCCCTTTGCTCGTGCCAAGTTCTTTTGCACTGTCTGCATTTACTGTTGTTCACCTTGTTGGGCTCAGTCTGCACAAACATGTACAAGGTCGCATAACAATGTATTTCGGTTCTTCCTGATATGGCCAGTCTCGCGCACCCAGACATAACATTATGTGCAATTGCCATGAAGAATTTGATATGCTTTTAATACTGTGGTTTACTAGCGCTTAAGACACTTGGAGAAATCCCTTTCAGTGAGAAGAGCTATGATGTCCTGCTGATGTAATTCTGCATCTAGAGACTGAGGTATGGGGGTTCGCTAGTCAAAGCCCAGAGGTCTTCTATTATTATAATAAACTATCTTACTGCAAGGGGAGGGTGGTAATGTCATTTATACGTTTATCCACTGAGCTCTGAGATGCTTTCCCCGTTTGTATTCTATGGAATTGTAACCATGCTGCTTATATTAGTCATATGCATTATGCTATTAGTACTGACACGTGTACTGTACATTAGAGCACGTAAGTTGGAATAAACATTTTAACCTATCCAGTGTCTCTTCCTACGCACCTTGTGTACAAGTACGAGTGAGTGACGAAAGAGTGTTCTTGCTTCTGCGAGTCCTGAGATAAAGATACCGTGTTCTGGGTTGTCCAAACATTAGTACTTGGGTGCTAATGGGATGCTAAGCTAGTTGGGTTGGGGTTTTTGGGTGCTACGGTATATGGTGGCAAACCACTGTATTCCGGGGTCCCATTTTCCTGTGCATAGCTCTGTGTATGTGCAGAAACCTTATGACATGGCGCGACCACCGTGGGGCTGCTTATCTGCGAGACGCTTGAGTAGTACGTGTGCTTGTCCACAAACCCCTCGCGTACGCTTCCGGAGGCGTATGTGACGGTGATACCTCCTATATTGAATGTTTTATAGGTTCTTTCGAGCTTGAAGTTATTAAAAAAGGTTAGTTAGCAGACCCATTTTTTGTGCTCCCTGTTAGGTTGTCGAATATAATTGTTTGGTCATGGCTGGTGTGGCGATAGCTGCACATAGTCGAGGAGCACTCCGAGACCACTTAGCTGTGTATGGAGTGCCCGATACTGGGGTCGAGTTGGTCTTTGTGGTTCAAGCCGATGCGGCTTATCACTTTGAAGTGTTTTACACTTGGATCACTTTTGAAGCGGTGGATGCAGGTGATAAGCTGTTTCATGAATATAAGCCCACCGCTGTTCCTGCTGCCTATCGACCCTATACTGCTCTTGAAGTGCCTCTCACGGCTTGGCAGCACCGTGTTTGGTTCAATGGCGCCCTACCACAACCAACTACCGCAGTTCGTTTAGGCCCCTTATCAATTCAGGGGGCCACTTGGCCTGTATTGGCCGGGTATACCCCGCATCCAAATTATCTGGCATTACCGCTTGCGGAACTGCGCACTATGCATACCGAATTGGTGCGAGTGCATCGAGCCTTGGTGACATACGTTACAGGTAGCCTCCATGGAGCTGCTCCTGTAGTCGCAGGCCAACCAGCTATTGCAGCTGGAGTGACTATAAGTCCTGTCATGGTAAATTCTGTGATGGGCAAACGTCCACAAAATAAGGACGACTATCCTTACTGGCTTGCTGAAAAGTTCGATCAGATAGAAGCAGTGTTTCCACATACATCCCCAGTAGATAAACACCGCATCCTCACGATAAGTTTGCCAAAAGACATAATCCCCGATTTGACATCATGTGAAAACTGGGGTAAGGTATTCGCAGCAGTTTATTCAAAATGTTTTGGAACTCCTTCCATGACGGTTCTACCCTCTGTAATTAAAAAGTACAGGATGAACATGGCCCTGAAGCGGCTGTGGAATTAGGGATGAGACTAGTGGGAGTGTTTGATGTAGTAGCTGAGCTGATCCTTGGAAATGTCAAGGGCGATGCTATGAACTTTCAAGTAGCGAATGCTTTGGCTTTGGTCCCAGAGTTGGACAGGCCTCGCGAATTACCGAAAATAATAGCCCGGGCTTATAAAACAATTGGAAGAAATAGCCTAGGCAACAAGCCTTTTGTAAAAATGCAAACTCAATCGCAAACACAAGTTATACAAACAAAAAGTGCATCTGAGAAAGATGATAAACCAGTCTTCACTAAAAAGAGTTGGAGACAGAAAAAACAGGGTAAGCAACAAAAGAAGCCGGGGTCGAGAGGCGCTTCCCCAGTTTCGGTTTCTTCTGAACGTACTTATGATTTACGTGATAGGTCAAGGATTAAATCACCAGAAAGGTTTCAGAGCTCTGATATGCGTTCTCCTCGTTCTTCACAGGCCCAGACGTCGTCACAGGCTGGTGGAGGAGGACGGCAAGATAGAGGAAGGGGCCGAGAGGCTCCCCAGGAGCGAGACCAACCTCGACAACAAGTCAGAGGGAAAGCAGAAGACTTTCATCTTCCTCGACCGCAATTTCAGAAGAAAAAAGTTGCCGCTGTTACAGCGAAATATGCCTCAGACCGTGAGAACGAGACTCCAGAATTGGACGTGGGCAGTGACCCTCCTAGACAGCGCCGCGGAAGTTACCATAGTGCGGGAGGCGCTACGTCCTCATATGGAGGCGACAGCAACTGAAACATTCGTTACTGTAGAGACAGCTGACACGAGAGTGGCACCCCCTGACAGACTATATAATATAGTCATACAAATTGAAGGTGACATACCGCGTGAAATAAAAGGGATTTTTTGGGAAAATCTAACCTCTTCATATGACATTTTGTTAGCAGAGGTGGATTGGCCACCCCCATTCGTTTTAGCTGCACATAAAGGAGAGGAGGTAATCCTTCCAAGCTTTTCAAGGCATGTCCCAAAAGACAAAGCTGAAGCACTTGCAGCTGAGTGGGCTGTGTACCTGGCACCAGCGTTATACCGCAACCATGTGGGATGGGATGAAGAATCACCTCCTCATGCAATACCTTTGCGGTCACTACCGCAGCCACAACCCCAATATCCCATCAAACGGCAGGCAAAAGGCCCCGTCTCCGAAATTCTGACACAGTTGGAATATCAGGGAGTAATTGAACCATGCGTATCACCTATGAACAATCCCCTTTTCGTGGTTTCTAAACCCGATGGATCGTACCGCTTAGTTTTGGATTACCGGCATTTAAATACTCATTGTCGGAACTTTGCGGTGCAAAATACACACAGTTCTGCGCTTGTAGACAGTCTTGTTCGTAAAAAATACAAAACGACACTTGACCTTTCAAACGGTTTCTACACGCACAACCTGGCCCCGGAGAGTGGTCAATGGACCGCATTCACATCCGGTGGTAAATTATTCCAGTTCCGGCGTTTACCCATGGGCTATAAAAATAGTCCGGGTATATTCGCCGCCCGTGTTGTTTCTTTGTTAAATGACATTGATCAAGACGCATGTTCGTATGTAGATGACATCTATCTGACAGACGACGAGTTATATCAGCATCTGTCCCGTGTGGACCGCATTATTCTTGAATTTGCGGAGCAGGGTTACAAATTTAACTTTGCTAAGTCACACATTGCTGAATTTACCGTTCTGTTCTTGGGCTATGAGCTCAATAACGAAGGTAAGGGCTTAGCCCCCATTTCTTGGAAAAATGTGCACATTTGTGCCCCCCAAATACTCTGAAGAAACTTCAGTCTTTGCTGGGTTTCTTGAATTTCGGGCGTACTTACATTCCCGAATATGCCCAGCGTATCAAGCCTTTGTATGCTTTGATACAACCTACTTATTCAAGGTCTTGCTGGCTGCCTGAGCATACCTCAATTCTGCAGTCTTTGCAGACAGACCTTTTGGAGTCTAAATATCTTTTGACTCGTGATAACCACACAAACCTGGTGATTAGAATTATTCCGGGGGCGGTGGGATTCACCTATTTAACCTTTAATGAAGGTGATACAGTACCCATCGCATACAAGTCACATCTGTACACTTCCGCTGAATTGCGCTTTACATCTGTCGAAAAAGTTCTAACTGCAGTGCAAATGGCGATTCTGAAAGAACGCGCACTAGCACAGGGAAAGCGGATTCTGGTGGTAACACCCTGTCCTGCCCTGGAGGCAGTAACAAAGGCAAGTGTACCGAACTCAAAAGCAATGCATCCCCGTTGGATACAATGGGCTACATCTTTGACGTCTTCGGACGTCACTTTTGTTTTTGATTCTTCTCTTCAGACTCAGGAGTTTTTGCAGTATGAATTCGTTCATCCTCCTCCTTTGTTTTTACTACCGCTTGAGGATTACAAATGTGTGATCTACACCGATGGCTCGGCGCAACCGGCCACTGGGTCCAAGCACGCTTATTCAGCTGCATGTGCAATTGTTGCGGGTTCCTTTGTAGATGGAAAGTTCAAATCCTCTGTAGTGCATACTCGCACACTTGGAGATAGTACCGCACAATTGGCCGAGCTGCATGCATTGCTACTTGCGCTTGAGTTCGCTTCACAGGATGAGACCACTCTTATTGTATGTGATTCTTTTTACTGTGTACAATCTTACAATGACAATCTGTTTTTCTGGTCGAAAAACGACTACAAGGATGCAAAAGGGAGCACAATTAAGCATAAAATGCTTTGGGTTCGAGTGGCAGAATTGCAACAACGTCTGCCTCTCACACAGGTGGTACACACCTTAGGCCATCAGCGGGTGGGCGCACACGCTATTGGTAATGATCTGGCAGATGAAGCTGCCCGTTCAGCAGTAGTCACGTGTTCAGTAGCAGCGGTTACCAGGTCCATGTCTAAAATAGACCCTGTTATATTAGCAGCTATTGCTGCAACCAAGGAAGGTAATAATTACCCGACAGGTTTCCCTTCCAAGTATTCTTACACATTAAGTCCCGAACAGGTTCCTTATGTAACTATACCTGACGTTGGAGATCGGCTGATCCCCAACGCGGACCGCAGGAGTGCCTTGATATCAGCTGCACACGAAGGCATGGCTTCTGCTCATGCAGGTGTGTCAGCTACGGTTTCCATCTTGCAGCAGCGTTATTGGTGGCGTGGGTTATATAAAGACGCCCGTGCTTTTGTGCTTTCTTGCGACGTTTGTCAACAGATTAAGCCTTCCACGGTAACACGTCCACCACAAACACCGCTATGCATTGCTAACAGACCCTTTGGGTGTGTTTACTTGGATCACTGCGGTCCATTCTCATCAGACACTGCCTATAAATACATCTTAGTGGCAGTGGACTCGTGCACACGGTTTCTCTGGGTCTGGCCACAACGGAGTGCTGACGCCCGAAATGTAATCAGGGATTTGCGTGTCTTTGTGGGAATTTTCGCATGCGGCACCTTCCATTCGGACCAAGGTCCAGCGTTTGCCTCTAGGGCTTACAAGGATGCAATGGCTTCGCTTGGGGTGCGGGTGAAATTTTCGTCTCCGTATAGGCCTGAGGGCAACTCTATCGTTGAACGAATGAACCGTGACTTAAAGCAATCCTTAACAGCTAGGGTTATAGGTACTGGCAGGAACTGGCTGGCCCATTTGTATACCGTTCAGCGTGCACTTAATAATCTCCCTAGAAGACCTCTGGGTGGGCGGACCCCATACGAAATGCTCTTTGGCATAAGAATGTTTGTGCCTGACCTTGAGGGTCCAGACATCGCGGCGCAATCCGCCAAGTTTGATGTAGATAACCATTCTGCTATGTTACAGGACTTACAAGAAGCCCGAGACAAACTTGCTACTACACATATACCTTCAGCCACAGATCCTGCGTTGCAGATTCCGGTAGCCGGCTGGCTTCCAAAGATTGGAGAACTGGTTCGAGAGAAGGTTGAAAACAAAAAGAATTTGGCCCCTCTTTTCGTGCACCGGTTCCAGTTCTGGGCTTGAAGGGAACACGTACAGTTATTTTACCACCGCTTCCTGGTCGCAAAGAGAACAGATACATCTCAGTTGAAAATGTCAAGCTACAGCGCCTGGCCGATCCTGAATAGTGTCACACCAGCGGTCTCTTGTCCTGCCATTTATCGGACATATGTTCATAGTCCATCTGCACGAACGATCGCTGATGCTGTAATTGAGATGGTTGATTTGCCTGAAACTACGATTGATCCCCAACTCTCCACCAATATCAACGAGGACGAGTATACTTATCCTGCATCAGAATCGGTGGCACATCAACCAACAACGCCACTAAGCCCGACTCGTTATTCCTTTGATTCGGATTCCACATCTTCAAAAGTTCCATCCAAGTTCAGTATTTTTATATCCTGGTTTAGAGACAATTTTTTGATTCCCCCTGGACATACATCTGGTTGGTACTTTTCTTGATATTTTTGTTCATGTCCATTGGCTTTGTCACAGTGTTTTTTCTACTAATCAATGGTCACTATTTACCTGAACGCTCTGCTGTAGACTATGTTTCTGGAACTTTGGCTCCTCATTCCTCGTCTCACATCATGAAGCGTGACCACACATTTGTGAACATTTCAGCCTTCCCAGTTGCTGATGGCATCGTATGGGATGCAGTGAACTATCAAATCCATGGTCCGACGGAAATTATTAATGTACCTAATGTCCTTCGTGTTTCAATGGGTGATGTAGTACAAAATAATATTCATTCTGATGATTGGGATGTGCATGCCGTTGAAGCATTGTTTGCCGATTTAAAATATTATGCATCTTTTAATGCTGAAGATTTATATATGAATTCTGCTAATTATGCCGATTTGTATTGTTACCAACATTGGGGTAATCATTTTCTCCATAAGCCCAGTGCCCTGCGTAGTTCTGTTAACTTTACCCAATGGGAACATTGTCCAAACCCCTTGCCAGGTAGCTCTCAAACTCTTCGAAATAAGTTTAATTATTTTACTGATTTTAATCGGTCGAACCCTGCATCCTATTATTTTAGACTTAATAACACATCAACTCAGAAAATTATGTTGACACACACTAAATTGCTATATTCAGGTTCCTTTCTGAGTGCCCTAGCTGTGGGTGGTTATGAGTACTGGGATAATACAGTGGATTTAAAATCTATTTGGGGCTCCAAGCCATGGCAGGTACAGGGAACCGAGGCGTTGCATCGTGCTTGCCTCATCCCTACCCAAATTATGTTCCTAAATGCTTCCATCCATCAGACTACGTGTTGGGGCTTAGCAACCACTAAACAATTGAATACTCCATCAATACCATCCCTGTCGAGTTTTCCCAATGACAGCTCACGATTCAATATGTCCCTCGTGTCCCTGCAGGCAATGTTACAAAATAATTTGTTTAATGTTTCTGAGCTGGTTCAGTCACCCTGGTTAGTATGGCCTATATCATCTAATGCATGTCAAATGCGTTTTCATGATACTGGTGCTAGCTACACACAGAATAGGCCTGATCCGCGGTTTACTGATGCCCGTACAGTCACTACATACTCTGTTGGTAAATTATGCAAACAATGGCTGCAACATTCGTCCCTTGATTCTGTTAAACAACATTTGTCCCTCCTTACAGGCAATATTGATCTGTCCGACTTTGTTTTGGGACCTCGTGGTCCCCGACCTAAGAGATTCATTTATGAAACGTATAATGAACTCTGGAAGCTATCACAAATGGAAGCTGCTTCCCGTCTTCGGGAAATAGATCAAGCAAATATGGAAAAGGTGCTTGCTGTTGTTGACAATAGTATTAATACCCTGTCTTCTCGCATTTACACTTTAGAGAATATTGTGTCCTCTGTTGTTGATATTGTACAAGATGATGTTTCTGTGTTATATCATGGTCAGAATCAATTGCGCTCAGTTATGCAGTTTGCATGGACTTTACAAACACTTAAGTTAGGTAAAGTGCCTTGGCATTTCTTGAACACCTCTGCCTTATTTCTACCTTTTAACTTAACTGATAAACAGCAATTTATGTCCATGAAGGATGCAACTTACACTCTATTACATATCGAAAAGGTGGATCCTTTGCCGTTCTCTGTTGCAGAACTCGATTCTGCTGTATGGCTAGTTCATGGGGTTATCGTTTTACCTTTTTCCTTGTTTGAATTTGACTCGTGCATGAAACATTATCCTGTGGGCCGTTACCGGCCATTGGGCAGTGCTTTCCTGCATGAACTCTGGTCCTTGCCTTTCATGTATAAATGCCTTCGGGACGGCAAGGAAGTCTTTCTCACGGGGGAGTACTGCGACTCGACTATAGGTCATTCGCTTATTTGTAAACACATTAAATTGCATGGCTCATGTAGCGTTTCCTCTCCTAATCTTGCTTGTGTGCTGAAAGGTATTCCTGCTCCTGTTATTTCACCTACTTTCACTCTCCTTTCCAATGGTAGTTATTTGCTTTTAAATAACGAAAACTGTTGTGGCCTGCAGGCTGGCATTCCTTACATTGTAACAGTTTCGCACAGGGTTGTCTGCTGCAAAAATGTGCTTTTTCCTCCCCCTCATGGCAAGGTTGATATCTCTATTTGGCCTTCCATCCCTACCATGGAAGCAGATTTCAATAGACTGAGCAGAATAAAGGCACTATTATTAAACGAGGAAGTTATGCTCACGTCCGCCCGGGAGACATTCATTCTCCAGGTGGCGAGTACCCACAGTGAAATACAGGCCCTTTTGAACACTAATCTCCCCCAACATTTTGGGGAGTTAATACATCGTATTTTTAACGCATCTAACACTGAAGGCCTAGTACACTTTTTTAAGGTCGTTGGGTCGGGCTTGGTGGCCTCCTTCCAAACTATTTTTGGTGTCATCCCGGCTTTCATACATTCTATATTTTCCAGTGTCTTTGGCGGTTTCCCATTGATCCTCGCTTTAGCGGCTGGTGTCTTGCTCTTAATTTGCTTTCTGCGCAATGGCTGCTCCCCGATGGGACCTGCTCGATCCAGAACGCCTCCAGCTGCTCCGTGAGCGCCTTTTGGCCGGTTTTGGTGTCTTGCCATTGGCGACACTGAGTGTGTCATATACTCTTTCATTTCGCTTTGCGTATTTCACTTGCGTGCAACCTGTGATGACTTGTGTCCGCTGTCCTTTCACCTGGACTCTGGATTATTGCCTCTCCAATTCGTCATTGTCTGTTCCGGATTTTGTTCAGTTGATGGGTCCCTTAGAGGCCCATGAGCAGGACTGTTCCGTCGCTGGCTGTATGGCGCGTGCGGCTGCACTGGGGATTTTGGCGCAATGGGATATCTGGGCGGCTGCCCAGGACCTCCTACAACGAAGCTGTTTCAATTATCACGCAAGCTGTCCCGCATTGCTTCTGGATGCTCCCTTTGCTGAGGAGCATTCCTGCTCTTTTGATCTCATGGATTGGATGGCATCTATGTTTTTTGACGATTCCAATGATGAACTCTTAGAGGGTATGGCTTTTTTCTGCACTTACACTTTCATGGATTGACCTGCCCTTCGCCGTTTGGGCGCTCCCTGTGCTCCAACGGCTGTGTTTTTCCTCTGCTGTGCCTCTGTCCTGGCCGCCGGACTGTCCAGGGGAGGGTGTCTTGTGGATTGTTACCTGCCTTGTTATGTTGGCCTAGGCCTGGCTGCCATGCTGCTTTTCTTTGCGCACGTTACACTGAGCCGGGCCTTCCTCGCCCTTTGCTCGTGCCAAGTTCTTTTGCACTGTCTGCATTTACTGTTGTTCACCTTGTTGGGCTCAGTCTGCACAAACATGTACAAGGTCGCATAACAATGTATTTCGGTTCTTCCTGATATGGCCAGTCTCGCGCACCCAGACATAACATTATGTGCAATTGCCATGAAGAATTTGATATGCTTTTAATACTGTGGTTTACTAGCGCTTAAGACACTTGGAGAAATCCCTTTCAGTGAGAAGAGCTATGATGTCCTGCTGATGTAATTCTGCATCTAGAGACTGAGGTATGGGGGTTCGCTAGTCAAAGCCCAGAGGTCTTCTATTATTATAATAAACTATCTTACTGCAAGGGGAGGGTGGTAATGTCATTTATACGTTTATCCACTGAGCTCTGAGATGCTTTCCCGTTTGTATTCTATGGAATTGTAACCATGCTGCTTATATTAGTCATATGCATTATGCTATTAGTACTGACACGTGTACTGTACATTAGAGCACGTAAGTTGGAATAAACATTTTAACCTATCCAGTGTCTCTTCCTACGCACCTTGTGTACAAGTACGAGTGAGTGACGAAAGAGTGTTCTTGCTTCTGCGAGTCCTGAGATAAAGATACCGTGTTCTGGGTTGTCCAAACATTAGTACTTGGGTGCTAATGGGATGCTAAGCTAGTTGGGTTGGGGTTTTTGGGTGCTACGGTATATGGTGGCAAACCACTGTATTCCGGGGTCCCATTTTCCTGTGCATAGCTCTGTGTATGTGCAGAAACCTTATGACACTGTAACCTCCCTGTATCTCTCCGGGATCGCCGGCGGTCCGGGAGCCGAGACGGATTACGTCCGCTCGGCCATCTTGCCCGGCCACGCCCCCAACCTGTGTTTTTTAAAGTGAACTTTCTAAGGTTTTTCAAATTCTATTTCCTAACAAAAACGTCCCTGTAAACTTTGGTTTTATAAGTGAATTTCTATGTTTTTCTAAACTACTAGTCACGTTTGAAGAGTGGTGGAGAAAGGGGGCGGGGCCTCCAACCAGCTCTCATGAATCCTGCTGTATCGGACTTACTGGAGGTAACAGGAGGGCTTCTGAGCCCCCAAGAACTCTCAGCCTCCAAGAGGACTTCATCCCCCAACCAGCAATGCACCAGGAGGCTCATTTGCAGAGTGGTGGAGAAAGGGAGCATGGCTTCTGAAGACCTCTCAGCAATTCCGCTGTGTGGGACTTATTGCAGGTAACAGGATGGCTTGTTGGCCCCCCAAGGACACTCTAGAGTCAAGGGGACTTCATCCCCAACCAGCAGTGCACCAGGAGGCGCCCTTGCAGACTGGTGAAGAAAGGGGAAGTGGCTTCCAAAGTCCTCTAAGCAATCGCACTCTGTGGGACTTACTGCAGGTTTCTGGAGGATTTGTTGGTCCTCAAGGACCCTTTGGAGCCAAGGGGACTTCATCCCCCTACCAGCAGTGTGCCAGGAGGTGCATTTTCAGAGTGGTGGAGAAAGGGGATGTGGCCTCCAAAAACCTCTCAGCAGTCATGCTGTGTGGGGCCTACTGGAGGTAATAGGAGGGCCTCATGGCCCCCAATGACCCTCTGGGTCCAATGGAACTTCATTCCCCAACCAGCAGTGCACCAGGAGGCATGTTTGCAGAGTGGTGGAAAAAGGGGACGTGGCCTCCGAAGGCCTCTCAGCAATCCCACTGTGTGGGTCTTATTGGAGGTAACAGGAGAGGTACTTGGCACTCAAGGACCCTCTGCAGCCAAGGTGATTTCATCCGCCAACCAGTTGTGCAACAGGAGGCACATTTGCAGAGTGGTGCAGAAAAGGGGCGGGCCCCCGACAACTTGCTGGTCCATTTATTTTAATTTTCTATTTTGTTTATAATGGGAATAGGGCTTCCTGGCCCCTCTTTCCTGGGCCGTTTTTGGCCCGGGGACCCAATACCCCAGGGACCAGCATTAAATTATTTTTTTTAGATTAATACCGGGGGAGGGGGACCGTGCAGCACCCTCCCCAGACATTTACAGGAGGGGAGGGGGGCTATGCAGACTTCTCCCCTGGTCGATTTGGGCCCTGGGGACCCCATCCCCCGGGCCTGGGCCTTTAAAGTGGGTGCCTCCAGAGCATCCACTCACCACTGGGAATGCAGGGGGAGCCCGAAGGCCCTGCGGTCCCTGCCAGCACCCCACCTCCTGCGGGAGACGGCATTGCTTTTACACATAGGAAGCTGTTAACATGCAGCTCCCTATGTGTAAAAGCAATTATGCTCGCTTTCAGCAAGCAAGAACATTTTCTATGCTCTCGCTTGTTGAAAGTGAGCACAGTTTGCTATGGCTTGGTGTAGCGGTGAAGCCCCCACCAAGTCATAGCAAACAGATATATCGCAGGGGTGGCACCCCGGAACATAGAAGGAGCCGGCCCTGGGGGTTGGTGGTCTGCATAGTCATGTATGGCCAAGCAGGGGGACAGGAGTGCCCCCCTCCTTTCTTCATTAAGGGCCCACCCGGGGAGGTGGCGGTCCGCAGGGTAGAGAATGGACCGGGAGGGGGGCCACTTGGCCCCCCTCCCATTTATATAAAAAAGGTTTGGCCTGTGGGAGGTGGTGGTCCCCGGGGCCCAGGGGACTGTGAGGACCAATATCAAAAGTTAAAAGCCCTGGAGGGGTAGTGGGTCCCCGGGGTAGGGGGGTCTGCGAGGCCCCCATTATATTAGCCCCAGGAAGGTGGAGGTCCCCAGGCTGCTGGGAGGCCATAGGGGCCTTCCCCGCACAAATTTAGTCAATAGCCCCAGGGAGGTAGCGGTTCCCGGGGTGCAGGAGGTGATGCATGGGCACCCCCAACATATTTTTAAAGACCTGCCCCCTGGATTTGAGCCACCCAGGTGCTTCTTAAAGAGATGCCCGGGAGCCTGCGTGTCTTTAAAAAAATGTTTTTGCGTGAATCCATCTGCAAATTTACTGCAAAATTAAATAAAAAATGCTTTTATCCCCGGTTGGGTCCCTGTGGGACACCCCCCACCATATCTGGAGGGGTCAGGGTATTCCTACCCTGCCCTCTTTTCTTTCTTTTTCAATTATTTTTGTCAGCTTGAAGTCAAGTCCCAAGATGGCTACCAACACTTCCTGGTTGAAGTGTTGGCAGCCAATCACATTTTAGTAGGATCCACGAGTCCACTGCAAGGACTCGCATCCCCAGATATCTATCTGTTTTAAATTAAATATCTTTGAAACTACTTAATGGATTTTCACCAAATCACAACACTTTCTGGACCAACATCTAGCTTTCTGCAAAATTTGGTGTAATTCCGTTTAGTGGTTCGGGCTGTAATCATGTTCCAATAATGAAAAATCCCCATAGGCATAACATGGGGAAAACGCATTTTGGGACCCCACCTTTTTTCTCGGCCACCGCTTGATGCATCACCCCGAAACTTTCAACACAGCAGCTGAACGAAAAAGAGAAGTTTTTTAAAACTTTCGTGGAGATTCGTCAAGCGGCGCCAAAGTTATTGGCAAAATAAAATACACTTTTCCTATGGAAACTTTGGTCCAAACTATAACTACCTACTGGCCACCGCCAGAAGTGATATATATAGCAGTCACCTGTAGGTAGTTATAGTTAGGACCAAAGTTTCCATAAATAAAGCATTTCTTGTTTTGCCAAAAACTTTGATGCCGCTTGACGAATCTTCACAAATTTTCAAAAAATTTCCCCGTTTTTGGTACAGCTACTGTGCTGAAAGTTTTGGGGAGATCCATCAAGAGGGGGCCAAGAAAAAAGGGGGGGTCCCTGCCAGTAGGTATAGATATTACCTGCTGGCGGTTGCCTGTAGGCCGTTATAGTTAGGACCAAAGTTTCCATAGGTTTTGCCAATAACTTTGGCGCTGCTTGACAAATCTTCATAAACTTTCCCAAAAAACGTCCCTTGTTTGGTTCAGCTGCTGTGTTGAAAGTTTCAGGGTGATCCTTCAAGCCGGGCTGAGAAAAAGGGGGTTCCAAAATGCGTTTTCCCCATATTATGTATTTGAGGATTTTTCATTTGATTGGCTGTCAACACTTTAACCAGTAATTGTTGGCAGACATCTTGGGACTCAGTTAAACCGAGTCCCACAAAAAATGTAAAAAAGAAAAGGGGGCAGGGTAGAAACATCCTGACCGCCTAGGCCTCTTGTGGGGTCCCACTGGGACCCTGCAGGGCCAAAATAGCATTTTTAAAAAACATTTTGGTGGGATCCGTGGATTCGGCTGAAAATTGGGATATTTTTTTAACAATGGAGGGGGCTGAATATTGCCCCAGGGACCACCATCTCCCAGGGGCTTCTTTAATTATATTTGGGGTGTCTCTTGGACCCCCCAGCCATGAAGCGGAGCAGAATTGCTTTTTGACAGATGGAGCAGCTTGTTCAGCAGCTCCCTCTGTCCAAAAGCAATGCCGGCTCCAGCAGGACACTGGGAGCCGGCAGGGACCTTGGGTGCCTTTAGGCTCCCCCTGCAGTCCCCAATGAAAATGACTGGGTGCCCAGGGTGGGGCAAGGAGTGCCCCGAAAGGCGCTTTTGCAGAGTAGTGGAGAAAGGGGACGTGGCCTCTGACCACCTCTAGACAATCCCGCTGTGTGGGACTTACTGGAGGTAACAGGAGGTCTTGTTGGCCCCTAAGGACCCTCAGCAGCCAAGGAGACTTCATCCCTCAACCATCAGTGGGCCAGGAGGCGTTATTGCAGAGTGGTGCAGAAAGGGGGCAGGACCTCCGATGTTGTGCTGGTAGCATTTTCTTTTTTTTATTACAAAGGAAGGGGGGGCTGTGTGGCTTCCCCTTTCCTGGGCCATATTTGGCACTGGGACCAGGCCTTTTTTAGAATGGGGAGGGGGGCCAGGCCGCCCCCCTCCCTGGGCCGATTACAACCCCGGGGACCCCATCCCCCCAGGCCCGGAGTTTCTTTTTTCAAAATTGTTTTTCTTAAATTAAATGAAGGGGGGGCACGTGGACCCCTTCCCTGGGCTGATTTTGGCTCAGGGCTGATTTTGGCCCAGGGGACCCCATCCCTCGGGGCCTGCCCTTTATTTATTTATTCTTTTAATTTATAAAACAAGGGAGCGGGCTGCACGGCCCCCCTCCCAGGCCAATTTTGCCCCAGGGACCCCATCCCCCGGGGCCTGGCCACAATACTGGGTGCCCTGGTCCCACCCAGGGCACCCAATCATTTTCATTGGGGACTGCAGGGGGAGCCTGAAGGCACCCGCAGTCCCTGCCAGCTCCCAGTGTCCTGCCACCACTTTGCAAACATGCCTCCTCATGCACTGCTGGTTGGGGAATTAAGTTCCCTTGGACCCAGAGGGTCATTGGGGGCCACAAAGCCCTCCTATTGCCCCCAGTAGGCCCCACACAGCGGGATTATAGTTACCTTAGGGCATGAGTCATACTTACCAGCAATAACTATAACTGGTGAATTTCAGTGTTTAAAACGTTACATTGTCACTGACATTTTCACGTAAGTATACCGCCACTTCAACTTTTGTTTTTTCAGGGACTTTCTAGGGTTTTTTTTAACGTAAAGTGATATTTTACCATATATAAATCCAACCCCGTCACGCATGGTGCCCACCCCCTGGGCCTTTCCTTTTTTAAAGGGAACGGGGAATGCTGCTTTTCTCTCCAAGCCAATATTGGCCCCTGGGACCTCATCCTCTGGGGCCAAAACATATATTTCAAGGGGAGGGGATGTGCAACCTGCATCCTGAGGCACATTTATAGTTTTTTAAACCGAAAGGGGGCATGCGGCTCCCCTCCCGAAGCCATAATGGCCCCTTGGGCCCATCCCCTGGGCCAAATCATATATTTTAATGGGAGGGGGCACAAGGCTATAGGCCCAGGGTACCCCATCCCCCAGGCCTTCCTTTTATATAAAATTGGAGGGGTTCATGCAGCCCCTCACCCGAGCCTATGGTGGCCCCAGGGTCCCCATCTCCAGGGCCTCAGTTGTTCCTGGGTTGGTGCCCTGGTGCCCACCTGGTACATCCACCAAATAGTATGTTAGGGGCCACAGGGTGAGACCCAGTGCCCCCACGGCCCCACCAGCCCCTCGCATGCACCCATCCTAAGTGCTGCGGGAGCCGGCATTACTCCCACCTGGTGGTAGCAGCTCTTACTGCTTGCTCCCACCAGGCTGGAGCAATCTGAGTTTCCCTCCCAATAAGAGATCAGGCAGGGATACATAAGTCTGCTCCCACCCGGTGAGAACATTTTCAAAGCTCCTGCTGGGTAGGAGTACACCTGCTTTCCCTGCAGTGCCCATATGGGTAGGTAAACTACTGTATCCCATGGGTGGGCCCTCAGGACACAGTGTATGAGCTGGTCTTGGGCAATGGGGTCTGCGGGCCCATTGGTGGCTCAGGGAGGGGGGCCACACTCCCCACTCCCCTAATAAGTATTTCGTCCCCGGGGGATGTGGTCCCCATGGCCTAAGCAGGCTTGGGAATGGTGGCCGCATGCCCCCTGCCCCTATTTATAAAATTCAGCCCTGTGGAATGGGATCCCCGTGGTCTCAATAAGGCTCAGGGCACTGTGCAACCCCTCCCATTTCTTTTTCCTGACGGCCCCCGGCTGCCGTTTCACTTTTTTTTAAAGCTGCGATCCTGTGGGAGTCC
The DNA here is from genome assembly GCA_963921515.1 of Calotriton arnoldi. Taxonomy (NCBI): domain Eukaryota; kingdom Metazoa; phylum Chordata; class Amphibia; order Caudata; family Salamandridae; genus Calotriton; species Calotriton arnoldi. The sequence continues at coordinate 233,421 of CAWUFW010004188.1, forward strand.
TGCATAACTCCTGCAGGTGCGCAGCATTCTAACAAAAAACTGAGGGACCCCCTTACAGGGCCTACAGCTAGAGGGTATTCCTACCCTGCCCCCTTATATTAGTTTTCACATTGAAACTCAGGACAGGAGACTACGAGTCTGATTACAAGTTGGCTATCTTACTACTGCACCGCCGCAGTGGCGGTCCCAAGAAGACCGTTGCAGCAGCAGTCTTTTGCCTGCCATATTGCGATGTACCCGCTGGCCTGCAGTGGTGTTTGTGATGGTTGGGAATATTTTTTCATATATGTCGATGCTAGTGTGTATATTTTGACTGCAGTGCACACATATGCATAAAACATGGGAAAAATATATTCTACCAGTACTTTCCCATTGCTGGAGTCTGGACCATATGTGCCCAGTCCAGTCAATAGGTAAAAAGTACAAAATGGACTTACCTGGATTTCGGTGCCCAAAGGGTTGTTTTCTTCAGAGCCAAAAGGGTTGTTTTCTTCGGAGCCTAGATGCTGCTGTGAAGGGGAGACCTGGAGGAAGGGATCCATATGGGAGACTGAAGGGAAGAAAAGGAAATGGGTGAATATGTACCCCAATTCCTTGGATTATGCTGACTCGAAGCACGCGGTCTCACCGCTATGGTCAGCTCGTTAGAAAATCAACTCATAATTTGGACGGTGGTGAAACTTCTCTGTACCACCCTATGACAGCTGCTTTCCCCAGACCGCCGTTGAGGCGGTCTGCGTATGGGTGTCAGTGTCTGAGGTGCTCTGGCGGTCTTTTGAACAGCAAACCAACAACATCGTAATATGGTGAATTTGATACCGACGCGATGGCGGAGATGGGACCGCCTAACTCATAATCAGGCCCTAAGTCCCTAAGCCCTGTAATGGCTGCCTGCAGTATTTGTTTTCATGTTGCAGGCAGCTAATCAGAGTGCACTCTCCCACAGGAGCATGTCTCGCATGGAAGCAAATTGGCCCAAGGGAAAAAAGCACCCTATGGCCATTCAGAACACACTATTTTTTTATTGGGTTCTAGGGACTTTTGCAAGAGTCCCTCAAACCCAACCACCAAGATAATCAAATATTTTGTTCCTTAATATCCCAAAAACTACTGAATGGATTTAAACTAAATCACATAAAGTATGCTTTCTGAACCAAGATCTAGGTTCCTGCCAAATTTGGTAAATTCCATTCAGCAGGTTTTGCGGTATTGCTTCTTAAAAATCTGTGGAAAATGCATGGGGATTTTGTATTTTGGGACCTCCCTTTTTCTTGGCCTGCTTGACGAATTACCCTGAAAATTTCCATGCACAAACTAGGCAAAAAGGAGCTGTAGTGAAGATTCATCAAACGGAGCCAAAGTTATTGATAAAACAAAAAAAGCATTTCCTTTTTTAATTATTTTTTTATTTTATTTTTTTGATTTTATTTAGCCACATGTTAATTACATAAACCATAATATCATGCAAAGCTCAGAAAGGGGTATAAATACCATCATCAGAGAAAAAGAAAACAGCACATAAAAAATATACAATAATACATCAAAAGTTATAACTAAATGCTGGTACCACCATAAGAATGGAATATAATAGGTAAGATGTCCACTAATCCCACCGAAGGCAAGACCAGACCCTCTCAAATTTAACCAATGAACGTGGGCCCCTAGCTTTTGCTAGAGCTAATTCCATTTCGTAAACCCCCCTTAATAACAACCAAAACTCCGAGATTTTAGGACTCAGTGCTTCGATCCATACCCTAGCAATACACAACCGGGCACAAACAATAATGATTGAGACTAAGAATTTCGATACATTGCCCGAATCTGCAACTATCCCCAGTAAAATTTCCTTCTCTATTAATTGAATGTCCTTCTCTGATAGTTTACTCAACTCTTGGGTAACCTCGCGCTAAAATGTGTTTAAATTTGGACACGTAACAAACATATGACGGAGATCCGCGGCAAATTCGTTACACTTAGGGCAATATGTCTTAAGAGAAGCATGGGACACGGCCCATTTTGAAATGACCTTTGGGGTATAATACAGCATAAACATAATACGATGCTGTTGCAATTTTAAGTTGATGGAGGTAACTGCTGTATTGATTAAAGCCAATGATTGATAAACCTCCTCATTAGTAATGTCGATTTCAAAAATACGTTTCAGTTTAGCTGTAGTCTGAATACCATCGTCAACCATGACGGCTAGGAATCTTTGATACACTTTCCCTATGCAACCCCACCCTGAAATCTGAAAGATTGCCCGTAATACCTCTGTTGTACACGGTAGGACTGACAGACCTTTCCCTTGAAGAAAAAAGTTCCTAGCATTTGATGTTGCCGAACACCTTGATCAGCGGATTGGGATGTTGATGCTTGACGCCGAGAAGGCCTTCGACCGAGTGGTCTGGGCGTTTCTATGGTATACCATGGAATCTCTAGGTCTCAGTCGGAGGTATATCTCGGCGGTACAGAAATTATATTCTAAGCCAACTGATGCAATTAGGCTTAATGGTCTTATATCCCCCCATTTTGATATCCAGAGGGGCACTCGGCAGGGATGTCCGCTATCCCCTCTATTATTTGCTCTTTACATTGAGCCCTTTATCAGGCACTTGCTCCATAATGATTTTATTTCCCCAGTGTCCTTTAATGGTGTGGCTTTAAAGGTTACAGCCTACGCAGACGACATTGCTATATACACTTTGAGACCAGTGGAAGCTATAGCAGTAATAATTCAAGAGGCACACATTTTTGGTTCTTTTTCTGGATACAAGCTTAATATAAACAAGACAGTCAATTTTAAATTTTGCACCCGTATTTGCCCCACCTTCGTTGGGCATTACTAGAACTGCTACTTATCTAGGAGTCTGCCTTAGCTGTTGTACTGGTGATCTTATCACCTTAAACTATGAGCCGCTGCTCAAAAAGGTTGCTGCAGATTTGCGTCGGTGGCATAAGCTACCACTCACTATTATTGGTAGGTGTAATGTTGTTAAGATGAACATTTTACCAAAGTTTCTTTATTTGTTCCGCACTATTCCTTTTATCAAGCGGCTGGATAGTGTTGTAGGTAGTTTTATATGGGGATACCGCAGGGCGAGGAGAGCTCTTAGGTACATTAAATTAACCTATGAACAAGGTGGTTTTAAACTCCCAGATTTCAAAGCCTACTTCTGGGCTGCTTTTGTTAACCGGATTCAGTGTCTATTTAAGGGACCTGAGGTGGATAAACCTTGGTTTGCGTATCAGTTGGCTTGTGGTCCCAACACGGGGTTTGTATTACATGAAATGTCCGACCCGAATTACTACAAAAGAGTGCGATTTAAGATCATTAGACATACTGCTCGTATTTGGCAGGATATTTGTAAAACTTATGCACTACCCAATCTACATGAATTTGTTTTTTTGTGGGGTAACCCGCGGCTACCTGGTATATTCTCTGATACCGCGGGGAATTTGTGGCAACAGTGTGGTATAATACATCTTGGGCAGTTATATGACGAGCACGGTTTTAGGTCTTTCTCATCTCTCAAAGAAGAATTTGGGATAGATCATAAATCATTTTTTAAATATTTGCAAGTTAGGAACTTTTTTCTTCAATAAAGGCATTTCCTATGGAACTGCTGACCTAATTATAACTACCCAGTGGCGACCTCCTCTGAAATGGTAGTGCTGGATCACAGCAGATTGTGGAGAACAGCAAGATGGATACAGAGAGGCACTCTAATGCACAAGGATTGGAAGGACATCAATATGTTGAGGAACCACGACTCCCTCTTATTGAAAGTATCAGATAAAGGGGGCCAAATTGTGGTCACGGACAAGGATATGTATCTGTCAGTGCCCTATTGTTATTTGAGGAATGTTGTAAATGCTTAAGGAGAATCCAGTGAAAAAAACAGAGGCAGAGTATCATGCATTATGTCATGGTTGGTTGGATGGTGGTCTTCTTTAATGGGAGGAGTATCAGTATCTGCGAGTACCTTCCGCAAATGTGTCAATTATTTACTTTCTCCCTAACGTGCACAAGAGTCTCTAACGTCCACCAGGGAGACCAATTATAAGCTCCATTGGAGCCCTATTAGAGAACGCGTCCAGATTCTTGCACCTATTTTCATATCCATATGTCATGAGTCTGCCTTCCTTTGGTAAGGACACCTCTGATTTCCTGAAGGAGGTTGACCATATACCATCGAAAAACAGTAATATCACAGTGATAGTGGACCTTGTCTCTTTATACACATCCATCAATCACAACCATGGAATTGCTGCTTGCTGTTTGTTTGTGGGCAAGGCAGTACTTGATTATCTGGGCAATCCATACACACATGATTGTCCAGATGCTCAAGTACTGCCTTACTCCACAATGTTTTTTTATTTGACAGCAAAATGTACCTTCAAAACCAGGGTGCAGCGATGGGGAAATCCTTCACCTCCACTTACGTGAACTTGTTCATGGGGTGGTGGGAGAAGAAGGTCACATGGGCAGATGAAAATAACTGCTTCATGGAGCATGTAGTAATCTAGACACACGTCATTGATGATTTATTTATTCTGTGGGACGACAATGAGGCCATCTTAGATGAATTTGTATGAACCCTCAATGGTAACCTCTTTAATATCAGACTCACAGATTCGTACAACAAGCAACATATCAAATGTTTGGATGTTAACTAGAGGGGAAGAGAAAATTCACTATGCACAACCATTCATAGTAAGACCACAGCCTCTAACTCTGTCCTGCATGCAAACAGAGGGCATCCAAAAACATTGAAGTGGAGCATTCCAAATAGTCAACTGTTACAGGATCCGAGAGTGTGTTCCACAGAAGAGGATTTTGAAAGGAAAGCAGGTGGAAAGATTAAGAGATTCATTCTTCGAGTATATTCAGTCAATGTCCTTGATGATGCCATGAAATGGTTTAGGCTAAAGGATAGAGAATCCCTTCTGTACCAGAACAGGGACTACAGAATGGTTACAAGTATGAAGGATGATACTGGAGGAACTGAATGCAGACTGTTCATGGAGTACAATTTAGCGCATATAGCTATAAAGAGAATTTTTGCCAGGGTCTGGCACATTCTTGAACATGATGAGCAAATGAGGTAGATTGTGGCCTGCTTACCATCATCACATATCAGAGGACAGACAACCTAGGGAACATCTTGATACACCGTTTTTATTAACCCGGAAGGAATTCAATGAACTGGTTAAATGATCAAGGAAAGGGTTTGATAAAATGTGAAGTGTGCAAAGCTGGCAAATTTAGCCAAACTATGGGGGAATACCAATCAATCAGGGAATTGTAAGCGCGCTACTCACCCGTGAGGGTCTCAAGGTGCTGAATACCAGACCTTTGAAGGATGTAAAATTAAAATACAGGACAGGATCACATGTAACACTGAATATGTAGTATATGTTCTTCAATGTGACTGTGAAAAGTTGGAAGTACGGTCCAAAAATTGAGAGTGAGAGTTCTACAACATATAAGGGCTATCAAGAGCAATGATAAGACCTATCTCACGACCAATCACTTTATGGAGGCCCATCAGAACTCATTGGAGGGTTTTGGATATTATGGCATCAAACACATAAAGTACCATAGCAGAGGGGGTGATAGAGAATTAGAATTGAGAAGACAAGGCTCACTGCTGATTGTGATGCTGGAATTTAGACCACATGGGACCACAACAATGATGCAGAACTACATATTCATCTCTAGACCCGCCTTTCTTGTTGGGATGCCTTAGAGAACGGATTGTTATATTGGCTAATGCCACTAATAAGACAACTGATTCAGGAAGTTTATACTTTGTGATGACAGCTTGAATTATGAGAAAAGCACATTGGCATCTTTAAACATCTAAATTTGAAGTATATGGGATCAATTACTGTAGTAAATGATTGCACAATAGCACTTTCCGAGCATGGATTTGGCAATGAAATTGGCGATGTTCATGTCTAGAATCCCTTCCCTTGTTGAAAAGCTTTCAGGGATTGATTGTACCTTTATTGGATGGCCCGAATAAGACAATTGATTCATGAATGTTATACCCTGTGATGATAATTTTATTTGTGGGAAAAACCCATTGACACTTTGGAACAGCTTAACTTGAATCATATGGGATTAAGTACTGTAGTGATGGACTGCTCAACAGCACTTTCTGACCGTGGCTTTGGCATTGCAACTCATATTTAATAGCCATGGTGACACTATATCTGGGTGCTTTGAAAGATGTTGCATGTTGGCTCTCTCCTTGAACATATGTTCTTATAAGTAAAGTCTTTGAGTACTGGGCATGAACACATGCATGTTTATCACATTTGGTTAGCACTTTGCACTTTATGATTATTGAAGTATAGTAAAGAGTTTGCATATAATTTCACAGAACTTTGTGAAATGTCAGAGAATTTGACTTTACAGACAGCACTTTATGACTATGAGATCATTGTAGGGGACCGATATAGAAGCATACAGCACTTTACTATATTATTTATTGAAAACCCTTATGAACCACTGAAGAGAGGTGCCTAATTGGGTTTTGCCCTAAAGTGACAGAAACAAACTGACTTATTATGCCATCAAACAAGTGATACTGGATGCCAGAGGAGGGAACAGGCTTCTTAGGTGCAGCACTCTTGTTCCTTCCCACCAGAGCTTTTGCAGTGTCGTTGTTCTCTTTCCTTACTTTGCTGTAATCTATTTTTCCTTTCTGAGTGAACAAGAGGATATGTTAAAAAGGTTTCTGGCTAGAGGCTACCCACAGTGGGTTCTTGACAAAGCAGTAGAAAATGTGAGGATGAAGGATAGAGATGCCATCCTCTTTCAGCTCAGCAGAGGTCAAAACACAGATGAATAGGGCTGTATGAGGCTGGATACCACCTTTAATTGCAGTTCAAGGAAGGTTAAGAGAGCAATTTGCAGAAACTTGAATACCCTTTCCAATGATCAGATTATTGGATCCTTATTGAATGACAAACCAAGTATCACATACAAGAAAAGTCTGTCCCTGAGGGATATGCTAGTCCATAGCGATATCACATAGGAAGCTGACATTGGGCTGAGAACATTTCAAAGGCTTTTTTCCATGTGGTAGATGTAAAGCCTGTATTAATAGCACCAGTAGATCAGAATATGAAATACCATACAGCAAAGGCAGTAGAAAGATCACACAATTCCTCACATGTACATCTTGTTTTGTGGTTTACATTTTGGAGTGTCCATTTAACAAAAGGTATATTCGTAGCATGATACATCCAGCCAAGAAACGGATTATTGAACACATGAGAGCTATGGACGGCGGAGACCCGCACTACCCGATTGCTATACACTTTAACACTTTAGAGATAGAAACAAACTGGCATATCATGCCATTGAACAAGTGACTGACACTGGATACCAGAGTAGGGAACAGGAACCAAGCTCTCAGAAGAAAGGAATCGAGATACATTATACACTAAGAAATCAAGCTCCATTAGGGTGGAACACTGATAAAGAGTTCAGTATCTATCAACCTGGGTGATAAATGATGCCTTTACCTAGGATGACTGGTGTATCTATTTCCCTGTAAATTGAAATGTTTTTAACCTGTACTTTGTTTATTTATTTATTTAAAATAAAAAAAAATTGTCCTCATTCACCTCAGACCACGGTAACCAAACCAACCGCCTGTGCTCGATATATCCGACAAACAGGCATGGGTTATGTTCTACCCTACAGGCACAGCAATGCAGTGGTATGATACTGCCCCCAACGGGTTAGGTCCACTCTCTTATTTGGTCCAGTATTTACCGGCGACTGCTTAGATGGCCAAGCGGCAGTGAGAAGGGCCGATCGCGGTCCAGAGAGTTCCAGAGAGGTATAATCATAGGGCAATATGTTTATAAAATGGTGGAGACTCTAACTATATCCGCCCTCCTCAGTATTTAGCCATTTTAATAAAAACTCCCAGAGAGCTTTCTTCCTCCTTGATTGAGATCTTCTCAAGTCTAACTTAGATGTCGAAATAACAGAGGATAGCCAGTCAGAATGTTGAGGTGGCGAACATTCCGTCCATCTCCGACAAATTTCCCGCCTAGCCAGCAGTACTACATAGAAAAGAAATGATCTAGCTGTACCTATGACATCTTCAGAAATCCCAAAAATTATCAAAGATAGGCTTACCTTAATTTGGAGATCTAAAATTTTTGAAATGGTTTCACCAACCTTTACCCAAAAGTCATGGATAGCCGGGCAATCCTGAAACATATGTATGTCTGATGCTCTCTCCAAATCACATTTCTTGCATCTTACAGGAGGTCCTTTCGCCATCTTTGAAAGTCTTTGTGGAGTCAGGTAGGCCCTATGAATTGAGAAGAAATGATTCATCCTTAACCATGCTGGTGTAACCGTCCGAAAGAGGGTACCCAGTGATTCTTTCCAGAGTTGTTGAACAGGCTCTCCTGGTAGACAGACTCCCATAAATCTTCCGGAAGTTTGAACTCCCGTCTATTACTTCTTCGATATTCCAGTACCAGAAGGAGATTTCTTTTTCCCCACTGATTTTCTCACCAGATACTCCTCCAATAAGTTTCCTGCACCAATAAGGGATTTCTGATTTTGAGCCCAGCTCTTAAGTTGTATATATTTAAATTTGGAGATATTCCCCTCCAGCCGAGCGTGTAAAATTTCCCAGGGTAGGAGTATGCCCTCCTGAGCTAAGTCCCCCCATACACTGAGACCGGCATCCCTTAGTGGCTGCGCAAGTTTGTCCTTTAAGCAATCCGGGGTCCCCGGGGAGTCCCAGAGAGGGGCCAGGCTGGAAAAGTAGTTAAGTCCCGACAGCCTCCTGATGTTAGCCCATATTCTGGCCATTGCCTGCAACACTTTGTACTTTGTTTATTTTGTTCTAGGAGGAAACTCAGGGGATCTCTTCGGAGATGTGGACAGGCCGCCTGACCTGTGCCTCCTACCCTTTTCTTTCAGTTTGCCCCTGGGTGAAGGAGTGCGGTCACAAATAATCATTTTTTTAACTTTTTTACTTTTGTTTTGTCTCTCTGTTTAAACAGTGAGAGTATTACTGTGGTGACGGTTGCTACTTTTTGCGAGGTGTGGGAAGCTGGCTCTCTATATAGTGTCCTCAAAAGAAGTACACTGTGCCGAGAGTCCAGAGGATCCCCAAATGGTACACAGATGTAAAAGCAGATAATTCTAATGCTCTTTTTGTGGTAGCGTGGGCGAGCAGTTATTCTTATCAGAGGGTAGGGCTAAGCATTTGTTGTACTCCACACAGCCAATAAATGAGACACACACTCAAGAATAAATCCAAGACCAATTTCTAAAAATAGTGTCGATTGGTATGTCATGTTTAAGACCAAGAACACAGTTCAAAAATAAGTACTTTCAGAGTTACGATTTTTCAAAGTTGGGAAAATATATCACTTTTGTGCGCAATTACGCAACATAGAAAACAATGGCAAGAAAGAATAAAAACGCATAGAAAATAAGGCAATGCTTTCAAGAAGTTCACCTTCTTTATTTAGGTGGATGTCGGGACCAGGTCCAAAGTTCCAGCAGGAGAGTGCTGATTGTCTTGGAAGCTGGTGGGTAAAGACAAAGGGGGCTACGTAGCAACACACTGCACAGGTGGGAGGAGGTCATGAGGGCCAGGGAATCATGGGAGCAAAGCAGGTTAGTTGATGCTGGGGGCAGTGGGGCCGGGTGCAGAGTGAACAGGTCAGCTGGGCGTCGTGCATGATTGAGGTCCTCACGGTCAGGAGCAGGCAACTTGGAGATGCGATCTATGGACAGCTGGCCCACTCAGGAGGTGGGTCTCGGGTGTCTCATCATCTCTTGATGGGTGCTTGCTTCTGGTGCTTTGGGAGTCTGGAGTGGTCCCTTCTTCTCAGTATTTGCCATTGGGAGTCTAGTACCCCAGGTATTCATACCCCGCGGCTTTGGTAGGTCCTGGTGCCTCCAAACTTGGTGGGGAGGCATATCGGACCCTCAAGAGCTGTTGTACCTCTTCTTGCTTTGGTGCTGCTTTGAGGTTGTCGGGAAACAGCAAGTCGACAAACCGGACTTACTGGGATCAGTGCCTGCGGGGTGCAGGGGAGTGATACCTCACTCCAAGGGAGCTTCTTGGTGATTTCTCAAAGGGTTGTATGTGCTCCAGGGTTCTTAGAGTCCTTGCAGGTTCAGGACGACACAGCAGACAGCAATTGTTGAGTCCTTGTTGTAGCTGGCAGGGTTTGGCGCCTTTTTCTCTTAGGCAGCAGGGCTTCTGTTCTCGTGCAGTGGGTCTTCTTTTTCCAGGACTTCTCCGGTCCGATGAATCTGAGGTTCAGGTCTCGGGGAGCCACCTAAATACTGAATTGAGGAATGTTAGAAGGGGAGACAGGTAATAGCCAATGGGCTAAGCAAACACAAGGAGATGATGGACGGAGCGCTGAAAATTTTCAGACACTCACCCCCAGTCACAGATCTGGGTTGAATCCATCATCATTCTTTAGCTCACTTCACCACCTCAGTTCAGACCCAGCTATATGCAAATCAGTCTTGACCCTGTGCCTCATGGGAACAGTCCAGCCCGAACTGCCAAGCCAGGTCTTCCCTGAACCAGAAACAAGCATCCTGGGACCTGTTTCTGGGTAACACCCTTCATCAGCCAGGCTAGCTTGAATCCAGTGGCAAAGTGAGCAAGGGACCCACGTCTGGGCATACCCTGCCAACTTAGGGCGAACTAAGCAAACACAAGGAGATGATGGACGGAGCGCTGAAACTTTTCAGACACTCACCCCCAGTCACAGATTTGGGTTGAATCCATCATCATTCTTTAGCTCACTTCACCACCTCAGTTCAGACCCAGCTATATGCAAATCAGTCTTGACCCTGTGCCTCATGAGAACAGTCCAGCCCGAACTGCCAAGCCAGGTCTTCCCTGAACCAGAAACAAGCATCCTGGGACCGGTTTCTGGGTAACACCCTTCATCAGCCAGGCTAGCTTGAATCCAGTGGCAAAGTGAGCAAGGGACCCACGTCTGGGCATACCCTGCCAACCTAGGGCGAACAAAGCAAACACAAGGAGATGATGGACGGAGGGCTGAAACTTTTCAGACACTCACCCCCAGTCACAGATCTGGGTTGAATCCATCATCATTCTTTAGCTCACTTCACCACCTCAGTTCAGACCCAGCTATATGCAAATCAGTCTTGACCCTGTGCCAATGGGCTATCTACCTTTAGGGTGTCTACACCCTTTTGTAACCACTTGCTGTGGGAATAGGCACTACACTAGCCCAGATAGATTGTTTTTCTACCATCTCAAGATGGTGGAATTTCAGGAGAGGGGTTCACCTCGCCTGCCACGCCCTAGGGGTGGTGCAGGCTAAGTGGGGACCCTCCTCCTCATCAAATTAAATTTTCTTACCATTCCTCCCGCCAAAAGTGGAGCAGGAAAGGGGGCTTGGCCTCCCTATTATCTGGAGGTTCCTGGGTTGGACTTCAAAGGCGGCATCATCTTTGAAGCTTTCTGCTCAGGAAGGCCATCTTGTTCTGGAGGAGATGTGAAACACCCCCACCCAGAGCAGGTTTTGTTTCTGTCCTCTGAGAGCGCTGGCTCTCGCCCCATAAGGTCAGAAACATGTCTGGTGGCTACAGGCTGGTGAAAACTGTCCAGAAAACACACCAGTGTTTGGTTAAGTTTCAGGGGGCCCTCTAAAAGGGTCTCCTGTGTGAATTTATTATTAAATCCAACACTGGCATCAGTGAGGATTTATTAAGACAAGATGGGGCATATTTACGAGGAATACTGTGCTCCGCCACTTCTGAAACGCAGGGTTGCACCGTATTTACAAGGATACGGTGCAGCCCTGGGTTTCCCCCTGCGCTGGCGCTAATTTAGCCACCTAGTGCCAACGCAGGCACCCTTGCACCGTAGTGCAAGGGTGCCTGCGTTGCAGGGGAAGATTGTTTATGTGCAGGAAGGTGTCTCTTCCTGCACATAAACAATCTGAAATGGCGTTTTGTAACTTCTACGTGTGCTGCTTAATGTAGCACACATAGAAGTTGCAAAACGTCATTTCTTTAATGATTGTTTATGTGCAGGAAGGGACACCTTCCTGCACATAAACAATCAATGGCCTTTTGCTGTTTCTATGTGTGCTGCACAAGGCAGCACACATGGAAACAGCAAAAATGAGGAGTAATTAAACATTTCTTCTCGTTGCACCAGGGTAATCCCTGATCTAAATTTTGGCGCTGCCCCATATTTACGCCACCCTTGTAAATATGGAGCAGTGTGAAAATCAATGGGTTTTTCGGTGGAACGCCCACCACAACACCCATTGCCCACCCCTTTTACTCCAAGTATAGCATGAAAGGGTGCCTTATTTACAAGGCAGCGTTAAGCCACATTATGTGGCTTAGCGCTGCCAAGTAAATAAGGCGAAGCCCCTATCGTCACCACAACGTCAGAAAAAGTGATGTTGTGGTGGCGATAGGTGCTTGTAAATATGCCCCGATGTTTGGTACCAAACATCTTAGAAATCAGTGAAGCCATAATGGAGCTAGGAAACCCGTGTTGACAAGTATCCTGCCCATGTACACTTTATGGCTTCCATGTTCACTTACACCATCACAGAATGGACTGGACATTGTAGGAGCATATCTGCTCAAGCTGATATGCCCACACTTAGGATATAGTGCACCCTACCTTAGGGCTAAAGGCCTGCAGTAGGGGTGACTTACATATATCTTATGCAGTGTATAGGTGGCATAGCACACAGGGCTGGGTGCCATGTCAACTCTTTGGATTTTCCTGCTCCAAGGCACGCAGCCTGCAATGGCAGAGTGCATAGCCTTGGTGAGGGGGCCTTGGGGTGGCACAACCAGTGCTGCAGCCCCAGGGGACCCTATTCAGTACCCATGTCCTAGGTACCAGGGGTACCATTTACTAGGGACTTACAGGGGTAACTGAAGTGTTGCCAATTGGGATACATTTTTATGGAAAGAAAACTTGTACTGGGAACCTGATCAGCAGGGACCCAGTACTCTACAGTCAAAGTTGCATCAAAAGCCAGGCAAAAGGTGGGGGGGGGGTATTTTAACAGACACCCAGTTTCTCACACGGGGACAGTTCACCTTTATCATTTTTAGCATATTTCTTTGGATTGAGGCAAGATGCAGTTTTTCTTTGGACCACAAGACAATGGAGGACATTTCATCCTGACACTATGCCCACTTGGGCTTTGTGCAGATATTCATTTTGCATTTCTATTCACACATTGGGCATTTATTTCTAAATGATATTTCATTGGGGATCATTATAATATTTTTCCTTCACCATGGACGCCATTCATTTACTTTTTCTGTATTGTTTTTGGCAGTTTTCTCATTGAGATCATTATTGCATTTTTCCCCATATATTGAATCTTGCTTGCTATCTGTACATAGTCCACATGATTATACATGGTGCTTGATGCTGCCTATGGACACTGGTCCTATATGAACTTTATTTAATGACAGCTGCATAATCTGAATCTGCACTGATAGGATACCCTCATTTACCTTCCTGAGAGACTTTTCAATTTTATGTGCATGTCTGTATGTCATAAATGTCGTATTTGTGCAAGGGAAGAGAATGCTGCTCTTCTTTTCTCACATGTAATACAATACCACCTGATTACATTAATAAATGGTTTTCAGTATATATCATGTAGTTCATGTGCTGTACAAATTATTTGTTTGTGAAAGGTCATTCCATGATTGCACTACTGATTTATTTTGTAGTCCACTTTCTATGTATAGACACTATTTGGTGGAGCAAGTCTGTTTGTGGTTATGTGATCAAGGCTGTTGGGGCGAAATGTGTCACATTAAACACGACCTTAGAATGGCAACTCGACTGAGTGAGTGTCTACACTTGCATGTGTTTATATGTGTATATATGTATATTTATATATATATATATGGATATCTATCTATCTATCTATCTATCTATCTATCTATCTATCTATCTATCCATCTATCTATCTATATATATACACACAGCTATATATATATATATATATATATATATATATATATATATATATATATATATATATGTGTAAAACAAACTCCCCCGGTTCGAGGAGCACTCGGAAACAAACCCAGTGCAGGCAGCCAGTATTCCATCATTCAAAGCTTTATTTACAAGCCTAACGCGTTTCGGAGTTTTATACTCCTTGCTCACAGGCATCATGTACAGCTGCGCAGTTTGAAAAGAAGCATATGTCCCAGAGTTCCTTATATTCCAATTGCCCTCCAGTGGGCCTCACACTTGAGTAAGTCTATTATCGTGCATTCTGGGATGTATAGTACAGTACCTCTGATATCCTCGAGGAATGCCTCTTTTAATCATTGTTTCCTTCGTAGGCTCTGCGCAGCAACATGCAATTATTTCGTAGTTATTATTTCCTCTGGTGGGCCTCCGAACAAAAAAATCCCAGCAATTGATGCCAGTTTGTAACCCAAACGGACTTGAAAAACTTCCATGTCCTTGGCCCCTCATTGCGAGGGTGGTGCCTCCTCACGGCTGGACCGCCGTCAATTAATGTGTAAAACAAACTCCCCGGTTCGAGGAGCACTCGGAAACAAACCCAGTGCAGGCAGCCAGTATTCCATCATTCAAAGCTTTATTTACAAGCCTAACGCGTTTCGGAGTTTTATACTCCTTGCTCACAGGCATCATGTACAGCTGCGCAGTTTGAAAAGAAGCATATGTCCCAGAGTTCCTTATATTCCAATTGCCCTCCAGTGGGCCTCACACTTGAGTAAGTCTATTATCGTGCATTCTGGGATGTATAGTACAGTACCTCTGATATCCTCGAGGAATGCCTCTTTTAATCATTGTTTCCTTCGTAGGCTCTGCGCAGCAACATGCAATTATTTTGTAGTTATTATTTCCCTCTGGTGGGCCTCCGAACAAAAAAATCCCAGCAATTGATGCCAGTTTGTAACCCAAACGGACTTGAAAAACTTCCATGTCCTTGGCCCCTCATTGCGAGGGTGGTGCCTCCTCACGGCTGGACCGCCGTCAATTAATGTGTAAAACAAACTCCCCGGTTCGAGGAGCACTCGGAAACAAACCCAGTGCAGGCAGCCAGTATTCCATCATTCAAAGCTTTATTTACAAGCCTAACGCGTTTCGGAGTTTTATACTCCTTGCTCACAGGCATCATGTACAGCTGCGCAGTTTGAAAAGAAGCATATGTCCCAGAGTTCCTTATATTCCAATTGCCCTCCAGTGGGCCTCACACTTGAGTAAGTCTATTATCGTGCATTCTGGGATGTATAGTACAGTACCTCTGATATCCTCGAGGAATGCCTCTTTTAATCATTGTTTCCTTCGTAGGCTCTGCGCAGCAACATGCAATTATTTCGTAGTTATTATTTCCCTCTGGTGGGCCTCCGAACAAAAAAATCCCAGCAATTGATGCCAGTTTGTAACCCAAACGGACTTGAAAAACTTCCATGTCCTTGGCCCCTCATTGCGAGGGTGGTGCCTCCTCACGGCTGGACCGCCGTCAATTAATGTGTAAAGTGTTGGGAGTGCGAGTTCAAAGCTCTTGGGCATTTGGACAACAAAATGATTTGCGCGGCGCCCTGCCGTGGAACTCGCACCATCTTGTGAATTAAAGAGGCTGCGCAACACTGAACTGTGACCCGTTGCGATCAGCGCAGCAGATGTGGATTCAACTAACTTACCCGACATCGTGGAGCCCACTAAAGGTGTTTTAATTCAATTCAATGCTGCATAAATTAAAAACTGGCATGGAACCCACTGTGGGTGTCTCAATGTATTTCCAAGGACCACAAGTCCCTGCATGCACCAGACAAAGTCAGCGTGATGAACGTGGCCCAGTGAGGGCAGTACAGGTGCAAGCAATGAGGAAAACTCCATAAGCCAGTTTTTAGCAGTTGCCCATGAAGAAGAGGCTGCCGCCTCGAAACGCGTAGGCGAATGAAATAAAAGTTTCCTGACATGCCGAGGTTTGTTTCCGTGATTAATGCCGAAAGGTGACGTGCTGGGAGTGCGAGTTCAAAGCTCTTGGGCATTTGGACAACAAAATGATTTGCGCGGCGCCCTGCCGTGGAACTCGCACCATCTTGTGAATTAAAGAGGCTGCGCAACACTGAACTGTGACCCGTTGCGATCAGCGCAGCAGATGTGGATTCAACTAACTTACCCGACATCGTGGAGCCCACTAAAGGTGTTTTAATTCAATTCAATGCTGCATAAATTAAAAACTGGCATGGAACCCACTGTGGGTGTCTCAATGTATTTCCAAGGACCACAAGTCCCTGCATGCACCAGACAAAGTCAGCGTGATGAACGTGGCCCAGTGAGGGCAGTACAGGTGCAAGCAATGAGGAAAACTCCATAAGCCAGTTTTTAGCAGTTGCCCATGAAGAAGAGGCTGCCGCCTCGAAACGCGTAGGCGAATGAAATAAAAGTTTCCTGACATGCCGAGGTTTGTTTCCGTGATTAATGCCGAAAGGTGACGTGCTGGGAGTGCGAGTTCAAAGCTCTTGGGCATTTGGACAACAAAATGATTTGGGCGGCGCCCTGCCGTGGAACTCGCACCATCTTGTGAATTAAAGAGGCTGCGCAACACTGAACTGTGACCCGTTGCGATCAGCGCAGCAGATGTGGATTCAACTAACTTACCCGACATCGTGGAGCCCACTAAAGGTGTTTTAATTCAATTCAATGCTGCATAAATTAAAAACTGGCATGGAACCCACTGTGGGTGTCTCAATGTATTTCCAAGGACCACAAGTCCCTGCATGCACCAGACAAAGTCAGCGTGATGAACGTGGCCCACTGAGGGCAGTACAGGTGCAAGCAATGAGGAAAACTCCATAAGCCAGTTTTTAGCAGTTGCCCATGAAGAAGAGGCTGCCGCCTCGAAACGCGTAGGCGAATGAAATAAAAGTTTCCTGACATGCCGAGGTTTGTTTCCGTGATTAATGCCAAAAGGTGACGTGCTGGGAGTGCGAGTTCAAAGCTCTTGGGCATTTGGACAACAAAATGATTTGCGCGGCGCCCTGCCGTGGAACTCGCACCATCTTGTGAATTAAAGAGGCTGCGCAACACTGAACTGTGACCCGTTGCGATCAGCGCAGCAGATGTGGATTCAACTAACTTACCCGACATCGTGGAGCCCACTAAAGGTATTTTAATTCAATTCAATGCTGCATAAATTAAAAACTGGCATGGAACCCACTGTGGGTGTCTCAATGTATTTCCAAGGACCACAAGTCCCTGCATGCACCAGACAAAGTCAGCGTGATGAACGTGGCCCACTGAGGGCAGTACAGGTGCAAGCAATGAGGAAAACTCCATAAGCCAGTTTTTAGCAGTTGCCCATGAAGAAGAGGCTGCCGCCTCGAAACGCGTAGGCGAATGAAATAAAAGTTTCCTGACATGCCGAGGTTTGTTTCCGTGATTAATGCCAAAAGGTGACGTGCTGGGAGTGCGAGTTCAAAGCTCTTGGGCATTTGGACAACAAAATGATTTGGCGCGGCGCCCTGCCGTGGAACTCGCACCATCTTGTGAATTAAAGAGGCTGCGCAACACTGAACTGTGACCCGTTGCGATCAGCGCAGCAGATGTGGATTCAACTAACTTACCCGACATCGTGGAGCCCACTAAAGGTGTTTTAATTCAATTCAATGCTGCATAAATTAAAAACTGGCATGGAACCCACTGTGGGTGTCTCAATGTATTTCCAAGGACCACAAGTCCCTGCATGCACCAGACAAAGTCAGCGTGATGAACGTGGCCCACTGAGGGCAGTACAGGTGCAAGCAATGAGGAAAACTCCATAAGCCAGTTTTTAGCAGTTGCCCATGAAGAAGAGGCTGCCGCCTCGAAACGCGTAGGCGAATGAAATAAAAGTTTCCTGACATGCCGAGGTTTGTTTCCGTGATTAATGCCGAAAGGTGATGTGCTGGGAGTGCGAGTTCAAAGCTCTTGGGCATTTGGACAACAATATATATATATATATATATATATATATATATATATATATATATATATGTTGATATAGATAAAAAGTAGTCCCACAGCAGTGCGGTCTGGCTGCAAGTGCTGGCGTTTTTGGGGCAGACCATTACCCCCAACAAATGTAGCGCATGCAAGGAATTAGCGTCGCACTCCCAGGAAGTGTAAAGCTGTTTTTATTAGCACGCATCGAAAGCCACTGACATGTTTCGACTAGCCGCCTTTCTCAAAATGTCAACATTCAAATTAATGAGTGCTTCTTTGCTTGCTATTTATGGATTTCACCAAGAGGCATTATGGGAGTTAGAATCAATAGTTATTTACACAGAATCAATTATTGCACCCAGCAAAGTTGTAAACATTTTCTCCCGTGTTACACATAATGTCCCTTCAACAATAGCTATCTGTTAAGCACATCTGGACCTGTTAAACTTGAAAGCCTTCCTGTTATGGGTCGCATCAGCATCTGAGTGACTATTAAAGGATATGTCCCCTCACTGCTGAAGATACATCCTGCCGCGGTTAATTGAATAGTGTACTGAAAGTCCATGCCCTCCAGGCTGTCGTATTCTCCCAGTGTAAGTACACAACGCAACGATAAGTATTGCAGCTAAATCCCCACAGATTAAGGTCTCTTTACGTTCCTCAGAATGCCGGCCGCTGCTGCCGAAATTTAATCCAGATACAAAGTGGTCCCATGACTGCGCGCTCTGACTGTTGGTGCTGGTATTTTTGGGGCTGCCCATTACCCCAACAAAGGTAGCGCATGCAAGGAATTAAAACGTCGCACTCCCAGAAATTGTAAAGCTGTTTTTATTAGCACTCATCAAAAGTCACTGACGCATTTTGACTAACCATCTTTCTCAAAGTGGCAGCGCTCAAATTAATGAGTCCTTCTTTGCTGGCTATTTATGGATTCACCAAGAGGCATTATGAGAGTTAGAGTCCATAGTTATTTACACAGAGTCAATTATTGCACCCAGCAAATTTCTAAACATTTTCTCCCGTGTAACACATAATGTCTCTTCAACAACAGCAATCTGTTAAGCACTCCCGGGTCTGTAAAACTAGAAAGCCTTCCTGTTATGGGCCACATCGGCATCTGAGTGACAATTAAAGAATATGTTCACTCACTGCTGGGGATACATCCTTGCCATGGTTAATTGAATGGCACAATCAGAGTCCATGCCTTCCAGGCTGCTGTAGTCTCCCAGTTTAAGTACACAACGCAACGATTAGTGTCGCAGCCAATTCACCACAGAATAAGAGCTCTTTGCGTTCCTCAGAATGCCGGCCGCTGCTGCCAAAATTCAATCCAGAAACAAAGTGGTCCCACAGCAGTGTGCTCTGACTGCTGGTGCTGGCGCTTTTGGGGCAAACCATTACCCCAACAAATGTAGCGCATGCAAGGAATTAATGTCGCACTCCCAGGAATTGTAAAGCTGTTTTTATTAGCACTCATCAAAAGCCATTGACACGTTTAGACTAATGGTCTATCTCAAAGTGGTCGCCAGTAGGTAGTTACAGTGAGGACCATGTTTCCATAGGAAAAGCATTTTTTGTTTTGCTAATAACTTTGGCGCAGCTTGACAAATTTTCACAAAATTTACAAAGTTTTTGCTACAGTTGCTTCAGCTGCTGTGTTGAAAGTTTCGGGGTGATCCATCAAGCGGGGGAGAGAAAAAAGGAGGGTCTCAAATTGCGTCTCCTAATGCATTTTCCTGTAGTGATTTTGAACAGTACTACAGGCCGAACTGCTGAATGGAATTACACCAAATTTGGCAGAAAGCTAGATGCTGGTCCAAAAAGCATGCTTTTTGTGATTTGGTGTCAATCCGTTCAGTAGTTTTAGAGATATGTAAAAAAAATTAAAATATAGATATCTGGAGATGGGGATCCTTGCAGTGGACTCGCGGATCCTACTGAAATTTGTTTGGCTGCCAACACTTCAATCAGGAAGAGTTGACAGCCATCTTGGGACTCAGCTTGAAGCCAAGTCCCACAAAAAATGTAAAAAATAAAGAAAAGGATGCAGGGTAGGAATACCCTGACCCCCCAGATATGGTGGGGGGGTGGTCCAACAGGGACAATGCCTGGCGATAAAAGCATTTTTTAATTAAAATTTCCATAAATTTGCAGGTGGACCCATGGCAGAATTGAAAAGAAAATGAAGCACAGGCTCCCATACTAATCAGCCCATGGGAAGGCCGGGTCCAAAGGGCATTTTCATAAAAAAGAGGGTGTGCGCGGCCCCCTCCACGGACTCATTGATGCCCCAGGAACCACCACCTCCCCTGGCTTATTTATTTATTAATGGATGGGCCTCTTAGACACCCCAGCCTCAGAGACAGCCACCTATCTGGGGCTTGAAGATTAAAGAATGCAGATGGAGCAGCGCGGACCCCGTGCTGCCCCGGGATCCGTCACCTTCCTGAGGCTTTAATGTTAAGTAATGCGGGGGCCACGTGGACCGCCCCTGCAGCCCCGGGGACCACCACCTGCCCGGGGCAAATTCTAACAAAGGGGGGCTACTCACCCCCCCTCCTGGAGACGACACCCCAGGGGCAGCTCCTGCTATATCCCAAGGTACCCACACCCGGGACATAGCTGTTTGCTATGGATTGGCGGGAGCTTTACCGCTCCCGCCAAGCCATAGCAAACTGTGCTTCTTTTCAGCAAGTGAGAGCATTGAAAATGCTCTTGCTTGCTGAAACCAGTGCACAATTTCTTTTAACAGAGAGGCAGCTGCATGTTAGGAGCTCCCTCTCTGTAAAAGCAGAGCCAGCTCTACAGGGCCTTGAGGCTCCACCCACGGTCCCCAATAGAGTTGGTGCCATGGAAGGGAAGCAATCAAGAGGTGGCTAATAGTTATAGGACGAAGGACGCAATGGAGAGGCTAAATCCTTCAAAAGGTGTCCAATAAAGAACAGGTTGGATTGGCCTCCCATCCTTTCGGTGGAAACTTGGATAGAAGCAAGGATTCCCATAACAGAAGTTGAATTATTGCGGAACAGTGGATTTAGGAGAACTTTGAACAAGGTTGAGGTGAGAATAAGTCAAATTGGGCAAAAGAGTGCTCTGGTGTTCTGAGTCCTGAGGAGAACCCCAAAATAAAGATAAGGGTTTGAAATGCATCAACTGTTTTCATCTACCCGACAAGTGCATTTCAAACTTAGGCACTACTGGAGCTCACAACCAACCAACACAATCCTCAATTGTATTAGAGTTTTTTCCTCCTAAGCTCCTTATGGGCGCTGTTTGGTTTTGGCCCATTTAACAAGGAGCTATAAACTAAGGAGAACAATAGAAACTCCTGGGGCAGTGTAAAAATCAGAACCTGGGCTTGAGAAACATTTGGAATTAGATTTTTTTCTGTGGAACTAGTAGTAGTCAAGCCTTTTGCGATAACATCACCCAACACTTCAGGAATAAGGTTGACCAAATCTATAACCTATTTAGTGCCTCTGGGAATAAGTACCTTATGTCGCAATCAGACAACAGCACCGGCCAATTTCAGCCCAGTTTCAGTCCCGGAACTAATAGCTAAGGTTCTGGAGAACATCTTTAATTCCATGTTTCGCACAGGCATTTTCTCCTTTGTGGAAGAAAGCATCTATTCTTTCCCTTCTAAAAAACCTAAATTTGACTCAGACGCCCCCCCTAATTACTGACCCATCTCCAGACTTCCCTTCCCAGCTAAAATCATAGAACAAATCATGAACATTCAACTAACACAGTTCGTTAAAGAGAACAATATATTGGACCCGACTCAGTTTGGCTTCAGATCAGAAGATAGCACAGAGACGGCACTCATTAAAGGTACGGATGAACTTAAAACCATCCTTGATGGAGGCGGCAACATGGCTTTGATATTACTTGACCTATCTGCGGCCTTCGACACCGTAGAATCAGGGGTCTCCAACCTTTTCTGTACTGAGAGCTACTTATGTTCAATGAAATGCATTGAGAGCTACTAATATTATTAGTGTTATATAACTTCAATTTCCTTATATGTATATTAATTCAACCAAGTGAAAGGTTTCTAATTTAATAAACTGGGCTGCACACAGGTGAGCTACTCAGAGGTAGCTGGAGAGCTACAGTAGCTCACAAGCTACTGGTTGGAGACCCCTTACTATACCATCGTCTGGAGTCCATAGGCATAAAAAGTACAGCCTTGAAGCTACTTAAAGCGTTCCTAAAAGATAGGGAAAACACAGTGATGCTAGATAGCTTCAGCTCCAAGACCTTCTCGCTCCCATGTGGGGTACAGCAGGGGTCCTCACTTAGCCCCACCCTTTTTAACGTATACGTATCAGAACTCGCCCCGCTGATTCGATCCTTTGGTTTTTCACTCTCCTCTTACACAGATGACACACAAATTGTGTTATCTGCTGCTAATGAGGTTTAGTACACTAGCTCTCAGCTTCATAACTGCATGAGAGAAATTGGCACCTGGATGGACAAGCACTGCCTTAAGCTAAACTCGGATAAGACCGAGGTTATCCTCTTCGGAAACAATCCCCACTTTTTGACTCCTGCTAGTTGGCCAGTAGAAATGGGCCCGCTCACATTGCCAGCTTCCAAAGTCAAGAGTCTGGGAGTGATTCTTGATAATAAACTAAACCTCAGTAAGCAAGTCAACACCATCATATCTTCCTCCTATAATACTCTAAGAACCATTAAAAAGATTCTCCAATACATACCTATTAATTCTAGGAAAACAGTCATATCCTCCCTCATTCTATCTAATATTGACTACTGTAATGGCCTATACATCAGCCTGCAGAAACAATACATTAACAAACTGCAGGTCCTACAAAACTCTGCCGTCAGATTGCTCCTTAACCTTCCTAAACATCATTCAGTCTCCCAAGCCATCAAGGATATGCACTGGCTTACTGTCAGGAATCAGATCAAATTTAAAGCCCTCTGCCTCACTTTAAAGGCCTTACATGACACGGGTCCAGAATTTATGAAACAAGCCATCTCTTGGTGTGTTCCTAGCAGGAACCTCAGATCATTGGGAAACCATAAAGTCACGACCTCTAGGTTCAAGAAAACCAAATGAAGTGGTAGTAGTTTCCTCTCTGGAAAACTAGTAAGTGGAATCTGCTGCCTCTACAAATTAGATCAACCTCATCGTAACAGGTTTTCAGAAACTTCTCAAAACTTGGCTTTTTAACCTGTAACTCCCCACAGCCTTCCTCTCATGTCCTCTGCTGAGTTCAGTGCCAAGACGCCCTTGGGTATATGTTGCGCTCTATAAAGTTTTTAACATAACATGATTTTTTTATATCTTCTATTTGTATATATTTCATATTGGTGTTATATTGATTTGATTCCCCCCCCAAAAAACTGTCTTTTATGTTTGTTGATTGAGTTTGCTCTGTATAATTAAAATATTAAACTGCCTGTATTTTTCTAAATATGAGAGTGTTATACCAAAAAAGGTTTTTTGATAAGAATGAGTAAGTAAATGGTGATCATAAGAATTGAGTTATATGATCTCGGATTTGAATGAATGTGTGAAGTGATATCATTACTGGCATGTGTGAGTTTTTTTAGTTTAAATAGGGCATAGCCTTACTGATTAAGAGCCTCACCCTGTAAGATTATACATACAGTTAGGCCGGGCCCTGGGGTCCCCGGGGCCAAAACCAGCCCAGGAAAGGGTGGTCACGTGGCCGTCCTCCCCACCCCTTTCACCACCACCTTGTAAACGTACCCCCTGATACACAACTGGTTGGGGGATGAAGTCCCCTTGGCTGTAGAGTATCCTTGGGGGCCAACAAGCCCTCCTGTTACCTCCAGTAGGTCCCAAACAGTGTGATTGCTGAGAGTTCTTTGGAGGCCACATTTCTTTCTCTACCACTCTGCGAAGGCACCTCCTGGCACACTGCTGGTTGGGGAATGAAGTTCCCTTGGATACTGAGGGTCCTTGGGGGCCAACAAGCCCTCCAGTGTCCTCCAGTAAGTCCCACAGAGTGCAATTGCTGAGAGGACTTCAGAGGCCAAGCCCACTTTCTCCACCACTCTGCAAATGCGCCTCGTGGGGCATTTCTGGTTGGGGATGAAGTCTCCTTGGCTGCAGAGGGTCCTTGGGGGCCAATAAGCCCTCCTGTTGTCTGCAGTAAGTCCCACACAGCGGAATTGCTGAGAGGTCTTCAGAAGCCACGCCCTCTTTCTCCACCACTCTGCAAATGTGCCTCCTGGTGCATTGCTGGTTGGGGGTTGAAGTCCTCTTCGATGCTGAGGGTTTTTGGGGGCCCAGAAGCCCTCCTGTTGCCTCCAGTAAGTCCGACACAGCAGGATTCATGAGAGCTGGTTGGAGGCCCCGTCCCCTTTCTCCACCACTCTTCAAACGTGACTACTAGTTTTAAAAAACATAGAAATTCACTTAAAAAAACAAAGGTTACAGGGACATTTTTGTTAAGAAATAGAATTTGAAAAACCTTAGAAATTCACTTAAAAAACACAGGTTACAGGATCGTTATAGTTAGGCAATAGAATTTAAAAAGACATAGAAAGTCACTGAAAAACATAGGTTACAGGGACGTTATAGTTAGGCTCAGATTTCACTTGTAAAAGGAAGGGTTTCTCTTGGGTAATAGATCACAAAAGGTCAAACTGCACTACATCCAGTCATACAACTATATAAAAACATAAAGCATTCAAGTGTACTAGATTCACTTGAGATTCGGGACCCAAAAATCAATTATAAACACGCAAAGCAAACTCTTTTGGATATCACAAGAAATCTCATTTATTAAAACCACAATTCATAAAAACCATAATTTAAACCGATAAGCAACAGTTAAAAATGTATATCAACAAATTTCTACATGTGACAAAAAGAAGAAATTATATCAATATATACGAGAGACAGAAAGCAAGTGAAACACTAAGAATCATCATAACTTGGTTAATTCCACTGAATCAATTATGTTGGAGTCTATCATTTCTAATATGATTAGGCTCAAATGTTCCTCGAATTTAACAATACAAAAGGGGGGCGTTGACGCGTTTCAGTGGACTCTATTTTTTCCTAAGCCATCAGTTTGATCTTGACAAAGGATTGAATACCCTTTTTTTCCCCCCCTGATGGGATGGTTTTACCATGATGTACGTTGCTTCAGCACAATGGAAGGCATACATGAGATTGTGCTAAAAGTAAGAGAGACAATAAAATAAAAGTCCTGAAGAAGGTGGCTTAGGAAAAATAGAGTCCACCGAAACGCGTCAACGCCCCCTTTTGTATTGTTAAATTTGAGGAACATTTGAGCCTAATCATATGAGAAATGATAGACTCCAACATAATTGATTCAGTGGAATTAACCAAGTTATGATGATTCTTAGTGTTTCACTTGCTTTCTGTCTCTCGTATACATTGATATAATTTCTTCTTTTTGTCACATGTAGAAATTTGTTGATATACATTTTTAACTGTTGTTTATCGGTTTAAATTATGGTTTTTATGAATTGTGGTTTTAATAATTGAGATTTCTTGTGATATCCAAAAGAGTTTGCTTTGTGTGTTTATAATTGATTTTTGGGTCCCGAATCTCAAGTGAATCTAGTACACTTGAATGCTTCATGTTTTTTATATAGTTGTATGACTGGATGTAGTGCAGTTTGACCTTTTGTGATCTATTACCCAAGAGAAACCCTTCCTTTTACATTGACTGTATTTGGTACCCTGTCTCTTGGTGAGTGGGGCCTCTCCTTTTTGTTTTGATCAGATTTCACTTGCACAAAACCAGTGAAAATCAGCAGTCATAGTTAGCTGAGCTAACTATAACTTATACCCCACAATACACTGCTTATGACCTCACATATTACATCACTCATGACATGGTCACCAACATCTCTGATGACATCACTGATGACATAATCCACAGAATTACTCACACACCCACTCACACCCCATACAACCTCTCATATGCCCACTCACACCCATACAACCACTCACATATCCATTCACAGACCCATACCAGTACTCACATACCCACTCATTCCTCCATTGAGCCACTCACACACCCACTCACTCGCTCATACAGCCACTCATACAACCAGTCACTCACCCATACAGTCACTCACTCACCCACTCATTGACCCATAAAGACTCTCAACACAGCTACTCACTCACCCATACAAGCACTCACACACTCACTCACACACCCACACAATCACTTACATACTCATTCACACATCCATACAAGCACTCACACATCCACTCACTCATCAGTACAGCTGTTCACATAGACACTCACTCTCCAATACAGCCACTCACACACTGACCAACATAACCAAACACCCACTCAAACAGCCACTCACTCACCTATACAGCTACTTACACACCCAATCACTCACTCATACAGCCATGCAGATACCCACTCACCTATACAGTCACTACACACCCACTAACTCACTAACCCACCTATAGAGCCACTCACACTGCCACTCACTCACCCATACAGCCACTGACACACCCACTCACTTACCAATACAGCTACTCAAACAGCATCTCACTCACCCACACCCACTTATACACCCATACAGCCACTCACACACCCATACACATAAGGATACATACAGTCACACAGCCACTCACATGAAGTATGTTAGAAGTAGTATCACTTAGTAGAAGTGCATCTAGTATACTAATTTAACTTTTGCAGTAGGTTAGTATATATAATTTTGACACCCATAAGCTGTTAAAAGCATTTACACTTACACTAATTTGTTGATGTCATCAATGATGTCATTTGAGATGTAATCAGAGATGTCATGAGTGATATCACCGACCATGTCATGAGTGATGTAATTTATGAGGTCATAATCAGTGCATTGCGGGGTGTAAGTTATAGTTAGCTCAGGTAACTATGACTGATGAATTTCACTGGTTTTGTACGTGTGAAATCTGAGCCTAACTATAACGTCCCTGTAACCTTTGGTTTTCTCAGTGAAATTATATATATCAGTCCGTGAGTGATCTGGATCGGGAACGCTTGGAGAAAGCGAAGCATGTATTTTCTGATATCGAGGAAATGATCAGCAGTATCGCTGGAGGAATCACAGCAGATGATTCAGGTACGCTGACATTGAAGCAGAAATTGATTAAATTGGAAAAACTGTCTAAAAAAGAAATAAGCAAATGGTGGGAGCTAACCTCGCTGATAAAGTATCTTGAAGTGAAACGGGTACCGCGAGGGTTGCGGATTTTCACAATACCAACATATGAAGTCCCACATCCAGGGCTGTTAGAGGAATGGGCAGACTTCACTGCCAAAACAAGTACAGGCATGATAGAGATTTTAGTAAAATATGCAGAATTAGATTTGGGCAAAATACGAGAGGAATTAAGACTTCTGCGAAATGAAATAGTTAACATGGAAAATCAAAATTTCGCAAAAGAATTCAAGGATAAAATGGTGGAACGATTACAAAGACATGAAAAGAAAGTAAAACTAAAAAAACAACAGAAATTCCAAAGAGACAAAAAGATTACATGGAGGGACGTATTCTAACATTTGCCCAAAAATATGACACCTATAGAAAGGAATTTCTTCAAGAGGACACGCAGAGAAAACAGGATCTAATTTCCTCTGGGTCAAGCTCTGATATCAGTATTGATGATGGTGATAACTCTGGAGTCAGGGCTGGAGCCTCGGGTTTTCACAACGAGTACCGCCTAATGAGAAAGGCAGAAAAACCAAAGAAGGACGGACCTCCCCGGGGAAGAGGACGGGGGAGAGGAAGAAGAAAAGACGACGGCAAGGATGCAGGATCCGACGAAGCAAGTGGAGAAGGAATACAGGGCAAACACAACCTACGTCAGAAGAAGAAAACATAGAAGAAAAACTGACTGTGCTTAACCTATCACAAAGGGAATTGACCAAAGATGAAACAACACTATTAGAGTTTTGTCTCTCTTTTGCCCGACCTCAGGGTTTGACGATGCTCAAGCCAGAATCGATCTGTTTTTGTTCATAAGAAAATTAAAATTGAACAAAATTCATAAATCAAAAAGCCAGCCATGTCTCATTGTTGATACACCATCATGTGATTTAGCTATCGGGGAAGCAGAAGGACTTTTGGTTCTGGAAACATTACATAGAGAAAGTGAGGGCAGAGATCCCCATGTAGATATGTGTAGGAAAGTAGGATCTGCTTCTTATGGTTACCCCCACTTTTTGCTTCATGTTACACTGTTTTTGACTAGTCTGACTGGGATCCTGCTAATCAGGACCCCTGTCTATCTGCTTTCTCCCTAAAAATGTTATGCCATGTACTTAGGTACACTCCAGATTGGATACTGGAGTACCCTTATCAGTCCCTAGTATATGGTACCCATGTACCCAGGGCATAGGTACCCCAGAGGACTCCCATGGGCTGAAGCAAGTTTTATGCCACCCATATGAAGCCATGCAAAATGGATCTACAGGCCTGCCATTGCAGCCTGTGTAAGTTGGTGCATGCACCACTTACTAAAAATATAGGTTTGCTATATCTAAGGGTCACTACACTTAATTTGAAATTTGAAATTTGAAATTTGAAATTTGTACTTGTAAAGCGCACCCATACCCCCAAAGGGGTGTCCAGGCGCTGTACGCATACCGCTGTGGAACCCTTCCTGGCTTTTCCCTGTGAAATGTCCACTCCTGGGCACCCCCAGGGTAAACCAGGCATCCCAGCGCTGTTGGGGCCGTTGTGGAGATTAAGCAAGCTATTGCCCAGAGTTGCAGAGTGGGACCCATGATTAGAATAGGCACCGAGGCGAGAATTATCAGGTCCGAGGAAATTGAGCCCAAGACCCGCCGAGGCGGGAATTGAACCCTGGTCCCGGGCCAGATCTCTGCATCAGGGTCTGCCGTTCTAACCATTGAGCCACACTTCTCCACCTATAAGTCACCCCTATAGCAGGCCTTGACAATCCTGAAGGCAGGGTGCTTGGTTCTAAGTGAGATGGTGCCACTGCATGAGCAGGAAACCCCTGCAGTCTATGGAGTCCATTCTCCCAGGTTGTTAGTGCTACAGCCATTTAGGACATATAGAGTGGCATTACGCCACCGCGTGATGACCAACTCTAAAACGGCTGAAAGTAAGACTATCGTGTTTGGTATCAAACATTGTGGAATCATACCTCCACACCGGTACCCGGTGTGGGAGGTATGATTCCACCCCTCAGAAACAAGCTTTGTGAGGTCCCTGGTGTTCCCGGTACCAGCCTTCTAGTCCTAGGCAGCCCAAAATGGTTGCTGCAGGCCAGAGACACATTCCTGCCCTCCTGCTGCTGAGCCAAGCTTGAGCAGGGTAAGGCAGAACAATAGGCATCCTGTCACAGGGAGGTGTGACCACCTCCCAGACAGGATTTAGTGTATTGGGCCTGGGTGGGTGCGCTTTGGCAGCGACCGAAAGTCTACATGAGTGGCACATTTGGTGTCCCTGTGCATAGTCCAGTTCAAACCACTCCTGGGAGCCACTGGCTCCTGCTCTGGCACGAAACTGGACAAAGGACATGGGAGTAACCTCCCCACTGTCCTGACCCTCCCCTCGGAAGGTCCCCTGAATCTGTCCAACCCTCTCCCGTGGGTACAAAAGGGCTTACCTGGCTGTAGGACCCTAGATTCGACGTGGACAAGATTCTGATCAAGAAACCACTGACCTTCGACCTTCTGGACACTCTGGACTTTGCTGGACTTCGTTTGGGCCCGACTTCATCTCCCTCTCAGTCTGAAGCATCGTCTGTGCACCATACAGGCTCTGTGCAGGACCTGTGGAGCATCAAGGACAACTGAAGATATCTCCCTTGGGGTGAAGGAGTCACTCCCCTGCATTCGCAGGCACCATAACACAACTGACCTGTCTGCTGCTCCTGAGCTTCTATGGACTCTGAAGGCTCCAGCAACACAGGAGATGGGTTTCCAAGTCCCTCGAGGTCCAAGCTGCCCTCTCACCAAGTTTGAGGACAGAATCCCTCGTGGGGGCTGCAATGCCCGTACCCCTGTGCACCGCGTACTTTGGAAATGCATATGCTTGTTGGCGTTCCCAAAACAAGTACACTGGGATCCAAGTAGCCCCAACCTCTGGCATCATTTCCACCAAAGAACTTCGGCCTCCTTGCACTGAGTGCCCCGTGGGTTGTTGCTTTGTAAATCTGCTCGAGGTCCCCTCGCGACTCCTGTGCCTCCGACCTGTGGGTCCTCTTGAGGGTCATCTTTGCTTTTCTTGGGCTCCCCTAGTTGCTCCAGGCTTTCCCTGATATCCCTCTGTTTGGTGAGTCTCCTGGACCTTGCTGGTCCGAACCGTAACCTTTCTTGACCATCATGGGTTGCCGCTGCCAAGGCTTGTTTGTGCTCCAGCCGGACACCGACCCCTCAGCACTCAACATCCTTCATGGGACAGCTCATATCCGGCTCCTGGTTGTCCTCGACATCTCCTGGTCCCGGTGGCTGCAGAGTCAAGAACCCCCTCAACGCACCTGAAGCACCCGACATCGGTGGGCATTCGTCTACCGAGCCCCTGGTCACTCCTGAGTGACCCAGACTCTGTCTCCTTTGCTTTCATGTACTCTTCATCTAGAATCCACCTTTGGATTTCATCGGACACTTTTCTTCTTACCCGCAGTGGCATTTCCTTGAAGTCCTCCATTGAGATCGACGGCGGTTTCCGACACCACTTCAGCCCTATGCACCCAGCTTCCCTGGGATAGGTAACTCTGGTACTATGGTATCCACGGGTGGGGTGGCTCTTCAACCTCATATGATCCAAAGGGCTTCTTCGTAATCCACTGGGAAGGGTCCTTAAAATTTAAAACTGCAACCGCAACTCTCCCATAGAATTGTACGTGCACGTGGTTGTGTTCCCACACTGTACCCGTCCTCCGTGGGGTCCCTACTTACTCACCTTGGGTGGTTCCTTGGGGTCCCAGTGATTCTACATCCTCTAGATACTGTCTCGACTCGAGTCGTGGTTCTTATACCACTATTTTAGTATATGGTTTGGTCTCCCCCTGGAGCCCACTGTGTATTATTGCTACTTACAATTGTTTCTGTGCTACAGTATTGTGTGCTTTGTGTTTATCTGCTTGTAGCAGATACTGTGAGGTATTTAGAGTGTGTTATAATAATAAATACATATTTTTATAACTACTGTGTGGTTCTCCTTTCATTTAATGAATACAATAAGGTTGCATTCTGGTAAAACAAGCTGCTTAACATTCCTTTAAGACTAAGCCTGAAGGCTGCTCTCCCCTGCTACCACTTGGATAGCTTTCTAAGGTTATCTTTGACCTCTTAAATCACCATAAGGGTTGTCTGGACTGGTACAGGGTGCCCACTTTAATTAGTGGACAGCATATACCAGGCCAACTTCTCACAATATGGAACATCTAATGCAGGATTTGGGGATTGATATTAGATCATCCAGCATGAGTGGTTTTAAACTGAGGTCCCGCACTATCCCCATTACAGCCCATGATAACTTTGATGTTTTTCATGAAATGGTCATCAAAGATTTAGTCCAATTGAGGTAGAAGAGTGTGGTGCATACTAATAATTTAACACCAGAACTGAGGAAGGCATTACAATCCCTAAAAGAGGATGCCTCCATTGTGATCAAGTTAGTGATAAGGGAGGGAATGTTGTAATTATGGACTCAGATAAATACAATCAAGAAGCTATGAGGCAATTGGAGGATGTTAAGTGCTATGAGGTGATCACGTGTGTGGAGTACCGAGCTTGTGTGAATAAATACCAAACACAGCTCAGGAATTGGTATGATGCTACTATTTTAGACCAAGATGAATAAAAAAATTTAAGATCTGAACATTCCAAGATCCCCTCATTTTACTTACTGCCAAAAGTTCATAAAAAACTACACACTCCCCCTGGGAGACCTATTGCCTCATCGAATGAAAGCTTCTTGGAAAATGCAGCTATACACATCAATTCTTTCCTTTTTCCTTTTGTAAAAACACTTCCATCATATTGCAAAGATAGTGGGGATTTCCTCACCAAAATCAATAATCTCACTTTGAGTGATTCCTACATCATGATTACACTTGACGTAACTGCTCTTTATACCTCCATCCATCATGATTTCGGGGTGCACGCTTGTGAGTACTATTTGAAAAAAAGACCAGCATGCTTTCTGGAACACACTCGTATGCTTTTGGAGATGATCCGTGTCTGCTTAAAGGACAATATCTTCATGCATGACGGGAGTCTGTACAGGCAAATAATGGGGACTGCAATGGGCACCTGCTTTGCCCCCATTTTTGCCAATTTAGTTATGGGCTGGTGGGAAAAGCAGGTGGCCTGGACTGATGAAAATGCGGAGTAAGTGCAACATACTCTGATCTGGACCCGTTATATTGACTATCTGTTCCTGTTGTGGAGCGGGTCCAGATCAGAGGCAGAAGAATATGTTAGAATTCTTAATGAAAACACTTTCAACCTACATTTCACTTTACATATGAGTTCCAGCAAGATAACCTTTCTGGATATTTTGCCACAAGTGAAGGAGGGTAAAATCAACACTTCAGTGCATCGTAAGGTGACAGCTGGGAATAGCACTCTGCATTTTAATAGCCAGCATCCGACACATTTGAAAGAAAGCATTCCTAATGGGGAAACATTGAGGCTTAAACGGATTTGTAGCCAGGAACATGAGTTCCAAGGCCAGTTGCAAAAAATAAATGAGAGATTCTGCAAGCGAGGATATTCCCTGAGAACATTAAATATGGCCAGACTGAAATCTGAAAACATTACTAGAAATCAGCTTCTTTACCCCACTGATAGAGCGAAAAAGGAAATTGCACCAGCCAGATTTATTACATGTTTTAATCACATGTCCCCCAAAGTACATCAGATCATGAGAAAACATTGGCAGGTAGTAAGAAATGATACAACGGTTGGAAAAGATTTACCAATGGCACCACCGGTAACTTACAGAAAAGGCAGGACATTGGGGGATAGTCTAACACATAGTTATTTTACAAGGAGCTGTAAACCTGACACGTGGTTGTCTAATACGAAGGGGTTTTTCAAATATAATCATTGTAAAGCCTGTAGAATGGTGAGAAATGTTTTGACCTTCGAGTCCGCTGATGGACAAAAAAGGAAGGTTAATGGGTTTTACAATTGTAACACAGATCATTGTGTCTATGTGCTTAGCTGTCCTTGTCCCCTAATGTATGTGGGGAGTACAATCTTCCCCTTAAAGAAATGCATACCAGCACACCAGCGGGCGATCAGGAATCATGATTTTACATACTCAGTAGCTAAACATTTTTATGATAAACATGAAAGTGACCCTGGGTTGTTGATGTTCTTTGCCGTGGATAGAATCCCCCCAAATATAAGAGGAGGTAATAGAACCATGAATCTGAGATGCCTGGAATCAAGATATATTTTGGATTTACATATCAAATTTCCAGGTGGGTTGAACAGGGATGAGGAATTAGAAGTGCATTTGGGATGGTCGCCGACCATGACCATTTTTCGCCCTCTTTCTTTCCACGTCCCATCCCCTCCTGGATTTATGATTCTGGTATGGAATGTTGAGCTGTGACATAATGGTTAATCTTTGCACTTAGACACCTTAGGCATTTTTACTTGTTTTATAAATTTATAGCTATTTATGATATTTACATATATAGAATGATGATATTTATAATGTGTTTGATATGACTATACCTAATATGAATTTTATAGAAATATTATATATGGGATTAATGTATATTATGTCCAGGCTCATTATCAAATTACTAATTATAACTTCCTTGCATAATAGCTTCTTAAACATTGGAAATGTATTTGGGGTGATCCCAATGCTCTTTTTTAGCTAATGCTCTCCAGAACAAGCGATTAGTATTATTCCCTCGACCATTTGATGCATTTATATTAATTGGATTTGTGCACTGACCCAAGATATTGCACCGTTAACCTCCAAGGTTCCATAGTCCAAGCATGATGTACATAATGTAATGAAATAATAAGTTGGCTTTTAGATATAAGATTTTTTATAAATATTAAAAAATAGTAAAAATAGAAAAATAGGTATAAAAACAGGAACATATATGAATATGTAACAGCCATCAAAACAATTCAGTCGGAACATGATTATGACAGAGAGGGAAACAGAGGTGTTTCTTCTATGTTTATGATTGACTGTACCTTTAAAATGCTTGATTTGCAATGCAGTGTGACTTTGATAAAAGCTGGGACCAGCCGAAACGCGTCAGGATGGACATGGTGACGGAGATTTAAAGAAATAAAAAGATTTTTGACTTGCCTGGAGTGCCCACCTCTGCTCTTTCCTACGAGAGTGTTTGAAGCCTATATATATATATATATATATACATATATACATATATATATATATATATATATATATATATATATATATATATATATATATGGAAACTGAAAAAAACAAAGGTTAATTCGTACAAAACCAGAGAAATTCGTCAGTTATACTTATTTGAGATAACTATATCTTACGCCCCGCAATGCACTGCTTATAACCTCACATATTACATCGCTCATGACATGATCGTGACATCACTGAATGGGTAGAAATGGTATGCAGACGGCTTTTGCTGAGCCAGATTTATGTTCAAGTTTTAATAAAAAGGAAGTAGCATCAGTTTTTTATGACTCTGGGAAGGAACAGCGTTTTAGAACCTTGGAAGGGAAAACCCAGATAATGGCATATTTACCTTTCAGAGTCCCAGACTGCCCCCTGTTTACCTGTGGCAGTTACGTGGGCGATGGGTGCCTCTGCGATGGCAAAACAGTTCAAATGATGATACATTTTATGTTGTTTTGTAAATTTTATGAATTTTATACTAGGTTGTTTTTAGTTCCTCTGTTTAAAAAAAGTACTATAATATTAGGCAGTTTAGAGCCGCATTTTTACTGGTTCTGCAATTATCTGACATGGAAATTTGCTTACATGTAGGCTCATTCTTGAACCATTCTGTCAGGGCCTGTGGCACTTTGTTTTTCTAAACTATGCTGCTATTTTCTATAATTTCTGCCATATTTATTGTCTTGATATTTGTCTTTTAAACCACCCTGAAATGTTTTTATTTGCTGTATTTATGTCACTATTATGGGCGAAAAGTTTGTCCGAATAAAGTTATTTTGATGATGATGATGACATCTCAAATGACATCACTGATGACATCATTGACTGCATCATCCACAGAACCACTCACACACCCAGTTACACCCTAATACATCTCATACACCCACTTCCATACAACCACTGACATACCCATTCACAGACCCATACAAACACTCACACACTATTTACTGATACATAGAGCCACTGACACATCATCTTACCCATACAGCCAATAACACAACCACTAACTCACATATACAGCCACTCGTGCACCTATTCACTGACCTATACAGCCATTCACACATCCAGTCATACAAACCTATAGAGAGTTATACACCCACTCATACACCCATATAGCCACTCACACAATGAATCATTCACCCATACAGCTACTCACATACCTACTCACTCACCCATCCAGTCACTCACACATCTACTCACATTCTCATATATATATATATATATATATATATATATATATATATATATATATATATATATATATATATATTATCTACTGGCGGTCGCCAGTAGATAGTTATAGTTACAACCTATTATCCATAGGAAATCCGCGACATTCTATTTGAAATAACTCTCTTGCCAGTTGACGTATCTTCGCAAAATTTTCAAACTTTGTGGGGCGCTCCGGTCCGCTCCTACCCTGAAAGTCTCGGGGGATTCGTCAAGCGGGGGCCGAGAAAAAGGGGGTCCCAAAACGTGTTTTCCCCATGCAATTTTCCATAGGAAACTTTAGACACGGCTACAGCCTGAACTGCTGAACGGAATTACACCAAATTTGGCAAAGAGGTAGTTCTTGGTTCAGAAAGAACCCTTTTGTTAAATGGTGTAAATCCGTTCAGTAGTTGCTGAGAAAATCAAAAGTAAAAGTATATATATATCTATGGCCGCGTCGGATTCGCGCACCCTCCCGATCACGAGCTGCATGCTAATTGGCTGTCAACACTCCAAATCAGGAAGTGTTGGCAGCCATTTTGTCCCTCGGTAGAACCGAGGGGCAGAAACAAGTGCGCAAAGCACACAAAGGGGGCAGGGTAGAAACACCCTGACCCCTAGGGTCTGCTCAGGGGTCCCACAAGGACCCCTGGGGAAAATTTTTTTTTTTTTAAATCGGCAGGATGCACTCAGGGTGCGCGAATCCTGCCGAAAAAATCAAAGCGCGGTCTCCCGCGCTTTGATGTAATTGGCCCCCGGGTGGCCAAGGTCCGGGGGCATGCTGGGGGGTTAATTTTATGTGTGGGGGCCTCTAAGGGCTCCCCAAGCCCCGGGGACCACCACCCCGGGGCTTTATGTATGATGGTGCGGGAGGGCTCTGAGCCCTCCCGCAGCTCCAGGGACCGCCACCTCCCCGGGGCTTCTTTTTATTTTTGAAAACCTGTGTGGGGGCTCCAGCCTCCACACGCCCCGGGACCACCACCTCCCCGGGCTTTCAAAATGTAAGGAGGGGGCCGCGCGGCCCCCTCCTGGAGCCTGTGGTGGCCCTGGGGACCGCCACCCCCAGGGCCGGCTCCTGCAGTGTCCCGGGTGCCTACCCCCGGGACACTGCTGTTTGCAATGACAGGACGGGAGCCTCGCGGCTCCCGTCCTGTCATTGCAAACTGCTTTGGATATTGGAAGAGAGAGCAGGAAACCTGCTCTCTCTTCCAATATCCAAAGCTGATTGCTTTCCACATGGGGAGCAGCATGTTAGCTGCTCCCCATGTGTAAACCAATGCCGGCTCCCGTAGGACACGGGGAGCCGGCGGGACTGTGGGGGTTTGGGGACCCCCCACAGTCCCCAACGAGAGGCCAGGCCCTGGGGGATGGGGTCCCCGGGGCCATAGTGGCTGTGGAGGGGGCCACGCAGCCCCCTCCCCAAAGGTAAAAAAGTAAAAAAAAAAAAAGTGCGAAGGCCGGCCCCGGGGATGGGGTCCCCGGGGCCTTAAATGGCCTGAAGAGGGGGCCACGCAGCCCCTCCAAATAAAAAAGAGGCCATGCCCCGGGGATGGGGTCCCCGGGCCAATACAGGCCCCTTCCCGTTTTTAAAAAAAAATTTAATTAAAAAAGGGGTAAGGCCCTGGGGGATGGGGTCCCCAGGGCCTAAAAATAGGAAAAAGGAAGGGGGCTACACAGCCTCCCTTCAGGGGGAAAAAGAAAAAAAAAAAAACGATCGGGCCCGCAGGCCCCGCCCCTTCCTTCACCACTCTGCAAACGCGCCCTGGCGCGTTTGCAGAGGGGGAACGACCCCTTGAATACTGGGGTCCCTGGGGGCCAACTAGCCCACCAGGAACCTCCAGTATGCGCCAGGGGCTGCCTTGCAGAGAGGTGTACAGAGGCCACGCCCCTTTTACACCTCTCTGCAACGCAGCTCTGTGGCGCTTTTGGAGGTATATGGTGGGCTAGTTGCACCCCAGGGACCTTCAGGATTCAAGGGAGTTAATCCCCCGACTTAAAACGCGCCACGGGGCGCGTTTGCACAGTGGTGAAGGGAGGGGGCGGGGCTTCAGGTGACATGTGTGCAAACAGGCCCCGTGGCGCGCTTTAAGATGGGGAATTAAATCCCCTTCAATCCTGAGGGTCCCTGGGGCCAACTAGCCCAACAGGTACGTCCAGAAAGCGCCACAGAGCTGCGTTGCAGAGAGGTGTAAAAAGGGGTGTGGCCTCTGTACATGTCTCTGCAACGCAGCCCCCTGGCGCATACTGGAGGTTCCTGGTGGGCTAGTTGGCCCGTAGGGACCCTCATGATTCAAGGGGACTTAATCCCCAACTTAAAACGCGCCACGGGGCGCGTTTGCACAGATGTCACCTCAGGCCCCGCCCTCCCTTCACCATTCTGCAAATATTCCTCTAAAATCAGCCGAAATACGAATTCTGATTTACTCACCTGTTATCAGGAGAGACCTCAGTGCTGCATCTTTCAGCCCAGTACTAATCCTGAAAAGTAATTTTAACCGTACTTACCAGTAACTTGAATTTCCTTCCATAGGCTAACATTGACTGGTTTCACTTGGAAATTCTTCTAAGTGTGGAGTTTTGGAACTTTAAAATATTCCTCTAAAATGAGCCGAAATACGAATTCCGATTTACTCACCTGTTATCAGGAGAGACCTCAGTGCTGTATCTTTCAGCCGAGTACTGGTCCTGAAAAGTAATTTTAACCGTACTTACCAGTAACTTGAATTTTCTTCCATAGGCTAACATTGACTGGTTTCACTTGGAAATTCTTCTAAGTGTGGAGTTTTGGAACTTTAAAATATTCCTCTAAAATCAGCCGAAATACGAATTCCGATTTACTCACCTGTTATCAGGAGAGACCTCAGTGCTGCATCTTTCAGCCCAGTACTGATCCTCAAAAGTAATTTTAACCGTACTTACCAGTAACTTGAATTTCCTTCCATAGGATATCATTGCCTGCTTTTTGCTGAAAAAGTTTCTAAGTGTTGATTTTTGAAACATACAAATATTCCTCTAAAATCAGCCGAAATACGAATTTCGATTTACTCACCTGTTATCAGGAGAGACCTCAGTGCTGCATCTTTCAGCCCAGTACTGGTCCTGAAAAGTAATTTTAACCGTACTTACCAGTAACTTATATTTTCTTCCATAGGAATCCATTGTCTGGTTTTCAGCAGAAAAGTTTCAAAGTGTCGATTTTCACAAACTACAAATATTCCTTAAAAATCGCCTGTATGACTTAAACGCATTCTTTCAACTGTTTACAGGAGATGCACCAGTGCTGGATCCAGGATCCAACACTGAGTAAGAAAAAGTAACGATAACAGTTTTTACCTGCTAAGTGAATTTCCTTCCATAGGATAACATTGGTGATTCTATGAGAAAAAGTTTCTAAGTGTCAACTTTTAAAATACAATAATATTCCTTAAAAATCACGACTGTAACCAAAACGCTTTTACCCAACTGTTTACAGGAGATGTACCAGGACTGAATCTAGGATCCAGTCCTGTGGTTAGAAAAGTAATCCATAAAGTAACTAATGGCATTTAACTAGAAATTCACATTGAGCTGAATGTTGCATTGTGTTTGAAAATGTGGCGCCCATTGCAACAACTGTAACTACTGTACTTAAAAGTCTATTGCCTATGTGCAAAGTATTTAAACTAAAGTAATTCATTCTGAGAAAGTATTTTTGTAATGTAATGTATAATGTAATTACAATGTAATTTAAAAAATAAAATATGTAAAAAAAAATTCTAAAAATGTAATAAATCAGTATGAAAAAAATTAATATAACAATTAATACATTTAAAAATTGTCATTTACAAAACCTTTGAAATTCACTGAAAAAAACGTAGGTTTCAGACATGTTATAGTTAGGAATTAGCATTTAAAAACCTTTGAAATTCACTGAAAAAACCATAGGTTTCAGATAAGTTATAGTTAGAAATTAGCATTTAAAAAACCTTTGAAATTCACTGAAAAAACCATAGGTTTTAGGGACAGTTATAGTTAGTTGGACATTGCACTCGTGTCATTTGAGATGTCATCAGTGATGTCATCAGTGATGTCACTGACCATGTCATGAGTGATGTAATATGTGACGTCATCAGCAGTGCATTATGGGGCGCGAGTTATAGTTAGCTGAACTAACTATAACGGGGGAATTTCACGGGTTTTGTACGAGTGCAATGTCCAACTAACTATAACTGTCCCTAAAACCTATGGTTTTTTCAGTGAATATATATATATATATATACACACTAACACATGTACTCATTCAACTATACAGTACCTGACACAAGCACATACTGTCTCATACAAGGTCTTTTATCCTCACTTACTCACCCATACAGGCATTCACACACCCATTCATCCACCCATATAGCCAGTCACACAGCCACTCACCCATTCACCCACTTACACACACATTCATGCACCCATATAGCCACTCATGTACCCTCTCACTGACACACCCGCACACTCACCATACAGACAATCATTCACGCTCTCATTCACCATTACACCCACTTACACAGCTGCTTACTCACATATACAGGTACTCACACAGCCACTCATTTACTCATACATGAACTGACACACCCACCCGCTCACCCATACAAAAACGTACACACCCACTCACTCATGTATACAGTCTCTCACATACCCACTCATTCTTCTGTATACCACTTACACACCCATTCACTCAACCATACAAGCACTCCCACAGCTCCTTACCTTAGAATATAGGTGCCTAATCCTTTGCCGGGCACACCAGAGAGAAGACACAGTGATCCAATTACAGTGTTGGAAAGGATTGGGTACCGCAGAAAATATATTGAACAAATGACTAATGATCACATAGCAGTGAACTTAAGAGGGGACAAACCATCACAAAGCCTAAATAAAAAAAAAAAGATATAATCATCAACTCCTGTAAATAAGGTGGGAAAAAGATCCATAAATGGAGTAACCACCAGACCGACACCAGTCAACATAGAGGCCAAAACTTAACAAGCCCTGAAGAACTCTCATGTGTGAGACGAAACGTGTTGGCTACATGTGAAGAAACGCTTTTACAAAAAGAAAGAGAGAAGATGTGAATAAAAAGAATCTCTTAAAGAAAAAGCAAAGGGAGTCTGTGCACTAATTTCAACTTAATGATGTGTACTAGATCTTTGTAATTAACAATAATTGATGTAATAATAGAGGGTGGATGCTGATCTTTTTCCATGTAATATAGCAAGGGGCTAGACTCCTGTGTGGAAGGTTAGGGGATTGATCTTCCTGATCCTTGCACCACCCATAATCTTCTTTACAATAAGTCACTGGAAGTGATAGGTCCAATCTGTTGTGTCTCAATCCCATTTTCTGTAAATCACTCGTTATTTATACATGTGGCATTAGCTGGGGATGTGCCAAATATTTACAGAAGGAACAATCCCTGATTAAATAACAAGGATATGATTTGAAAGTTTCTTATATCTTGACAGACAATTGAACAAACAAGTATAAACATTGCAAGTGGATATTGCTTGTTCATTCTCATATATTGACAGACAATCGAACAATCATGAATAAACATTACCAGTGGACATTGCTTGTTCCTTCTCATACATTGACCGACAATAGAACAATCAAGTATAAACATTGCCAGTAGATCATGGACAAGCCTAAGACCGGTAAAGAACAGGTTTGTCAACACCAGGAGCCCTGTATCGAACCCTTATTGCACTGCACGCAGCACTTTAGACCGGATCCCTTGACCTCTTGGTTCTGGTCCGGGGAGGAGGAGCTACGAGACCCGACGGGCGCAGGAGCGCTATAATGCAGACTGAGGTTCCCCGCTGAGCGGGACGCAGACCGGGGTGAAGACCGGGCCAAGACGGGCCCGTCTGAGCCCGTCAGAGACCGAAGGGGGCCGGGCTGTGCCACCCCCCTGAGAAGTACTGTAAGGGTTGACCGGGGAGGGTGGGGGTGTGCTTGTTAATGATAAATGCAGCCCTTGGCCTACAATCGGCAAAGTAGGCGCTATAAACGTTACACTCCAATTTAAGAGAGGTTTTGACTGTGGTACTGTTGTGTAGAAATAAGTTGGCTCTAAGTATACTTGGCCTAGTGTTTGATACAAGCCCTATTAACATATACCCTAGTTCCCCCTAGTAACATATATTTTATCATACGCGTTTGGCCAGATTTGCTAATACTGATTATATACCTGTGTGGGGAGGATTAAGGTGGGTAATAGGAAGGCGGGATCTACTGCCTCGGCCATCCCAGGAGTGGGTGGGCAACAATCCCTGATGAATTTCCTGACAGGAGCTATGGGGGCAATTTAGGAGCAGATAAACTCAGTTGAGGAGTCCTTGACGCAAGGGAGGGTGGGTACGTTGGTTACAGTTAACAGCACAGTTAACACACTTTGCGCCTCTCCCAGTGGTTTACTGGAGGAAATGATAGCCCAAGCACCCCAAAATGGGTGTGTACAAGAATCCTCAGGGCAGATCTATGTGAGTGATCTGGAGTGCGACCCACAGCCACCACCTAAACGACCCAGAAACCCTGAGGTTGCGGAGGGGGTCCAAAACCCAATCTCCCTAACGTGTAAGAAAGCTACTACTAAGAAAAGGAAGAACATAAGCAAACAGACCAAAAATGATGAAGGTAGGAGGGCAGCATCCTCTACGGTAGCCTCTACCAATGCTCTGATTGTGGGTCAGTCGGTAGAATTTAATAAAATTCTGAAGAAAATAGATGATTTGTATAATCATGTTATTGATTCATTAACTAGACTAACGACGAGAGTGGGGGCTATTGAAGGTATCTTAAACAACCAAGCCTCGTGTAGTACTAATAAAGTAAAATCTAATACAGAGTCCTGCCTTATAGCAGCTCAAAACCCACATGCGGAGACCCGCTTCTTCAAGCTGCCCCACAAGAAAGCATGGTCTCCAATACTATGGTCAGCCGGGTTTTTCCTGTCACAACTTTAGTTCCACCAACCTCTATTAGTTTACCGGCTGTGTACGAGGCGGAAAACTATTCAAGGAACCATATATTGAAAGATAACAGGGCCGGTGGGCATCCGGTATAGCCGCCTCAATCTAAGGTGACTATGTGTAATAACACTCTCGAATTACCCCCAGCAGTAACTCCATACACAATAATTCTGGCCAACGTCCCAGCCCTAACTACTCAAGCGCCTGAAACATGGGAGGCTTTACGTAATAAATCTCTATTTTGGCTGGGCGGGAAAACTGGTTTGACTGAAGCTCTTTTTGCAAAATTTAAAATGGCCAGATGAGTTTCCTGGGTGGGGCGTGACCATAAATCCCTACAGGGCGATTGTGTTGTACTGACATTTAGTGATCCGCTCTTAGTGCAGGCTATTCTATCAAGGGCAGGGAATTTAAATATAGCAGACAGGGGCATTAATGTTTTACCCCTAGGGTATTTCTATCAACCACATGTTTTAAATCAATACTTAACCCAGGTCGAGGGACCACAGTCTAATGTTATGAGACACTATAATGTTCCGGTATGCAATCGTTTTGACATCCTTCCTACAATTGAGGACATAGATTGACCAATTGTTATAGATGAATCTAGTGCCCATAGAGGGAGTTGGGCTGCGCCGGCCACCACTAATACTTTAGGTATCCTTAAGGGCTCTCACACAAACCTGTCTATCAGTCCGGGGACCCCTGCCCCTGTAAGGCCTGTTGTAATACTATCTGATTTAACGGGTCAGAATAGAACCTCCAAAGAAGTAAACAGACACACTCCTACTGTAACATCTAAGGGGGAACAAGGTAAAAAGTCGCCTGCTTGCAAAATACTTTTCTGGAATGTTGCAGGGCTGTTTTCGAAAATAGTTGATCCTCATTGGTTTATTTTTGTTGAAACATTCTCCATATTGTGTCTACAAGAGACATGGCTGGTGAATGAAATACATATTAATGGGTATCGAACTTTTCACTCCCCTGCGGTCACTACAGTTCATGGGAGAAACAAGGGAGGCCTTTGTATTTACGTATCCAATTGTGTTGTGGTCAATAAGCTAACTCTTAAAACTGTGACTGCTCACTACCAGCTTCTATTATTACATGTGGACAAAAAGTATTGTGAAGCTTTGCTAAATTTTTATAATAACATTCCTAAAGAGCAAATAGCCAGTGTATTGATAAATTTACAGAAAGATCTCATCAAACTGCAGGACGATTTGTTGCATGATATGTGCATTATTTGGGGCGGGGATTTTAATTATGCTTTGTGTCAGTATTCTAGGTGGGGTATTTGTGGCTTAAGTCATGAAAAAGATGACGAACAGGTGCATTTTATACACTCAGCAACAGGGGACCTGTTAAACTCCCTTGCCTTCCAGTTTGATCTGGGTTATGCTAATGACCTGTGTACACCATCTGTACCCTTTAGGCCCACATTTAATGGAAGAGGCTGTAATTCTATAATTGATTTTATTTTAGTCTCTAATAGACATTCTAGTAAGGTTCACAATTTTGTAACCCATTCTAATGCTATGAGTGATCATTATCCTTTGAGTTTTGAGTTTGACTTGGTGAACCCCTTTTTAGGTAAGAGGGATCCGACAGCCCAATATGATTTTACTATTGCCCTCTCTAGAACTAATGGGTATTCTCTGAGCTGGGCAAAAGTAGATCCAATTATATTAATTGAGCAATTATTTACTAAATGTAAAGAGGATTATGCAGTTTGTCTCAGTGAGGATGCTGGTTATGAGGCAGTTTTGAAGGCATTTAACCACCTTACGGGGGAGATCAAGAATTCACTAACAGTGGAATCAAAGCAGAGACAAAGTGAGGCGCAGGGCTGGTTCGATCAGGCATGTACTAAGGCACATACGAATCTGAAGAAAGTTCTACATAAGAAGGATAGAAGTCATGTTGAAATAAAACAGGCTAGAAACTTATATAGGTGTGCCCTAAAAGTATGTAAAGAAAAATTAAGGGCGGATGCATGGCGGGAGTTGCACGATGCTTGCACGCGGAGAGACACTAATAGCTTCTGGAA
Organism: Calotriton arnoldi; assembly: GCA_963921515.1. Classification (NCBI taxonomy): domain Eukaryota; kingdom Metazoa; phylum Chordata; class Amphibia; order Caudata; family Salamandridae; genus Calotriton; species Calotriton arnoldi. The sequence goes on from CAWUFW010004188.1 coordinate 278,087, forward strand.
AGCAGTTAATACTCCCTTTTTAGCCCCAAGTGACATCCCTTCTGTAGAAATAGCAATAAGCGAGGATAAATGGGTTCAGCATTTCACTACTCTATATAATGATGATAAACAGGTCCAGAAAGACTTAGACCTGGACCTTTCTGACTCTGTCTCTAATGCACAGTGTCCAGAGTTTCCCCTAGACATAAGCTTTTCGGTAGAAGAGGTAACATGCGCTATTAACGCCAGTGCAGCAGGTAAAGCCCCAGGACCTGATGGAGTCCCTGTGGATTTGTATAGATCTAATCTTCCACTCTGTGCTCCATTATTAACTAATGTTTTAGTCACCTGTTGTCAACAAGGCCTTATTCCTTCATGGTCCGACTCAATAGTGATCCCGATTTTTAAAAAGGGTGACCGAAATGAGCCTACATGTTATCGCCCCATTTCCTTATTGGATTCCTTCCTTAAAGTGGTAGGGCGGGTTATTTTAAATAAGCTACAGATTTGGGCGGAAGATACTAATGTCCTCTCAAAATTGCGATATGGGTTTCGATCGGGTCTTGGGACCATTGAGCAAGGATTAAATTTAAGTCTTCTATTAAGCAAATATACACAGGCCAAGGAAGGAAGGCTTTTTCTGGCATTCGTGGACCTTAGCTCTGCGTTTGATTGTGTGAGACATGAAAGGCTTTGGAGAATTTTAGAAGATATGGGAGTGGATCCTCCACTTACAATTTTTATGAGAGAACTTTATAAAGATGCAGGTGCGAGGGTTCGATTTGGAAAACAGGATGAATGCTCAGCAAAGTTTCCAATTAAAAAAGGAGTGAGACAGGGCTGTGTGCTGCCCCTTTTCTTTTTACTTTATATATTAATGGCCTTGGCCAATTTTTAATAGATCACTGCCAGGATTTTCCAATTATTAATAGATGCCAAGTTCCAGTTTTATTATACGCAGATGATGTGGTTTTAATGGCACGTACCCAACTGGGGCTGCAAAGAGTCGTAACTAGTTTCGTTACTTTTATGCAATCCAGGGGCCTGAGTGTGAATACCACCAAAACCTATATAATGAAATGTGGTAAGAACAGTGCTAAATGGCGCGAAATTTTTATTAATAATATTAAAATTGAAAGCAATAACGAATTTTCGTATTTGGGGATTAATTTCGATCACAAGGGGACGTGGTCTTCAGCAGTCCAGACTAGGAAATTGATGTTCTCAAGAGCTACAGGTGCTGTGGTTAATTTCGCTAGAAAATTAGGTTGTAGACCAGTCCCTGAATTATTACAAATATATAAATCAAAGTGCCTTTCGACAGCCTTCTATGGAGCAGGCATGTGGGGATTTAAGGATTTGCAGCCAATACAATTGATTTAAAATGCATTTACACAGTACTTGTTGGCCGTCCCGAGTAGTACCGCTAATTTTATTTGCCATTCAGAGCTTGGCATTCCATTTATCTCGGATTTGATAAAAACTGAACCTATTTTGCTATTGCACAAGGTGTGGGTGTCAAATGAGACCAGTTTTAACCGTGACATTATTAATGATTGTTTAAAGCTTGATAAGGTTTCTTTTATCCCCTGGCTCAGATATATTAAACAACTAACTAGTGACATTGGACACCCTGAATACTATCAGAGGCCTGAAAGCATGGTTCTTATCCCGAGAAAGACATTGAAAGCAGATTGCCTTGCCCACTTACAATCAAAGAGATGGTTTAAAGAGAGCGGCAAATCAACTGTGATGGACAATCAGTTAATGTTAACATGTTGTGGCATCCAGCCATACTTGGTCCAAGTTCTGGGAAGCTATGATCAAATGCTATTGACCCGTTTCCGTCTGGGGATTTTCCATAGACTCACCAGCTTCCCAGTTATTAATGACTGGTCTAGGAATTTGGATGCCTGCCCATGTGATGATGTATCAAGTCAATCTACGATCCATATTCTTTTATTTTGTAAATTTTATTCTAATCCTAGAAAAAGGTATTTAATACTATTTTAAAAACACTGGGGTTAAGACAATGTCGTACAGCATTTCTAAAGATACAAACTCTGGATAATGAAATGTTTACCCAGTCTGTTGTTCTTTTTTTTATAAAAAGTGTTATCATTTTTAGGAAATCAATGTGAAACTAGAACCCTGGATTTTAATTATGTAGACTTGATCTATTTATGTAAAGTTTGTGTATTTGCCTGGAAATGTTTTATGATGATGTACTATATTTGTGCTTTTATGATTTTTTTTTTTTAAATCGAATAAAGCTATCTTTGAATTGAATTGAACACCAGGTGTGTAAAGGTACGAGCAAAACAAGTCTGTTTGTGCTGACTTGAAACAATAGTAGAAAGGCACCAAAGTCTGCGATTCAACATCTCGGGAAAATGCAAAATGGAAGAACTGATGTTCAAAATAACAAGTAAAAATGCATTTTTCACACCTCACATATTACATCACTCATGACATATTCTATGACATCATTTATGACATCGCTGTTGACATCTCAAATTATATCATTGATGACATCACTGATGACATCATCCAATGAGTATGTTAATTTGTTTTATAGTTTACATAGTGGCGGGTAAATATCATTTTACTTTTCTACCAAATTTTGTAAATCCTGTTTCCAGCTAATCAGTATACTTATTTATGAAACACGTGCTCATAATGCACCATAGGTGTGAAGAGGTTGAACACATTATAAATCTTTGTATTAAAGAGTAACTCTGTGTTTACATGACAGTTGACAACTTGTATTCATTATGTTACACCAAGTTTTTTGTTACTGCAGAAAAACTTTCCAGCAGGGCAAATATTCTACATATGACATACTACGCATTGTAAGCAGCTTTGAGTTATTAGACAAAATCGTCACAGCAAGACAATTTCTACTTCACATAGAAGACTATGTACACCAAGTACTAACCTATGTACATGAGCTTGTTTTGTTACAGAAGATGGGCTATCTGTACGGTTTTCACCATAGTATGAAGGCTGCAGTTAGTATGATCTTTAGCACCTTCAGACGTTGGTTATTTTCTGTGAAAAATCACTCTTTGGACAAGTTTTGCATGGACTGTACACTGTTCTTAGCATTTACCTTTTTATTACTCTGTGGTGTATTTCTCATGAGAGTTTCACTGTGTGCAAACAGTGTGGTACAGAGTAAACTCTCTTCATAGAGTAAACAGTGTTAACAGTGCCCACGTTTCTACTTATATCCACTTCTTTGCTCAATGTAGGTTCAGTGACAGTCAGGGATTTGATACAGGTAACGACTGTCTGTAAAATGACATTAGATATCTAACAGGGCTTTAGTATCTGGAGGAACTTGGTTTTCTTGAACAGTTGCATACAGATTGAACACCATGTGCAGGATAGGTTACTCTTTCATTGGTGGTTTATAGTCAGCATGAACTCTGCTACCCATGAAGTGTATGGTATAGAGTCAATGTTGCACATAACACAAGCTTGCCTTGCCTATGGGGGTTTTGTGTGATAGCAGTAATGATGCTTCATATTATTGTGAGCTATTTTAAACTTTTTTTCATAGCTATAATGCTATACCCGTTTACATAGAAATGTGTACAAAATAAGCTTGGATGATGCCAACAGTGATTTCATCAATGATGTAATTTGAGAAGTCATGAGTGATGTCATAAATGATGTCATAGAACATGTCATGAGTGATGTAATATTTGAGGTCATAGGCAGTATACGACAGGAGCACAACTTATATTTATCTCTGCTATCTATAGATGGTGAATTTCTAAGTTTTTTTAGTTCGTAACGTTAATGTTGTCACTGACATATTCGCGTAACTATAACGTTGCTTTAACCTTTGTTTTTTTTCAGTGAATTTCTAAGGTTTTTTTTTAAACAAAACAGATCTTTTTATCACATCTAACTATAACTTTACTTTAACCTTTTTTTCAGTGAATTTCTAGTTTAAAAAAAATATAAAGTAATATTTATTACCATACATAAAGCCAACCCCCTGCAGGGTGTTGGCCACAGGACATTATATTTTTTCGAGGGGAGGGTTCCAAGGGCCCCCCTTCTCGAACCTTATTAGGCCCTTGGGACTCCATTCCCCTGGGCCTTTTTTATGAAAGGGCAGTGGGCTGCATGGCCCCCTCCCTGAGCCTTAATAGGCCCTGGGGACCCCATCCCCCAGGGCCATTTTTTTTAAAATTAAAGAGGAGTGGGGGGCACTTGGTCTCACTCCCCCAGCCTTAGTAGGGCCCGGAGACCCCATCCCCCAGGGCCTTTTTCTTTTATTAAAGGGGAGCAGGGCTGCATGGCCCTCCTCCCTGAGCTTTATTAGGCCCAGGGGATCCCTTCACCCAGGGCCACTACTGAAAATAAAAGAGAAGGGGCAAAGTATCCCCCCTCCCGAGCCCTTTTAGGCCCAGGTGACCCCACCCCAGGGCCCTTTTTATGAAAATTAAAGGGCAGGGGGCTGCACAGCCCCCCTTCCCAAGCCTTATTAGGTCCTGGGGACCCAAACCCCCAGGGCTGTGTATTTTAATTAAAGGGAGGAGGGCCATGGTCCCCGCCCTGTGCCTCCGCAGGCCCTGGGGACCCCATCTCCCAGGGCCTTTTTTTAATGAAAGGGATGAGGGGCCACACGGCCCCCCTCCCGAGCCTTGTTGGGCCCTGGGGACCCCTCCCCCCTGGGTCCTTTTTTAAATTAAAGGGGTACAGGGCCATGTGTCCCCCCTCACTGAGCATTGTTAGTCCCTGAATACTCCAATGCCCAGTGCCAAAGGTTTTCTAAACGGGGAGGGGGCCGCATGGCAACATTTTCCAAATTTGTTTTTGGCCCCAGGGGGTCCCTCAGGTTGCCCCTCCATCGGACCTTGGGGTTCAGGGTTTCTCTGCCCTGCCCCCTTATATTTATTTTTATAAACCTGTTCAGGACAGGGGACTAAGTCCCCTAGTCCTGTAATGGCTGCCAGCAACAATTTTCTCTTGTTGCTGGCAGCCAATGAGAATGCTCGCTCCTGCTGGAGACTGACTCCGGCAGGAGCGAGATGGCCCAAGGGAAATAAAGCTCCCTGGGCCAATCAGAACGCTCTATTTTTAAATTGGCACTTCTGCAAGTGTCTCTCGATACTCTCATGAACCCAACCATCTAGATATAAAATTATTTTTAACCTTAATTTCTCAAAAACTACTGAACAGATTTACACCAAATCACAAAAAGCACACTGTGTGGGCCAAGATCTAGCCTCCTGCCAAATTTGGTGTAATTCTGTTCAGTAGTTTTTGCTGTAGTCTGTGTCAAAATAAATCAATGGGAAATGCATGGAGATTTTGGGACCCCACTTTTTTCTCAGCCCCCGCTTGAGGGATCACCCCAAAACTATCCATGCACACACTAGTCAAAAAGTAGCACCTTTTGTGGAAATTCATTAAACTGTGTTAAAGTTATTAGCAACACAAAAAACGCTTTTCCTATGGAACAGCTGTCCTAACTTTAACTTCCTAGTGGTGACCGCCATATAATGAAAGCTATATCTGATCAATGAAAGTAGTCTCAAACTACTAATGATTTTGATCATTGTTGCAGAAGTGAGCACGTCAAATGCGACCACAAAAGTAACTACACCATGCAGGGTTATAGTAGTGACTCCCCAGATGTATGACACAGATAAAACTAAAGTTACCTATATATAGTTTCTTTCATGATGTGGTTTCCAATATTCTGAATACAATATTTTTTCACTCAATATTGTGATAGCATAATTCAGGGTTACTAACAGCAGTATTGGGAAAAAGCTTTATTAATATAAAATGCCTCCACATGACAAATGAAATAACTGCCACAGCAAAAAGTGCCCACTAGCACGATGTAAATGCTAATAGCTATAAACATCCCAAACACACATGAATTATCATTCAAAGAGCAGCTTTAAATGTAAATAGGTTTTGGATTTTCATTCATTTTGTTTTCAAACATCAACATTTCACTCTCTAAAATTTGATGTTTTTCTTTCAAAGCTACCCTTTTCATTTTAAGTAAAAACACTCTAAGAACACCTTGTCTATTTCACACACTATATGACTGATAGAGTGGGGCTTCCAAAATCACAAATCTCCATGTGACTTTGCTAAAATAGAGAAAGAAGACAGGTGGTTACATTTCAAGTCCCGCAAGTTGTCACAGTGTGCAGTCTGGAGATGTACAGTGCTGCTTTCTTCAATGTGGTTGATTCCTCTGAATTACATACTGTGCTGGGCTGCACTTTAGAGAGCTACTTCCAAGATACTGGTGAGCAACTAGGGGTGGGCAATAAACTCCGCTCTGCCGGTGAAGTTCACAGAGTTTTGCCCACTCGACGTTACGCTTGTAATGCAGAGTTTGTGCAAAACTCCACCAAGCACAAAGTTAAGTTGGCGAGCGAGAATTTGTGTCCCCTAGCATAGTTTTCGGGTGCTAGAACGCCACCTGGTGAGATTTTCTCAACATGGCAGGTCACGGCAGCTCACGACCATTGACTTTGGGAAAGCTGCCGCTCGAGTAGAAAATCTACTCGATTGTCAGAAAGCAGCAGCACTCTCTGGTGCTTTGTGTGGTGCCGTATGTGTTGATTTTACAGGCGGGACACATTCCTGGTGCTAAAAATCAGCATGATGTTCCGAATTCTGCCTGCTCACGGAACTCCATGGCATTTCATGGAGTTTTTATGTAACTCTGTGGAATTCGGCAGAGTGAAACTCCACAAGTTCCGCCCACCCCTATAAGCATCCAGTAGTTCCTGAGCTACAACCATTTGGAGAACCGTGATCCCGTCTGATGTTTGTTTGTGACCCTCTCAGAGGCAGAGCATAAGATTGTGTGTGGGAACCTGATAGTTTCCAAATTAGCTCTAATTTCCACAGTACATCCAAAAATTATCTGCCCTCCACATCACATGCATATTGTTTCTCTTTCTTACTCTTTATTTAGACTTTTAATTTTTCAGGTCTTATATTCATATCTTCCTTAAATTTTCATGTTGAAATTTGAGCTATTCCAGCTGATGCACTGGTGGGAGAAGCAGGTGTCCACCACACCAAACCTAATTGAAAGCATGGAACATGTGATATTATGGTTAAGGTTTATTGATTGCATTTTTATTTGTCTGGAAGGGCTCGAAGATCCATGCTAGAGTCTACTTGAAGATATTAAATGGCAATTTTATTACTTTGAACATTACATAAAATGTAGGTAAATCCAGAACTGTACACCTGGTTGTTGAAGTCACAATTGAATAACACACATTTGTAACCAAGATACATTGTAAATCCACAGCAGGGAATAATGTTCTACATGTACAGAGTAGCCACCCAGATCCACTAAAATGGAGTGTCCCATATGGGGAACTCCTGAAGGAGAAGAGTAACTGTAGTAGCAAAGAAATCTTCCGGAAGGAACAAAAACTCATGTTAGAGACATTTTTGGAAAGTGGTTTTCCACACTGGATCCTGGATAGGGCAATCAAAAGAGTAAGAGAGAAGTCAAAGGAGGAGATCATGGTTGGTAGAGTTATTGATAATAGAAGTAAAAAAGAAGAAAATTATATACGACTGAATATTACGTGCTACATCAGACACAGGAAGTTGCAAGGTTTATGATGACACACTGGGAAATTCTGACCTTTGACGGTGGGATAATTAACACCATTTGCAATAAACCTAACACCACTTATAGGAAATGTCAATAGAAGCATATTGGCGAGTAGCAACATCACAAGATAGAATGATATCACATTGTCTACGATGAAGGCAATTTTTTTCTCTTGTGGTGAATGCGAAGTCTGAAAAAAACCTAAATAAGTATGAGAGAATATGAGGCCGAATTTGAAACAGGCAAAAATGAGATCCAACAATTCATTACTTGCAGTACAGATTATGTTGTCTATGTTCTCACATGTCCCTGTTAGAAGATATGCATAGGAAGTACGATTCACCCTGAAAAGGAAAGGGAATTGGAAAATATGAAAGCTATCAGTAAAAGCGACAAATACTACCCAGTAGCAAAGCAATTTTCTGAGCAACCTTCTGACAATAGAGACTGTTTACGATTTTTTTGGCATAGAAAGAGTGGAACATGACAAGAGATGAGGGTGTAGAACACTTCAACTTAGAAGACGCGAATCAAGATACATTATTGACCATTAAACTAAATTCCCCTGTAGGGCTGAACACTGAGGAAGAAATTAGTATTCATTTAGGTTCATAATTGTATACAGAGTAATTAACTGTTTCCTTTATAGCTGTCACCATTGTATTCTTTTTATAACCTTCTTTTACATTTTATATATATATATGTATGTATGTATGTATATATATATATATATATATATATATATATATATATATACATATATATACATACATATATATCTTGCACACAGAGAGGAAATAAAGGTACTTTCTCACTGCAGTAACTGAACATGCAACGAGGTGTACTTCAACTACAAAGCTGGTTTGAAAATTCTGTTCCCCTATGGCCCCTTCTCCTTTGCATTGTTGTATTCAACAGTCCTCTTATTGGAACAGTGTACTACAAATATTGGGCATTTAACCTTGTAAGGACATGTAATTTGGACGTATATGAAGGTTAATATTGTTAGTAAATGCCCATTGTACAGAATGAGGGGACAGTAGCCCATTGGGCTTGACAGCTAAGAATGCAGTGTGGGGGCTCAGGTTATGTATTGCCATTTACTTGCATGGGCTGGGAGAAGGATCTGGATTATATTGCGATGCATATCGATGGAAAAAGCTGGGTAGCCCTCTCAAATTTGAGAGAAAGAGAGAGAGAAAGAAAACAAAGAATTTAGTTACATCTCTGCTAAATAAAGGATTTAGATGAAAACTTGACCATAACATCTTTTACATATTTTCGATATAAACAAGACCAATAAGAATCAACAGGCAAGCCTTGTAGAATCCTTACCTGACGAGATAGTGCTTATAGCATGTGGTACATAATATAATTCCGGAGAAGGGGATTTTTCCGTGGTGAAGTGAGACTGTAATGATGCTTCTCTTAACTTGCTACTGAGGTAAAAAGAAATTCAAGGACTTTTGACCTCTTCCAGTAGATAAGTGGGTTTTTATCCACACCATCTAAGTATATGATGGAAATCAGATTAGATTTTATGTAAAACTTGTTTTTAACCTATGGAAGAGATCAACATTTTACAATACTGAAGAAGGTGAAAAATATAAATTCACCTCATTGAAATGTTTCGATGATTCATTGTGTCACAATCTATCTACACTGGACATTTTTATTTGATTGACCAAATTCATAGATGCTCAGTGATATGTTTAAAGACAGACCATGACAGATTGATTTGTCTTAAAAATATTTTCTACTGTGGGTATGTCTAGTTCGTTGTGTTATGTTTATTATGTGTATGTGGAATTTTTAATGTATTATATTTTTTCTGATTAAAACTATATATATTTTATCCATTTGGTATTCTCATTAACTTTTTTCTGGTTCATTCAAGTGTTATTTTGGACTGTATGGCAGAATGCATGTGGTATACATGTTACTATCATTCTTTGTTTTGATTACAAACTGAGGCGAGTATTGGTGAATTTGGTATATATTGTCTTATGCCCTGCACTGAGTAGCAGAAAAAAATTTGCCTGCATGGACATGATTTTCTATGCTTGATCAGCGCTTAGGAACTGGATGTATCTTATGTCATTTGAGATGTCATCAGTGATGTCATCAATGATGTCAGTTGAGATGTCATGAGTGATGTAGTCTGTAGGATCATAAGCAGTGCATGACGGGGTGCAGATTATAGTTAGCTCACTGACCGATAACTGGTGAATTTCTATGTTTTTCTTATTTTAGCACTTTTCACTCATTTCAACGCTTAACTATAATGTTACTTTAACTTTTTTTTCTGTGAATTTCTAATGTTTTAACATAAACTAAGGTCTTATTACCACACCTAACTATAAAATCATTTTAACCTTTGTTTTTTTAGTGAATTTCTGGAGTTTTTTAATGTTAAGAAAGATCATATTCATATGCCTGATTATACCATCTATTTAACCTTTGTATTTTTCAGTGAACTTCTAGGATTTTTTTTAACATATTCAGCAAGAAACTTCACTGCGTACAGCCACCGGACATTTGCAACCCGAGTTTGGCACAGGCCCATCCCCTGCTTGTTGCCAACCCACTGTAGCATGCTCTCCGTGATCAGCTTGTTGCCTCTACGCTCCTCCTGCCTGCCCTCCATTCTCCATCTGCATGTCCCTGCCTCTTCTTACCTGCCCTCTGTGGTCATCTTGCTGCCCCTGCCTCCCTCCACTGCCCTCTGTTCTCCATGTTTGTTCTCCTGCCCCCTCTCGCCTGCCCTCATTGGTCCATTGCTCTACCCATGCTATCCTGACCTTCATGATCCGCTTGCTACCCCTACCCTTACCACCACATCCTGCTTTCTGTTCTGCATGTGCATATCCCTGCCCTTACCTCCTGCCCTCCATGTTCTATTGTGCTGACCCTGTCCATACAGGCCTGCTTGCCTTGACCGGATTGCTGCCCCCTTCTACCTGCCCTCAATGCTCCATTTGCCTGCCCCTGTCCCATTGAGTTCAGCCCTCTGTAAACAACTTACTGCCCCTGCCCATTCAGGGCTGCCATGCGTTATCATCTTGCTGTGCCTCCTCATACCCCACTCCTCTCTGCCCTTCGTTGTATGGGCCCATGCTCCCTCCCTTTTGCCCTCCATGATCAGGTGTGCTGCCCCTGTAGCCCTTTCCTTTGTGTTCAGCATTTTGCCTGTGTCCCCCTCATCCCTGCCCTCTGTTGCCCAAGTCTGTCCCTGACCCCTCCCTCTAGCCCTGTGTGGTATTTTGTGCTGCCCCTCCCACTTGCCCTATGTGCTTAGGTTTCTGCTCCTAACAACCATGGCCCTTTCTGCATGCCCAGCCCCTGCCTCTTGCCCACCATGACCGGTTGTACTGCCTCTAACCCTCCTACCTGCTATACATGATCTGCTGTGCTGCAACTGCCCCTCCAGTCTGACCTGTGTGGTCTGTTGTCCTACCACTGCCCCTCCTGCCTGCCCTGCATGCTCATCAATCTCCCCCACCCCCTCCCCCTACCCTCTGTTGTCTGAGTCCACCTCGCTTCCCTTCTGCCCCCCATGGTCCTTTATGCTTGCCCCAGCTCCTTCACTCTTGCCCACCATAGTCTGTTGTGCTGCCACTAACTCTTCCACCTTTCATATGTGGTCCTTTGTGCTTTACTGCCCCTGATTTCCTGCGTGTTCAGCTTCCAACCCCTGTCCCTACCCCCTGCCCTCCGTAGTCTGGGTCTGTGCCCCTACCCTGTCCTCCTGCCTTGCATGGTCTGTTGGGTTGTCACTGCCCTTCTCTCTTGCCCACCAGGGTCTATTATGCTGCCACTCCCCCTTCCGCTTTCCGTGCATGGTCAGTTGTGCTGCTATTGTCCATCCTGCCTACACTGAGTAGTCAGCATGTTGCCTCTACCACTGCCACACTCCCTCCTGCCCTATGCTGTCTGAGTCTGTGCCTCTATCCCTTCCCTACTGCCTACCATGGTCTTTTGGTGTGCCCCTGCCCCTTCTGTTCTGCCCTTTCCTCCATAGTCTGTTGTGCCCCTACTTCCCGTCCTTCATGCCGTTTGTGGGCAGCCTGCTGCCTCTGGATCCCCACCCTGCCCTCCATTGTCTCTGTGCATGCCCCTACCCCCTTCTTCCTGCTCTCCATAGTCCATCGATTTGTCACTGTCCCCCATTTGCCCTCCATTGTCCAATAACCCACGCTAACTAGATCTACCCACATCCCCCCTACCCTTACAACCCTAAATAAAAACTTTAAAATGGTCTACCTTGTTTGCCGAACAGCAACAGGGAACCACAACTGACATGAATGAAATCCATCTCAAAATGACACTAATATAGTACAAAATGCAGGTAGAGGTAAAAAAAATGGCCTCTAAATAAAAATAAAAAACGACTATCTTCCTATAAAAATCAATAGAAATGTTAGAAAAATGTATTCAAAAGTATTAAAAAATGTAAAGAATTTAATTAAATGATCAGAAGATGTTAAACAACATATCGAACAAATATCAATATATCTAAAGTGTAAATGAAATAGCACTATAAAAATATAACTATATAAAATAATAAAAATTAATACATCCAAAAATGCATTGTACAATATTAATATTTATAAAAATATACAGTTGAAAAAAAATTATTTACCCTATTTGTATACATGTTTAAAGATATACATGTTAAAACTGTGTTTAAAATTCACTATGTGTGATACTACAGCAAAAAAGTACACGAACGTTTGTACCACTATAACATGTGAAAATTATGTTTTTTCTATGCAAAAACGTATATATCAAAAATAAAAAAAATGTGCACTCAATAAAATAAATAAAATACATAAATAAAACATATGTTTAAACTTTGGCATGTATTGATTATTGTTGTAAAAAACAATACAAAAGTGCAAACTACAAACCATTTTGGGGAAGGTGTTTCACACTAAAAGAGTAACATTTACTATTCTAACTCATATCTAAAACATTTTGGGGAGGTGTTGCATGCTAAAGGGGTTAGATATACTATTTCCACTCCAATAGATACCATTTTTAGCAAGTTGTTGGACACTAAGGGGCTGATTACGAGTCTGGCGGTCCATGGACCACCAGACTCATGGGGGCGCGGGGGTGGTGGTCTCCCCACTGCCCTATCAGGAGATGGGCAGTGGGACCGCCACAGCCGCGCCGCAGCCACCGGTGTTGTGGTGGTGTAGAGGCATCCATATGCTTGGCAGGACCCTAAAGGGGTTACTTTTAATATTCCCCCTCCAATCTAAACCAGTTTGGGGAAAGTGTTTGACAGTAAAGAGGTTAGATTTAATATTCGAACTCCAATCTAAACCATTTTAGGGAAGGAGCTTAACCACTAAAGTGGTTATGTTTACTGTTTCCACTCCAATCTAAATATATTGAGGAAGGTGTTGGACACAAAAGGGGTTAGAGTTACTATTCTCACTCCAATCTAAAGCATTTTGAGGAAGGTGTTGGACACTAAATGGCTCACATTTAATATTCTCACTTCAATCAAAACCATTTTGTTGAAGGTGTTGGACACTACGGGGTTAACATTTAATATTCCTACAAGATATTACCCTATTTTTCAATATGATAAATAGTAATACAAAATAAAATATATGTAACTTATAATACATAATTACAATTTACATTCTTCAAAAAAATAAACATAAAATAATATAAAATAAAAAATAACAAAAAATATAACATTAAAAACAACCAAAACAAACACTTAGCAATAATTTAAGTAAATTTATTAAAAAATAGTATGCGGGAAATATTTATAAACTACTATATTTTAATTCTATACAACACCTTTACTAACTTAATTTACAATATGTGTATAAATTGAAATTTATCCTATATTTGTTTAAAAAATTAATTTTAAATTAACATAAGATTAATAGAACATTAAATTAACATAATTTAATTAAAATACATAAAAGTAAAATACATTGTAAATACATAAAGCAAAATTAATAAATCAATGTAAAAATGAATAACATATTTAATAATTATCATAAACTTATTATTAACATTTTAAAAATTAACACACATTACAATACTAACATGTATATTTGAAAATGTAGTCTTTAAAAAAACAATTACAAATACAATGCTAGAAAAGGTAAAAACATTAAGGGGCCGATTCCGATTCGGGCCGGAAATCTCCCCGACCGAGCCGGACCCGGAGAGATTTCCGACCGAATCGGACCCGTGCAGTCTGACCGAACGAGTACGATGCGCAAGTATGCCATCGGACTCGAGTCGGTCGGACTCCCATTGAAGTCAATGGGAGCCTGTCGTACAACGCGCACGCGGGCTCCCATTGACTCAATGGGTGCGATGCGGACAAGTGCGCCCCTACAGCGTGTACGCGGCGAAGCGATCCGCGCCGTACACGCACAGGTAGGGGGACCCATGGGTCCCCCTGTGTGCGACTCGCGCGGCTACGCGTCCAGGGGGTCCGACACGGACCCCCAAAGTACGGCTCCGACAGCTCTTTCGAGCCGGAGTGCGCGGCTCGGTCGGACTCGCTCGCGGCGCGCATCGTACTTACCCGGCCGGGGAACGTCTCCATTGCGCGGTGCGAGTCGTGTCCGTGCGAGTCGGTCGGTGCGGTTCGACCCGGGATCGAGTCGGTTGGAGCGGTCGGGACGCCCGGACGAGTCGGTCGGCGAATACGCATCGTACTCGCTCGCCCGGACGCGCGTACGGATCGGTCGGTAAATAGGGCTCCGAATCGGATCCGGTTAAGCCGAATCCGATTCGGAGCCCTACCGGCCGAGATCGGAATTGGCCCCTAAATATAATATAAATCTAATAACCATTACAAATATAATGCTTAAAAAGGTAAAATATTAAACAAAATATAAACTTGACAACAAATATTTAAAACATCTCCCTACCCTAGTCTTCTATAAACTCGACATCCCAAAAATAAAGATGCAATTAATCATTTTATTAAAAAAAGATTAAAACACATAAAATTAAAGTTTAATGAAAATATGTAATCAATACATGATTTGTATTTATAAAATAAATGTAAATAACATTTAAAATGGTTTTAAAAAGATTACAAATAATGTATAATTTAAAATACAACCTTAATGAATATTACAATAATATATTAACACATATTTAAATATTTTCCTTTTAGATATCATAAACACAAATAAACATAAAATAGCGTAACATAAAACTAATAAATAATAACTACACAATATAAAAAATGATTAAAGAATTACCAAAAGCAACAAAACCATGTCTGACCTTTACATACATTTTTAAAAGTTTAAATTTCAGAATTTTAAAAATGACTGAGTAAAAATTAACCATAAGTTAAAAAATTACCACAATCATGTTTTAGGAATCTACTCATACCTTTCTCCTATAAACCCAACATCCTGCTACTAGAAATGCTATATATATATATATATATATATATATATATATATATATATATATATATATATATATATATATATATATATATGTATATATCAAAAGAAAACCCTTTCAGGCATAGAGTGACGAATAAATTATGCAAAAACAGAAGCAGAGAACTCTGGGTAGTTCTCAAGTTTAGGTGGAAAGCAGCTCCAGTAAGAGCACTCTCAACACCAGCGACACTCTAAATTTGTTCACCTCAAATGTCAGCTTTTCTATCAAAGTCTTTAAGCATAGGATTAGCGCAGTGCTATCCACGCCGAGATAGAAAGGGACAAAGGGGCATATTAGCAAGAACAGGCGAAAATTATCGCTAACCGCGCTTAGCGCGTATTTATTTAACGCCGCCTATCGCTGGATATTATTGCGGAGATAACATGCTATTAGCAAGGTTTATCTCCAATGCGATAAAATATCCAGCAATATGGGTGAATGCGTGAATATCGCTGGAAATCCAGCGATATTCACGCATTAACGCCATGGTGGACTTAGGCTGACAATCCACCTCCTATTCTACAAACAGGTAAGTCATGTTTTAGCAGGTGTTAAATTCTAGCGATATTCGCGCCTAGCGCAAATTTTTTATCGCTTCGCCTGCGTTGCTAATAGGGGAAGTTGTGTTAGCGACTGTTTTCAGTCGCTTTTAGTTGGAACGCCTACCTTGCATGTCATTAGCGATAATTATCGCTGGCATGCAAGGCGATGGGAAAACGGGCCGCTATCGCCAGGAAGCTGTCGCTAACGCCTGTTAGCGACAGCTTGCTGATAGGGCGATAAAAAAATCGCCGCTTTGGCGGCAAAAAGTGCCGCTAAAGCGGCGATAAGGCCCTTGCAAATATGCCCCAAAGTCTTTTGCCATTTTTACAGCAAAGTCTTTAAGCATAGGATTAGCACAGTACTATCCCTGCCGAGCTGTAAAATGTCCAAATCCTTTTACCACTCCAGGCACAGTATTACAGCTTTGGATTGGTAAAATACCATCCAAGCCAACCTGAAATGAATAAAAGCAACCCCTGACACGTGTTTCGCTCTCGTTAGAGCTTTTCAGAGAGGTATAGCTTTGTCCAGACACAAGGGAGCACCTAGTATGAGTCAAAACAAAACCCTTTCAGGCATAGAGTGACGAATAAATTATGCAAAAACAGAAGCAGAGAACTCTGGGTAGTTCTCAAGTTTAGGTGGAAAACAGCTCCAGTAAGAGCACTCTCAACACCAGCGACACTCTAAATTTGCTCACCTCAAATGTCTGCTTTTCTATCAAAGTCTTTAAGCATAGGATTAGCGCAGTGCTATCCACGCCGAGATAGAAAGGGACAAAGTCTTTTGCCATTTTTACAGCAAAGTCTTTAAGCATAGGATTGGCACAGTACTATCCCTGCCGAGCTGTAAAATGGCCAAAGCCTTTTACCACTCCAGGCACAGTATTACAGCTTTGGATTGGTAAAATACCATCCAAGCCAACCTAAAATGAATAAAAGCAACCCCTGACACGTGTTTCGCTCTCGTTAGAGCTCTTCAGAGAGGTATAGCTTTGTCCAGACACAAGGGAGCACCCAGTATAAGTCAAAACAAAACCCTTTCAGGCATAGAGTGACGAATAAATTATGCAAAAACAGAAGCAGAGAACTCTGGGTAGTTCTCAAGTTTAGGTGGAAAGCTGCTCCAGTAAGAGCACTCTCAACACCAGCGACACTCTAAATTTGCTCACCTCAAATGTCTGCTACTAGAAATGCTAAAATATATATATATATATATATATATATATATATATATATATATATTATCTACTGGCGGTCGCCAGTAGATAGTTATAGTTACAACCTATTATCCATAGGAAATCCACGACATTCTATTTGCAATAACGTTGGCGCCGGTTGATGAATCTTCGCGAAAGCTTCCAACTTGTTGGGGCGCTCCGGTCCGCTCCTACCCTGAAAGTCTCGGGGTGATACGTCAAGCGGGGGCCGAGAAAAAGGGGGGTCCCAAAACGCGTTTTCCCCATTCATTTTTCCATAGGAACCTTTAGTCGCAGCTACAGCCCGAACTGCTGAACGGAATTACCCCAAATTTGGCAAAGAGGTAGCCCTTGGTTCAGACTGGTGCCTTTTGCTAAAATGGTGTAAATCCGTTCAGTAGTTCCTGAGAAATTCACAATTAAAATCACATATATATCTATGGGCGCGTCGGATCCGCGTACCCTCCCGATCACGAGCTGCATGCTAATTGGCTGTCAACACTCCAAATCAAGAAGTGTTGGCAGCCATGAGTGGGTGATTCACTGGGTGGATGGTTTCAAGAGTGCATCTGTGATAGACTGTATGGGTGGGTAAGTGTGTGTAAGAGTGTGTTAGTGAGTGAATGTATGTCCCAGTGGTACATGTGTGAGTAACTACATATGTGAAAGGCAGTATATATGTGTGTTGGAGTATATAAATAGCTATAAGCGAGAGTGAGTGATTGTGATAGTGGCTGTATGGATGAGTGTGTGCTTGTATCAGTGATTGTATAAGAGCGTAACAATGTGCTAGTATTTGTATGATTAAGTGAGCTGGTGTGTGTATAACTGTATAGGTGAGTAAATGGCAGTGTGTTTAATTATTTGCATGACTGACTAGGTGTGTGAGTACCTCTATGGATGAGTGGCGGTGTTTGAGTGTCTATATAGGAGTAAGAGTGCATATGATAGTCCTGTACTGAGTGACCATAAGTATGAGTGACTGTACGGGTGAGTGAGTGGATGTGTGTGTGTAGACCTAAGAATCAGTGAGTGGGTATGTAGTTATTGGTGTTGGAGTGTCTTTAGTTTTGCGAATGGCAGTCTGTAATTTAGATTGGGTGTATCAAAGGTTATATTAGGGTGTGAGGAGCTGCATCAGATTATCACGTGGATGATGTCATCAGTGATGTCATTTGAGATGTCATCAGTGATGTCATCAGTGATGTCACTGACCATGTCATGAGTGATGTAATATGTGACGTCATCAGCAGTGCATTGTGGGGCGCGAGTTATAGTTAGCTGAACTAACTATAACGGGGGAATTTCACGGGTTTTGTACGAGTGAAATGTCCAACTAACTATAACTGTCCCTAAAACCTATGGTTTTTTCAGTGAATTTCAAAGGTTTTTTAAATGCTAATTTGTAACTATAACATATCTGAAACCTATGGTTTTTTCAGTGAATTTCAAAGGTTTTTTAAATGCTAATTTGTAACTATAACTGTCCCTAAAACCTATGGTTTTTTCAGTGAATTTCAAAGGTTTTTTAAATGCTAATTTCTAACTATAACATGTCTGAAACCTATGGTTTTTTCAGTGAATTTCAAAGGTTTTTTAAATGCTAATTTGTAACTATAACGTGCCTGAAACCTACGGTTTTTTCAGTGAATTTCAAAGGTTTTTTAAATGACATTTTTTAAATGTATTAATTTTTATATTAATTTTTTTCATACTGATTTACTACATTTTTAGAAACAATTTCTTTTACATATTTTATTTTTTAAATTACATTGTAATTACATTATACATTACATTACAAAAAATACTTTCTCAGAATGAATTACTTTAGTTTAAATACTTAGCACATAGGCAATAGACTTTTAAGTACAGTAGTTACAGTTGTTGCAATGGGCAACACATTTTCAAACACAATGCAACATTCAGCTCAATGTGAATTTCTAGTTAAATGCAATTAGTTACTTTATGGATTACTTTTTCTAACCACAGGACTGGATCCTAGATTCAGTCCTGGGACATCTCCTGTAAACAGTTGAGTAAAAGCGTTTTGGTTACAGTCGTGATTTTTAAGGAATATTATTGTATTTTAAAAGTTGACACTTAGAAACTTTTCCTCATAGAATCACCAATGTTATCCTATGGAAGGAAATTCACTTAGCAGGTAAAAACTGTTATCGTTACTTTTTCTTACTCAGTGTTGGATCCTGGATCCAGCACTGGTGCATCTCCTGTAAACAGTTGAAAAAATGCGTTTAAGTCATACAGGCGATTTTTAAGGAATATTTGTAGTTTGTGAAAATCGACACTTTGAAACTTTTCTGCTGAAAACCAGACAATGGATTCCTATGGAAGAAAAGATAAGTTACTGGTAAGTACGGTTAAAATTACTTTTCAGGGTCAGTGCTGGGCTAAAAGATGCAGCACTGGGTTCTCTCCTGATAACAGGTGAGTAAATCGGAATTCGTATTTCGGCTGATTTTAGAAGAATAATTTAAAGTTTCAAAACTACACACTTAGAAGAATTTCCAAGTGAAACCAGTCAATGTTAGCCTATGGAAGGAAATTCAAGTTACTGGTAAGTACGGTTAAAATTACTTTTCAGGACCAGTACTGGGCTGAAAGATGCAGCACTGAGGTCTCTCCTGATAACAGGTGAGTAAATCAGAATTCGGATTTCGGCTGATTTTAGAGGAATATTTGTATGTTTCAAAATCAACACTTAGAAACTTTTTCAGCAAAAAGCAGGCAATGATATCCTATGGAAGGAAATTCAAGTTACTGTTAAGTACGGTTAAAATTACTTTTCAGGATTAGTACTGGGCTGAAAGATGCAGCACTGAGGTCTCTCCTGATAACAGGTGAGTAAATCGGAATTCGTATTTCGGCTGATTTTAGAGGAATATTTTAAAGTTCCAAAACTCCACACTTAGAAGAATTTCCAAGTGAAACCAGTCAATGTTAGCCTATGGAAGGAAATTCAAGTTACTGGTAAGTACGGTTAAAATTACTTTTCAGGACCAGTACTGGGCTGAAAGATACAGCACTGAGGTCTCTCCTTATAACAGGTGAGTAAATTGGAATTCGTATTTCGGCTGATTTTAGAGGAATATTTGTAGGTTTCAAAAATCAACACTTAGAAACTTTTTCAGCAAAAAGCAGGCAATGATATCCTATGGAAGGAAATTCAAGTTACTGGTAAGTACGGTTAAAATTACTTTTCAGGACCAGTACTGGACTGAAAGATACAGCACTGAGGTCTCTCCTTATAACAGGTGAGTAAATCGGAATTCGTATTTCGGATGATTTTAGAAGAATATTTGCACAATGGTGAAGGGAGGGGCGGGGCCTGAGGTGACATCTGTGCAAACGCGACCCGTTGTGCTGTTTTAAGTTGGGGGATTAAGTCCCTTGAATCCTGAGGGTCCCTAGGGGCCAACTAGCCCACCAGGAACCTCCAATATGCGCCAGGGGCTGCGTTGCAGAGACGTGTAGAGAGGCCACACCCCTTTTACACCTCTCTGCAACGCAGCTCTGTGGCGCTTTCTGGATGTACCTGTTGGGCTAGTTGGCCCCCAGGGACCCTCAGGATTGAAGGGGATTTAATCCCCAACTTAAAACGCGCCACGGGGTGCGTTTGCACAGATGTCACCTGAAGCCCCGCCCTCCCTTCACCACTGTGCAAACGCGCCCGTGGCACGTTTTAAGTCGGGGGATTAACTCCCCTTGAATCCTGAGGGTCCCTGGGGGCCAACTAGCCCAACAGGTATATCCAAAAGCGCCACAGAGCTGCGTTGCAGAGAGGTGTAAAAGGGGCGTGGCCTCTGTACACCTCTCTGCAACGCAGCCTCTGGCGCATACTGGAGGTTCCTGGTGGGCTAGTTGGCCCCCAGGGACCCCCAGTATTCAAGGGGAATTGTTCCCTTCTGCAAACGCGCCAGGGGCGCGTTTGCAGAGTGGTGAAGGAAGGGGCGGGGCCTGCGGGCCCGATCGTTTTTTTTTTGTTCGTTTTTTTGTCCTCTGAAGGGGGCTGTGTGGCCCCCTTCCTTTTTCCTGTTTTTGGGCCCTGGGGACCCCATCCCCCAGGGCCTTACCCCTTTTTTTAATTAAATTTAAAAAAAACGGGAAGGGGGCCGCGTGGCCCCCTTCCCTGGGCCTGTATTGGCCCCGGGGACCCCATCCCCGGGGCATGGCCTCGATTTTTTTTTTCTTTGGAGGGGGGCTGCGTGGCCCCCTCCTCAGGCCATTTAAGGCCCCGGGACCCCATCCCCGGGGCCGGCCTTTCCGTTTTTTTTAAAATTTATTTTTTATTTTTGGGGGAGGGGGCCGCGTGGCCCCCTCCCGGGCCACTACTTGCCCCGGGGACCCCATCCCCGGGGCTGGCCCTCTCCGTTGGGGACTGTGGGGGTCCCCAATCCCCCACAGTCCCGCCGGCTCCCGCGTCCCTTGGGAGCCGGCATTCTTTTCCACATGGGGAGCTGCTAAGATGCAGCTCCCCATGTGGAAAGCAATGTGCTTTGGATATTGGAAGAGAGAGCAGGTTTCCCTACTCTCTCTTCCAATATCCAAAGCAGTTTGCTATGGCAGGACGGAGCCGCGAGGCTCCCGTCCTGCCATAGCAAACTACAGTGTACACCCCCCGGGACACTGCAGGAGCCAGCCCTGGGGGGTGGCGGTCCCCAGGGCCATCAAGGGCTCCAGGAGGGGGCCGCGCGGCCCCACTCCCTTAAGTTGCACAGCCCCGGGAGGTGGAGGTCCCTGGGCTCTGGGGGTCCGTAATGGACCCCCACATTTATTTTATAAGTGCCCCGGGGAGGTGGTGGTCCCCGGGCGTGTGGGGGCTGGAGCCCCCCCCACACCTTATTCAAATTAAAAAGAAGCCCCGGGGGTGGCGGTCCCCGGGCTGCGGGAGGGCAGAAGAGCCCTCCCGCACTATTTTTGCAACAAAGCCTCGGGGGTGGCGGTCCCTGGGCTTGGGGGCCCTTGAGGCCCCCACACATAAAATTAACCCCCCCACCATGCTCCCGGGACTTGGGCCACCCGGGGCAAAATACAACTGAAGTGCGGGAGACCGCTCTTCGATTTTTTTTCGGCAGGATTCGCGCACCCTGAGCGCATCCTGCCGATTTTTTAAAAATTTTTTAAATTTTTTTGCCTAGGGTCCTTGTGGGACCCCTGAGCAACCTAGGGGTCAGGGTGTTTCTACCCTGCCCTTTGTGCGCTTTGCGCACTTGTTTCTGTCCCTCGGTTCTACCGAGGACAAATGGCTGCCAACATTTCCTGAATCGGAATGTTGACAGCCAGCTGACAGCCAATTAACATGCAGCTCGTGATCGGGAGGGTACGCTGACTCCTACTCGGCCATAGATATCACTATCTTTTTACTTTTGATTTTCTCAGCAACTACTGAACGGATTTACACCATTTAACAAAGGGTTCTTTCTGAACCAAGAACTACCTCTTTGCCAAATTCTGGTGTAATTCCGCTCAGCAGTTCAGGCTGTAGCCGTGTCTAAAGTTTCCTATGGAAAATTGCATGGGGAAAACGCGCTTTGGGACCCCCTTTTCTCGGCCCCCGCTGACGATTCCCGAGACTTTCAGGGTAGGAGCGGACCGGAGCGCCCACAAAGTTTGAAAATTTTGCGAAGATACGTCAACCGGCAAGAGAGTTATTTCAAATAGAATGTCGCGGATTTCCTATGGATAATAGGTTGTAACTATAACTATCTACTGGCGACCGCCAGTAGATAATATGTATGTATATATATATATATATATATATATATATGTATGTATATATATATATATATATATTATCTACTGGCGGTCGCCAGTAGATAGTTATAGTTACAACCTATTATCCATAGGAAATCCGCGACATTCTATTTGAAATAACTCTCTTGCCGGTTGACGTATCTTCGCGAAATTTTCAAACTTCGTGGAGCGCTCCGGTTCGCTCCTACCCGGAAAGTCTCGGGTGATACGTCAGGCGGGGCCGAGAAAAAGGGGGTCCCAAAACGCGTTTTCCCATGCATTTTCCCATAGGAAACTTTAGACACGGCTACAGCCCGAACTGCTGAACGGAATTACACCAAATTTGGCAAAGAGGTAGTTCTTGGTTCAGAAAGAACCCTTTTGTTAAATGGTGTAAATCCGTTCAGTAGTTGCTGAGAAAATCAAAAAGTAAAAGTACATATATATCTATGGGCACGGAGGATTCGCGCACCCTGAGCGCACCCTGCGCGCACCGTCCCGATCACGAGCTGCATGTTAATTGGCTGTCAGCTGGCTGTCAACATTCCGATTCAGGAAATGTTGGCAGCCATTTTGTCCCTCGGTAGAACCGAGGGACAGAAACAAGTGCGCAAGCGCACAAAGGGGGAGGGTAGAAACACCCTGACCCCTAGGTTTGCTCAGGGGGTCCCACAAGGACCCCTGGGCAAAAATTATTATTTTTTTTTAAAAATCGGCAGGATGCGCTCAGGTGCGCGAATCCTGCCGAAAAAAAATCGAGCGCGGTCTCCGCGCTTCGATAGCTAATTGGCCTCCGGGTGGCCCAAGTCCCGGGGGCATGGTGGGGGATAATTTAACGTGTGGGGGCCTCAAGGGCCCCCCAAGCCCCGGGACCGCCACCCCCGGGCTTTTTAAAAATGGTGCGGGAGGGCTCTGAGCCTCTCCGCAGCCCCGGGGACCACCACCTCCCCGGGCTTTAAAAAAATTATTAAACCTGTGTGGGGGGCTCGAGCCCTCCACACGCCCGGGGACCACCACCTCCCGGGGCACTAAACATTCTAATATGGGGGTCCGTTACGGACCCCCAGAGCCCCGGGGACCACCACCTCCCCGGGGCTGTGTACTGAATGGGAGGGGGCCGCGCGGCCCCCTCCTGGAGCCCTTGATGGCCCTGGGGACCACCACCCCCAGGGCCGGCTCCTGCAGTGTCCCGGGGTGCCTACCCCCGGGACACTGCTGTTTGCAATGACAGGACCGGAGCCTCGCGGCCCCGTCCTGTCATTGCAAACTTGCTTTGGATATTGGAAGAGAGAGCAGGAAACCTGCTCTCTCTTCCAATATCCAAAGCCGATTGCTTACACATGGGGAGCAGCATGTTAGCTGCTCCCCATGTGTGAAAGCAATGCCGGCACCCTAGGGACGCGGGGAGCCGGCGGGACTGTGGGGGATTGGGGACCCACCCACAGTCCCCAACGAGAGGCCAGGCCCCGGGGGATGGGGTCCCCGGGGCAAGTAGTGGCCCGGGAGGAGGCCACGCGGCCCCCCTCCCCAAAAAAATAAATAAATAAAATAAAAAAAACGGAATGGCCGGCCCCGGGGATGGGGTCCCCGGGGCCTTAAATGACCAGAGGAGGGGGCCACGCAGCCCCCTCCAAAGAATATAAATAAAAACGAGGCCATGCCCCGGGGGATGGGGTCCCGGGGCCAATACAGGCCCAGGGAAGGGGGCCACGCGGCCCCCTTCCCGTTTTTTTTAAAAATTACAAATTAAAAAAAGGGGTAAGTCCCTGGGGGATGGGGTCCCCAGGGCATAAAAACAGGAAAAGGAAGGGGCCACACAGCCCCCCTTCAGGGGACAACATTTTTTTTTTTTTTAAACGATCGGCCCGCAGGCCCCGCCCCTTCCTTCACCACTCTGCAAACGCGCCCCTGGCGCATTTGCAGAGGGGGAACAAATTCCCCTTGAATACTGGGGGTCCCTGGGGCCAACTAGCCCACCAGGAACCTCCAGTATGCGCCAGGGGCTGCGTTGCAGAGAGGTGTAGAGAGGCCACACCCCTTTTACACCTCTCTGCAACGCAGCTCTGTGGCGCTTTTTGGAGGTATATGGTGGGCTAGTTGGACTCCGGGGACCCTCAGGATTCAAGGGGACTTAATCCCCCAACTTAAAACGCGCCACGGGGCGCGTTTGCACAGTGGTGAAGGGAGGGCGGGGCTTCAGGTGACATGTGTGCAAACAGGCCCCGTGGCGCGTTTTAAGATGGGGAATTAAATCCCCTTCAATCCTGAGGGTCCCTGGGGGCCAACTAGCCCAACAGGTACATCCAGAAAGCGCCACAGAGCTGCGTTGCAGAGAGGTGTAAAGGGGTGTGGCCTCTCTACACGTCTCTGCAACGCAGCCCCTGGCGCATATTGGAGGTTCCTGGTGGTCTAGTTGGCCCCTAGGGACCCTCAGGATTCAAGGGAACTTAATCCCCAACTTAAAACGCGCCACGGGGCGCGTTTGCAAAGATGTCACCTCAGGCCCCGCCCCCTCCCTTCACCATTGTGCAAATATTCCTCTAAAATCAGCCTAAATAGGAATTCCGATTTACTCACCTGTTATAAGGAGAGACCTCAGTGCTGTATCTTTCAGCCCAGTACTGGTCCTGAAAAGTAATTTTAACCGTACTTACCGGTAACTTGAATTTCCTTCATAGGCTAACATTGACTGGTTTCACTTGGAAATTCTTCTAAGTGTGGAGTTTTGGAACTTTAAAATATTCCTCTAAAATCAGCCGAAATACGAATTCCGATTTACTCACCTGTTATCAGGAGAGACCTCAGTGCTGCATCTTTCAGCCCAGTACTGATCCTCAAAAGTAATTTTAACCGTACTTACCGGTAATTTGAATTTCCTTCATAGGCTAACATTGACTGGTTTCACTTGGAAATTCTTCTAAGTGTGGAGTTTTGGAACTTTAAAATATTCCTCTAAAATCAGCCGAAATACGAATTCCGATTTACTCACCTGTTATCAGGAGAGACCTCAGTGCTGCATCTTTCAGCCCAGTACTGATCCTGAAAAGTAATTTTAACCGTACTTACCGGTAAGTTGAATTTCCTTCATAGGCTAACATTGACTGGTTTCACTTGGAAATTCTTCTAAGTGTGGAGTTTTGGAACTTTAAAATATTCCTCTAAAATCAGCCGAAATACGAATTCTGATTTACTCACCTGTTATCAGGAGAGACCTCAGTGCTGCATCTTTCAGCCCAGTACTGATCCTGAAAAGTAATTTTAACCGTACTTACCGGTAACTTGAATTTCCTTCATAGGCTAACATTGACTGGTTTCACTTGGAAATTCTTCTAAGTGTTGATTTTTGAAACATACAAATATTCCTCTAAAATCAGCCGAAATCCGAATTCTGATTTACTCACCTGTTATCAGGAAAGACCTCAGTGCTGCATCTTTCAGCCCAGTACTGGTCCTGAAAAGTAATTTTAACCGTACCTACCAGTAACTTGAATTTCCTTCCATAGGCTAACATTGACTGGTTTCACTTGGAAATTCTTCTAAGTGTGGAGTTTTGGAACTTTAAAATATTCCTCTAAAATCAGCCGAAATACGAATTCCGATTTACTCACCTGTTATCAGGAGAGACCTCAGTGCTGCATGTTTCAGCCCAGTACTGATCCTCAAAAGTAATTTTAACCGTACTTACCGGTAACTTGAATTTCCTTCATAGGCTAACATTGACTGGTTTTCAGCAAAAAAGTTTCAAAGTGTTGATTTTCACAAACTACAAATGTTCCTTAAAAATCGCCTGTATGACTTAAACGCATTCTTTCAACTGTTTACAGGAGATGCACCAGTGCTGGATCCAGGATCCAACACTGAGTAAGAAAAAGTAACGATAACAGTTTTTACCTGCTAAGTGAATTTCCTTCCATAGGATAACATTGGTGATTCTATGAGAAAAAGTTTCAAAGTGTCAACTTTTAAAATACAATAATATTCCTTAAAAATCACGACTGTAACCAAAACGCTTTTACTCAACTGTTTACAGGAGATGTACCAGGACTGAATCTAGGATCCAGTCCTGTGGTTACAAAAGTAATCCATAAAGTAACTAATTGCATTTAACTAGAAATTCACATTGAGCTGAATGTTGCATTGTGTTTGAAAATGTGTTGCCCATTGCAACAACTGTAACTACTGTACTTAAAAGTCTATTGCCTATCTGCAAAGTATTTAAACTAAAGTAATTCATTCTGAGAAAGTATTTTTTGTAATGTAATGTATAATGTAATTACAATGTAATTTGACAAATAAAATATGTAAAAAAAAATTGTTTCTAAAAATGTAGTAAATCAGTATGAAAAAAATTAATATAACAATTAATACATTTAAAAATTGTCATTTACAAAACCTTTGAAATTCACTGAAAAACCGTAGGTTTCAGGCACGTTATAGTTAGAAATTAGCATTTAAAAAACCTTTGAAATTCACTGAAAAACCATAGGTTTCAGACACGTTATAGTTACAAATTAGCATTTAAAAACCTTTGAAATTCACTGAAAAAACCATAGGTTTCAGACACGTTATAGTTACAAATTAGCATTTAAAAAACCTTTGAAATTCACTGAAAAAACCATAGGTTTTAGGGACAGTTATAGTTACTTGGACATTGCACTCGTACAAAACCCGTGAAATTCCCCGTTATAGTTAGTTCAGCTAACTATAACTCGCGCCCCGCAATGCACTGCTGATGACGTCACATATTACATCACTCATGACATGGTCAGTGACATCACTGATGACATCACTGATGACATCTCAAATGACATCACTGATGACATCATCCACGTGATAATCTGATGCACCTCCTCACACCCTAATATAACCTTTGATACACCCACTCTAAATTACAGACTGCCATTCGCAAAACCATAGACACTCCAACACCAATAACTACATACCCACTCACTGATTCTTAGGTCTACACACACACATCCACTCACTCACCCGTACAGTCACTCATACTTACGGTCACTCAGTACAGGACTATCATATGCACTCTTACTCCTATATAGACACTCAAACAACGCCACTCATCCATAGAGATACTCACACACCTAGTCAGTCATGCAAATAATTAAACACACTGCCATTTACTCACCTATACAGTTATACACACACACCAGCTCACTTACTCATACAAATAGTAGCACATTGTTACGCTCTTATACAATCACTGATACAAGCACACAATCATCCATACAGCCACTATCACAATCACTCACTCTTGCTTATAGCTATTTATATACTCCAACACACATATATACTGCCTTTCACATATGTAGTTACTCACACATGTACCACTGGGACATACATTCACTCACTAACACACTCTTACACACACTTACCCACCCATACAGTCTATCACAGATGCACTCTTGAAACCATCCACCCAGTGAATCACCCACTCACACATCTATGCACAGAGTTGCACACACCCCTCCCACACAAACACTCAGGCACCCATACAGATACTCAGACAAGCATTCAATAACTCATATAGAAAATCATTTAGCTATTCACAAACACATGCAGCCACTTACACAGCAACAGACAGACGGATACAGACATACACCCAGTTTAGTCACTAACCCATGCATTCAGTAAGATACGTTAAATCACTCACTTATAGAGTCAGTCACGCACCTACTAAATCATCCATACAGACACTTACACACCCACTCATTCTTCAATACGTCTTTTCCTATAT
Source organism: Calotriton arnoldi (assembly GCA_963921515.1). Classification (NCBI taxonomy): domain Eukaryota; kingdom Metazoa; phylum Chordata; class Amphibia; order Caudata; family Salamandridae; genus Calotriton; species Calotriton arnoldi. The sequence goes on from CAWUFW010004188.1 coordinate 306,386, forward strand.
ATTTTAAAAATATTTAAACTTTACAGAAACACACAGTCACTGGATGATGTCATCAGTGATGTCATTTGAGATGTCATCAGTGATGTCATCAGTGATGTCACTGACCATGTCATGAGTGATGTAATATGTGACGTCATCAGCAGTGCATTGCGGGGGCGCGAGTTATAGTTAGCTGAACTAACTATAACGGGGGAATTTCACGGGTTTTGTACGAGTGCAATGTCCAAGTAACTATAACTGTCCCTAAAACCTATGGTTTTTTCAGTGAATTTCAAAGGTTTTTTAAATGCTAATTTGTAACTATAACGTGTCTGAAACCTATGGTTTTTTCAGTGAATATATATATATATATTTCTTCCAAAAAGCACTCTCCGAACCTCCACACAGGCGAACAGAGAGACACAGACCCAAGGAATAGTGGCAGGCAAGTTGTTTTATTCTCCTCTCACTTGTGACGCGTTTCGAGCACCCTGTGCCCTTGTTCACACACATATATATAAAAATTGAGGGCCTGATTTAGAGTTTGATGGACCCGGTTACTCCCATCCGCCGTATTACGAGTCCATTATCGTATTGCACTTGTAATACGGAGGACGGGATATCCATCACGTTTGTGATGGAGTAACCGTCCGCCAAACTCTAAGGGGTCGATTACGATGGCGGTCGGTGTCAGTACCGCGGTGCCGGCGGTGCGGAAAAATGCCTTTTACCGCCCGCCAGCAGCGGTCCTCACAGCCGCCATATTATGAAGGGCAAATATGCCCCATTTCCCGACCTCCGCGGTGCAACGCCGACCGCCATGAAATTGCGCCCGCCACCGCGCCGGTGGTAGCCAATGGAGACTCACCACCGTGCGGAATGACATCCCGTCCGCTCAACAAATTAGGATGCGCCAAACAACCAGTCGAACCGCAGGGGAGAAACCGCCCTTCCAGACACGGCGGAATCTCGACAGCAGAGCGTGAAACGAGACTTCCGGAGCCCTCCACCCGGAGCCGAACGCCATGGATCCAGCACTACACGTCCTCCCGGTGCTGTACGTGATACATCACCAGGTAAACATCGCCCGCCGCGGACGCCGCCGCAGGTACGTAATAAAACACAATACAACACAAAACAGAACACAAATTCCACGGGCTGAAACAGGGCACCTGGCCACACCAGACACACTGGTGTGGTCAGGAACACATCCATCAGTGTACCCACACATGTCTCATCTGGCACCAATTCACACCCTGCATCAAGCCCACCAATTTACCGCGATCATAATGTAATGTGTTGCTGACGACAACGCAGCGGTGAGTATGCGGGAAATCCATCGCACAAAGCAGAATGCATGTACAGCAACGGTCAGGCCTGAAAGACCACAGGCCACCACCACCACCCACCACCCACAGCTCCGCCGCACACAGCAAGAAACATGCCAATACCCCCCCCCCTGTGCACCCCCATGTCCAACACCAAGCGAGCTAAATCCACACCCAGCAGCACACAACTAACACCTAGGGAGACAGACACAGCAGCATTGGGTGTAGATTAACACACAGCACAGAAGCACAGGCCCAGGGCAACACACACACACACCACAACACCACATACATGGCAAGAAAGCTGAATACAAGCACAAAATTAACATCCACACACACAAGGAACATACAGACTACTGGACACACACCCTGCCAACTCACACAGACATACCCCACACCGACACACAGCCACATACACAGACTACATGCCACCAGCAATGGAGCACAACATAGAGGAAAGCAAAAATGATGTGCACACAAATGGGAGGGCAAGGAGACAACCAACAACCAGGTGAACAGACACATGCAGGACAAGGAACCTAGAACAACATCCACACCCCATCCAAGCACATGGCTGGCACAGTGAGTGAAGTCAAACAACAGTCACCTCAGTGCAACAACTCAGGGAGACAGCAAGGTAACCCATGTATAGGGACAGGGATGAAAGGAAGGACCTCAAGTCAAACAGTGAACAGCAAGTACACATGAGTATGCCAGCACCACAACACACAGGGCACATTGGCACACTCAATGACTGTCAAACACAAGTAGGAGTCCCCAAACATACCCCCTCATATCTGCAGCACACAACCCCAATGCCAGACACACAGAAGGGCCTACATAATGTCCAGACAAGAGACAGACAAACAATCAAACCCCCTGGTGGCATCCACAAACATCACACACACACAGGGATGCCGGTACCAACGTCTGCACCAAAACAAAAATGGCAAACACAATTCAAAACAGAAACACATACAGAACCACAAAAATAACACACATCACCTGTGCAGCCAAACTAGGGGAAGGCAATGGGAGCACACACACAACAGGAGTGCACCACCTCATCAGTCAGGAAAATGCATAGGCTACATACCACAACACAGACAAGAAGTGCACCATCACAGAACAACACAGACACATCAAACACACAACAGATGCACAACACCACAAAGCACATAGCAAACACAGCAGTACATCAGGGGATGTACACTAGGACAGCACAAGGCAACATACACCCACAGCACTGAATGCACAACAAGCAGTGTGTGCACACAAACACACAACAGTCCCACACAGCCATGAGTCACACGCCATTAACACACACATCAACACACACGACAAAGCCACAACCTACACACCGTACAACCCTTGACCACCCAAATGCACACCTTGTAAGTAACCGTTGTGACTAGGATGACTGCCCATCACAACATGACTACACATCTACACTGCTAGGCATACATGAAAGCAAGAACGCACATACATGTTGAGCCTGCTCAGCCTGCCTGCAATCCTGTGTATATGACCCCTCTATGTGTTTGCAGTGCCCACATACCAGGATTCAGTAAAACATAGCCAACAGCAACAAGGAAGGAACATGAGTCTGGTATGTCACCGAAAACAACATCACTGACCCCACAAGAATCCGAGTCATGAAGAACTGAAGTCCCCGTCACCCCTGTAAAAAAATAATAAGTTAAACAAGCCAGTGGCACAGTTGAAGTGGCACACAGAGCATATGGCCCAGTAAATGTTAGACATACAGGAAAAGCCTTATTCAGTAAGGACAATGACACAACTGACAACATGAGCAACTGTTTTTATTCACAAATAGCACTGATAGGCAACAATATCAGACAAGACCAAGGCACAAGATGCAGAGCCTGAACATGAGAAGCTGCACAGGCAGGGGGCAAACTGCAAGGCCAGTGGCCAGTCCAAGGTGCTGACAGAGTCAATGAGAAGCTGCACAGGCAGGGGCAAACTGCAAGGCCAGTGGCCAGTCCAAGGTGCTGACAGAGTCAATGAGAAGCTGCACACGGAATGTGTGTCACCAAACTCCACCATGGTCAGCAACACAGTCTGGTGTGTCACGATGGGCAGCACAGGTACCGGTGTGGGAGAGATAGGTCTGTGACGTTGATCAACATTCATACTTGGCTGTCAGTCTGACTGGGAGCTGACTGTGTGTCGGGCACAGTTGGACCACTTGACTGGGGAGTGAGACGCCCAGCTGAGGAAGAGCTATCAGTGGCCTTGGACGCTGGAGGGCTGCTTGGACCAGGTGGTGTATTGGCACGTGGAGGTGGACTCAGGCCGACGTGGGACACAGTGTGGGAGGGAGATAGTGGAGGGGTGCCTTTCCACTTCTTGGGGATTCTAAATGGCTTGCCTGTCTTGGTATCAATGGGAAGTGGTGTGGACACAAACGGCACACTCATCACCAAGGCTGCCGCAGGTGCACACGCTGGACCTCCCTCTGGGGATGTGCTGGATCCAGAAGGACGCTTAGCCTGGCATTGCCTCTGCCCCTCCATCCCCTCTTTACCCTGTGTGCCCCCTACAGTGCCCTCCTGTCCCTGCTTCACTGGTCTTGGAATGGGAGTAGAGGTAGTTGGTGAAACAGCCTTGGATACCTTACTATGTGTAGCCTTGCCAGGCCCCACCTTCACAGTGGGCATGGAGAGTGTCTGCATGCCTTTGCGAGACGTTTTTGGGACCACAGAGTCTGTGGCCGGGGATTGCTCTGAGGCTTGTGACCCAGAGTACTTCCTCCTTGAATCATGTGCCTTTGCAACGCCTGACGGGCTCTTCCCTTTGCGCTCTGGGGTTGTTTTTTTCTTCGTAGGGGAAGGTGTCTGTGACCTTGACCGCTTGGGCTGCTGCTGCTGTGTGCTATGTGTGCAGTATCGTGACGTTGAGGTGTGTGAAGCGTGGTCACCGTCGTCAGACGTCGCCACTGGCATGGGGGTGGACAAAGGGACTGGAATTGGACTACGAGATTGAGCCAGTTGAAGTGCAGCCGCCACTGTGGAGGACATTGTCTGGACAGTGCGGTGCAGCCCACCTACGTCTGAATATATGCCCTCCATGAAAGCTAACACCTGTGCCAATTTGCGGTCGTGGTCTGACAATGCATAGAGGAGCCCTGTCTGCCCCACACACAGCTGGCGCAAAAGGTCCACACACTCTGCACTGATGGCAGCAGGGGGCACAGGGGCAGGGGCAGCGGTGCCTGGAATGAAGGACACTCTTCCCCTCTTTGTGGTGCGAACACGGGCAGCAACAGAGGAAGTGGCTGGGAGGGTGGGCACTGCACGCTGTGTGCTGGAAGATGTAGCAGACTCTCCGTTCCCTGTGTCCTCCAAGATGTCTGCACCACCGCCGTCATCAGATGATGTTGAACTTTGCGTCTCGGGCTGTGATTCCTCCAGTATACTCCTATCCCCCTCCGAGGCGCTGGTCACATCTGTGTCACTGGGATCCTGTGCAGCTGTTGTGCTTGTTTCACCACCACTGGTGTCCGTCCCCTGTCCCTCTGTGCCCACGGGAGATGCTGCATAACAGAGAGACATGTAGGGTCAGCAAAGTGACAGCAACAGGACAAACATATTCAAGCAAAGCAACACTGATGATGACAAAGTCTACATGTTGCAGGCCACCCCATGCATTCTCACCATGCAGACACACTTCACTACCTCAAACAGTGCGTACAAACATCTAAACACGGCATAGCTGAGCCATGTGATGGGCAGACAGCACAACATCATGCATGTTGGGGCGTACAAACACTAACACCAATGGACCAGGCCTGCAACACACCACCCACAATGCCATTGAAATTCCCAGGATTGGAAAAACATCAGTAAGTGCATGTATGTAAAATCCGTGACTGCCACACCCAGCACAGGGGCCACTTACAACCCACTGCATCACAGTAACCACATCACGTACACCAGCGCAGGTACAGGCTTGGTACACATGCAGCCACTCACAGACAAAATCAACCTTCACAGAATACTCACCCCTAGCTTGCTGTTGATGCTCCTTCAAACGTGTGTCCAGCTCAGGCTGTGTCACAGCCAAGATGCGGCACATCAGTGGTGTCAAGCTGCGTTGTGACAACCTGCCACTGCGAGGGAGTATCCCCAGTGTCATCTCGGCAACGTTCTTTGCCAGTCGTGATATGTCGTCCCACCTCTTGTGGCAGTGGGTGCGCCGGCGGTTTGACACTCCCAGAGCCCGCACCTTGGTTGCAATGGACCTCCACACGGCCTTACGCTGGTGTACCTTGAGCTGCAGGTGTGGGAGACAAGAGGGGGAAAACATCAGTGACACACTCTCATGGTAAAACCTCTCTCTCTGAACAGTGGCATGACACAGACTCATCCCAACACGGCAGATATGTCCCGCAGATACACTACAACATCTCACAGGGTACATCGTCATGTGTGAAGTCCACGTCAATGCATGCATGTTTGAGGAGGATGCTAGCACAGAAAGCCATGTGTAATGTGCCCACATCTACTGGCTATTACCAGGTAGAGCAAGACATATGTCACATTGCAACATGTGTATGGGGTGAGAGTCACTGTGTCCACCACTGCGCATGCCTAAACGACCTTGCTCTGTGAATAGCTCACTGTGTCATGTTTGTAGCATTGAGGGACATGATCTCACATAACCACTGACTGATCAGAGGGCCAGTCATGTGCAGTCCACACGGCAGACAGGGGTCATTGATGTACACTCATGCCAACCACACACGTATCACACTCTGTACAGTCAGTGATGTGTCCTTGTCACATTGGGCGTGGACAGTCCATGCCAGGTAGAATCACACAGAGATGGACAACGAGGAGCCACACAAACAGTCACATGATCAATAACTGTCCCGAAACATGCATCACCAGATAGCTGTCACACCATATGGATGTGTATACAACACATGTCCATCCACCCTTCATGCCCATGCATTTAATGTGTGGGTTGCATACACCCCCTTAACAACTAGGAAACAGCATGTCAGCCAGTGCATGACACAACCCCACACTCTCAGGCACATACACCATCTGATCGACTACATGTGTGCCCCCTTCCACTCACACCCCCACTGTTGGAGACTTACCACAACATTTGGGCCACCATATAGCCGTGGGTACTGTGTCGGCACCTCGTCCACCAGGACATCCAGCTCCTCGCTTGTAAATGGACTGGCACGGATCTTCTCTGTCCTAGCCATCACTGTGGACATGAGACGTCAGCGGCGGCAGTGGGCGGTGAGGGGTCCCAGGCAGCAGTCCCTGGAGGCAGCAGCAGGTGAGGGGTCTCAGGCAGCAGTCCCTGGAGGCAGCAGCAGGTGAGGGGTCTCAGGCAGCAGTCCCTGGAGGCAGCAGCAGGTGAGGGGTCCCAGGCAGCAGTCCCTGGAGGCAGCAGCAGGTGAGGGGTCCCAGGCAGCAGTCCCTGGAGGCAGCAGCAGGTGAGGGGTCTCAGGCAGCAGTCCCTGGAGGCAGCAGCAGGTGAGGGGTCTCAGGCAGCAGTCCCTGGAGGCAGCAGCAGGTGAGGGGTCCCAGGCAGCAGTCCCTGGAGGCAGCAGCAGGTGAGGGGTCCCAGGCAGCAGTCCCTGGAGGCAGCAGCAGGGGAGGGGTCTCAGGCAGCAGTCCCTGGATGCAGCAGCAGGTGAGGGGTCTCAGGCAGCAGTCCCTGGAGGCAGCAACAGGTGAGGGGTCTCAGGCAGCAGTCCCTGGAGGCAGCAGCAGGTGAGGGGTCCCAGGCAGCAGTCCCTGGAGGCAGCAGCAGGTGAGGGGTCTCAGGCAGCAGTCCCTGGAGGCAGCAGCAGGTGAGGGGTCCCAGGCAGCAGGCTCTGTGAGCAGTGGAAATGTGGTGCTCCCTTCCACACATATATAGGGCCCTGGACTCGTTTCAGTGGTCATAGTCTTCTGCCATTGGTGTTTCAGGTCAGCCTTCTTCAAAAGCATCCAATGACCGCCTCCGCGGGGGCGGAGCACGCCTACCGCGATTTTTGAATGTGCATCATGCCACAGCGATAGCGGTCCCCATTGGCTGCAAGGGCATGGTTCATGGTGGTGACACACCGCGGGGTCCTGGCCGGCGCTACCGCGGTGGTGCATCTTACAATTGCACCAACTCTCCGCATCCGCTGGGGGCGGAGCACGCCTACCGCGATTTTTGAATGTGCATCATGCCACCGCGATAGCGGTCCCCATTGGCTGCAAGGGCATGGTTCATGGAGGTGACACACCGCGGGGTCCTGGCCGGCGCTACCGCGGTGGTGCATCTTACAATTGCATCCACTCTCCGCATCCGCTGGGGGCGGAGCACGCCTACCGCAATTTTTGAATGTGCATCATGCCACCGCGATAGCGGTCCCCATTGGCTGCAAGGGCATGGTTCATGGCGGTGACACACCGCGGGGTCCTGGCCGGCGCTACCGCGGTGGTGCATCTTACAATTGCATTCACTCTCCGCATCCGCTGGGGGCAGAGCACGCCTACCGCGATTTTTGAATGTGCATCATGCCACCGCGATAGCGGTCCCCGTTGGCTGCAAGGGCATGGTTCATGGCGGTGACACACCGCGGGGTCCTGGCAGGCGCTACCGTGGTGGTGCATCTTACAATTGCATCCACTCTCCGCATCCGCTGGGGGCGGAGCACGCCTACTGCGATTTTTGAATGTGCATCATGCCACCGCGATAGCGGTCCCCATTGGCTGCAAGGGCATGGTTCATGGCGGTGACACACCGCGGGGTCCTAGCCGGCGCTACCACAGTGGTGCATCTTACAATTGCACCAACTCTCCGCATCCGCTGGGGGCGGAGCACGCCTACCGCGATTTTTGAATGTGCATTATGCCACCGCGATAGCGGTCCCCATTGGCTGCAAGGGCATGGTTCATGGCGGTGACACACCGTGGGGTCCTGGCCGGCGCTACCGCTGTTTGATTGCCATAGAGTGACATGGGTGACCGGGATGTGGCTGGTGGAGCATGACAAACGCCATCTGCAGCTATGTAGAGGGCCATCACTAACACCAATGTGTCATGTGCAGCACATGAAACACTTGCGTCAGTGGTGGGCATCGACAAAGGTTCAAATGGTGGTTGGCATGCTCCGCCACCCAATTCACGGACAGTATGTGCGTCCGCTATGGGGAATATGCAGCATCACATCGTACACTCTGTGCGTCATTGTGTTTATGGGGCACGTTTAAGGCACCTACGGACAGTTCTTGTTGTGTGTGGATCAATGGTCATTACTGTACTACGCACAGTGGATACGTACAGCGGCACATGGCACTGGATAACATTGATATGGTCTCCTGTCACAAATGTCAGCCAATGTGTAACGTCTCACACCAAATGGAACACTGTACTCCATTATGTTGAGCAATATTTACACACAATGTCGTATCTGCCACCCATGCTGACCACTATCTCACACCTGAGCCCATGTGTTACACTGAAAACCCAGATGAACTCATTTATTCAGCATGACTGTCATCATTGGAAACAGATGTCACCCTGTTGTGTTATTGCTAAGACCAATTACATGCCGCATGTAATGTCTTTGTACACACTGGCAACTCCTGCAGTGTATGTCCACATGTACAGGGGGCTCGACCTGCTAAAGGATGACGAGTACTTCAGCACCACACCTGGCATCCGTTGTATTATTATTGTTTGTCACTTGGGTAGACGGCCAGAGCAGATGTCTTTGCTACATGTCTGCCACCTGTAACCACAGGGACCTATGTAGTAGTGTCAGGTCTGTGCTCATGTTGTTTGGACTGTTGTATGTGAATCAGTGACATGTACATTTCAACAATGGTGCTTAGCTAAACTATGTTTTTGAGTGTTGTGCTGTGTTCCGGTGCTACTCACCTGCCACCAGTGCATGTCCATTGTTCACATCAGGAATGTTGCGTTGGCAGATGGACTGCATGCACAGTTGTGGATTGTGCTAACTGTATGGAATATAGTATGCAACATTTGTCCACAGGCTATGGGTGTCCAGTATTGCCTGTGCAATGTGTGTGCACTGATTTGTGGGAATTGTCTGCAATGTTGGATGGTCAGCACAAGTGGCACACGTGTGCAGTGTGTTGCCACCAACACTAGTGTATGTGCATGCTATGGGGTGCTAGCCATCCTTGCTCACCATCTATTCCAGCACTGTGTGGGTGGATCACATCTGCTGGTGTATCAGGATGGAGTGGGCACCCAAGACAGGTGAGATGTACCTTGATTGTTGTGCCTGTGACACTCATCCAACTACGACATTTGGTCAATGTGAGGTACCAGTGTCCCACTACTCATGCACAGCCAGCATGTTTGTTAGATGTGGGATATTGATTGTATGCTGTGTTGGGCCTGACAGCCTGTGTGGAATGAGGGTCAGGATGCATGTCCTTTGGGACATGTGGTGTAAAATTACATCCACTGGTGTCAGGTGTCTGAGCCAGTTGTCCATATGTAATGCATACAGTCTGTTCATGCGTAGACTTGTTGGCATACTGGCTTGGCATTGTCCATGTAGTGTTGTATGTTTGTGTTGTGGCACTGTTGTGTCTTGAAACAGCTGGATGTGTATCACCATGGTATGTGTTGTGGTGCACATGTGTCCTTGGGCAGTCCCTCCTTGATGCTGCATGTAAATGTCCAAAATGGGGGAAGATTAAGGGTGCATACAGGCCCTGCTGATCACGTCCCTCATCTATTGTTAATGTGTGCCACATTGGCTATCTGTGTGCTTGTAGAGAGTATTGGGCAGTGGGGTAATGGTGGCCTGTTACAGTGGTACACATACTCTGCACAGGCGTGACATCATCTGTCACTGTCCGACTTTGTATTCAAGTCAGCAGCAGATATGGCCTGTGTACTGATGACATTGGCACATGTATGTCATTGAATTTGAGTGTGTTCGAAGTGGCACTGAGTACAAAGACAATCCCAATGATCTATCCACATTGTGTTGTTGATGTGTCCCCTGCAATTATTGGACAAGGAGGTGTGGCAGGTACAGCAGCAACGTGGAAGCCAGCAGTGTCTCTGCTTCACACATGTCCTGTGTCATGTACACCCAAGGCTGAGTCCACCTCAGCTCGATATGTGACTCTTGGCATTCACATAGACAGTGTTCGTATTGTGTCTACTGACTGTGCAAATCCATGACAGTTGTACAATTAATCTGTCTCATGTTGGGACAACACTGAATTGCACTGTGTGCTTTCAGGGATGACAGTCAATGTTAGCGCCGTGACAGGACGGACTTTATGAATTTGTGCACATCCTAATTTATGTTGCTATGACGTGTCCCCTTTCATCTCACCTAGGAGGCGACGTAATGTGTTTCGTACCTTCACCCTGCTGGCTAACATGGAGGATACCAACATCATCAGGCGATTCCGTCTGGATCGGACAAACCTCCTGGAACTTTGTGCAATATTGGAGCCACACCTGCTTCCACGCAGGACATACCCAACAGCACTCACGGCAACGGCAAAGGTGATGGCATTCCTACATTTCGTGGCTACGGGATCCTTCCAGCAAACTGTGGGCATTGCAGGGGGATGTCCCAACCAACATTCAGCATGGTGCTACGTGATGTCCTGTTGGCTATGATGCAACACAGGGACCAATTCATACATTTCCCCAGGCGGCAGGAGTTGGCGGATGTGAAGGGCGAATTTTATGCACTTGGACACGTTCCTAATGTAGTTGGTGCAATAGATGGCACACATGTTTCCCTGATTCCACCCCAAGCACGGGAACATATTTACCGAAATAGGAAACATTATCATTCCATCAATGTGCAGGTGGTGTGCCAGGCAGATATGGTCATCTCACACGTTTGTGCAAAGTTTCCAGGATCAGCCCACGATTCACACATAATGCGCAACAGCATTTTACCACAGCTGATGGCCAATCTGGCGCCGGAGCGGGCATGGATTGTGGGTGAGTACAAAGGGTCGAGTCGTGTGCTGTTTGTGTGCCATGCTGTCCTCGGACACATGTCAGACACTCAATCTGTATGTGTCTTTCACACTTAGGTGACTCTGCATATCCCAACGGACCTTGGTTGCTGAGTCCACTTCGCAATCCCAGGACACCAGCTGAAGTGCGCTACAACAATGCCCATGGGAGGACACGTCGGGTCATTGAGCGAACATTTGGACTCCTGAAATCGCGTTTTCGATGCCTCGACAAGACCGGAGGGGCTCTGCAGTACTCACCCGTCAAGGTGTGTCAGTTAGTGGTAGCATGCTGCATGCTACACAACCTGGCCGTGCGGAAGGGGATCCCCTTAATCCAGGATGATGATGACCAGCCACAGCCCCCACCTGCGAACACCCAAATGTCAAGTGACGAGGATAGTGGAGAGGAGGAAGGTGTTGGACAGCGTCAGCAGCTCATCAACAACTACTTCACTTGATGGTCAGTGGCAATGTCAAAACTGGCTGTTGTCTGATGATGTTGTGCTTGGTGAATATGTGTATGTGAGCTTTGTGACTACAGCATGTTGCAGAGTCAGTGCTGGCTGCAAATGTGTATGGTAAGGGATCTTTTGACACAGCTACTTGATGTCTATGTTGGTACAGTTGCTCCTTGTGACATGTGCAGATTGTCGTACCTTGATGTGCTGTGTTGTGTGATGGTTGTTAGTCCACCACCTGAGTAGCAACTGATGTTCTGTTGTGTTTTCCTAGGTCCCTTCAGCCTCTACTTGCCTGCGGAGTATCCCTGCTCCTGTGACATTGTAATCATGGGTGTGAGTTAACATACTGTGATGAACATGGAACAGTGACAACTACATTGGTGCGTTATTAGTGTTTATTTACAGTGGATACATGTGATGTAGATGTGGATATTTACAGATTTGTGAATGGTGAATAACAGATTTGTCAGTGATGGTAGATGAGACAATAGAGTATACACAAGATCAGTATGGTAACACAGTCCAACAGTCATTTGCCATTCCCACGGCATTGTGGGTGGGGACAGTCTGCAGGGTACACAGCAGGGTGAAGAGGGGTGCCATCATGGCTGGCTACTTGACTGGCTTTTGCCAGGTGCTTTGCCACGGGATGCTCCCAATGATTTTTTCGGGCGGCCCCTTGCTCTTTTGGCAGGGGGGACACAGGTGCATGGCCAGTGGTGTCTGATGAGTCCCCATGCTCGCTGAACGCAGGGGAGGATGGGGGTCTGTCATCCTGCGGCACAACGGAGGGAGCTGTAGGTGTTGGCGGTGCCGCATGCCTGTCCCTGAGGACCCCCACTAGCTGGCCCAGGAGGTCCCTGATTTGGCCCATGCAGGCCACGAGTTGGCCCATGCGGTTGTCAATTGAGCGCAGCATCTGTTGTTGCTCACGGGCATCCTGCTGAGCCTGCCTCAACTGTCCCTGGGCGTGTTCATAGGCTCCCACAACTCTGTCAATGTGTGCCAGTGATTCAGTGCCAGGGTCTTGTTCCCTTTGGGTCAGCCTTGTCCTCACACCTGGCCTGCTGTCACGGCCCTGTTGCCTCCCTCCTGTGGGCACCGGCCTACTCTCCCGTACCTCCGCAGTTGTTGTGGTCTGGTTGGCCTCTGGAGCAGGGCGAGTGTTGCAGGCAGCAGTGGTAGTGGTAGTGGTGGTGGAGGTGGTGGTGGCACAGGTCGTTGCAGCAGGGCTCTGCGTTGATGTTGTTGCTGAGGGTGGTGGGGCTGTGGGGTCCTGGGACACATTACGCCCTGCCACACCAGATGGTCCGGCTTGGTCCTCCTCCTCCTCATTATCCAGGGAGTCTGCATCCGAGGGGAGATGTTCGGGAGCTGGTGACTGGCTGTGCTGGTTGAGGTTGTCGTCCTCTGCAGTCAGTTGTTGCTCACCTGTGGGACAGGAAGTAGATGGTAATTTCCTTACACACCTCAGGGTTGCTGTGTTTGATGTCTCTTATTTACATGTTATGCTACACACAGTTGCCTTTTTCACACATTGTATGTCTGCACAGTGATGTGCCTCATGCCATGAAGTGGAGTTACATTCATCATTTCACAATGGTGTGACCTGTGATTGGTTACCATGCCACACGTCTAGTATTGGTGATTTCAATGTGAGGTTGTCATCTGACAACTGGCATGACTACAAGTTGATGTTCAGCATCTTTGCTGATCACTCTGCCTGGCAGACATTACCTGTGTGCATGGACTAGCCATTGTCATCACATGCATACCGTTGACATGTCCTGTGCTTGTATTTCTTTATACAGCAGACCATGCTAGTTTGTTTTTCCCATGGTCCTTCATGATCAGCACCCATGTACGCTACAGAGGGAAGTCTGGGTGATGCATGTCAGAGGCCCGTTTGCTTGGACATATTTGTTGAGAGTCACAGTTCTGTTTCTGTCACAGTTACGTACGCTGAGCTGTCTGCATCCTGTCAATGGCTGTGCTTTTCTTTTCTATTTTTGTGTGAAGTAGAGCCTCGTGTTGTCATGTCTCTCAATGCTTTTGTTGAGTGATGGTGGGGTGCATGCACTGTCTGATTACCTGTGCAGTGTCACTTTGGTTTTTACTTTCAGACACATGCTTCTGGGTGGGGTGCTCCATCCTGCTGAGGGGTGTGAGAGGGGGCCTGTTGGGAGTTGTTGTGCTGCCTCCAGATACACATTCCCCATCCCTGTGAAGATGGCTACCTACCTGTTAGGTGGTGGGGGAGCGTTCAATGGCTGACACATGCTTCTGGGTGGGGTGCTCCATCCTGCTGAGGGGTGTGAGAGGGGGCCTGTTGGGAGTTGTTGTGCTGCCTCCAGATACACATTCCCCATCCCTGTGAAGATGGCTACCTACCTGTTAGGTGGTGGGGGAGCGTTCAATGGCTGACACATGCTTCTGGGTGGGGTGCTCCATCCTGCTGAGGGGTGTGAGAGGGGGGCCTGTTGGGAGTTGTTGTGCTGCCTCCAGATACACATTCCCCATCCCTGTGAAGATGGCTACCTACCTGTTAGGTGGTGGGGGAGCGTTCAATGGCTGACACATGCTTCTGGGTGGGGTGCTCCATCCTGCTGAGGGGTGGGAGAGGGGGCCTGTTGGGAGTTGTTGTGCTGCCTCCAGATACACATTCCCCATCCCTGTGAAGATGGCTACCTACCTGTTAGGTGGTGGGGAGCGTTCAATGGCTGACACATGCTTCTGGGTGGGGTGCTCCATCCTGCTGAGGGGTGTGAGAGGGGGCCTGTTGGGAGTTGTTGTGCTGCCTCCAGATACACATTCCCCATCCCTGTGAAGATGGCTACCTACCTGTTAGGTGGTGGGGGAGCGTTCAATGGCTGACACATGCTTCTGGGTGGGGTGCTCCATCCTGCTGAGGGGTGGGAGAGGGGGCCTGTTGGGAGTTGTTGTGCTGCCTCCAGATACACATTCCCCATCCCTGTGAAGATGGCTACCTACCTGTTAGGTGGTGGGGGAGCGTTCAATGGCTGACACATGCTTCTGGGTGGGGTGCTCCATCCTGCTGAGGGGTGTGAGAGGGGGCCTGTTGGGAGTTGTTATGCTGCCTCCAGATACACATTCCCCATCCCTGTGAAGATGGCTACCTACCTGTTAGGTGGTGGGGGAGCGTTCAATGGCTGACACATGCTTCTGGGTGGGGTGCTCCATCCTGCTGAGGGGTGGGAGAGGGGGCCTGTTGGGAGTTGTTGTGCTGCCTCCAGATACACATTCCCCATCCCTGTGAAGATGGCTACCTACCTGTTAGGTGGTGGGGGAGCGTTCAATGGCTGACACATGCTTCTGGGTGGGGTGCTCCATCCTGCTGAGGGGTGGGAGAGGGGGCCTGGTGTGTGTTGTAGTGCTTTTTGTCTGTACACATGCAACCCAGTTGATTTTGTTTAGCTTTGTGCTTTATCAGGTTGAGTGGTGGTTACATCTGTGTGACCTGTTTTGGGTATTGTGGGTCAGACGAATGTCCTTTGGCCTAGGGGTTGTAGGTTTGAAGTTGTGCAAGACGGTACATGGCAATGTGATGATATACATTGGTTTGTACTTACCAGCTTCCAGTCCCCCGCGGATTCCTTCAAGACTCTCTGGATGTAGGATTCCAAGGACCTTCTCCTCCCACGGACTGTATGGTTTGGGTGGGATGGGAGTGCCTCCACCAGTCCTGTCAGCCAGCTGACGGTTCTTGGCCCTCTTCCTCTTCACCACGGTCTTCAGGTCATGCCACCGCTTCTGTATTTCCTGCTTGTTGCGGGGGTGGTCCCTACTGCATTGACCTTATTGACTATCCTCACCCACATTTGGGTTCTTGTGGCTAATGGGGTGTGTTGGACCATGTTGCCATAGAGTTGTGGTTCAACTCTTATTATCTCATCTACCATGACTGCAAGCTCTGAATCAGTGAATTTTGGCATTTTGTGTGGTGCCATGGTGTGTGCTGTGCAGATGTTCTGTGGTGCAGTTGTGTGGGTGTTGTGGGTGTTGTGGGTGGTGTAGGTGGTGTGTGTGTTGTGGTGGTGATGTGTGCAGGTTTGCCTCTCCTTTGTTCTCTGGGGTTGGGACCTTCAGTTGTGGAGTGTAGCAAAGGATTGTGGTCAGTTAGGGGCTGGTTTTATGCTCGGCTATGGGGGGTGTGGCAAGCTGGTATGTTGCTGTCAGGTGTGTTGTGTGTGTTGTCCTGTGATTGGTTATTTTGAAATTTCTGGGGCTGTTGTCATTGGGCACTTTTGGTTTGTATTGGGACAGGTCTACTTCACTGTGTGCATTGTTTGTATTTTTTTCGTGTTTTTTCTACGTCCGCCATTTTTTTTGCGGATCCTCCGCAGCAGTTCCTCGGCAGCGGTGGCTATGCTGCAGCCCTTCCGCCGTCTATCGGATTCATCACTGTTCACGCACGATGCGGTCGGATTCATAGGTAGGTACCATGGTGGTAACGGGGATGTCATAATGTCACGGGCAGTTACTCCGTGTGCATGGCGGCGGTTCTTGGCTTTTCTGCTGAGTATCCGGCCGTTGCGGTCGGATTTTCAGCTGGTCCGGCGAGTGCGGGCGGTTTTTCGTTGACTCCCGCCGCCGCGGACGGATTATTCTGCCGGTTCATCATAATGTATCCGGCGTTTTTCCCGTTGGCCATGCGGGCGGTTTTTTGCCGCTACAATGGCGGTCGGTATGCTTTTCCGACCGCCATCGTAATCGGCCCCTAAATTAGGCCCTAAGAAATAAATGCATTTTAAATATAAATATAATAAACATTACAATAACTTTTTACAATAAATATACATTACATCAAGCTATTTTAAAAGTTAATACATAAAATATATTTCACAAGTACCACAACTATTTAACAAAAATATTGTTGAAAACAATATTACATACAACTATATTTTAGTAAATATAATATTTGTAACAATATTAAAAACAAAGCTACAAACAATATGCTTACTTTCAATATTTATGTCCACAATATTTTGGTGATATTCCTGCAATTATATTTTTGTTTAACTATATATATATTTTTTGATGTTCTGACAATCACTGATTTTAGCGGCTTGATGCTCAATTATCAAATGTTGGAAAGATAAAAGACACCTACTTTTTCTCATTGAGTGAAGAAAATTAAAATAATCTCCCAAGTTTGAAATCCGCTATCACCAGAAAATTGTATTATCTGAGACATTGTAAAAATATTGAGGTGACTGTCTACTATTGTTGACCAGTAATTATGCCATGAATTAGTTGCTAATTTTATTGTGTATGAGGTAGGTGACTGTATAATAGCAATGTAATAAAATATGTTTTTTTTTTCTTAATATCACGTCCCACTTTATTGTTTTAGCTAAAAACCATACAATAGAAACTGTGCATAAAAACAAGTTTGATCAAAGATTGATCAAAATGCATTGCTATGAAGGTACACAAGATTACAGTATAGCCTTAAGCAAATCTTGACACTAAATATTTCAAATTTGATAATGATGTAACATCAGGCGACATTCAAGTAATAAGGGGCACATAACAGGGATATCCTATCTCCGTAGGATAATTTTCAATCTTTCTACAAACTGTAGCAAAAAAAAGGATGAGGAAAAAAAGGATAACTGAAGTTTTCAGGTGGAGGATAGAGCAGAGCAGTTCCTTTTTGCTGATTACCTGGAACTATTACATCAGGTTAGATTTGCACTAGAAAGAATGGATAAACAAGTTAATGAGATTTGGAGAAATATATAAATAAAACAGTAACAGTAAATTGGCAAAAAATAAACCTTGTGCTTGAATTAGGATGCCTCTGTAAATACTAAAGAACACATTTGATTACTATGAGTGCTAATTCATTTGTTATTATAATAAATCAATTTAACACCTTGAAACAGATTAAGCAATATGGGAAAGGGCTCGTGAGCCATAGTTCTTCGCTCGCATATTACAAGCTGCAGCATATGCACACTCTTTTTAACAATAGAATTGTATATTTCTTACTTGTTGCACTCTAAAACTGTGGTTCTCCCCGGTCCAACGCGGATTGTTCCGTTTGTTTGTATAACCACTTCCGCCCGATACCAGACGGGAGGTTAGCAGTCTAGCTGCATTACCTCTCTACTTAAACCGATGCCTGGACCGGCGCGCAGCGGACGCGCGCAGTGGGCACGCCGCTTGCGCGTCCAAGGCACGCCTAAGGCAAACCCGTCTGCCCCCGTCCGCGCCGGGACGTCGCCAGGAGCAGGAACCCCTGCCGGTTTTGCCCCAAATCCAACTACCGGGATGAATGCTTCTCGCACCTACACTAGCCAGGAGTTGATTAAGATTAAAAACGACTACTCCACTAAGAGGTTAGCAAACAAGGTATGCGCTATACCCACAGAAGTAGTAGGTCCGTTTTCATGTATATTCTGTAAATTCCAAAGTATACAACCAGTACAGCCACAGAGTAACACCATCGCTAATGAGCAGGGAATTAAAACACCTCACGGTGTCATTTACAGAACATGCTCCCCAATGACTCACAGAAGCGAAGGCTGGAACTGCTTTTTGGCCAATGTTAGGTCTTTGCCAAAACACGCCTTTAACATATGGGACCTGCTCTCCTCCACACACCCCTATATAGGGTTCCTCACAGAAACCTGGACTAAACCTTGTTCCAACCCTGCAATTGCAGTGGCATATCCAGATGGCTATCACATACAAAAACTAGGTAGACCGCACAGGGCGGGAGGAGGAATAGCCATCGTTTACAGGCACCCTATTAACATTTCCATCTTAGATCAAATTTGCAATGACCAGTTAGAGATTCTAGTTTTTAAAATGGATTTACACCAATGCCTCAGCTGGAAACGAGCTTTGATATACTGCCCCCTAAGACCACTCGCTAACACCATTTCACAGCTCATGGAATTCATCTCCCCACACGTAATCTCAGCCAAGAATTTCTTTCTTCTCAGTGATTTTAACGTGCACAGTGAAAACCCTGATAACCTAGATGCGGCCACCCTTCTGACTGACCTGTCCACACTCAACCTAACTAAAATAAACGATGAGCCCACTCATCAGGCAGGTCATACGTTGGATATAATTCTAACAAACTCCCCCAACATCTCTTACGGGGCAACGTTCCCCTTGACTTGGTCAGATCACTCTATGATCGAGTTCCATATTAACGGTCCAAAAGCACAAACTGTACAAAAACACCACTCTAAAAAAAGCTACAGACAATGGCATAAGCTTACGCCCTCACATTTTCAAACTGCTTTTATTCCTCCACAAATCTCTGAAACCGATAATGTAGAGGAGTGCCTGGCCTCCTTCAATACCAGCTTGCTATCCGCTATGGACATCTTAGCCCCCCTAAAACAATCCTCCACGACCATTAAGCGCCGCCAGACGCCGTGGTATTCTGCCACCCTTCGCCTCGAAAAAAGTCAGTGCAAAAAACCTGAACGTCAGTGGCGCCATTCACATGACACACTAGATAGATTCAAGTATGCACTAACACAGTACCACAAAAACCTGAAAAACGCTTGCAAAACGCACATCGCATCCCAACTTGATTCAGCAGGGAGTATGCCGAGAACTCTCTACCATATTTTAAAAACATTCACCAACCCCATAGCCTGCGACATTGAAGCTACCCCATCTCAAACTCTGTGCGACAACATAGCTAGTCATCTAACCCAGAAAATTGATATGATCTACAATAAAATCACATCGGCTAAGGACTCTCATATTGGCCCTAAGTATGACCTTCCACCAGCTATTCCCATTTCCCACACTTTGGAGGATTTTCCGATACTTACTACTGAGGAGACTGAAGCCCTACTAAAAACCGTCAAATCAGGGTCCCCTATGGATCTCATTCCGGCAAAAACAGCCGCCATACTATCTAAACAACTAGCCGGCCCCATCCGCTCCATCCTAAATTGCTCCATGAAGGAAGGCACTCTCCCACTGGAATGGAAAGCCGCACAGATTCTCCCAATTAGGAAAAATCCTAAAATCCCCACGGAAGACGTAACCAACTACCGCCCTATTTCTCTACTTCCCTTACATAGCAAACTCCTGGAAAAACACATTAACAAGCACTTGTCCGATTTCGTTGAATCCTCAAACTGCTTGGATTCCTCGCAATCTGGATTCCGACCCAGATACAGTACAGAGTCTGCGTTGGTGGCAGTTACAGATAACATCAGGAGGCGAGCCCGTCTGCGCCCGTCCACGCCTGGTCCGAGCCTAGGGCCAAAACCCCTGGTCCATGCCGGACTGACATTCTAGCCTACTCTAGAGAAGCACTATTAAAACTTAATAATACAGCCTCTGCCTCCCACTGCATACGACTGTTGGCTTATGACACTAATCCAGCCTGTCTATGCGGCTATAAACTACCTCTAGCCCAAAAGATCAAGTCACGCCACTCTATACATAAGACACCTCATTTTAGTCCCCACAATCATGCCAAACGTGTAGCAAGGCCTCCAAACAAGAATATCAGTAAAAAATATTTCATGAATAAGGACAGACAAATGATTAAGGACTTTCAGTTCCTTAGTACGAATTGTCGCTCTCTCCCTAAACACAAATGTGACATTTTTGACTTATTAACCAGTGAGCAACCTGACGCTTTTTTCCTAACCGAAACCTGGCTTAATGAAAGCTCTGATCCAGACGTTGTTGCCGCCCTACCATCTAATTACACCATTGTCCGGAAAGATAGAGGCAATCAAGTAGGCGGCGGAATAGCTATCATTTTTAAAAACAACTATCAATGCAAACTGGTCAACCTACCATTTGAGAACTGCGAGGCAGCGCTTTTCAAGTTGTCTTTGACCCCTCATGTCACTTTCACTGGCATTCTCGCTTACCGTCCTCCGGGGTCTGCGATCTCCTGGGCAGCATCCTTCCCTGAACTTATTGCCCCATTTCTGATGAATACTTCTAACTTCTCTATCCTAGGCGACCTAAACTTACATTTAGATGATTCAGCATGTAAAACCAGCGTAAATTTTATATCAGACATGGAAGCTTTTAATATTCACCTTCACAACTCTGGTCCTACGCACAGAGGTGATCACTTATTGGACCCTATTTTTTCAAACTTACCTAACCTGCACTGTTCCCCGGCACTTCCGTTATGTTGGTCTGACCACTACATCATTAAATTTAGCGTAAGATCCCCAGAGTATTCCGGTTCTCCTGTTCCCACTCAGAAGACCTCATCTAGGAACTGGAAAAAACTGAACATCACCGTCTTAAATGAACTTCTACATTCTCATTTACCGGTTTCTAAACATACGGTGGACACACTTGCCATTTCAGTGCAAGACTGGCTTTTGAATGCCATTGACACCTGCCTCCCTGTTTCCCTAAAAAGAAATTTTAATCATCGTATCCCGGCACCGTGGTTCAATGAAGAACTAAAAACTGAAAAAGCCAAATGTAAAGTTTTGGAAAGGAAATGGAGAAGGGACTACGCCTTAGAATCTAAAAATATCTACAAAAAAGCAGCTAAAGCCTATCACAAGCTATGCAAATCAGCTCGTGCAAATTATGTATCTTCCACCATTACTAATGCTTTGAATTCTTCGAAAACTCTATTTAATATGGTGAAAGAGTTGGCAGGATCAAAAATTCAATCCAAACCTCCCCACTAAATAAAAAACAATGCGACGAGCTGGCCAACTTTTTTGTGCAAAAAGTTGAGGATATCTACTCAGAAGTAGCCAATAAACATACTGATGGCCTCCCCCTAAAGCAACATGATACCCTTTCTCAATGTACACCCACCCCGACCCCAAGGGCATTGATCCTTCCCAATCAGACTCCTATGATCACACCATCTCCAAACTATTTGCACTCATGGCCCCTCCTCAACCTCGATTCTTTTAACAAACTTTTACATAGCATCAAATCTGGGTCACCTAGGGACCCTTTACCTATCTCGGTGCTCCAACAATTAGAGTCGTCTTCCCTTCAAACCATCATGGATCTTCTGAATCTCTCATTACAAGAAGCACTAGTTCCATCTGATTGGAAACACGCTATGGTGCTCCCTCTTCTAAAAAAGGCCAACGCAGATTCTGCTGTGTTATCGAACTATCGACCCATTTCATTACTACCGGCCTTCTCTAAGATCCTTGAGAAGCACATTTACTCCCATTTCTCCTTCTTTGTTGAAGCTCAAGGCTTACTTCACTCATCACAATCAGGTTTCAGAGCTGGTTTCTCTACTGAAACTACACTATTGGGAGTCACGGAAAGACTACGGCAACATCTGGATGATGGAGAGACAGCTGCCCTTATCCTATTGGATTTAAGCGCGGCATTTGATACCGTGTCTCATTCCATCCTTGCAAATACTCTGAGATCATTAGGTATTTGCGGTCCGGCTCTTAAATGGCTAATTTCATTTCTGACCAACCGTACCTTCCAAGTCTTTTCTGAAGAGGCCAGCTCTGAAATCCATTCATCACCCTATGGAGTCCCCCAGGGCTCTGTTCTTAGCCCTCTGCTTTTTAATCTGTATGTGAGGCCTGTAGCTGAAGAGGCAGGTCTGACTTTGTTATCCTATGCAGATGACTCTCAAATCATCTTCTCCCTCTCTGCAGTGAGAACAAATGGGCAGTCCCCTCTTCGATCTGGCCTGAGAAAAATTGCATTATGGATGCAGTCGAATTGTCTCAAGTTAAATGGGGGGAAAACGGAGGTGCTCATCCTCGGTAAAGACAAGGATCTTTGGAGCCCACAACATTGGCCATGTGAGATGGGTGTCTTGCCTCAGCCCGCCTGCCAAGTCCGTAACCTGGGCTTTACCATTGATGACTCGTTATCAATGCACGCCCAGGTGGTGAAGGTAGCTGCTACTTGTTTTTCCATCCTCAAGTGGCTCAAGAAGATCATTTGGATGCTACCAGAGTCCACCAAAAGAATGGTAGTCCAAGCTCTAATTACATCAAGACTGGACTATGGCAACGTTCTTTATCTCGGCGCTAACAAAGAGGTGACACGCAAGCTGCAGATGGTCCAAAACTCCGCAGCCCGACTTCTCCTCCAATTACCTAGGACCGCCTCTGTTTCCAACCATTTGCGAGACTTGCACTGGCTCAGGGTGGAAAATCGAATTTGATTCAAAGCTCTGACCTATATGTTTAAGATCAAAACTGGAACTGCACCACACTATTTACGTTCCCTAGCCAAACTGTATGTCCCGTCCCGCTGCCTACGTTCATCCTCTCAGGGAAGGTTCTCCGTTCCCAGATTTAGGCTTTCTCGAATGGGTGGGCGCTCTTTTTCCTTCCTTGGTCCTTCACTCTGGAATGCCCTTCCCACTGCCATCCGGAACGAAACAGTCTACGTTCAATTTCGTAAAGCACTAAAGACCTGGCTCTTTAACAAATGATTTCGCTACTAAATCTTAACATCTGGTCTTTGTTCTGCTTGGCGCCGGGAAACCCTTTTTGGGTAGCTGTTGCGCCTTACAAATTAAATAAATAAATAAATAAATAAATAAATTGGACAAAGGTCAGGCGGTACTTTTGGTGCTGCTTGACCTATCCGCAGCATTCGACACCATCTCCCACCAGACTCTACTTAGGGGACTGAAGCCCTGAAGTGGATGGCTAACTTTCTGTCTGACAGAACTCAGACCATTAACCTGGGTCCCTTCCGCTCACAAACAACCAGGGTGACCAAGGGAGTACCACAGGGCTCATGTTTGAGCCCTACCTTGTTTAACATTTATATTGCTCCCTTGGCAAGACTATTGAGGAACTTAGGATTTATTCCTATATCCTACGCTGATGACACCCAACTTCTACTCTCCTTTGACAAAACCAACTCCAATATTCAGACCACCTTCTCAGAGGGTATGAAGGTCATCGCGGATTGGATGAAAGAAAATTTTCTTCAGCTCAATGCATCTAAGTCAGAGATTATGCT
This sequence comes from Calotriton arnoldi, assembly GCA_963921515.1. Taxonomy (NCBI): domain Eukaryota; kingdom Metazoa; phylum Chordata; class Amphibia; order Caudata; family Salamandridae; genus Calotriton; species Calotriton arnoldi. The sequence continues at coordinate 330,112 of CAWUFW010004188.1, forward strand.
GTTCGGTGAAGCAACTGTGAAGTGGTCCCCTAGCTGGTGGCCAGATGAACTAGGTCCTGCCCCATGTCCAAAACAGGTGGTAAAAAACCTGGGAGTTCGATTAGATCACAAACTCACTTTGAGGGAACACACCACCTCCACCGCTGGAGCCTGCTTCCACAGCCTTAGTCTACTCAGAAGAGTTTTCCCTTTCCTGCCATTATCCACTCGAAAAACCTTGATCCAGGCATTAGTCCTCAGCCATGTGGACTATTGCAACGCCCTGCAGATTTCAGCTAACGATAGCTCCATAAGCAAATTACAGGTTGTCCAGAACACTGCGGCAGATGAAGAAGTCGAGGAGATAAGGAACGTTAAGAGGTTTTATGCTGTCAAAATAATATTACTGCACAGTGATGAGCAACATAGGAATAGAAATGGAAAAGTGAATGGCATGAGCTGGTGGAAATAGAAGAAGTTAGTAAATCAGTGATGATCTAGCAGTAAATGCATGTATATCTGCAATTGACAAGCTACCATTTTATATACCAGCAAATGTGAGGCTACACATTTCAGAATAATGCCTGTTGTAGAGAAAGCTAGATTATATAAACACAATGAAGAAAGTGAAAAAGCAAGGCAAATACTACCAGAAAAGCATGGAGGAAAAGAGATAGGGGATTTTTGGAATTCTTTAAGCAAAGCCTTAGAAGTTAGGAGTAGCAGAAGAGCAATGATGAACCTTCAGAGACTAAATATTTCACAACACAGTATTGTCCTTCACCAGGAATTACAAGTACCTCATTTGAAAAGGAATACATTTGATGAGGATGTTCCAAACAGAAAGCTTAGGGAATTTACCTCTGGTATGCCCTGCGGTCTATTAAGCCATGCCAATAGGTATGGCTTATGAATGAAAGTGCCTTTTCTGTCAGTGATGGGTTTAGGCAGTCAATAAGTCATCATACATGCACTCTGTCACTCATCTTTGCACTCATGAATCCATTCATCCATCCACTGACTCATTCTTTCATTTACTCTCTGACACAACTGCAATAAAACACACTCAAACTCAACAAAATAGGCAAGATAATATAAAAGAATACAAGTAAAAAAAAGAAAACATGCTACCATCTAAACATAGTGATCATATGCTTGCAATTCCCAAGCTAACCAAAGCAGCGGGTATCCGTCTTGCAAAGGTATTGTAAATAGTCTATCGCTATTTTAAAGGTCAAGCATAGCTGCAGTATTTAGAACTAATGTATTGGCCATCTTGGAGGGGTAAAACAATGATACTCGATTGACAAAGTCATTCAATAATGGTCTCCTGGTTTAGAGGAAGTGGCTACATGTGAAGCGGCACACAGCAGATGAAATGAGCCACAAACAAGAAACCCATTAGCACTGGCTGGAGAGCTGTAGTAGACTCTTAAGAAACATTAAAATAAAAACAGGAGAAGGAAAAAAGGAAAGGGGAACTATGAAAGGGGAAAATGTAAAACTAAAGGGCTGGCCAACTAGCCCAGACACTGAGAAGCACTCATTTTCAGGTGGAAGTGCACATGCGATCAGAAAATGCCATCATTCACATGGCAAGAGACTAGAGTATCAATGCCTGATGTGGACTGAACCATTACCCCATGCCGTTCGCTTTCATGGATGGAAGCAGAGTGTAAATGACATTCAGACAGATCAATGGCAGAACAGAACTGACCCAAAGGCCCTCTATGTATCATCGAAACATATATATATATATATATGGATGTTTGTATTATTCAATGATTTTTTTATTGCAAGATTCTAGCAGACAGCTAAGAAGAGATTCTAGCAAGAATTATTACAGTGCAAATCTCCTCCCCTAATGGTTTGTCAGAGGCAGTAACCAACACAAAAATCATTCCCTACACAGGTAATTTGTGACATTTCACCTAACAAAATACTCGTCTGTAGGCTTTATTACAGAGAAATAACAATCTACAGTTAAATGCCTATTGATTTTAGCATATCATTTTCTCAATCAATATCTCAGGACTAATGCATTTATCATTGCTTTTCATAATATACAGATAAGATATATTACAACAGAAATAGTTTTTCGTAGTGAATCATTCAGACCTGTGGCTTTTATTGTTTGGTTATTTCCCATAACCAGTAAGGCCTTCTATACTGAGCGTAAGCTTTCTCAAAAGGCAACCATCAAGCATAGAGTCATAAACATACATAGTATTCAAAATTGCAGTTGGCAATGCAAAACTCAATCTCTCGTAAGAGGGGCTAACAAGAATTCCCACAGTACAAATCATTTATAGCCACAGTTTATAAGATGGGGTAACCAGCCCCAAAGCCCTTGCCTTCTATGTAATCTGTAAGATTTCATGTAACAAAATACCTATCTTTAGGCTTTAGTACAAAGTAATATTAATCTACCCTTAAATGCCTATTCACTTTAATATATGCTTTTTATAATCTATATGGCAGGCCTACTGCCTTCATCACAACTTTTCATTATAAACATTTAGGTCTATAACTTTTAACATTGGCTTGTCGCCATAATCAACTCAGACCTACTGTATTGGTTCATAAGCTTTCCAATAAAGCAACCATCAAGTAAACCATAATAAAGTTACAAATATGCACAAAATACAGTTGTCAAAACAATACAAATTCCCTACTAATAGAGCCTAATAGAGATTACCATAGTGCAAATCATCTATCCCCTTGCCTACTACAACAATCTGAGATATTACATATAGCAAAAGTTCCGTCTACAGGCTTTAGAACAGTGTAATAACATTCCACTCTTAAAAGTCTATTGCCTTTAATGTGTGCTTTTTACAATAATACTTGTTGTGTAATACTTTCTCCATATCAAGAAATAATATCTAAAGGATCTGACATACCTTTTCCCAGTAAACCAATTAGGCACTAGCCTTTACCAGTGGCTTGAAAATATATACAACCATTGCCTATACAGCCCCTCTCAAAATGACCTAACAAAAATCAATACAGCGAACTACTTCCAGGGATTTCCAGACTGGGTAACAAACACCAAAACCCTTGCATACGATGGTAATCCTTGAGATTACATGTAACCAAATACCTTTCTACGGCCTGTAACATTCTATGATAACAATCTACTGTTAGAGACATATTGGCTTTGCCATATGCGTGTCACAATAAATAAGTCAGGACTACTGACTTTGTAATAACTTTTCATAATAAAATGACCAGACCTATGGGATTGGGCACCACATTTCCCTGCATAGCAATCAAGTCTATGGCTGTTATAAGTGTCTTGTTGCTATAACCAACTCAAGCCTACTATTCTACGTGCAAGCTTACCCATAAGGCAGCCTTTAGGCACACAGTCATAAAATTACAAATGTATACAAAATTACAATTGACAAAGCATAACACTATCTCTCCTAACAGGGCTTAACAAGGAGTCTCACAATGAAAAGCCTCTATTCTCACCGTTTGTTGGAGGAGGTAACCAGTATCAAAGCCGTTTCCTACTAAGGTCGTCTATGATATTCCATGTAGTAAAAAAAACCTATCTTTAGGCTTGAATTGAGAGTAATAACAAACAACCACCTTTAAATGCCTATGAACTTTAACATATGCTTTTCACAATCAATTTGTCAGGCTTACTCCCTTTTGTAGCAAATGTTCATAATAAATAAGCATATAGCCTTTGGCTTGTCACCATAACTAACTCAAGCTCATTGTACATATCAAAAGCTTTCCAGAAGGCAACCATCTGACAGACACTCATAAAAGTTCAAATGTATACATAATTATAGTTGGCAATGCAAAATATTATCCCTCCTAAGAGAGCCTAACAAGTATTATTATAGTGCATATCTTGTACCCCCACAGGTTGTTCAGGTGGATCACCAACACCAAACCCCTTGCTTACTGCTGTAATCTGTGAAATTCCATGTAATAAAATACCTGCATGCAGGCTTTAGCACAGTGTAATAACAATCCATTCTCAAACGCCCACTGTCTTTAACGCATGGTTTTCACAATAAGTAAGTCCTAAGTGGGTCAGGTCGACTGGCTTTGTCATAATGTTTCATAATAAACAGATCAAACCTAGGAAATCTGTCATGACTGTTCCCAATGAACCATGAAGCTTTTACCCTTTAACATTGGCTTTATGCTTTACCCAACACCCGCCTATTCAAGTGTACATAAACTAGCAACCATCATGAATATAGTTATAAAATTACAAATATGTAGAAAAATGCAACTTCCAAAACAATATCCAACTCCTCTCAACAGTGCCTAACAAGAATCATCACGATGAAACCCCAAAGCTTTGTTAGAGTGGGTGGTCAATGACAAACCCTTTTCATTACCCACAGTACTGGAGCTGCTATCTGTGAGTAGAGCCTCAAGGGACCTCTATGTAGAGGTTGAAGATGACAAAGGACAGTCCAGAACCCAAGGGGACTGCAAAGGTGATAGGTATCTTTTGGGACCATGAGGTGTCCTTGCGAATGCACTGGTGTTTATTGGAAAAAGTAGGAGGAGAACTGGTGAAAGACATTGCCACTTAATCCCATTTGAGACTCTATGGTATGCATGAGGATGGAATAGTGAACCTTGTTTGGAGCAACTGAGAGGTATAGCAACATCAGCAAGTTAGCAGTCTCCATGTTGCAGTGTGATCTGTAGCCAAATTGGTAGTCATGCAGGCGATGGTTAGAAATGATGTGGTTTTAGAGTCAAGTGTAGACTGCTTTTTTGAAGATCTTGCCACTGAAGAATAGATGAGTGGTGGGCTGCTATTCGGCAGGGTCATCAGGGTCTAATGTAATTTTCTTTAGGAGTGGAAAGATCTGACCTGTTTTGAGAGCTTCAGGGAAGATTCCTTGAGTGAGGATACCAGTTTCACAAGCAGGCGGGTAACTCAGGGCAGGGGAAGTTGCCTGTATACCATGCAGGGGACATTCCTGTCAAAGTAGTGCATATCTGTTTATTAAACAATCAGCAATATGTGTGAGTGTTTCATGGTGTGTTTGCCTTCTGTGTTTTCCCTTCAATTTTTGGTGTGTAAAATAGTTTTTACTGCTTGATTTATCTAACTAGATTTCCCCCAATGTAATCTGCATTACTACCGCTGTGCTATTGCTACGATTTTCAATTAATTATTTTCTAACAACCAGGTCCTTGCCTGAGACCTGTTTTCTTCCTATCTCTAATTTCTTGGTGGGCCTGTCTTTCAGGGTCATGTGACTGTCACTTCTCATCCCAGTCACCTGCCATTGATTATTTTACCCTCCCCTCTCTGGCATAGTGATAAAGGACAAAGAGATTAAAGGCATCTTCCACGATTGGGCCTCTTGGGACCAAACTATGGCCCTGTGTCAAGAGTGCCCCTCACCTAAAGTACAGGCTTCTGCGAGAGTCTTTCTAATCCCTTCAAAGTTATCCCTCAGCATACGATATCTCACGGGTACTGGTGGCTAAACCCCGAGGGGAAAGGCAGTTTGGATAGGAGATTGGTTTAAGATATGGCGACTTCTCATCTGTGAGCTATGCTGGGATCATTTTCTATCTCAACCTTGGGTAGTGGCCTCCCTCTTCGTCTGCATTTACACTGCCTGTCATTGATAAACATACATCAGTTATCAGGTACACAGGGGTTACGTCTATTCTCACTTTAGACTACTACTGTTTGTTTACACCAATATTCTCTCACACACTACAAGTAACTTACCACAGTCTGCTTAACACATAGTCCCTTCTTCCTTCTGTCTCTATTGCATCATAGAGGAAAGAATTGCATTATTAAATATTCTCTTTGTTATTGCTTCCGACAAATGTCAAGTAAGGAAATTCTTTAGCTGCAGCTTTTGCTATTTTCTTTTTTTTTAAATTCATATTGGTTTAGTCTTTAAGATCAAAAGGTTCAGTGCACTGACCGTTATGAAGAGGCAAAGGTTGGGGGCAAATATGGAGTTCCTGATTCTAATGTTTTTTCTTTTTCCTTGTAGGTTGAGTCAGCATGGAGACTCAAGGCTGCTGTGTTTTTGGTGAGGCTGGAAGTTGAGGATCCCTCTTCAGGAAACAGATAAAGAGAGGTTGTGGGAAGACTGGAGCAAGAGTTCTGTTCTTGATGGGGGTTTAAAGCCAAGCAAAGGCCTGAGGAAATGGTGCAGGGCTCTGTAAACCACACCCAATATGGCCACCAGATCTTGCAAGATTTTAAAATCCAGTGTAATTTCAAGTCCCGCCTTCCTTCTGGAATTCTCTGGTGTTGTTGAAAGGAAGGAGGTCTTTAATTTGGACAGTGGACAAGAAACGGCCAGGGGGCCATGTGTCAGAAGTGTGGGCCTTACATAGGCTGGGCCTTAGGGGCTTACATGAAAAAGTTAATGGATTTCTGCTGGCTGCAATGATCAGGGCAAGTACACAAGCAGGGCCTGGTGAAATGTGCATAGAGAGGCATGAATGGGCCAGGGGATCATGGTAATGAGTCAGAAGACGGAAGGGGAGTGCCGGAGTCAGAATTACCTCTCCAAAGGTGCCAGAGGAAGTTACAAAGGGCACATGTATAATGACTTATAACAGTTCACCCCCCCCAAAGGCCGCCTAACTGGACGGGGCTTGTCTGGGTGCTGTGCGTGAAATTGTCAGACCAGTAGTGAAGCCCGAACATGACCAGCGGGCTACAAGGATTGGTTTTTGGGATTGTAACCCTTCCAGTCAATCAATCAAAATAACTTCGGTCTAGATAGACCATAAAGTGCATGATAACATCATTACATGAACAATCAATAAAACTGAGAACATCCGGATACAAAGAATAATCAATAAAAGGACTGAATATAAGTTAAAGTTGTCTCTAATTAGGTCACCACTACATACCTAGACTATACATATTTAGAAACAGAATAGAAATATTGTGCAAATATAAGCAAGTACATAAACCATACCAGCAGTTCAGGGTAAAAACAGAACGTACTAGATTAGACCCCTCACTACAATCGCACGCAACAACTGAGACACTTGGGTATGTTACACTGAGATCCAGCTAACAGATCAATCTTAAACTGTACATAGTTAAAAAGAATAAACATATTGTGAAAAATGGCAAATATGCAAACCATAGAAACTGTTCAGAGCCAGAGCGATATATACTTTTTAAAACCACATAAAACAACATAAGAAAGCAGCAAATCATGATTACATGCAATACATTCAGAACCAACTGGCCTAGTAAAATACCAGACAAACATAAAAAATCTCATAACAAGGGTAAAGTGCATAATATATGGTGGATCAAGCTGGTCCTAATCCTGTGTTAAACGCCTTTCGCAACATCAGGGAGGAGGCCAGGAAGCAAGCAACGGCATTAATTGTATGGGCTTCTGAAAGTAACTGAATTCACATAAGAGCAGACTTAACCTGGACAAGATTCAAAGATTTCAACAGTGGTAGGAAAAATTACCTATGTCGCCCCGGAGCGTGTCATTGCCCTGGGACTCCTGCTGAGTTGTGAGCGATGCGGAGGCCATCCTCCGGTGGAATTTGGGGGTAAGACCGCGAACCTTGGCAGCACCTTGCCGCTTTCCTCTCCCCCCTGCTGCATGACCTCTGTTATGACTACGTGATAGGTCCCATTGTGCGATACTAATTAGAGATCCCCTCTGGGGGGGAGAGTGCGACTGGATCACTGCTCGTGAACCAACCTGGGCACCACCCACGCACTGACCGGCCTATTGATTCTCTCTGCTGTCTTGCCTGACTGGGGAGTGTGTGAATTTACGTGGGTTAAGCCCACATCCCTGCTAGGCCCTTTGGGCCCCGCTGAGTCCTGCAAAGGCCAACAACATAAGACCACTGGGACTGTATATAAGTCTGTCTGCGACCCGCCTCCACCTCAGGCTACATGGCATGTCTGCAGCTGGCGCTGGCACCCTAGCTATACATTCACAGAACTGACAGCACCTGCCTCTAACTTTCTCTGTTGGGCTGCGTGCATGTACTCTGGAGAGCACGCCTGACCGATCTGCAGCATAGTAGTGGCACCTCTTTGTCGTCCCACACTTAGGTACTTACCCATCGCCAAGAAGGAGTACTGGCAGGTGCAATGGGGCGGGTTAAAGGGAAAACCCTGGATACAACCCTTACTGCGGGCCACCCTGCGGAGGACCCAGAGAATGCCGCCAGGCGCCCATCGCCAGGATTCATTCCCCCCAACTCCTCGGTGACACCGCCAGATAAGCTGGACCTGATCCTGCAGGAAGTCAGAGACTCCCAAAAGGCAATAGAACAGCAGATTGGTTTGCTTACAACTGGTTTCACGCTGCTTCGTGCTGACCACGTAAAACTCGCCGACACAGTGAACTTGCATGAGAAAACTCTGAGAGACATTGAACCTCAAGTCAAAGAACACACGACGCAAATACAACAACTGCAGCGACAAGTCAATGGCTTGCAGGACAGAATTGAGGACGCGGAGGGCAGGAACCGCCGGAACAATGAGCGGGTCATTGGGCTCCCGGAGCGCAGTGAGGGCCCCAAGGATGCCGACTTCATGGAACGCTGGTTTTGGGAACATGTGGCCCCGGAGGGCCTCTCGCCCTACTTCTGCGTGGAGAGAGCCCACCGAATCCCTACTGGAGCACCAAAAGCTGGAATGCCACTGCGACCCTTAATAGTCAAAATACTGAACTACAGAGATCGGGATGTGTTGCTAAAAAAAGCGTGGGAACAGACTTAGATTCACTTTGAAAATCATCGGATATCTCTTTACCCTGATTATACAGTGATGGTACAGCGCCAGAGGTCCTCCTTTCAAGCAGTGAAGAAAAAGCTACGTGCCTTACACATCAAATATGCACTGCTATTCCTGGCCCGTTTAAAAATAATTCATGAGCAAAAAACTTATTTTTTCGACAGCCCGGAAGATGCGGAGGAGTGGATTGAAGTGATGGACCCAGTCTTGAGCTCCGGCGCTTCGTCCCGCAACATACCCAATAGTCCTGCACGAACCCAAGGTCGCGGACCACGTCGCAATGCTAAGGAACTACACAAACCAGTTACCACCGGCCCCACACATGAGCAAGCTTTGATCAGCAAGAAAGAGGCACTGACAGTAGCAAACTCCTTCAGGACTGATAACCTCCAGATCGCAACCGACTCGTCAGAAGACAGCACCATACAGTCGGACTCTGAGCGCAGCATCACCCTGTTCCCATCAGTGACGCCTCAGACAGCGGACGATTTGCGGGTGTGAACAGAACGGCTTGAACTACAGTCTTGACCACCAGGCCACAGGGGCAGAGGGCGCCCCACTGAACTACCCTCGTGACAGAATGTATCCTTTTCCTTTATGCACCATTCTCATGGTGGTAACTGTAAACACAGGGGCCATACAGGGTCCACTGAATCATATGTGAATTTCTGATGCCGATCATTACTAATACATAACGTGCCCGATGTCCAAAGTGTATGACATAATACCGAATGATATCTACTATGTGAATATATGGCACAACACTGCACTCTTCCCTTTATGGGATGTAGCACCAAAGGCGATTAGCCACAAAGCGTACGCACCGTATTGCACTTCTTGTATGTTTTTGTTCACTGTTTGGCCCAGCACAGTTCAATGGCTGAGCCGTGTATTACAAGTTCGAAGGGAATATGGGATTTCTGGCCCGCGACAGGAAACTGGCTCTAAGTTTTGGGGAGCACTGATAACATTACTGACATATGCACTACACCTCCACCACATTAGGCTCCTATAATTTAATCTCCTGGAACGTGTGGGGGCTTGGTTCAGTACACAAAAGGCATAGGGTGCATGCGAAACTCCTTAGGCGCAAGGCGCAAACAGTTTTCATGCAAGAATCGCACCTCACTGACTCAGAAGCTCGGAATGTCCGCAAGAAATGGAGAGGCCAAATATTCTCTACCAATTATTCGGCCTTTGCAAGAGGGGCGACCATTTGGGTCAGTGTTAGAAATGGGATTTTTGGTAGGCTTGGGTGTGGGCCAAAGCCAGGCAAAAACCACCACTCTAGTCAGGATAAGGGAGTTACACGTCTAAAATAACCCCTGCTCACCCCCTTGGTAGCTTGGCACGAGCAACCAGGCTTATCTTAGAGGCAGTGTGTAAAGCATTGGCACATAACCAACAGTAATACAGCGTAAGCACTACAAAAGGACACCACACCAGTTTAGAAAAATATCCAATATTTTTATATACTTAAGACAAGACCAAAAACGATAAAAATCCACAATACTATACTTAAAAGTTCACAGTTCCAAAAATACGCTGATTAAAAAGAGTTCCTTGTGTGAATAGCTCCGTCTGGGCTACCACGGCGTCAAGAACAACAAATCCAACAGTACTGGCTGGTCGCGGGGTCGCGGGCCAGCTACGGTGTTGGGAAGACCCGCAAACAGTACCTGTGAGAGATGCAGGACGTTGAGGCCCTTGAAGTCACTCGCATTGCAGGTCGAGCTCCTCTCTGATGGAATCAGGAGCGCTGGCGCCGGCAGACATCTGGTGCTGCGGTGCGAAGCGCAGCGGTGCAGCGTGCGGTGCCCCCAGGTCGCGGTGCGAGCAGCGGCTCGGTGACGGCATCAGATGGCGTCGTCGGTGAGACCAGGGTCGCGGTGCGAGATGAAGGCGGTGCTCGCCACGGTGCTAGCAGGTCACGGTGCAAGCAGCGTTGTCGTCGTTTCTGAAGCGCTGTCGTCGGCTGACGAACTGGAGTAGATGGCGCTGGCATCAGTAGGCCAAGGTTGCGGTGCAGGATGAGGGCGGTGCGTCGTGTGACTTACGAGCGGTGCCCTCGAACCACGGTGCAAGCAGCGGCGTCGATTTCGGTGGGAAGTGGCGGCATCAGGAAGGCCAAGGCGTCCTCATGAAGCAAGGCGCTGTGGAGTGCGGTGCCCACAGGTCGCGGTGCGAGCAGCGGCTCGGTGGCGGCATCAACAGGCGTCATCGCTGAGACCAGGGTCGCGGTGCGGCGTTGCGGCGGTGCTCTCTGCGGTGCCAAAGCTTCGGCGTGAAGCAAGGCAGTGCGGAGTGCGGTGCCCACAGGTCGCGGTGCAAGCAGCGGCTTGGTGGCGGTGTCAACAGGCGACGTCGGTGAGACCAGGGTTGCGGTGCGGCATTGCGGCGGTGCCCTCTGCGGCGCCAAAGCTTCGGCGTGAAGCAAGGCGGTGCGGAGTGCGGTGCCCACAGGTCACTTTGCAAGCAGTGGCTCGGTGTCGGCGTCAACAGGTGGCGTCGGTGAGATCAGGGTTGCGGTGCGGTGGTGCTCTCTGCGGTGCCAAAGCTTCGGCGTGAAGCAAGGCGGTGCGGAGTGCGGTGCCCACAGGTCGCGGTGCAAGCAGCGGCTCGGTGTCGGCGTCAACAGGCGTCGTCGGTGAGACCAAGGTTGCGGTGCGGCGTTGCGGCGGTGCCCTCTGCAGTGCCTTCAGGACACGGAGTCGGCAGCGGCGTCGTAGACGTCGTTGAGTTGGCGTTCTTCTTGCTGCAGCACAAAACACACAGTCCCCAGTACTGCGGGTCGAAGAACTTGAAGTCTTTGCTGTTCCTGAGACTTCGTAAACAGGGGGCAAGCTCTACCTCAAGCCCTTGGAGAGACTCACAAATTAGGTTGCAAAAAGTCCAGTCCAGGCCTTTCACTGCCCAAGACAGAAGCAGCCACTGCAGGTCAGCCCAGCAAAGCACCCAGCAAAGCAGTTGTTCCTTTTCACAGCTTCTCCGGCTCTTCTTCTTGGCAGTCTTCTTGTCCAGATGAGTTCTAAAGTTCAGGGGTCTGGGACCCAGCATTTATGTCCAAAAATCCTTTGATCTCTTAGGCAGAGAGGGCCTGTGCCCAGTCAGGACCAGTTCTGCTTTCTCTGGTGTGAATTCCTGGCAGGAGGTGGAGACGGCATTTGTCAGAGGCAGAGCAGGCCCTTTGAGGTGCAAGGAAATCTCCTCTCCCTTCCCCCATCGTAACCCAGGTCTCTTCAGCCCTTTCCTGACCTACCTAGACTATCTGGCGCCCCTCCTGCTCCCCCAGCCTTCTGTCATCCAAAACCCAGACAGGCAATCCACATTCCAGCAGAGGCACACGGGATGACTGAGCAAGAAAATACCTACTTTCTAAAAGTGGTATTTTCAAACACAGAATGTAAAAATCACCTTCACTAAAAGATGCATCTTTAGATTCTGAGTTCAGGCATACTAAATTCTATTTTCTTACCGAATTCCCTGGGCCAGTTATGTATATAAGATGTTATAAACAAACCTCCCATTCTATCCTATGGGGAACTGGTAGCCTTGCAATAGTGAAAAACGAAATTGGCTGTAATTCACTATCAGAACATGCCACACACACCAGGGCATGTCCCACCTTTCACATACACTGCACCCTGCCCACAGGGGTACCTTGGGCCTACCTGAGGGGTGTCTGACATGTAAGAAAAGGGAAGGTTAGGAACCGGACAGTGTGTGCACTGGCCAAGTCGACATGGCAGTACAAACTGTGCGCAGACTTCTGCAATGGCAGATCTGAGTTACTGTTTTCAGGGCTACTCACGGGGTGGCACAACCACTGCTGCAGGCCCCCCGTGTAGCATTTGATTCACCAACCCTGGCACACGCAGTGCACTTTACTAGGGGCTAACAGGTAAATCAAATATCCAATCATGGAAACACCCATCCATAACACAATTTACACAGAGAGCATATGCACTTTAGCACTGATTAGCAGTGGTAAAGTGCCCAGAGTCCTAAAACCAACAAAAACAGGGTCAAAAACAGGAGGCCAAAAAGCAAAAAGTCTGGGGGTAAACCCGCTGAAAAAGCCAAGTCTAACAGTCAGGCATGGAGTCCCCTTTACTGAATTGGAACGACGCACTGACGATCAGGGTAGATACATATTGCTGCTGGGAATACTTGACGGCCAGCCAGTGGTCTTAGGTAGCATTTACGCCCCAAACTTTGAACAGGACAAATTTTTTAACAAACTATGTACGGTGTTGACTGGATGGGATTCATATCCGTGGCTGCTAGGAGGGGACTGTAACTCCGTAATGAATATTGGGCAAGATAGATCACACCCTCCCTTGAATGGAGCAGGTGCCATAAAACAAGCTGAGGCCCTATGCGGCTGGACAACTGGGTGGGAACTAGGGGGTGTATGAAGAATGCTGCACCCAACACACAGAGAATACTCCTTTTTCTCGAAAGTTTACCAACTCCACACGAGGATTGACAGATTCTTTTGCTCCCTTAGTGTCGCAGCCCAAGTCACCCACGCTACATATTTTGCCAAGACTTTCTCCGACCATAAACCCCTGGAGATTAGTCTTACATGGGGCAGAGTGCCTACCCCGGTCCCCACTTGGAAGCTTTGGCCCCAGTTGCTGGAGGACGCTCCCTTCCACACTACATTATCCACAGCCATTACAAATTATTTTTCAGAGAACTGGAACACTGCCTCCTCACACTTAATTGAATGGGATGCACTCAAGGTTGTAGTGCGAGGCACTGCGATTGGTGCTACCTTGGGTGCCAGGCAGGAAATACATAAAAATCTCATCAGAATAGAAATTCAATGACCGAATTGGAGCAGGCAGCAGCGAGCGACCCGAACAAACAGGTTCCGCTACGAGAAGCGCGTACAACATGCCGAAGTACTAGAAACTCTCCGGGTAATAGACCATAAAGCATATACACAACTGAAGCACACTGAGGCTGACAAATCTGGGACACTACTGGCTAGGATACTGAGGGACAACCCAACACCTCCTAGTATTCACCATATTAACGTTCCAGGAGAGAGGTCCACACGCAGCGAGAGATAAATGATGCATTTTGCAACTATTATAGCGCACTCTACAGCGAACCCGCACACATTGACGACTCACTGGTCGATAACTTCCTAGAAGGTCTACCATACCCACAACTCACAGCAGACACCCAGAAGAGCCTCTTGGGCCCCATCACAAAAATGGAAATACGGGCGGCCATCAAAGGACTCTCCCGCAACAAAGCACCTGGTTTAGACAGCCTGGCAATAGAATTTTTTGACTCTTATTCGGAAGCCCTCATCCCTAAACTAGAAGTATTATACAAGAAAGCTCTAGACATAGGCCACCTCCCATGCTCCACCATGCAGGCGTTGGTAATATCACTCCTAAAGTCGGGGCGGAATGACATAGACTTATCGAGCTACCGACCATTGTCGCTCTTAGCATCGGAGTATAAGATCCTAAGCAAGATCTTGGCTAACCGGCTCCAGCCCCACGTACACAAATTGATACACAAGGATCAATGTGGCTTTCTCCCGGCACGCAACACGTCTCTAAACATCAGACCCCTACACCGCATTATGGCTGCTGCCCCTGCGGAGTATGGTAATGCAGGCTGCATAGCGCTAGATCTGCGCCAAGCCTTTGATACAGTCACATGGGGATATATGTTCACAGCCCTGAGGAGGTTTGGGCTCCCCCCTAAATACCTCCAATGGGAGCTGCTGCTGGTAAGCTCGCCCCTCTGCTGTTGCCTCGGTGCCCGTTTTGCTTCTGTTCCCCTCGTGCCATTTTGTGTGCCCGTTTTGCTTCTGTTCCCCTCGTGCCCCCATTTTGTGTGCCCGTTTTGCTTATGTTTCCCCTCGTGCCCCCATTGCTTGTGTCCTTTTTGCCTTCTGTTTCCCCTCGTGCCCCCATCGCTTGTGTCCATTTTGCCTTCTGTTTCCCCTCGTGCCCCCATTGCTTGTGTCCATTTTGCCTTCTGTTTCCCCTCGTGCCCCCATTGCTTGTGTCCATTTTGCCTTCTGTTTCCCCTCGTGCCCCCATTGCTTGTGTCCATTTTGCCTTCTGTTTCCCCTCGTGCCCCCATTGCTTGTGTCCATTTTGCTTTCTGTTTCCCCTCGTGCCCCCATTCTGCTGTGCCCAACTTTGCCTTCTGTACCCCCGCCGCTGCGTCCCTGCAGCCCCGCCCCCTGACTGCCCATTCGCTGCCTCTGCCTCCCGCCTCCCAGCTGCTCCTCCCTCCCAGCTCCCCATATATGGCGGCCGCTGAGCGGTGAGGAGAGCGACCCTTGACCTTGCCAGGTAGGTCGCTCCCCCGCCACACAGCTCCGCCTGTGTTGTCCTGCCCGCTGCTGCTGCTGGTAAGCTCGCCCCTCTGCTGTTGCCTCGGTGCCCGTTTTGCTTCTGTTCCCCTCGTGCCCCCATTTTGTGTGCCCGTTTTGCTTCTGTTTCCCCTCGTGCCCCCATTGCTTGTGTCCTTTTTGCCTTCTGTTTCCCCTCGTGCCCCCATCTCTTGTGTCCATTTTGCCTTCTGTTTCCCCTCGTGCCCCCATTGCTTGTGTCCATTTTGCCTTCTGTTTCCCCTCGTGCCCCCATTGCTTGTGTCCATTTTGCCTTCTGTTTCCCCTCGTGCCCCCATTGCTTGTGTCCATTTTGCTTTCTGTTTCCCCTCGTGCCCCCATTCTGCTGTGCCCAACTTTGCCTTCTGTACCCCACGCCGCTGCGTCCCCTGCGGCCCCGCCCCCCTGACTGCCCATTTGCTGCCCCTGCCTCCCGCCTCCCAGCTGCTCCTCCCTCCCAGCTCCCCATATATGGCGGCCGCTGCGCGGCCGCGCAGCGGATGCGCGCAGAGGGTGCTCCGCCGGCGCGCCGAAGGTGCGCCTAAGGCAAGCCCATCTGCGCCCGTCCGCGCCTGGACCGCGCCCAGCGCCAGAACCCCTGGGCCGCGCGCCCCCCGCTCCAGCCTCGAGGACCGACGCCGTTACGAGGCCACCACACTGCACGCTCTCAACCCCGGACGGACACACAACTGCTTCAAGGCTGCCCCAAAACGCACACATGGCCCCTTCACCTGCCGGAACTGCAACTACACCAGCCTCAGAGCCACCGAACCGCCCACCAAGAAGGACCTCAACCACCTCCGATGCATCCTACTGAACACCCGCTCCGCACGCAAACACGCCGTCGAGCTCTGGGACCTGCTCGACACATCATCACCAGACGTCGCCTTCCTGACAGAGACCTGGATGAACGACTCCTCCGCACCCGACATCGCCATAGCCATCCCAGACGGCTATAAGATCACCCGCAGAGACCGCGTCAACGGAGTAGGAGGAGGAATCGCCATCGTCCACAAGAACTCCATCAGGGTCTCGACCAGCTCCGACGACACTCTCAGCACCGCCGAACACATGCACTTCCAGATCCACACGGACCCCAACACCACCCTTAGAGGCACCCTTGTCTACAGACCCCCTGGGCCCGACCCCAGTTCAGCGACTCCATCGCCGACTTCATCAGCACGCACGCCCTGACCTCTACCGACTACATCCTCCTCGGAGACCTGAACTTTCACCTGGAGAACAACAACGACAGCAACTCCACCACCCTGATCGACAACCTCGTCAACCTCGGACTGAGACAGCTCGTCACAACACCGACTCACTCCGCCGGCCACACGCTCGACCCCGTCTTCTCCTCAAGCTCCCACGTCTCCTTCAGCCACACCACGGAACTCCTCTGGACCGACCACCGCTGCATCCACTTCACCTTTCAGAAACCCACCACACACCACCGCACCCAACAGATCCCACGCCGCTGCTGGAGCAAAGTCACCGAAGACCAACTACGGGCAAACCTCGCTCTCAGCCCTCCCTCCGACCCATCCAACACCGACGACGCTGCCTGCAACCTCAGACGATGGATAGACGATTGTGCCAACACCCTTGCCCCGCTGAAAAAACTCACCTACAGCGACACCACCAAAAGAGCCAGCTGGTTCACCCCAGAACTCCTAGCTTCCAAGCGTACCTGCCGGAAACTTGAGAAGAAATGGCACAGTGATAAGACACCGGACAGCCACGCAGCCCATAAAGACGCCATCCGTAACCACCACCACCTCATCAGGTCCGCCAAGAGAATCTCCTTCAAAGACCGCCTCGACAACAACGCACACAACAGCAAGGAGCTCTTCAACATCGTGAAGGAACTCTCCAACCCCAGCTCCAACACCAACGACATCCCGCCGTCGCAAGCCCTGTGCGATTCCCTCGCCACCTTCTTCCACCGCAAGATCGCCGACATCCACGACAGCTTCAACACCCAGACAGCCCCCACTAAGATAGATACACCAGACCCGCCGCACACCATCGACCATGACCCCTTGGCAGCCTGGGCCAGCGTGAACATCGATGACACCATCAAGACCATGGGCACAATACACTCCGGCTCCCCGTCAGACCCTTTCCCGCACCACATCTTCAACAAAGCCAGCAGCTCCATCGCACCCCACCTGTGCAACGTTATCAATCTCTCCTTCGAGACCGCGACCTTCCCAGAGAGCTGGAAACACGCAGAGATCAACGCCCTACTCAAAAAACCCAAGGCGGACCCGAGAGACCTCAAGAACTTCCGGCCCATCTCCCTGCTTCCGTTCCCAGCCAAGGTCATCGAGAAGATCGTCAACAAACAGCTAACCCGATACCTCGAAGAAAACAGCATCCTGGACCCATCCCAATCGGGGTTCCGCAGCAACCACAGCACTGAGACTGCCCTCATCGCCGCCACCGACGACATCAGGACCCTGCTGGACAACGGTGAGACAGCAGCCCTCATCCTGCTGGACCTCTCCGCCGCCTTCGACACTGTCTGCCACCGCACTCTACGCACACGCCTCCACGACGCAGGGATCCGAGACAAGGCCCTGGAATGGACCACCTCCTTCCTCGACGGCAGAACCCAGAGAGTCTGCCTCCCACCTTTCCGATCTGAAGCCTCCGAGATCATCTGCGGCGTACCCCAGGGATCTTCCCTCAGCCCAACACTGTTCAACATCTACATGGCCCCGCTCGCACGCATCGCCAGACAGCACGACCTCAACATTATCTCCTACGCCGACGACACTCAACTGATCCTCTCCCTCACCAAGGACCCCCTCGCCGCCAAATCCAATCTCCATGAAGGAATGAAGGCCGTCGCCGATTGGATGAAGATCAGCCGACTAAAGCTGAACACGGACAAGACAGAGGTCCTCATCCTCGGCTCCAACCCCTCAGCCTGGGACGACTCCTGGTGGCCAACGACGCTGGGAGCAGCCCCGACACCCACCGACCACGCACGCAACCTGGGAGTCATCCTCGACTCAACGCTCTCCATGGCCAAGCAAGTCAACGCAGTCTCCTCCTCCTGCTTCAACACCCTCCGCATGCTTCGCAAGATCTACAGGTGGATCCCGACAGACACAAGAAGAACAGTCACCCAGGCCCTCGTCAGTAGCAGACTTGACTATGGGAACGCCCTCTACGCAGGAGCCCCGGCCAAGCTCATCAAGCGACTGCAACGCATACAAAACGCCTCCGCACGCCTGATCCTCGACGTACCACGCCACAGCCACATCACCCCCCACCTGAGGAACCTGCACTGGCTCCCCGTCGACAGGAGGATCTCCTTCAAACTCCTCATCCACGCACACAAGGCACTCCACAAGACTGGCCCAGCCTACCTCAACAGACGACTCTTCTTCTACGTCCCCAACCACCAGCTCCGCTCCGCCGACCTCTCCCTCGCCACCGTCCCTCACATTCGAAGAACAACCACCGGCGGCAGATCCTTCTCACACCTCGCCGCCAAGACCTGGAACACCCTTCCACTAAGCCTACGACAGACCCAAGACCTGCTGACCTTCAGGAGGCTACCCTCGCGGGTAAGTAGTGCGCTCTACAAATTCTGTGATTGATTGATTGAATGGGTGCGCTTACTGTATACAGTCCCTACTGCGAGAGCACGCACTGGTAGCCACATATCTTGAGAATACACTGTTCACAGAGGCACGAGTCAGGGTTGCCCCCTCTCCCCCATACTATTAGTCCTTGCCATAGAGCCACTGGCGCTTGCGTTGAGACAGACAGCTGACCGCCTGGGGATACCAATAGGTAATACAACCCACCTGATATCAATCTATGCGGATGACATTATTGTGATCCTATGGGATCTCACAAACCAGTTTGAACCCCTTCCTACCATTTTCTCTAATTTTGAACGTATCTCAGGCCTCGCTATTAATGAAGGGAAATCGAATGCCTTCTTCCTCCATGAGGGTCCCCGCCCAAATGTACTCAATTTTGGTAACTACGACATACCTGTGGCGCATAATACATTCAAATACCTAGATATCCATACATATAGGTCACATGCGGATCAACTCGATGGCAATTTGATGAGGGCAATTAGCGCCGTACGCTCGAGCGTGTCATTCTGGACGTCACTACCGTTATCGGTGATGGGGCGGATTGCTATTTCCAAAATGGTGGTACTTCCCCGCTTATTATGTTACTTTGCAAATTTGCCAATACTAGTTCCACTGTCCACATTCCGCACCTTAGACACACTGGGGCATATTCTCAAGGAGCTATCGCCGAGTTATCGGCACTTTAACGCATCCAAAATCGCGCTAAATTTATCGCCCCATTCACAAGCTGGTGCTAACAGCCCATAACACCAGTTTTCCTGCGAAAGCAGTCGCAAAAAACATCGCCACAGATGACCCCGGCAACTAACGCTAATGAGATGCAGAGTAGGCGTTCCCGAGCAAAAAGCTGCGACAACACCACAACGCAACATTCTCAACGACCAGCCACATCGGCGATAGGAACACAAAACAAGCGATACAGCGCGTTACCAGCAGGAAATTAACACCTGCTCTGACCTGGTGCAAAGTCGGACGTCAACCTGCACAAGAAAAGGGAGCCCAGCCCACAGCCACACCTGAAGAACAACAGATGCTATGGAGCCACTCACCATGCACCCCGGAGCCCCGAGAGGGAAACAACACCCACCGCCACCACCCCCAGGACCGCCACCACCCCCAGGACCGCCACCCCCCAACGGACCCCCCCCCGGACCACCACAGAGGCAGTGCAGACAAAGAGAGCGGACCATCAGGAAATGCACCAGCCCCACAGACCTAACACCAGACAATGCCAATGCCCACTACAGGCCCAAAAGGACAACCATCCTCCGCATCCTGAACATCATTGCCCACAGGCTGACGGTACCAACACAGCGGACAACCAACATCCCTCCACAGACAAAGCTGCTAGCTGTGCTCCACCTGTTGGCCTCTGGTATCCTCCCAAACAACAACCGCCCGAGTCAGAGGAGTCTCACAGCCAGCCTCAACCAAGTTCCTCACACCTGTCCTGGATGCCCTCACCAGCTAGGGACCCCAGCACCCATACGTCCCCCACAATGCACAGGAACAGCTGGAGACCAAGCAATGACTATACGCCATAGCTGGATCCCCGCATGTGTCGGGGGCAATCGACTGCACACTTGTCCCACTTGTGCCCCCTGCCAACACCGCACACAATTACCGCAACAGAAAGCACACGCATCCCATCAAAGTGCAAGCAATAGTGGACCACAGGGGACTCCCCACCAATGTCATAGCCAACTACCCAGGCAGTGTGCATGATCCCTTCATCTTCCGACAGTCCAACATCAACCAGCGCCTCCAGGATGGCACCCATGGGAATGCACTGCTCGTTGGCAAGTACCAAATGAACACATCACACACCTCAACCCCACAATCATGCAACTCACAACTCTGGCACTGCACACGTCACAAAATCACATACAACATGCCAAAGAACATGCCCCCCCACCAGACACGACAGCACAACTTACTGTGGCAACCTTGGTTAGCCATGTACATGAGCCATCGACGGCATGGCACCTCAGCCACACAATACCGGAATGTGGGGAGAGGTGGGAACCAGGAATGTGAGAAGGAGGCAAGTGACCCATGAATGAGTATGTACACAATGCCAAGTGTGGCGGAGATGTGCTGGACAGACTGCAGTATGCAGACCACAGACATAGCCATGTCTACATGCACTTCTGGTGTTTGGAGTGTAGTGGACAGTGGACGCAACCATGTCACCCCAGGGGAAGACCGTGGAAATGTAGCTTGTGACGTCCCCCCCTGTAAGCGTGTGCAGAGTGGGCTGGCCAGCATATGCCAGGCTAGCGCAAGGGTGTGAATAAAAAGCACGTAGCTCTGGGCGTGGTTCTCTACCGGAATGCCCAACGTGTCTGCCAGGGCAGCGCCTCCCACCCCGCCACGAGGCCGACGCCGTTGCCGTGAGCGGTGTGGCCTGCAATCCTGTGCGCCTGCTGCACCCCAGGCCGCTGGTCCCCAGACCCGTCATGCCCCCCCCTGTGCAGCCAGGCCTCACTGCTCACCTGCCAACACCGGCGTGTGTCAAAGAGGGCCCACCATGTGCCGGCGCAAGCTCCAAGCCCGAGGCCTGCGACCTTCGCAGCCTCCTCAGACCATCAAGGCCTCCGCGACACAGGCCCGCTTTACTCCTTTCTCGTTGACGTACTCAACCACTGCCTCGGCCCTACACTACGCTCAAGTAGGTCACACATTTGGAACTGAGTCTTGATTATGCTATGGCAGAGTACACACCTTATGGCAGCGTTTATATCACTGTACTCCCCTCGATGTGGTGCCACCAACTCTGTGCATAGCATCCCAACCACATGTGTCTGTGGGCCCCTGATGACTACGCCTTCGGCCTACACTGCGGACGAGTAGGTCACACATGTTGAACTGATCCGTGATTTCTGCATGGCGGAGTACATATCATTGTACGCAGGGAGACGAGTAAGAGGAAGAAGCGGTTCAGTCCGGAGGAGAAAAGGACCATCGTTACGGAGGTGTTCGAACACTGCCGACAACTGCCCTGGTGTGACCAACCCTGTGCATCGCAGGCAAACGACACGTGGCTGTGGGCCCCTGCTGACCGCTGCCTCGGGTCTACACTGCGGTCAAGTAGGTCACACATTTGGAACTGAGTCTTGATTACACAATGTCCGAGTACACACTTTATGGCGGAGTTTATATCACCATACTCCCTTCGATGTGGTGACACAAAGTATGTGCATGGCATCCCAACCACACGTGTCTGTGGGCCCTTGATGACAACACATTCGGCCTACACTGCGGTCAAGTAGGTCACACATTGGGAATTCAGTCATGAATCATTTATGGCAGACTTGACATCATTGTACTGGCCTCATCGCAGACTGCATCCCTTTTCAGCTCCGGTGCTACTAAGTCTGTTCCCCGACATCCATGGCCACTTTCTGGTTGAACTTGGGTGGTGACTGAGTCTATGGACTGGGGGTTGTCTTCATCATCATGTCGGTGATACTGACTATGTGGCCAAAACGAGGCTGTAGCATTCCACTCCTCCATTTGCCGCTTCCGGCTGGCTCCTGCCCTCTGCATCATGCCCTGGAGGACACCTTCCACTGTCCCCCGCAAACCTCTGCTACATTCACCTTCGACATTGACGAGGACCCGCTCACCTCGCGTAGCCCTATCTCACTGCACTGCAAGTCACCGTCCGGTGGCGGTGTGCCTGTGCCGGCCGCAGTGCATCAGGGGCCACTAACTCTGTGCAGCTCAAACCATGGCCCCAGTCTGATGGCATGTTGGATGGCCTCTGGGTCGATGGTCTGGGGGTCATCAACGCCATTTGTCTGTGGCCTTGCGCTGTCCGCTGCCTCTGGCCTCAACTGCGGTCCACCTGGGCTCACACATCAAATCGAGTCCTGACCTGCTCGGACGTCGCATCACTGCCGGATGCACACGCCACCACCGCCAGGACCAACTGCAAACGACAGGTGCCAGAGTCGGAAGTGTCTTACTGCCAGACTGTCAGAGCTGCTCACACCTGTCGTGGGTGCCATCATCAGCTTGATACCCTGCTCAGCTCTTCAGGTGCCACTAACTCAGTGCACCACAAATCAAGGAACATTCTGCTTGCATGTTGGGTGAACACTGTACTCCCTCCGGCTACCACCATGATGCTTCACAGTTGTTTCTGTTGTGCTGGTGTTTTATGTTTCTGCTTCAATTGTGATCACTGTTCAAGTTTTTGCCAGCACCAACGACTCCATGAGGGCTGGCTTACACTCACCCCACACACATCCAGCACATGCGTCACTGTACATGTGACCATGCCAATAAAGGTGTTGAGCGCACGTGCCTGTGGCCAGTTCAACGAACTATCTGTGTGTGTCCGTGTGCTCATGATGTATGCATTAGGGCCCCGGCCCCACAACCTTACATCGTGCAGTGTACAGAGGGCGCAGCCATGTCACCACAGGCAGAGGGTGGGACATTGCACATGTTCCATTATCGTCCCCCACTCAATACGTAAGTGGAGTGAACTTGGCCGGCGTA
Source organism: Calotriton arnoldi (assembly GCA_963921515.1). Taxonomy (NCBI): domain Eukaryota; kingdom Metazoa; phylum Chordata; class Amphibia; order Caudata; family Salamandridae; genus Calotriton; species Calotriton arnoldi. Next base: position 353,351 of record CAWUFW010004188.1, read on the forward strand.
CGCCAGTCCGGCGTGGGGGTGTGGGTGTTTGTCCCGTGGCTCTGGGTGTGGTTCAGTACTAGAAATGTGCAAAGGCATGTGTCTCTGTCACAGTGTGGGTCTCCATTGGGGAGTGTAGGTGGGCCCTGATGGGACTTGGACACCCATGTATGTGATCTGGTTCGGCTTCCATGACGTAGTACCCCACCCGCACATGTTCGGCCACCCCCTTCTGGCAGTCTGACACCTGGCCTTGGAATGCGATGTGTGCTTCGGTCGGCTGCTGGGAGCCAGCCGGGGTGGTGGGTGCGTCCAGCTGTGTTGTCTGTGCAGGGGGTGGGGTATCCTCGATGCAGCGGTGCTGCCCTGCTCCTGGAGGTGGATTGCCTAAGATGTCCATGGACTGTTGTGGGGCGTAGGTGTCAGAAGTGTGGTGGTCCTCTTCAGCATCACTGTAGAGTTGTCTGGTCTGCTCTGCTGGAGGTGTTGTTTGTCCCTCTGCAATATGAAGGGGAGATGCTTGTTGACATTGTGTTGGCATGTATGTTGCCGCAATGTTCAAGTTTACATTCAGACTTCATGACAATGTACATTGTGACTGTTTGGGAGGGGCGAACTATTTGATGCGGGACAGTGGACATTTGGACTACATGACGTAGGTGAGGTTGTACACGTACATTTGGATCTCACAGTTTCCTGCTATGTCAGATGTGATTGGCCATTTTCTACGCACAGGTGGACCCAGTTGTGTCCTCTGTTCTGCAGTGTAGGTGCTGGACTGTGTACCACATTGTCATCCATGTGGGTGTGCTGTAATTGCTATGTGTGTGCTGCTTTGTGTGGGAGTCGCACCTGCAGCTGTGATTTTGCTGCCCCTTATCCCTTGGAGGCGGTGTGCCTTTGGCTTTTGTGCTTTTGAGGTGCTGTGATGTTGGCGACTTGGGTCATTTGTGCTCTTGGACAGTTTTTGTACTCTTGTGCATTGTTTGTCTGCAGATGTGTTGTTGACGTCAGTGGTTGTTTGTGCAGGTGGATGTGTCAGAGTGTGACCTACTCCTTTCCGGATGTGGTCCACACTCAGCCACCTCAGTCTCGTGGCGTGCACAGTGTCATGGTTATTGTACTCCAGCCATGCTGCTGGTCATGTGGTGTCACTTGCATTGTCAGTGTGGCTCTCACATACACATCTTTGCTGTGTTTCGCACGGGTGCATGTGTGTGTTGTGTAATTGGTGATGTGTGGGACCCCTTTGGGCACATGGTGAACGGGGGCCTACTTGATGTTTGTATGTGTGCTGCAGTGTGCCACGGGGATCAGGGACATGACCCAGGGTTATTGTGGGTGTGCGGTGTGCTACACGTCGTTGTGCATGTGTGCCATTGTGCCCGTCCCTAACCCTGGGCGTAGTTCGCGTAGTAGCGCTACGCGTAGCTACGTGAAGTGCACTTCGCACTACGCGAGCTATGCGTAGCACTACGCGAACTGCGTAGTGCGGTAGGAAATTCTGTTCGCAATGATTGCACAGTGCCGGATGCTTGTCCGCACTGTGCAATCATTGCAAACGGCATCTTGCACAGTGCAAGCGGTCGTTTTCTGCCGCTCGAGTAGATTTGTACTCGAGCTGCAGTTTTCTCAACGCGGACTGGTAGTTTCTCATTGCGAGCGGTCGCGAGCATACGCGACCACTCGCAATGAGAAACCTGACCTCCCCGCGTTGAGAATCTTGCCGGGATGTCATTTTGCTCGCTCGCGGTCGCCAACTTGACGTTGAGGACCGCGAGCAAGCAAAAAATGCCCGCTACGCTATGCGTTTTTGCACTGTGCTACGTGCAATTCGCGTAGTGCGTAGTTGCGCAAACTACGCGAGCGTAGCGTGGTTTTCCACCCAGGCCTACCCATCCCACCCCCATCCCCACAGTCCCTGTTCGTTACTCACCCTGTTGCTGTTGTGTCAGGTCATGTCGAGCAGTGTCCGGACTCCCGACTCCTTACACCGTCTCCACACTGATGACTGTGGGCGCCATTTGCTCCAGCTCCTCCTGTGGCGCAGGACTCCCACCTCCATTCGCCGTTGCTGCCTTCCTGTTAGCAGCGGGTTTCTGCTTGGTTTGGCTTTTCACATCGTGCCAGAGCATCTTGGCCTCCTCGGCACTCCGACTGCATTCACAATGGGATGCCATTTTTCCGTCTGTATTGCCAATGACACGGTGGTGGTGACGGACAGTTGTTGTTGGTGCTCTGTCACCTCCGTGACGACGATCGGGATTTCCTGCCGACTGTACCCCGTCTTCCTCTTCCTCTTCTCCTTGGCCTTCCCCGACCCAAGATTCATTGCTGGTGGTCTGTGGGGCTTGTGGGGTTCGCGTTGACCTGGGCACTCGTTCCGGGTGCATCCATGTTGCTGCGCAGTTTGATTTGTTTATGGTCTGTTTTTCTTGTTCAGCTTTCATGGTGCATTTTCCCGCCAGACGCATGGGAATTGCAGGCCTATCGCTGGTTGTCGCTGTTTTTTTTTCGTGGTTGGCTTCATCGCAACTTTATTCGCGTTGGTGTTTCGCATTTTTTCAGCGTCGCGTTATTTTTAACGCGGTCATTTGACGCGTTATTGTGGGACTATCGCATGGTGACGCCAGGTTGAGAATGCCACATTAACACGGCGTTGTTTTCCCGCGATAGACTGCGATGTGAAAAGTTGCGTTAAGCTAAACTTGCGGTGGTTATCACACGTTCTTGTGAATATGCCCCACTATTGTTAGATCTTATATGGGGGACCGGACGTCGAAGGGTGAGCCTTAAAAAATTACAGCTAGAACCACATAAGGGAGGACTGGGGGTACCTGACTTTAGGGCTTAGTATTATGCATGTCAGCTACAATGGTTGTCCTACTGGACGGCGGGTAGAAGCTTGCAAGAAATAGGCTATACAACTCGGGACATAGATCAAGGGTCGTTACACACACTACTGTTGCCAAAAAGCAAAGTTCCCCCACTTGCGCCACCACTATTCAAGATGGCACTTCAGTGTTGTAAAAAACCCCTGCTCTATACACCAGGAGCTATACCCTACGCTGGAAATATCCCACTACTAGGGATACCAACCCCTGGTGGCAGACTCGCAAAGGCAAGTCTACAGGCCTCGTCGGAAGTTGGTGTAGACACGGTTGGTGCCTTGTTTAACGACAATACCTTTCTTGACCATGACAACTTCGTGCAAGCCACAGGAGCGCCAGGACACCTTTACTTAACACATGTCACAGTGTCACACTACATAAAAAAGATTTGGGCTCCTCAACGACAAGAGCCCCCACCACATGAACTAGTTTGCACACTATATTATATGGGCGAGGGGCGACACCTCATTAAATGGTTGTACATTGGTATCCGTGCACAGGCGTCTGTCCCACTCACCGACTTACGAACGAAATGGTCGGAAACTACTGATTGTGCACTATCCGATAAAGCGTGGGCAAGTATACTGGAGCATCCCAAGCAAGTGTCCCACAACGCCAAATTCAAATTTATACAAAGCATGGTACTGCACAGATCCTATTTAACCCTGCGATGACTACACCGCATGTTTCCAGACGCCCAACACTACTGTCCTCGTTGCAAGTCTGAGGAGGCGGGCTTCGTCCCCATGCTATGGGCTTGTCCCCAACTTAGCAACTATTGGGAGGGGGTGCGTGGTGCAATTGGGGAGGTTACGCACTTACAGATTGAAGACAATATAACTGAATGCTTATTGGGTCTCCGCAGGCGCACAAGCGCCCAAAAAGTTCAACTACACTTCCTAGATCTTGCCCTTATACTAGCCATACGCGCTATTACCATGCGATGGAAATCCACAAGACCCCTGCGTTATCCGCATGGTATGATGAGGTAGTACGATGGAGTAGTGCAGAGAGCGCGGCAATCAGGCGAGAAGAGGCACGAGGGTTGCGCAAACGCCCAATTTCAAAGGAATGGGATACCACCCTGGAGGGTTTTAAAGCGCTGGACCTCTTCCCGCGCCACACTACCCCAACCCCACAGTAGAGAGCATTGTGTGCTACACTAGGTGGAGTAATTGCCGAGAGGAACTAAGACACATAAACCCGCACAACACCAAAGAAATTGATGAGCGATATCTATACGAGCAGTTTTCCAGGATAGACACACAGACCTAGCGGGCCAAAACGTGGGAGGGGGGAGGGCAGGCTAAAGGGGAAATGTTAGAAGTTATGTTGTTAACCTATTCAAATTAATGCCCTTTCTTATAAATACATCATGAGAAATGTTTTTGTATCAATGAGATAACTTTGATTGTGCCTGCGTGCACACACCATTATGCTTCTACTAGCATGTGCTAGCAGTACGAAAACTACCAAAATGAAATGTCTATAACAACTGGCAAACACTATATGGTAACCAATAAACTTTGTTTTAAAAAAAAACATGATGTGGCTGCCTTACTGACATACATGGCCTTGGGCTTAGGTTTAGGTGGTGCTGTTGATGCAGTAGTGCTTCTCTCAGCTTGGTCCCAGAAATCCTGTGTGGCAGGCACACAACGTGGCGGTCCAAAAAAGATTTGGGATGACACGCCACTGGTGGGAAGCTGCTTCTTCTCACTGACCACTTTTTGGAAGCATCTTTCTTTGTGGCAATTGTAAAGCTATCAGTTGGCGGTTGCACCAAGCTGCACAAGCGGAAGTGATTGGAGGACTAATGTGTGACTGCACAGGCCTTCTGTTTAGCAGTTCTGCAGGTGATGTCTCTTCTCTTGTGCACCTACAAGCAGACAAGCAAGAAAAACATTCAGTGTGAAACGTGGCATTGTTTACAGTTTGAATTACTTCAGAAAAAGGCAATATTAGTGTGATTGTGTTGTTAACTTAGAAGTCAAACCACACCACCATACCATAATCCCCCATCAGAATAACACACAATATACAGAATGATAGAGCTCTTTCCTTTATATTCATATATTCTAAAGGAGACACCCGTGGCACTCAGGGAACTAAATGGATAGATGGAATAGTAATCTTTTAAAAAATGGAGGTTAGTGTGCGCCTATGGCAGGCACTGTGCTCCAGGGGGAATAGAATAATAATAATCATCATCATTACACAAATGAATGATGCTAGAGTCTAAAGTACACCGCAGCCAGGGTGTCCACAAGGACGAAATTGAATTATATATACCTAAAAAACTGAATACTGGTTTTTGAGTGCTGAACGGCTGTGCGCCTATGGTAGATGGATGGATCAATGATGGATCGACTGAGACAAATCTGAAAAAATTATTAGCAAATAAAAAAAATACAATAAAAAATTACCAAAAAATTAAAATAGAAAATATAAAACAATTACATTAAAAAAATTAAAATTAAAAAATACAATAAAAAAATTAAATTAGAAAAAAATTAAAACAAATGTAACTTACAAAAATGTAAATCAAAATGTAAAATTAAAAAAAGTTAGTTAAAAATAAAATTTAAAAATTTAAATAAAAAAGTGACAATAAATGAAATTATCCTCAAACATATTATTAAACTGGTATCTCATCCTTCCATGTAAGCCTATGGCAAAGGCACACTGGCTGGATGCACAAAATGGCTGCAAGCTAGTGCCACATGGTCAACAACAACACTGAGCAAGAAGGCATGATAAACAAAGAAGACATGCAGGCCTATAGCAAAAGCACACGGGCTGGCTACACAAAATTGCCACCAGCCACATGGTCACAACAACAACAACCAGCAAGGAGGCATGGCCACAACAGTGAATACATGTCGAGCTATGGTGAAAGCATACTGGCTGGCTACACAAAATGGCCGCCAGCCACATGGTCACAACAACAAACAGCAAGGAGGCATGGCCACAACAAACAACAAATGCAGGCCTATGGCAAAAGCACACTGGCTGCCTACACAAAATGGCCACCAGCCACATGGTCAAACAATAACGAGCAGGAGGCATGGAAAACAAAGAACACATACAGGCCTATGGACACTGACTGTACAAAGAAATGGCCCCTGGCCACATGGCATGGTGAACAAAGACAAATGGTGGCCTATGGCAAACACACTCACACACTGGCAGACAAAGGATGCAAGACAACACAGATAAAACAACATTAATTCAGCAATGCCAAAAACAAATATTAACTGGGTTAAGAAATTTTGCAACAGGACACATCCTCTAAAGGCATCATATATAATTACTCCACCTATACACTTTTTTTGCAGAAAAAAACATGAAATGCCCACAAAAACACATTTTGTAATTTAATCCAATGCCATCCATGGCCAAAATGATGTTTCAATTCAACACACACACAGAAACAGTTGTTTCATGCACCCATGACTACTACTGGGACTACTGGCTGGAAGGGCCATTGGCAGACTAAGCCACATAGTAAATTAAATTAATATTGCAAATGTATAAATAAACATGGAGAACATGTACTAAACTGTGCAACATTTTTCCTTTACAAAAGAAGAAAAATCACATGCAAAAAAATAACTAGGCCCCTACTGAAACTTCAGGCTACCCACCACAATACATTTTAAAAATTTAATAAAAGTACAAATAAATGCTGGTGAATGCCCCCAATCAAACAAACAACACCCTTATACACCAGTTTTTCAATTTACTTGTAAAATCTCAAATACAAAGCCCTTAAATCCAATGGTATATATGCAGCAGACAAGGAGAGTGAAACTTCCAGCTCTAAATCCCAATGAAAAGTGAACAGGAGATGAACAAAGCACTGGGAGGAGCCTGCTAGACAGGAAGAGGAAGTTGGAGTCTCCGGGGCACTTTCTTCTTGTTGGAAAAAAAGGAAAAGAAAAAAAGGCTTCTCGCACAAAAAAAACCTCCAATAGCCAGTTGGAGAAGAAAATCCACATGAAAGCCTCTCAGCTGCTTCTCGAGCATAAAATCTCTTGAGCGGTCCGTTCATAATTGGCACTACATTGGCACCATTGCAGCCTAAAGTGGTGCAAATGAGTACAAAGTATCGCGAGCTAGCGCCAAAACAGACCTTGAGCGCGCAAACAAAAAAAAACTACGCTTTGCCCCCTTGAAGGCCGAATTCAGGAACTCCGCACTCCTCCGCGGAGCGCCCGAATTTCGCAAACTCCATGAGCGGAGTTTTACGCCTGGGCCTACCTTAAATGAGCTTTACCACATAAGTTGTATGAAATGCTATATAAATGCAACTAAAATGCAATAAAAAAACAGTACAATGCACTAGTTTTCAATGAACTTGCACTTTTGCTGCAAATATGGCCCACTTATACAGAAACTGAATGTTGGGGGTCAGAGCTTTGCCTCGGGGAAGATGGCCTCTTTAAGAATAGGGACTTGGGGGGCAGTCGACCCAGGGACCCCCTGGGAAGAGTGGGGGTTGCTGTCCAGGCAACTGCCATCAGTTTGTGGGCTACTTTCCATTATAGAACATAGCCCAAGGTATATAGCCAGCCATTCTGAGCTACATAGCCACCATTTTGGGGTAGGTGACCCAGTGGCAGCATCGAGGTAGGGCGTGGAAGAGATTTTGGCTGTGGTGACGTGTGGTCAGGATGGAGGAAGATAAGGTCACCCAGGTGCTGCGCTAACTAAAGGAAGCGGGCGCCTGGATTTATTGGTAGCGGGAACTGACGCTGGCTCCGGCTGCCTGATGAGTAGAAAGTCGGGGGTGTCGGCTGTGGTCTGGGCATGCTCACTGCCATGGAGGTCACCGTCAGTAGGACGGAAAAGAGCACAGATATGTGCAAGGGGCTGCTCGAGAGTTCGGCAAATAACCCCAAAATTGGCACAAGATGGTTCCAGAGTGGTGGGAGGCCCTCAATAGCAGAGAGCAGGGAGTGGCAGGGTGGTGCTCTGAGGTGGGAGGTGTGGTTGGGGGAGCCGTCGGCCTGAGTTAGCATGCATATGCACGCTGCAGCAGAAGAGGAGCAAGGGGATGGACCAGGTCAGACAGGGTTTCGGAGGAGTCTGGCAGTGGCAGAGCGAGCAGGGTTATGACTGTTCACACCCTGAGGAAGTCAGGCTTGGGCATGGGTGTGCACGTGGGGTGGGGGAGGGTCATATCGACCCCCACTGGAAAGTGCAGGGGTTTGCAGTGCATTGATGGGTTGGGCATTGGAAAGGAGTGCCACTTGACAAGAGGGGTTGGTTGGAAAGGGCCCCTCGTGGCCACATGTCACAGTAGTCGGGGGGTCAGCAGGGATGGGAGGGGGACAGGAAGCAACTCGGTGCACAGCAGGCAGAGGAGATGAGGGGGTCAGATAAGACCTCAGGCCTGGGTAATGGCTTTTGCAGCAAGTGCGGGTGCTGCTTCAGCAATGGTGGCTGCTCTCCTGGAATGGTGTGAACAGGAAGAAGGAGGACAGAGAAAGAAGAGAAAGTAGTACAATTAGAAGTGGGGCAGGTGGGGCTCCAAGTGGGGGGAGTGAGACAACCCAAGAGGGTTTATCCTCGGACAGGGAGGGGTGCTTCACCTGCACTGAGAGGAGGGCATTCAGGAAAAGGAGTTGCAAAAGGAGGGCAGGCTTGGAATGCTTGAAAGTTTCTTACCTGGAAGTGGTGCATGACAATGAAGTGGAGTCGCAGGCAGGAGGGGGTAAGGGGTGCAGCAGATGGGGTTGGTTGCCAGAGGTGAGGTTGAGGCAGGATTCAATGGGGCCAGCACGCAAGTCCTATCCTTTTGTATACAGGTTGCAGGAAGCAGTGGAGCAGCAAACTCAGGCGAGTACACTGCGGCTCAAACACCCCAAGGGGAAATGAAAGCAGGGCACAGATTGGCCAACCGGATGGCGTCGTGGGACAGGGTGATCACTGACAGAAGAGGGTTCGGTGAGGTCTCATCAGTGCTTCAAGCGGGCAGGCTTAGAGCAGCCTCTGGTGAGCAGAGGTACGGGTCACGACAACCTTCATAAGAGGAATGGATGGGAGAGTCCGTAGTTGCCCCTCAGGACAAGGTGGAACATTTCCCTGTGGTGTGGCACAATGTACAACAAACATGGCAGGATCCATGAGACTCCAAGTGGGTGGTGGAGGATGAAGGTGTGAACAATATACAGTCAGTCTATGAGTAGGGTGGCTTAGAGGAGGAAGAGGTGTAGGATAGTGATGCCCCCTTAGAGGCTGAATGGAGGTGGTAGCAGCAAGGATCAACAGTGGTTTGGGAGGGATGTGTTAACCATTCTCTGCTCAGTGTTTTACAGTGTATGGAAGGTGCACAGGCGATGCCCAGCCACACAATTGTACCTGCAGACTTACTCAAGTGGCTAGGCAGCAGGCTTCGGAGTGGTCACTGATCTTGACGTCTGGTAAGGTAGGGGGCCATGGTGAAGGCTCCTGTGATGGAGGTGGATGCCTGGGGGAACAAGAGAGTGAAGCCATTTAGTTGCAAATAGGCATGTTGATGGGGGTGGATGCCTGGAAGAACAAGAGAGTGAAGCCATTTAGTTGCAAAAAGGCATGTATGTGAAGGATACTAGGGTGGGCATGGATGACCACACACAAGAGGGTAAGGACAATAGTGACACACATAAGAAGGATAGCAAACAGGGTGGGGGTCAGTCAGGTGAAAGTACTGGGAAACCTGAAGGGGATCAGCAGAGCCTGTTGAGCAAAAGCATAGAGGAAGGGGCTGGCATGGAGAAGGGGGATGAATGGTAAAAGGGGGTGGGAGGACCAGAGAGTAAGGAACAGAAAATAAAGAAGCTGCCGTACATGGGTTTGATAAAGTCCTTGAGGACATATTTAATGCTGTTGATGAAGAAGATTTGGAAAGGGAAATACGTTGAAATGTTTAAATTGTTGCATAGGGAGCTAAGGGCTAAGGAAGGGTCGAAAGAGGAGGAATATGAATTGTCTAAGTAGCCCAGGGTGCCAATGACTATTGAGAATGAGATGGCAGCTTTTCTGATATATGCCGGCGTGTACTGTGAAAAGTTTCCAAAGCGGAGCATCGCTTTATTCAAAGATGTGGATGCGATTCCGAAGGCTCAGATCACATATGAGGATGAGTTTCGAGCACGCTTGGCACTTGACTCAGAAGCGAAATGGGGAGAGATTGACTCAGATTTGTGGCAGCATACGATGGGGCCCTCTAAGTTTGGAAAAACAATATTTACAGCTAGCGGGTTACCGGTAGTGTATTGGCCCTTTCAAGGATGCCCCACCCAGACAGGAGTGGGGACAGCAGCAAAGGGGCAGGGTAGGACATTGGAAGCATGCTGGGATTTCAATAAAGGTTATGCACACAGGAGTATTGTAAGTTTAGGCATGGGTGCTCAAAATACTCAAGGAGGCATGCCCTCATACACTGTTTTGGGGCTATGGGGGATACCAGGGGGCTCACACTGGGCAGTGGCAACAGCATCAGGGGAGTCCAGGTTCTAAGCAGCTTGCGCAATTGACAGGTTACAGGGGAGGATGGGGCACACATGTACGTGTGGGAAAGGGATAATATGCTGGTTAATTTGGAGAGGTTGGAATTTTGGCTGCAGTCTTTTGACCAGGAGGAAGACGCTAGAGTGCTGAGGAAGGGTTTTTGTTGGGGGTTCAGACTGGGTTATGATGGCCCAAAATTAAGAAGATGAGCAGAAAATGTTAAATTTTAAATTGGTGTGGGAACATACCCAACTGGTACAGGATAAACTTTAAAAGGAAAAACAGGAGGGTAGGAGGGTAGGATGGCAGGCCTCTTTAACGATTGGCCAATGGCTGACTTAATTGTGTCACCAATAGGGGATGTTCCTGAGAAAGAGAAGGGGCCGTTTCAATTAATCCAACATTTGTTCTGGCCCAAAGGGAGATCAATTAACGATTTTATCTCAGAAGAACTGGGATCAGTGTCATACTCTTCAGTTGATGTGGCGATGTCCCTTATGGAACAGGTGGGCAAAGGGGTGGAAATGGCCAAGAGCAACATTAAGTCAGCCTTCCAGTTGCTGCTGGTGCACCTTGATGATTTTTATTTGCTTGGTATCCAGTTTAATGGTATGTAAATATGGCTTTGCCAATGGGGTGTTCTATTTGTTGCTCTCTATTTGAGCGTTTCAGTTCTATCCTACAGTGGTTGTTTTCGTGGTGCACATGACATGTTCATGTGACACACTTTCTGGATGACTGGTTTTGTAAGTCAACCCGGCTCGGCAGATTGCCAGCGGCTGCTGGTAAGTTTCCAGGATCTCATGGAAGACTTGGGGGTTCCCTTTAGCATCAGACAAGACAGTGGGTTCCAGTACAGTGTTGTTCTTTTTGGGGATAAAATTTGATTCTGTGGCCATGAAAGCATGTTCATCACCAGACAAGAAGCTGTTGATGCAGTTGTTTTTGGATAACATGCTGGTTAAGGCCAAAGTTACGGTCAAGGAGGTGCACGTGCTACTGGTCCATTTGAATTTTGCCTGCAGAGTACTGAGGGCAGGCTAGAATATTTTTGTCGGCGGTTGGGTATGTCGCTGTCGGGTTTGTCTCTGCCCATCATCATGTGATGTTGTCAGTAGGAGTGAGGGAGGATCTGCACTTGTGGCATTTCTTTCTTGACTCATTCAATGGCATTCCATTACTCAATATAGGCGAGTTTGAGTGGGATGTGCAGTTATTATCTGACAGGTATGGATTTTGGTTTGTATTAGCAGGAGCGTTAGTGTGCGGAGGACTGGCCAGCGGATTGGAAACATGGGTGTCAGAGTCTTGGCTTTCTGGAGTTTTTTCTGAAGCTTTTTCTGCTGTTGGAGGCGATTACAATGTGGGATTCTGAGTTGGCCCATTGGAAGGTACTTTTCAGGATTGGTAAGTGGAGGTGGTGCAAATTGTGAACAGGCAGTCGGCCAGAGATGCCCAGGTGCTGAAGCTATTATGAGTTTTTGTGTTCGGATGTTTGAAGCATTACAATTTGTTTAAGGCAAGGCATGTTCCGGGGTGGACAGTGTGAAGCGGCTAATACGGAACCTTTGTATGGGTGTTCAGAGACAACATCGGTCCTTATAGATTGCCAGTTTCAGAAGCAGAAAGTCTGCAGCAGGCATAGGCTGAAAATAATATGATATGATCTAAGGCAAACAAAAACAGTAAACCGGTACCGAACTGCAAGCAACTGCAGCAGTGTGGTGCCAGTCACAAAGGCATGAGCAAAGAAGTTTCCAGAAAGGGGAGTTTTTCTCTGCCGTCACACTGCTTCGGTTGGACTGTGGGTGAGATGGCAAAGAAGGGTGTGTAAGCTCCCTATCAGAAAAGACAAAGCCATGAGGAATGCTTACAGGCCTGCTGTGGTGCTATGCAGGTGCCAGAGTGGAAGGGGCCTGAGACTTACAAGGGCACAAGACCAGGGGACTGTTACTGCCATCTTTTGCACAGACTGCAGCTTGACCTGGACCCATTATCAGGTTTGAAATTGTAGTAAAGGGCACACTGTGCATATGCTCCCTCTCAAACAACAAAGAGAAAATATATTCTGCAACTCTCATGCAAATACCACCCATGTGGCAGTTACTCTAAATAATAAAAGTTGGAAATAAACTGTGGCATTAGTTTCCTTTTCGAACTCCATTGCCGAAGTACACACATTTACATAATTGACATCCCACAGTTATTCAATGTTTTGCTGGTTACTGGTGGGGTGTAGAGCGTTAAATGAGCTGTGATCCAAGGCTCCTGACATGACCACAGAGAAATGAAACTGTGATAGAATATGTGGGGGTCCTAAACCATACAGCCAAATTTCTGCTGTGCGGACAGTAACTGCTCTTGCAGGTGCACAATTCATACATGGAATGACTTCCTCACAGCCTAGTCAACTATTGTACACTGAGGCACTATCAAGGCCAAAGAATGAGGGGCATATTTATGAGCCGGTTTGCATCATGTTTGAACCACGCAATGTGGTACATGCACGACACAAACCTTAAAAAACAATTTATGAAGACACACAAGGCCACTGCAGTTCCATAAATCTGGAGTAAAGCAACGCAGCGCAAATCGCTGTGCTGCCTTACTCTGCACTAGAGAGGCAATCCATTGGCGTTGTCTTGGTGTTCCCACGCAATGCCCATGGTTTTTGATGCATTCGAAGATTTACCAGAACTGGTAAACCTGGGAATGTGCCAAAAAGATACGCCTTCCCAGGAGAGGATTTCTGCAGCACACACAGTTGGAGGAATATGCCTCTCAGGATTGTTTTTGTGCAGATAGGTGCCCCTTCCTGCACAAAAGCAATCCTGCATGCAACGGCGGCACTGGCTGACAAAAGGGCGGCAGCACAGGGGAAAAGGCAGGAATGTGCTGTATTCTTTTAAATATGGTGTATTCCTGCCCTTTCCTTGTTACGCAGTGCAGCGCAACAAGGTGACTTGCGCTGTGTGACTATCTTGTAAGTCTGCCCCTGAGTGTAGACTCGAGACTGCTGCAATGATGGAGATTAATATAGATGCCATAATGAAGAAAGCTGCGACAATTGGTCAATCTTTTCACTGGACTTGGTGCCACAGTAATTGATGTCTTCACAGAGATACACTCATTTTGTGCAGATCTATCTTCTTTTAATTTTCCACTGGACATTCTACAAAATACACTAACTAATGCTGAATGCCAAATTCAAGTAACCCCTTATTGGGGCCAGGATATATCACACTTCAAAAAGAAATTATTTGACTTGGAACTTGGAGCCTGACAAGACAAGATTTGCTTACATGGAGTACCTGGAAAAGCTGAGATGGAGAACATAATGGAATTCTTAATCGCCTTCTCACCGCCCCTAATGGGAGTTTACTTTCCTAAGCCCAGGGCTTTAAGTGGGATGAAAAAACTGGGGGGGTCTCTCTAAGGGGCGTGGCCAATGTAATTAAGGGCGTGGCTTAAAAACACCTAAACTAATAATCTGTGTTTAGCATAGTGTGCCGCCGGAATTGTATTTTGCTGTTTCTGTCATTGCATCTCGATATATGATAGAACAAGTAACATCATACCTACGAGAAGTCACGACTATTGGCTTTGTCAATGGTAGTTAGCTGCATAAGATAAATAAGCAGCAACTATGGTTTGTATATAATATTGAAAAAGCTTGCACTTAAAGCCCTGGTGACACCACGACAATGTTGCTGCTCCTGAGTTTCAAAAAGAGAAGGGAAATCCAGAGAGAAAATGACTCTCTTTAAAGGATCTCCCTTCCCCTACAATGCTCACCTGGCATGGCGTCACGCCGTAACTTCTCCACTAGTGAGAAGTGAGCAGTGTGAGCACGCGCACAGGATGTGCCTGCTGTCTCAAAAAGGGTCTCCTGGGCTCTGTTTTGTGCCCTGGCACAGGCGGTCTGTTTTTTTCCGGACTGCAGTGACAGCAGTCTGATGTCACTGCAGTCTGGAAAAAAATTGCCAGGGCACAAAACAGAGCCCGATAGAGACCCGTTTCGAGGCCCCCTTTAAAAAACTGCCGGTGCTCAGCACCGGTGAGACCCGGCCCACTTAAAGCCCTGCCTAAGCCACAGGAAATTCAAAGAACACTCTGGATTCAAACACATCAAAAAAGACCAGGTAGTAAACACTGCCCGATAATAGTATGCCTCCTCCATCATCAAAACATTAGGAATATTTTCAGGGCAATGAAGTAAAGAAGAGGACATTTTGATTTTTATGGCAATGCGAACTAAATTTTGTCAGACTTCTCTAATGTGACCAATATGAAATGACAACACATCTTAGCACTACGTCCTCTTCTCTGTCATCTAGATATCAAGTTTGGCCTACTAGAGCCTGTCATCATGCTTAGAGCTGTACAAGGCAAGACAAAGGATATGGAGAACCAGAAGACATGGAAAACTACCTGTAATACTTAGAATCATCAGGCATGGAGGTGTCACAACCTTGCACTGCGACTGCAGGTTTGACTATGAGTATTTAAGCATGGCTGCCAGAAAGTGGGGTGTGTACCCCACTGTAACTCTGACCAAGACAGTTTGAAGAGAATTGTAGAGAAATTGCACAATGAAAGAGATAAATTGAGGTTTCAGCTCAAGGCGCAAACAGATGTATGTGGGGAGGCAGCGTAACTGATGATGCCCTTCGGAAAATTCTGCCACAAGAAGCGCAAAGTGAATTCTTCTGTTCTTCACAGCTTTCTGTAGCAGGAACAACTTCTGGGGCCCAGAAATGGAATAGGCACCCCCAGGCAGGTCAGAACTCCCGGCAGTGGAGTTCCAGAAGGCTGTAGGTGAAGTCTTTGTGTCCCTGAGACTTCAGAGCAGGAGGCAAGCACCCACAAGTCCTTGGAGACTCTTCTCAAGCAGGTGTCACAAATAAGTCCAGTCTTTCTCCACTCCTTGGCAGAAGCAGCAACTGCAGGACAACCCAGCAAAGGGGCAGTCTCCTCCTCACAGCTCTTCAGCTGTTCTCCTTGACAGAGGTACCTCTTGATTCCAGACGTAATCTAAAGTTCTGGGGTTTTACGTCTAATACTAATCCCCCTTTTTCCCTTTGAAGTCTTTAATCGGAAAATCTCTCTTGCTCAGTAAAACCAGTGCTGTCCTCCCTGGTCCAGTTTCACTACAGGAGGTGGAGACAGCATTGTGCAGAGTAGCCTCAGCCTATTCAAGTGTCAGTGACAACTCCTCCCACCACTCCAGCCCAGGATGGCCCATCAGCATATGCAGGGCACACCTCAGCTCCCTTTGTGTGAGTGTCTGGAGTGAATGCACAAATGGACCGTATCAGTCTAAAACCAGACAGTGACTCCACAAGCAGGCAGAGTCACACAGGATGGTTAAACAAAAAAAAAATGCCCACTTTCTAAAAGTGGCATTTTCAAACACACAATTTAAAAACCACCTTTACTAAAAGATATGTTATTAAATTCTGAGTTCAGAGAGCTTAAACTCCAAATCTCTAGCTGTTCCCAATTGAAAGTTACACTTGTAAAATGTTACAAGGCAGCTCCAATGATAGCCTATAGGAGAGCTAGTCCTTGCAATAGGGAAAAACGAAATACACAGTATTTCACTATCAGGACATGTAAAACACACCAGTACACGTCCTACCTTTAACATACACTGCGCCCTGCCCATGGGGGTACCTTGGGCCTACCTTAGGGGTGACTTACATGTAAGAAAAGGAAAGGTTAGGGCCTGGCAAGTGGGTGCACTTGCCAGGTCAACATGGCAGTTAAAAACTGTGCATGCAGACCCTGCAGTGGCAGGTCTAAGATACATATAAAAGGCTACTGGTGTGGATGGCACAATCAGTGCTGCAGGCCCACCAGTAGCATTTGATTTACAGGCCCTGGGAACACAAAGTGCACTTTACTAGGGACTTACGAGTAAATCAAATATGCTAATCATGGATAACCAATCATATTCCCAATTTAAATGGGGACCACTTGCACTTTGGCACTGATCAAGAGTGGCAAAGTGCACAGAGTACCTAAACCAGCAAAAACAAAATTCAACACTCAGTCAAAAATACAGGAGGTAGAGGCAAAATGTCAGGGGAAACCACACCAACGATGCCAGGTCTAACAGGGAGGTTGAGAGATTTTTAAGAATTATGATGAATCTATGGTTTGGCTGAACACCAAAATTGGTGCTACAGGCAATTGTACATATCACAAAGATATAGCCAACTATATGAAATCAAAGGGAACTGGATATATTATTCTAGAATGCAGAAGCTCCTACTAAAAGCCACCATGTGGTTTAAAGACATTTGCACAGCTGCCTTGGGAGTCGTTTGGGCCTGCTACCCCTTGATCTTCCCGGTTCTCCTCACCTGCAACACATGAATGTGTTTGGTCAAATGAGAGACTTGATTTCAGGGGTATATGGCCTTTCAGTGAATTTTGTATACTCTAAGTCTTCTGAGCATTCTAGTAGACATTGTTGGCAGAATATCCGTAATAAAGTTTACTCGGACTTCGAGCAGACAGAGTTGAAGGAGACTCAAGATAGCGTATTCAGCAAAGCCAGAATACTTCAAAATACTGCACTCACAGGGACTACACAAAGCCATACTATTATGCAATGGTGCATGATGGAGAGCTGGGTTCAAATTTACTATTCTTTGATGCAAGGCAATGCTGCACTACAGTTGCTGTGCTGCCTTGTGTTAAAGGGCGAGAGGTATAAAATCAGCGTATCTACTAAGATTTGGTGCATGTTTCCTCTCTCCCTGCACCAGTGCACCTTTGGCTGCCATGCGCCAACTCAAAACACCCTTCTGTGTTTTCTGTAAGAAACTACTTGTTACGCCTGCCTCGAGGATGTGTAGGATTGTGGTGAAAATCCCTGTCTAAAATTGTTTGTAGATAGGTATTTGTGCCAAAACCCAAGGGTGATTGCATGGGAACAGTCATGCACCAACCATGGAACGCCCCCTTGAAACAGTGTAATGGAAAGCAGTGCATTGTGCAGTTCTGAATCACTTTGGGAAAATATTCAACATAAATCCTGATTTGGGTTGAATAGTAAATCCCAACATAACACTTTGCATCTGGTTTGCATTACAAAAGTACGCAAACCAGGTGCACAGCGTTAGTAAATCTGGGCCTTAATTTGCAATGTTGTGATATGCCCCATATTTTGAGGCACTGCAGCTCCTTGCAACTGTATTGGCAAGCAGAGTTAGCAGAAATACTATGAGTGCACTCCATCCAGATTACTCCATCAATCTACTTAGCACTAATGCACAGTATACCAGACATTCAGGATTTAACTTTCCACTCACATAGATGGTTAGCAATCTTACTGGCTGCTGCCAAAATCTGCATTCTCTCACTCTGGAGGCAAGTGACCCTGCCCACAAAGGATAAATAAATTACACAGAGTTATCCAGGATAGCTTACAGCAAGCAGTTTATCTACAAAGGTAATAATAAACTACCATCATTTTTACAGCGCTGGGGTCCTTTTTTCTGAACTTCTGAAGAGTAGATAAAGACTAATAAGGTTCCATAAACCCCAGCCCCCTAGTTCACACAGTTGAACTGTTTTGTATGCACTTAATAAACACGTTTGTTGTCCTACAAACACTTTACCTGTATTTTTTACGCAGACCCACATACTAGACGTGTACAATGCCATGAACCTGAGGAGAATAGAAGTACATTTTGGGAATTATATTCCATTCTTATGGAATAGTTGAGCTATGTTTTATAAAATTTGTGACTGGATCTCTATTGCTATTGTAACCTTGGATGTTCATGATATTAGTGATGTTTGATATGTGATGCTAATACTGTTCATGATATTATCCCCATGTGAGTCCTGTTCCTTATCCCCATCTTCCCCTTTTCTTCATCATCGACTATAGACACATACGTTATGACTAGGGGTGGGCAAAATATTCCGCTCTGCCAGCAGAATTGGTGGAATTTTGGCCACTCCGTGTTACGCTTGTAAGGTGGAGTTCAGGCCAAATTCCACCAACCACTGCGTGGCAGAGTTTTTCTCACATGTGTCTCGAAAACTGTGAGTTAGTGAGTGCAAGCAAGATTTCACGTCCCCAAGAGTGCACCCGGCGAGATTTCTCCAGTGCAGGTGGTCGTGGGCGGTCTCGACCATTCGCAATCAGAAAGCTGCAGTTTGAGTAGAAAATATACTTGAATGGCAGCAAAATCAATTCAAGAAACTGCAGCCTTGGGTGCACCGCGTGGTGCCATTTATGTGCATTTTTCAGCGTAGATCAAGCTCCCAGCACTAAATCACAGCATGAGCAGCACGACATGCCTATTTCCTCCTGTTCAGGTTATTCCACGCAATCTCACTGAGTTTTTCTATAACTCCGTGGAATTCTGCAGACTGAAACTCCATGAGTTCCACCCAGGCCTAGGTATGACTACAAACTTTACCAGGATTGTTGTCCAACGAAATTGAACGCTTTAATTCTGATACATGGATTCTATTTCACATGTTAACTGTGCAGCATATTGTGAACAACAATTGGATGCATCTCCTTTGTGATATTCCCAATTATACTTCTTTAATAAAGAATGTTTTGTTAAAAAAATATTATTTTTCCCCCAGTTTTATATAGTGCAAACCTTGACCCAAAGGTATTGGAGTGCTTTAGATAAGAGTAGAATGGTGTAGAGTGGCACAGAGTGGCATAGAGTGAGTGGAGTGGAGTGGAGTGGAGTGGAATGGAGTGGAGTGGCATAGAGTGGAATGGCGTGGCATATAGTGGAGTGGTGTAGAGTGGCATAGAGTGGTGTAGAGGACTGGCATAGAATGTTATAGAGGACTGGCATATAGTGGCATAAAGTGGCATATGCATCAATTATATTACACTAGGGTACATTCAATTTTTGTAGAGGGTGTAGAGGGGAGTGGCATAGAGTAGAATAGTGTAGAGTGGCATAGAGTGAGTGGAGTGGAGTGGAATGGAGTGGAGTGGAGTGGCATAGAGTGGAATGGCATGGCATAGAGTGGAGTGGTGTTGAGTGGCATAGAGTGGTATAGAGGACTGGCATAGAATGTTTTAGAGGACTGGCATATAGTGGCATAAAGTGGCATACAGAAGAGTGGCATAGAGTACAGTGGCATAGAGTGCCATATAGTGGTCGTGTTATATGGTTCTTAGGCACATTATCGATATTGCTAAGTTAGCATGAGCTTCGCTGCCATGATGCTGCTTTTGCACACGCTACTACATGACTTTGTTTTTGCAAGACTTTGTTTGTGCCTTTCACATGAGAACGGGTTGCCTTTCGCGCTCTCTGCCTTTCCTGGAGTTTAGTCTGAACATGATGTGCAAGGTCGATAAACAATGCCCCTTGTTATTCTGTTCTGGTCAGTCCCTAGCACCTAGACATAACATGCTACACAGCTGCCGTACTGAGGACTCGTGCTTTGATATTACGTTGTTGCATGTTGTTTTAACACACTTGGGGAAAGCCGTTCCATGGAGAAGAGCTCCGCTGTTCCTATGATGTAAACCTTACATCCAGGCTTTAAGGTATGGGGTCTGCTGTCAAAGCCCAGAGATAGTCCTTTTTATAAAATAAACTTCTTTTAGTCAAGGGGAGGGTGTCAGGCCTATAGGCCCTTATTTCCACAGTCTTTATAAAGTGACGTCTCCCTTTGTATTCTATGGAATTGTAACAATGCTAACTGTGCTGAGTTTATGCATTTTGCTGCTAGTAGTGGCACGTATACTGTATTGTAGAGCACGATAGTTAAAATAAACATTTTGAACTATTTCAGTGACTCTGCCTATTCTCATTGTGGACAAGTACGAGTGAGAGAGCGAAAGAGTACGTCTTGCTCCCATGATTCCTGAGAGAGTCGGGAGTGTTGTGTTCTGGGTTGTATAATCATTTGTAGCTCCGTGATCTTTGGAGGAGAACGAATGAGACAATATAGCTAGTCGGTTTGGGATTTTGGGTACTGATGTGGTAGGTTGGTACACCCCTATTCACTGAGGTCCTGTTTTCCTGCGCATAGTTCTGTGTATGTGCAGAATCCCTGCAACATGGCGCTGCCAACGTTTGGTCTGGTTCTTATCTGCGAGACGCTTGAGTAGTGCTTGTGCTTGTCCACAATCCCCTCACTTCTGTTTCCGTAGACAGCTGTGATGGTGTAACCTCCTATATTGATGTTTTTATAGGTTCGTTCAAGCTTGAAGTTTTAAAAAGGTTTTATCTCTTTCTTTTTGACCCATTATTGCGCTGCTGCGCTCTAGGTTGTTATTCTTTATTATCCATTATGGCAGTCGTAATTGCGCTGCCTAGTAGGGCAGAACTCACGGCTTATTTGACTCAGAATGGAGTCCCTAATGCTGGTGTTGCGCTGATTTTTGTAGTAGAGGTGGATGCGGCTTACCACTTCGAAGAGTTTTATTCTTGGGTCACCTTTCCGGCGGTGGATGGGACGGATAACTTGTTTCACGAATATACGGCTACGGCCCTTCCTAATGCTTATCAGCCCTATCGGGCTCTTGAGCTTCCGCTTACAGCTTGGCAACACCAAATATGGTTTAATGGCGTCCTTCCTCACCCAATAACGCCGGTCTGTTTAGGTCCTTTATCGATAGATGGGGCCACATGGCCTGTTTTGGCTGGGTAAAAATCAATCAAGGCGTTTGTTAAGCGTGACTACTCACCCGTAGGGGTCTCAAGGCGCTGGGGGGGGTAGCAGGTTCCAGTCCATCAAGGGGGTGTCTGTCAAAGAGCCAGGTTTTGAGGTTTCTTGCGAAGATGGGGAGCGATGTTGTCTGTCTGAGGTGGAAAGGAAGTGCGTTCCAGGCTCTGGCCGCGAGGAAGGAGAAGGAGCGGCCTCCCGATCTGGTCTTTATGGTGCGGGGGACCACGGCGTAGGAGAGCTGGGCAGATCGTAGGGTCCTCTGGGGTGCTTGGAATTTGAGTCGGCTGTTCAGGTATGCTGGTCCGGTGTCATGGAGGGCCTTGTGAGCGTGGGTGAGCATCTTGAAGGTGACTCTAGCTTCGATGGGGAGCCAGTGGAGTGTGCGCAGGTGCTGGGAGATGTGGCAGTGTCTTGGTAGGTCAAGGACCATTCTTGGGGTGGCATTCTGGATGTTCTGTAGCTTGCGGGTGAGGTTTTTGTTTATTCCGGCGTAGAGTGCGTTGCCGTAGTCGAGTCTGCTGGTGGCCAGGGCGTGAGTGATGGTCTTTCTGTGTTCGAGGGGATCCATTTGAAGGTCTTACGTAGGAGGCAGAGGGTGTGGAAGCAGGAGGACGAGACGGAGTTGATCTGGCGGTCCATTTTGAGCTCGGAGTCCAAGTATACCCCTCACTAGCGTCGTCTGACAACAGCGAAGCTTGCAGAACTGCGCGTGTTACATACGTCTTTAATACGCGTGCATAGAGCTGTTATACAGTTCATGACGCGCAACTTTCAGATGGGACCACCTGGCGTTGCTGCGCAACCTGCTGGACCTGGTGGTGTAACTATCAGTCCCGTCATGGTTAATTCAGTAATGGGCAAGCGATCACAGAATAAGGATGAATTACCTTATTGGCTTGCTGAGAAATTTGTACAACTGGAGGCTGTCTTTCCAAATACCTCTCCTGTGGCAAAAACACAGGATATTGACTATTAGTTTGCCTAAAGACTTACTTCCGAGTTGGCTGATTGTAACACCTGGGGCAAGGTGTTTGCAGCGGTATATTCGAAGTATTTGGGCACTCCCTCCATGGCCGTGCTCTCCGCAGTGATTAAGCATGTTCAGGATGAACATGGAGCTGAGGCGGCTGTAGAGCTGGGGATGAGGCTGGTGGGGGTGTTCGACGTGGTTGCTGATATGATCCTTGCTAACGTCAAGGGCGATGCAGTAAGCTTTCAAGTGGCAAATAGCTTGGAGGCTGTCCCTGATGCAGACAAGCCACGCAAATTGACAAAAATTATTGCAAAGGCTTATAAAACCATAGGCCGCAATGGTTTGGGAGTTAAGCCTTTTACCCAAACGCAAACTCAATCTCAAACTCAACAAAAAGTACAGACTGATAAAGATGGACGTCCGTTCTTTCCTAAAAAGAACTGGAAAAATAAAAAACACGGACAGCAAGAGCAGAAGCAAGGTTTGCGTGCAGGTTCACCGACACCCAAGTCTTCTGAGCGTACTTTTGACTTGCGCGATCGCGCGAAAATTAAGTCTCCTGATAGATTTCAAGTCCCTGATCAGCGTTCTCCTCGTTCTTCACAGGACACATCTGGCTCTCAAGTCGGAGGAGGGGAATGCCAGGATCGTGGCAAAAGTCAACCTGTGCCACAGGGACGAGATCAGCCTCGACAGTTTGAAGTCAAAGAAAAACAAGAGGATCTACCTCGTTTTCGACCCCCATTTCAGAAGAAAAAAGTTGCCGCTCTAAAAGCGAGGTATGCCTCAGACGGTGAGAACGTGACTCCTGGATTGGACATGGGCAGTTCCGCTGCTCGACAGTGCAGCGGAAGTTACCATAGTGCAGGAGGCTCTGCGTCCCTGTCTGGAGGCGACAGCAACTGATACATTCATTACAGTAGAGACAGCTGACACCTGGGTTGCCCCCCTGGATAGGCTCTATGAAATAATTTTCCAAATTGAAGGTGATATACCGCGTCCGATCAAGGCGGTGTTCTGGGAGAATTTAACCTCCTCGTATGACATTCCGTTAGCAGAGGCAGATTGGCCTCCACCCTTTGTGTTGGCAGCTCCTAGGGGAGAAGACGTGATACTTATGAGTTTTTTGCGTTAAGTCCCTGAAGAGCATGCCCAGACTTTCGCTGCAGGGTGGGCAGCGGCCCTTGCCCCGGTGGTGTATCGTAATCAGGTGGGTTGGGATGTTGATTCACCGGCTCATGAAATACCCTTACGTTCTTTGCCACAGCCACAACCGCAATATCCAATCAGACATGAAGCAAAAGCTTCCGTTTGTGATATTCTAACACAGTTGGAGTATCAAGGTGTGATTGAACCATGTATATCACTAATGAATAATCCTCTCTTTACGGCATCAAAACCTGATGGTTCATATCGGATTGTATTGGATTACCAAAATTTGAACAGCCATTGTCGCACTTTTGCGGTGCAGAACACTCACAGCTCTACACTGGTGAACAATCTTGTTCGTAAGAAATACAAAACTACACTTGATATTTCTAATGGTTTCTATAGTCACAATCTCGCACCTGAGAGCTGTGATTTGACAGCATTCACTGCTGTCGGGAATCAGAAAAAATTTACACGATTGCCTATGGAGTATAAGAATAGCTCCGGGGCATTTGCCGCACATGTCGTGTCATTGTTGCACGACATAGATCCAGATGCGTTCTCGTACGTTGATGACATTTATTTGACAGACGATGAACTTATGCCGCATCTAGTCCGAGTCGACAATATTATTTTGTCCTTTGCCGACTATGGATACAAATTTAATTTTGCGAAATCGCACATCGTCCATTTGGCGGTGCTCTTTTTGGGCTATGAGCTCAATAATGAAGGAAAGGGCTTGGCCCCTCACTTCTTGGAGAAATGTGCACAATTGCTACCCCCTTCTTCACTGAAGAAACTTCAGTCTTTGCTGGGATTTTTAAATTTCGGGAGGACATACATTCCCGATTATGTCCAGCGTATCAAACCGCTCTATGCATTGATACAACCGACTTTTTCTTCTGCCAGCTGGCTTCCGGAACATACTTCCATTCTCAATTCTTTGCAACCTGACTTGCTTGCAACTACCTACTTGTTGACGCGTGACAACACCACAAACATGGTAATACGTATAGTTTCTGGAACTGTGGGTTTCACTTACTTGACGTTCAATGAGGGAGGCACAATACCTATTGCATACAAATCACATTTATACACTGCTGCTGAATGCGCTTTTCAATGGTTGAAAAAATCTTAACGGCAGTACAGATGGCGATTCTAAAAGAATGCTCACTGGCGCAAGGCAAGTGCATTCTTATGGTCACGCCCTTCCCTCCTTTGGAAGCCGTGACTAAGGCAAGTGTACCTAACTCGAAAGCACTACATCCCCGTTGGATACAATGGGCTACTTCTTTGACATTGGCTGATGTCACGTTTATTTTTGATCCTTCCTTACAGACACAGGAGTTTTTACAGTGTGAACACGTTCATCCTCCACCCTTGTCTCTGCTTCCTTTACATGAGTACCAATGCATCATTTACACCGATGGCTCGGCTCAACCGGCCACGGGTTCCAAACATGCTTATTCAGCCGTTGCGCGATTGTTGCTGGCTCAATTGTTAATGGAGAGTTTAAGTCTTCCATTGTGCACACTCAGGCACATGGAGACTGTACGGCGCAATTGGCGGAGCTGCGTGCTCTTGTACTTGCTCTCGAGTTTGCTGATCCAAATGTGAATACTCTTATTGTGTGCAATTCTTATTACTGTGTCCAGTCTTTTAATGACAACTTGTTCTTTTGGTCTCGGAATGACTATCGAGATTCCAAAGGCAGCGCAATTAAGCATAAAACGCTTTGGGTTCGAGTGGCAGATCTTAAACAACATCTGCCCCTCATTCATGTTATACATACTCCTGGCCATCAGCATGTGGGAGCACATGCTCTTGGTAATTCTTTGGCTGATGAAGCGGCCAAGCCTGCAGTAGCCACGTGTTCCGTAGCAGCAGTTACAAGATCCATGACTAAAATAGATAATGAGATTTTGGCAGCGGTAGCTGCAACAAGGGAGGGAACTGCTTATCCTCAGGGTTTCCCTTCGAAATACTCATCATATAACTCCCGAACAAGTTCCTTATGCTTTGATTCCTTCTGTTGGGGAGCGGATGATCCCCAACATGGACCGCAGACCTACATTGATCAAAGCCGCACACGAAGGCATAACATCTGGCATGCCGGTGTGTCTGCAACAGTCTCTATTTTACAGCAACGTTACTGGTGGCGTGGTTTATATAAACAGACCCGTAATTATGTCCTTTCTTGTGACATTTGTCAGCAAATCAAGCCGTCTACGGTCACCCGCCCACCACAAACACAGCTGTGTATTTCTAATCAACCTTTTGGCTGTATCTATCTTGATCACTGTGGTCCTCTTTCTTCTGATACTGCGTATAAATATATATTTGTTGCAGTTGATTCGTGCACTAGATTCCTTTGGGTTTGGCCACAACGCAGTGCTGACGCTCAAATTGTCATCAGGGATTTGCGTGTTTTTGTAGGTATGTTTGCCTGTGGCACCTTCCATTCTGACCAAGGTCCAGTGTTCGCCTCTAAGGCATACAAGGATGCGATGAAGTCAATGTGGATGCTGGTGCAGTTTTCGTCTCCATACAGGCCTGAGGGCAATTCAATTGTGGAGCGAATGAACTGTGACTTAAAGCAATCCTTGACAGCTAGAGTCTTAGGTACTGGCAGGAACTGGCTGGCCCACTCGTATGGGGTTCAACGTGCACTTAATAACCTCCCTAGACGATCTCTGGGTGGGCGGACCCCATACGAAATGCTCTTTGGCATTAAAATGTTTGTGCCAGACCTTGATGGTTTAGACGTTGTGGCGGCTGCCACAACCTTTGATGTAGATAATCATTCTACTGTGTTACAGGATCTACAAAAGACACGTGACAGCTATACAACTGAACATTTACCCTCTTCCACTGATGCAGCACTACTGATTCCAGTTGCCGGTCGGCTTCCTAAAATTGGAGATCTGGTACGAGAAAAGCTGGAGAACAAAAAAGAATTTGGTCCCTCTTATCGTGCACCGGTTCCAGTGCTTGGACTGAAGGGTACTCGTACAGTTATTTTACCTCCTTTACCTGGTCACAAAGACAACAGATATATTTCAGTGGACAATGTCAAGCTACATCATGTGGCCGATTCTGAATAGTGTCACACCTGCAGTTTCGTGCAACGTGATTTCATTGGATCCACTGACTTCATCATCTTCTACTGCTCCTCGTAGGGCTAAGAAAGTGATGGACACTATCATTGATCTTTCACCCGTCCGACATTTATCTTCTACCATGGATGTCGAGTATATATATCATCCTGATGAGTCCGTAAGTGAGGTGCCGAACAGTCCTGGAGAACATCATGCGGCCCCGACACTTCCACCTCTGATAAATCAACCTACGAGTGGCTACTATGGAGATCATGCCAGCGTCTCTTCTGGCTCGCCTTCCTCGACTTCCAGTTTGACGGACACACCAACTAAATTAAGTATTTTTTTCTCTTGGTTCAAAAAGACTTACCTGGTCCCTCCTTGGACCTACATTTGGTTGCTGCTTGTCCTGATTTTTCTCTTCATGTCAATTGGTTTTGTGACAGTGTTCTTTTTGCTCATCAATGGTCATTACTTGCCAGAACGCTCTGCAGTAAACTTGGTCGATGGAGTTCTGGCCCCTCACACATCGTCCCATATCATGAAACGGGATCAGCCGCATGTTAACATTTCGGCATTCCTGATTGCAGATGGAATCGTTTGGGACAAAGCAGCCTACGAAGTACACAGCCCGACCGAGGTACTTCGCGTGCCATACGTGATTTGCGTCTCTCTAGGAGATGTGGTAACACGGGACATACATTCTGATGACTGGGATGTGCACGCAGTACATGCATTGTTTTCAGATTTAAAATATTATGCTGCTTTTGATGCTGAAGATTTGTATTTAAATTCTGCCAATTATGGTGATTTATTTTGTTATCAGCATTATGGGCATCATTTTTTACACAAAACAAACACGATCAGACCTGTTTTTAATTATACACAATGGGAACATTGTCCTACTCCCGTAGAGGGGAGTTCAAAAACTTTTAGGGATAAGTTCACTTACTTTACAGATTAAGACATATCTAATACAGAATCCTATTATTTTAAACTTCGATCATCTACACAATCCAAATTTATGTTGACCCACACAAAATTGATTTACGCCAACTTGTTTAGAAATAAATTGGCTACGCAGGGTTATGATCATTGGAAAGATACTGTTGATTTAAAATCAATCTGGGGCTCGAAGCCTTGGCAGGTTCAGGGAACTGAAGCTTTACATCATGCCTGTCTGATCCCAGCTCAAATTTTGTTTTTAAATGATACAGTGTACCAAACAACTTGTTTTGGCCTGGCAACTGTCAAAAATTTAAATACGCCATCCATTCCGTCTTTAGCGGAGTATGATGATTGGCGAACACACACAAATTATACCATTGAGGCATTGCAAGCTTTGCTTTGAAATGACACTTTCAATGTCTCTGAAGTTGATTCTTCTGGGTGGTTGGTGTGGCAAACTAGTACAAATGCATGTCAAATGCGTTTTTATAATGTAACACCTGGTTTCACACAGACTAGACCGGACCCACGTTATCCAAGTTCCCATTCGGTTACCACATACTCGGTGGGTAAATTATGCCAACAATGGTTGGAACATTCCACCCTATCATCGGTAAAGCATCACCTGTCGCTCTTGTCGAGTGACATTAATTTGGCTGATTTTCTCTTGGGACCCAGGGCTCCAAGAGCGAAAAGACTCATTTATGCCGCTTACAATGAACTTTGGAAACTTTCGCAGATGGAAGCTGCATTTCGTCTGCGCCAAATTGATCAGGCCAATTTAGAAAAAGTCCTTGCCGTAGTAGACAATAGCATAAACCCACTTTCCTCATGCATTTATACGTTGGATTATATAGTTTCATCTGTTATTGATATTGTTCAAAGTGATGTATCTGTGTTATATCATGGTCAAAATCAGTTACGATCTGTTATGCAATTTGCTTGGAGATTGCAAACTCTTAAAGTGGGAAAAGTACCTTGGGATTATTTGAATGCCACTGCTTTGTTTTTGCCATTTACTCTGACTGATAAACAAAGATTTATGTCCATGAAAGATGCTGCATATACACTATTGCATATTGAACAATTAGAGCCCTTACCGTTTTCTGTAGCGGAAACAGACTCTGCTGTTTGGTTAATTCATGGGGTTATCTCTCTCCCTTTTTCGCTATTTCAATTTACATCATGCATGCAACATTTTCTGATTGGCCGTTTTGAACCACGGGGTAGTGCATTTCTACATGAATTGTGGTCCCTGCCTTTCACTTACAGATGTCAGAGGGAGGGTAAGGAAGTTTTTCTAACAGGGGAGGACTGCGATTCCACAGTAGGACATTCCCTTGTTTGCAAACACGTTAAGTTGCATGGCGCTTGTAATGTTTCGGCGCCTAATCTGGCCTGTTTTTTAAAAGGGACTCCAGTGCCGTCAATAATTCCCGCTTTTTCATTGCTTACAAATGGCAGTTATCTTATTTGGAACAACCAAGATTGCTGTGGTTTACGGGCAGGAGTCCCGTAATTAGTAACGGTTTCCCAGCGCGTAACTTGTTGCAGCAATGTGCTTTTTCCGCCCCCGCATGGGAGTCTAGATAGCTCAATTTGGCCTTCCATTCCGACTTTAAAAACAGATTTCAACAAGTTGAGCAGGCTCAAAGCGCTGTTATTCCAACCAGAGGTGGCTCTCACTTCGGCCCGCGAGACCTTCGAGTTACAGGTGGCTAGGACTTCTAGTGAGATACAGTCCCTTCTGAACACCAACCTGCCACTGCATTTTGGAGAGCTAATACACCAAATATTTAATGTGTCTGACAACACAGGCCTTGCGCATATTTTTAAATGTGTGGGATCTGGCCTTGTGACTTCTTTTCAGACTATATTTGGAGTAATACCGGGTTTTATTCATTCTATTTTTTCCAGCGTCTTCGGAGGGTTCCCCTTAATTTTGACGTCAGGCGCTGGAATCCTGCTTCTCCTGCTCCTGCTGCGTAATGGCTGCTCATCTTGTGGTACTGCACAGACCAGGCCAGTTGCAGCTGTACCGTGATTGCATGCAACAGGTTTTTGGATGCTTGCCATTAGCCACGCTTGGCGTCAGTTATGAATTGACTTTTCGCTTTGCCTATTTCACTTGTGTGCAACCAGTGTTTTACTGTCGGCGATGCCCCTTCTATTGGGCACTGGATATATGCCTCTCCAATACGTCCCATCCAGTCCCGGATTTTAACCAGTTGATGGGTCCCTTAGAGGCCCATGGGCAGGCTTGTTCTGGGGATGGCCGTATGGCGCGTGCGGCTGCACTTGGAGTTTTGGCTGAAGGGGTTGTCTGTGCGGCTGCGCAGACCGTCCTGCAACGAAGTTTCATCGAATATCACGCAAGTTGCCCACTCATGCTTCTAGAGGCATCTGATTACATGGATGGCATCCCTCTTTTTTACCAACGATAGGGATGATCTTTTGGAGGGAATTGCATTCCTCGGTTCACACACCTTGATGGACTTCCCACCTCCTTCATAATAACTCTTTCATAATAACTATGTTATCCCGGAGGCAGCTCTATTTCAGTAAGCAATAATGACACTATTGATTATTATTTTATTTTTTTTAATTTCGATTTGTTTCCAATTTTGGTTTTTTCGAAACGCTTTGAACTCTGCTTGACTGGTGAACTCTGTTTTGGTCCTTTGTCTATGTCCTATGACCTTACCAGGGGGAGGGTGTTATATGGTTCTTAGGCACATTATCGACATTGCTAAGTTAGCATGAGCTTCCCTGCCATGATGCTGCTTTTGCGCACGCTACTACATGACTTTGTTTTTGCAAGACTTTGTTTGTGCCTTTCACATGAGAATGGGTTGCCTTTCGCGTTCTCTGCCTTTCCTGGGGTTTAGTCTGAACACGATGTGCAAGGTCGATAAACAATGCCCCTTGTTATTCTGTTCTGGTCAGTCCCTAGCACCTAGACATAACATGCTACAAAGCTGCAGTACTGAAGACTCGTGCTTTGATATTACGTTGTTGCAGGTTGTTTTAACACACTTGGAGAAAGCCGTTCCATGGAGAAGAGCTCCGCTGTTCCTATGACGTAAACCTTACATCCAGGCTTTAAGGTATGGGGTCTGCTGTCAAAGCACAGAGATCCTCCTTTTTATAAAATAAACTTCTTTTAGTCAAGGGGAGGGTGGTCAGGCCTATAGGCCCTTATTTCCACAGTCTTTATAAAATGACTTCTCCCTTTGTATTCTATGAAATTGTAACAATGCTAATTGTGCTGAGTTTATGCATTTTGCTGCTAGTAGTGGCACGTATACTGTATTGTAGAGCACGATAGTTAAAATAAACATTTTGAACTATTTCAGTGACTCTGCCTATTCTCATTGTGGACAAGTACGAGTGAGAGAGTGAAAGAGTACGTCTTGCTCCCACGATTCCTGAGAGAGTCGGGAGTGTTGTGTTCTGGGTTGTCTAATCATTTGTAGCTCCGTGATCTTTGGAGGAGAACGAATGAGACACTATAGCTAGTCGGTTTGGGATTTTGGGTGCTGATGTGGTAGGTTGGTACACCCCTATTCACTGAGGTCCTGTTTTCCTGCGCATAGTTCTGTGTATGTGCAGAATCCCTGCAACAGTCGTAGAGTGGCATAGACTAAAGTGGCATAGAGTAGCGAAGAGTAGAGTGGCGTAGAGTAGAGAAGAGTGGAGTCGTATAGAGTAGAGTGGAGTAGAGTAGAATGGAGTGATGTAGAGTGGCATAGAGTGAAGGTGTCAAGAGTTGAGTGGTATAGAGTAGAGTGGCATAGAGTAGAGTGGTATAGAGTAGAGTGGCATGGAGTTGAATGGCATAAAGAGGAGTAGCACAGAATGGCGTAGAGTGGAGTGGTGTAGAGTGGAATGTCGTGGAATGGGTGGCATGGTGTGGCGTAGAGTGGCATAGAGTGGAGTGGCATAGAGTAGAGTGGAGTGGGTTAGAGAGGAGTGGCACAGAGTGGAGCAGCATAAAGTAGAGTGGCGTAGAGTAGAGTGGAGTGGCATAGAGTAGACTGGAGTAGAGTGGCATAGAGTGGAGCAGCATAAAGTAGAGTGGCGTGGAGTAGAATGGCGTGGCATAGAGTAGACTGGAGTGGAGTGGAGTGGCATAGAGTGGAGTGGCATAGAGTGGAGTAGCATAGAGTAGAGTGGCCTAGAGTAGAGTAGAGTGTCATTGAGTAGAGTGGAGTGGTCTGGAGTGGAGTAGCCCTGTGTTAAAAGTAGGAAAGCATGTATGCCTGTGTTAAAAGTAGAAAAGCACATTGCATGTTCAGGAATAATACTAAAACATTTATAAAAACAAAAAGTGTGCTGCAAAGATATGAGGAAGAATAAAGTCGAGGTAAAACACATGTACTTGGTCCATGCTCCAGGGAGGAGCTAAAACAAGAAAGGAAGGGAAGCCTATGGAAGCTAAGCAATTGAAAGACTGTAAATAAGAGTGACAATGAAAACAACAAATTGTATGCTGTGAGTGGGTTGTAAGCCCACTGAATAGTAAACAATACATCTGTCAGCACAACGCGAGCACTGGGTAGGCGAGACCTAAAAATGAAAGGAGAAGCTTTTTTACCATTGACACATTGCCCAATCACAGGACTGGGAGATGTTAGAGGTCTGTGATCCCCCAGCCTTAACTAAAGGTGGGGAGGTTCCCTATCCAAGTCTTCCAGGGATGATTGTAGTGTGTATTTTCACCCCAACCCCAAAAAAGCATGGGATTTTTCTTGGCTCTGCATTGCCCAATGGCAAATGTGTAAAATAAAAACCCCTTTCTTAGCCAATAGCAGGGGTACTGGTGGCCATAGGTCCCCACTCCTTGCCCAAGGGCATGGAGGTTTGTTTCTTTATATTATTTTATTGACTGCCCCCACTTTGTCCGAGTATGAGGGGTTGAATAGTGCCCAAAGCCCACTGCCTTACACAAGGGTTTGGAGTGCATTTCCCCCTTCCCTTACCCTCTCTGCCATGTCCAAGGGTCAGGGGAAACACAAACAGCCCTGTAGTGGAACCTTATGTCGCATTTTCAATGGGCAAAGAAGTTGATGGTACAGCTATGAGGTTTCCTGGATATCCTTCAACATCGGAAAGAATAGGCTGAAAGAGAGCTGGCACAGCTAAGAGTATTGAGCGTTGAGGGTATGTGTAATCAACACCTCTTTCTGTTGGTCAAAATGGAGTGTAGCAACTACCCCCTACCCTTGACCAAGGCAGGGTGTCTGCTCAATAGCCCCATTTGTCAAAGCAAAGTTAGAGGTATGAATGGCACCTGGGATGCCTTGTGTTTTCTTTGTATTGCCCCCTGTATGTTGACAGGGCAGGGACTACTGAGTGCTGAATTTGTGCATGACTGCCTTTGTGCAAGTCAGGGGGCACAAAAACACATACCAACTGTGAGCTGCCTGTGCTATTTGTATTACCATCCACTCCTTTGGGTAATCAATCAGGATTTATAAAGTGCGGTTAATCACCCAATAGGGTATCCAGGTGCTTGCAGGCCCCCGGAGGCATTCGGAATTCCGGAAGTGAGGTGATGGTCTGGGTGTGCGTGGGGAGGCTGTTCCAGTTCTTTGCTGTGATGTGGGAGATGGAGCGTCCTCAACTTCTGCTTCGGTAGATGCAGGGAGTATGGGCAAATGAAAGGGAGGTGGAGCGTAGTCTTCTCATTGGTTGGTGAAAGTTCAGGAGGTGGTTAATGTAGTCGGGTCCTGGGTTGTGTAGAGCCTTGTGTGCGTGGGGTAGCAGCTTGAATTGGCATCTCTTCTGTACAGGGAGCCAGTGGAGTTTCCTGAGGTGGGGTGTGATGTGGGTTCGTCAGGGAAGGCCAAGGATGAGTCTGGCTGCAGCGTTCTGTATGGTCTAAAGCCTCTGTAGCAGGTGTGCATTGATTTCTATATAGAGGGCATTGCCGTAGTCCAGTTGGATGGTGATGAGGGCTTGTGTCACGGTGCGTCTCGTGTGTAGGGGTAGCCACTGGAAGATCTTATGTAGCATGCACAGAGTGAGGAAGCAGGTGGAGGAGACTGCATTGATCTGTGATTTCATGATGAGCTTGTGTCAATGATGATTCCGAGGTTTCTGGGGTGGTTGGAGGGAGTGGGTTCAGGTCCTAGGTCTGATGGCCACCAGGAATCATTCCATGTGTTGCTGCTGTTGCTAAAGATCAGCACTTCCATCGTGTCTGTGTTCAGCTGTAGGCAATTGTTCTTTATCCAGCTGGTGACGTTTGTCATGCATCTGTGGAAGTTGGTTTTGGTGGTGGTGGGGTTGTTGGTGAGTGAAAGGATGAGTTGGGTGTCGTCTGTGCTGGAAATTATGTTGAGACCGTGGAATCTGAAGATGTTGACCAGCAAGGTCATATATGCATTGAAGAGAGTGGGGCTGATGGATGAGCCCTGGGGGACACCACAGGTGATCTCCTTGGGCTCAGGGGTGAAAGGTGGGAGTTAGATCCTCTGGGTTCTTCCAGTGAGGAAGGAGCTGATCCATCTGAGCGCGTCCCCTTGGATGGTTATTTGGTGAAGTCTTTCGATCATTGTGTGGTGGAATATGGTGTTAAAGGCTGCCGAGAGGTCGAGGAGGATCAAAGCTGCTCTTTCTCCTCAGTTAAGGAGGGTTCAGATGTAGTGTTCTGACTTCGGTGTGTTTTCATGTATCGGGAAATGTTGCAGTGGTGATAGAGGTGTTGAGTAGGGTGGTGAGTTCCTGGTCGATCCTTTGGTTTCCGAAGTTGAAGATATGATGCAGACATGGGTCTGTGGGAGCTCCCAAATGGATGGATTTCATGGTGGAGGTGGTGTCCTGGGTGAAGAGGATGTTCCAGGTGGTCAATGTGTGGTTTGTGTCGGTTATGGTGGTGGCATATCTGTCGAGGACGTCCATAGGTGTGGGTTGGGGTTCGAAGTTTCTGTATATGATTGTGATCTTGTTGTGGAAGAAGTGGGCGAGGTTGTCGCACAGTTCCTGCTGTGAGGGTGTGATGTTGTTTTTTCTGGCAGCTGGGTAGGAGAATTCCTTAACGATGTGAAAAGTTCCTTGGTGTTGTTGGCGCTGGTTTCAATGCATGCAGCAAGGGCTGTCTTCTTTGTTGCCCTTGGCAGGCAGTGGTTGAGATTGAGGGAGGTCTTGAAGGCTACCCTGTCGGAGGTGTCCTTGCTGGTGCGCCATCTCCCCTCCAACTGTTTGCTGTCTCGTTTCGCTGTTCTGAGTTCTTGGGTGTTCCTGCTGGCCTTTTTGGAAGATTTTCTCTGGGTGTTGCTCTTGATAGGGATGAATTGGTGATCCAGGCATTGAAGTTTTTCACTCCCTGTTGGAGGTTGGTGGCAGTAGCAGGGTTGAAGGTGTTGAGGGCGTTTGTCCAGCTGGTTTCTAAGATTTTGTTCTACCTCTGGTGGGGGGCGTTGGTCATCTTGGGGTTATTGGTGTATGGGCTGGAGATGCTGAAGTGGAAGTTGGAGTGATCGGTCCATGTGAGTTCTGTGATATGGCTGTATTTGACGCAGTTGCTGGAGGTGAAAATTTAGTCCAGCATGTGTCCTGCGGTGTGTGTAGGGTCGCCGAAGATCTGGGTCAATCCGAGGCTGCTCATACTGTCGAGGAGGTGTGCGGTGTTTTTGTCATTGGGGTCGCTGATGTGGTAGTTTAGGTTATCGATGAAGATGTAGTCCTTGGAGTATAAGGCATGGGGCGCAATGAAGTCTCGATGGTGTTGCAGAAGATGGAGCATGGGCCAGGGGGTCAGAATGCAAGGAAGCCTCTGATGGTTGTCTTGTCGTCTGTGTGGAGCTTGGAGTTGAGATGCTCCATGGGGGTGGTGGTATTGTCAGTGGTGGTGGTACACTGTATGGTCTCTTTGTGGATGATGGCTGTTCCTCCTCCCGGCTTGTTGGTGCGGTCCTGGTGAGTGATTTATATCTATCGGGGATCGCTGTGGCAATGTCTGGAGCGGATGTGGGTTTGAGCCAGGTCTCAATGAGGAAGACAATATCGGGTGCGAGGGTGGCGAAGAGGTCCCATAATTCAGTGGAATGCTTGCAAAGTGAGCGTGTGTTGAGAAGGGTACGTGCAAGTTGTTTTTTTTGTTCAGGTGGTGACTGTGGAGTGTTAAGGGTGGGGCTGGTCGGTTGGCTGGTGTTAGAAATGGGGGTCTCTAGTTGGCAATGGATTGCACCTTGTCCAAGTAGGGACCCTTCCTTCTAGTCAGGATAAGGGAGTTACACTTCTAAAATAACCCCTGCTCACCCCCTTGGTAGCTTGGCACGAGCAATCAGGCTTATCTTAGAGGCAGTGTATGTAAAGCATTTGCACATAACCAACATTAATACAGTGTAAGCACTACAAAAGGACACCACAACAGTTTAGAAAAATATCCAATATTTTTATATACTTAATACAAGACCAAAAATGATAAAAATCCACAATACAGTACTTAGAAATCTTCGGTTATCAAAATAAACTTAAAATAAAGTTCCTTGAAGTCGATAGCTCCGTCACGGCATTGTGAACAACAAATCCTAAACAGTTCTGGCTGACTGCGGCGTCGCAGGCCAGCTATGGTGTCGGGAAGACCCGCAAAACAACATCTTTAGAAAGGCAGGGCATCGGCGACCTCTCGTTGAGCTCCGAAAGCACGGCGTCCGAAGGCATCAGTTCTGGAGGTCAGTACAGGAGTCGTCGGGCCCTTGAAGTCACACGTGTTGCAGATCGAACTCCTCGCGGTTGAAGTCAGGAGCGCCGGCATCGGCAGGTGTCAGGTGCTGCGGTGCGAAGTGCAGCGTGCGGTGCCCTCAGGTCGCGGTGTAGACAGCGGCTCAGTGACAGTCGCCCAGCAGCGTCGGTGAGACCAGGGCTGCGGTGCGAAGTGATGCGGTGCTCGTCGCGGTGCTGGCAGGTCACGGTGCAAGCAGCTGCATCGTCATTGCTGAAGCGCTGTCGTCGGCTGACGAATTGGAGTCGATGCAGCCGGCGTCGGTAGGCCAAGGCTGCGGTGCGGGATGAGGACGGTACATTGTGTAACTTACAAGCAGTGCCCTCAAACCACGGTGCAAGCAGCGGCATCGATGTCGGCGTGGAGCGTCGTCGTCAGGGAAACCAAGGCGGCGTCATGAAGCGAGGTGGTGCGAATAGCGGTGCCCACAGGTCACGGTGCAGGCAGCGGCTCGGTGGCGGCCTTAGGTGGCGTCGTTGGTGAGACCAGGGTTGCGGTGCAGTGTTCGGCGGTGCCCTCTGCAGTGCCTTCGGGAGACGGCAGTGGCATCGTAGACGGCGTCGGGTTGCTTTTCTTCTGTTGCAGCACAAAACACACAGTCCCCAGTGCTGATGACAGAAGAGCTTGAAGTCTTTGCTGTTCCTGAGACTTCTTGAACAGGGGGCAAGCTCTACCTCAAACCCTTGTAGAGACTCAATAAAGAAGTTGTAGAAAGTTCAAGTCCAGTCTTTTCACTGCCCAAGACAGAAGCAGCCACTGCAGGCCAACACAGCAAAGCACTCAGCAAAGTGGTAGTTCCTCCTCACAGCTTCTCCAGCTCTTCTTCTTGGCAGTCTTCTTGGTTCCAAAAGAGTTCTAAAGTTTAGAGGTTTGGGCACCACTTTTTATAGCCCAAAATCCTTTGTCCTCTCAGACAGAGAGTGTCTGTGCCCAGCCAGAACCAGTTTTGTCCTCTCTGGTGCAGCTTCCTGGCAGGAGGTGGAGACAGCATTGTCAGAGGCAGACCTTGCCCATTCAGGTGAAATGAAATCTCATCCCCCTACTCTAAATGCAGCCCAGGACTATTCAGCCCATCCTTGACCCATATAGACTCTCTGGAGCCACTGCTCCTCCCCAGCCCCTGTCATCCCAAAGCCAGACAGTCAATCCACAAACCCAGCAGAGGCATACTGGATGGCTGATCAAGAAAATACCTACTTTCTAAAAGTGGTATTTTCAAACACAGGATGTAAAAATCACCTTCACTAAAAGATGCATCTTTAGATTCTGAGTTCAGGCATACTAAACTTTATTTCTCTACCTTGTTCTCAGGGGCAGTTATGTTTATAAGATGTTATAAACAAACTCCCCATTCTGTCCTACGGGAACCGGTAGCCTTGCAATAGTGAAAAACGAAATTGGTAGTAATTCACTATCAGGACATGCCACACATACCAGGGCATGTCCTACCTTTCACATACACTGCACCCTGCCCACAGGGGTACCTTGGGCCTACCTTAGGGGTTACTAACATGTAAGAAAAGGGAAGGTTAGGGCCTGGCAAGTGGGTGCACTTGCCAAGTCGACATGGCAGTATCAGACTGCACACAGGCTCTGCAATGGCAGGCCAAGTTACATTTACAGGCTGCTTGTGTGGATGGCACAATCTGTGCTGCAAGCCCACTAGCAGCATTTGATTTACAGGCCCTGGGCACACACGGTGCACTATACTAGGGACTGACTGGTAAATCAAATCAGCCAATCATGGAAACACCAATCAATAATTACAATTTAGAACAGGAGCACTTGCACTTGAACACTGAACAGCAGTGAGAAAGTGCGCAGAGACACTAAATCAGCAAAAACCAAGAGGTCAGAAAGCAAAAAGTCAGGGGAAACATGTCAAAAGATGCCAAGTCTAACACATGTCCCCTCCAGCTGAAAGTAGGGAGAACTACCCAACCTCCTGGGAGTTCTCTTCACTAAGGCGGAAGAACCTGGACAGACCATCTGCGTTGGCGTGTTCTGTGCCAGGGCGGTGTACCACCGTAAAGTCCATTCCATGTGGGGAGATGGACCACCTCAACAGTTTTGGGTTCTCATCCCTCATATGCATCAACCATCTGAGGGGCCTGTGGTCTGTCTGAACTCGGAAGAGAGTCCCAAAAAGGTAGGGTCTCAGCTTCTTCAGTGCCCAGACCAAATCAAAAGCTTCCCTTTCTATGGCACTCCACCTCTGTTCCCTGGGGAGTAGTCTCCTGTTAAGAAAGACTACAGGCTGGTCTAGGTCCTCTTCGTTCAGTTGTGAGATCACCGCTCCCACACCATGCTCTGAAGCGTCGGTCCGCACGACGAATTCCTTGGAGAAGTCGGGTGCCTTGAGCAGGGCATCAAAAGCTTTCTGGCAGGATTCAGTCCAGATCACCTTCTTGGGCTGCTTCCTGAAAGTCAGCTCTGTTAAGGGGGCAACAATGGTGCCGTAGCCATTAACAAATCTGCTGTAGTAGCCGGTGAGACCTAAAAAGGCTCTCACCTCTGTCTGGGTCTTGGGGGGTTCCCAAGCCAGAATGGTGTCTATCTTGCGCTGTAGGGGCGCCACCTGGCCGCTTCCTACCTGGTGTCCCAAGTACATCACAGAGCCCTGCCCGATCTGGCACTTACTGGCCTTGATCATGAGGCCTGCCCTCTGCAGAGCCCTCAACACTTCACCGAGGTGCTGCAAGTGTTCCTCCCAGCTGGAACTGAACACTGCAATGTCATCCATGTAGGCGGCACTGAAATCCTCCAGTCCAGCCAACACCTGGTTGGCCAACCTCTGAAAGGTGGCAGGGGCATTCTTCAACCCAAAGGGCATCACCCGGAACTGGTAATGTCCTTCTGGGGTTGAGAATGCTGACCTCTCCTTGGCACCATCGGTTAAGGCAATCTGCCAGTACCCAGACGTTAAATCAAACGTGCTGAAGAACTTGGCAGCTCCCAACCGATCAATGAGCTCATCAGCTCTGGGGATGGGGTGTGCGTCAGTCCTGGTGATGGCACTGAGCCCACGGTAGTCCACACAAAACCGCAGTTCTGAAGTGGCACTGGGTGCAGCAGCCTTTGGGACCAAGACCACTGGGCTGGCCCAAGGACTGTTCGAGGGCTCGATCACCCTAACGCCAACATCTTAGAGACCTCCCCTTTTATGCTGGCCCTGACCCGGTCAGTCAACATGTAAATCTTGTGTTTCACAGGAGGGCTGTCACCAGTGTCCACGTCATGGGTACACCAGTGAGTAACACCTGGGGTCAGAGAGAACAGTGGGGCAAACTGTCACTCTGCTGCTCTGGGGTCAGTGTAGGGGAGAGGATCACACCTTCCACTGACCCATCGTGCTCCTTGGTGGACAGGAGGGCAGGGAGAGGCTCACTCTCCTCTTCCACCCCATCATCTGTCACAAAGAGCATGCTCACTTTGGACCTCACGAAGTGGGGCTTGAGGCGGTTCACGTGGAGGACCCTCAAAGTGTTCCTGGGAGTCTGCAAATTCACAAGGTAGGTGACATCACTTTTGCACTCCACCACCTCAAAAGGCCCAGTCCACTTGTCCTGCAAAGCACAAGGTTCCACTGGGGCCATGACCCACACTTTTTGCCGAGGTTGAAATTCGACCAGAGTGGCATTCTGGCCATACCACTTTTTCATTTCTTCCTGGCTTGCTTCCAGGTTCGCCTGAGTGAGTTTCCTGAAGTGGGCAGTCTGGTTTCTGAAGGCCAGCACGTAACTAAACTCATCCTGGGGAGTTTTCCTGGGAGCTGCCTCCCAGCCTTCCTTCACCAAACTCAGAGGTCCTCTCACAGGATCACCATACAGAAGCTCAAAGGGACTGAGCCCAAGAGACTTCTGAGGCACCTCCCTGTATGCAAAGAGAAGGCATGGCAAGAAGACGTCCCACTTACGGCTCATGGGTTCTGTTAGACCCTTAATCATGCCCTTCAAGGTCTGGTTGAATCTTTCCACCAAACCGTTACCTTGTGGGTGGTAAGGAGTGGTGAATATGTAGGTTACACCACACTCCTTCCACAGGGATGTCATATACTTCGATATGAAATTGGTCCCACGGTCAGAAACCACCTCTCTGGGGAATCCCACGTGGGAAAAGATCCCCATTAATGCCCGGCCCACCACTGGCGCTGTCGTTGTCCTGAGAGGGATTGCCTCCGGGTACCAGGTGGCATGGTCCACCATGACCAGGATGTACCTGGTACCTATGGCTGTCTGGGGATCCAGTGGTCCCACAATGTCCATCCCTATCCTTTCAAAAGGGGTTCCAACAACTGGAAAAGGTTAGAGAGGAGCTTTGACCTTCCCCCCACTCTTACCACTTGCCTGGCAAGTTTGGCAAGACCTGCAATGTCTATCTGACTGCCTTCGTATTTGGGGCCAGAAGAAGTGGGTAACAAGCCTGTCAAAGGTCTTGTCCCACCCCAAATGTCCGGCCAAAGGCACATCATGAGCCAGACACAGTAGGAAGGTCCTGAAGCACTGGGGTACCATCAGCACACGGCTGACCCAGGCTCAGCGACCTTAGGCTCGCTATACAGGAGACCATTCTCCCATTAGATCCAATGTGATCCAGACTGATCACCGCTGCCTGATCTGCAGCCTGCTGCCGCAGACCCTCTAGAGAAGAGCATTCTTTCTGCTCTTTGCAGAATTCCTCCCTGGTGGGACCATCTTCTTGCTGCCAATGGGTCAGCTCAGAGATGTCCTCCAGTTCAGTTACCTGCTCCCCTGTAGGTAGCGGGGCGTCCCCCTCAAGGTCAGCCTCCTCTCGGTCCATGGGAACCTCGGGCCGGTTTCCCGTGCCCCCTGCCCTTTCTCTTGGCAGGGACCTGGGCCACTGTTTCAGGCTCCAGGTCCTTCTGATCACCCTTTCTGGCTGCCATTGACCGAGTGGACACGCATGCCCACTCTGGCAACCCAAGCATCTCCAAGTGAGATCTGAGCTCAATATCCTTCCACAAGGACTGCTCCAGGTCGTTACCTAGCAGACAATCTACAGGCAGGTAGGGCTCACAACCACCCTCAAGGGACCTGAGATCCCCCCATTCAAAGAGAACCTGCGCCACCATACTTTGGCATTCCGAGTTGTCCACAGCAACTACTTGGTGGAATGCCCGGGGACCACTTGCTCCTCAGAGACCATGTGACACCGAACTGAGGTCACACTGGCTCCAGTATCTCTGAGAGCCTCTACCCTTTTCCCATTGTTTGTCACCCAGGTGCTATATTTCTTTGTGTTAGAATGCACCTGGTTTCCTGGGACCATCTCACTGTCCCCTAGTGAGACGAGGGTCATTTCTGTGGGATACCCACCCTCCTGTGGGCACCCTTCCTCCCAAGCACTACACTCGCCAATACCTTGGTCTGCCCACCGATGGGTGGCTGTGCCCTCTTGGGACACTTGGGGTCCCCCTTCAAGTGACCCACCTGGTCACAAGCAAAACACTTTCGGGGGCCGGTCTCAGCAGGCTTTCCTGAAGAGACCCCTTGTTTCTTATCTCCTGGGGGATGGGAACCTTTAACCTGGGTGTTAGTTTGGGGCCCTTTAGAGAACTCCTGTGCTTTACCCTTGTCCGTCCCACTTTTCTGCTGGGGACCCTGCCCACCTTTGGCTGAGTCTCCCCCAAACGCTTTCTTGTGGCCCCTGGTACTCATCCAGCTGTCCGCCTCCATAGCAAGCTTCCTGGGGTCAGTCAGCTTACTATCAACCAAGTGCTGGCGCAGCTCTGCAAAACACAGACTAGACAAGTGCTCCCATGCAATCAAATTGTAGAGCCCCAGAAAATCTGTTACGTTACTGCCCTTCACCCAGCCATCCAGAGACCTGCAGAACGAATCTACACATTCCAACCAAGTGTTGGCATCAGACGTCTTACTGGACCTAAACTGATCCCTGTACTTTTCAGGAGTGAGTCCATGCCTGGTGAGGAGAGCGTCCTTCATATCAGCATAGGTGAGGTTCTGCCCCTTACCCAAAGCTATCAGAGTATTCCTAGCTTCTTCTGGAGAGAGAGGCCACAACCCTGCCCCCCAATTCCTTTCTGGGACCCCATTCATATGAATAGACGCCTCATACCCCTGGAACCACCTTTGTATGTCATACCCCTTCTTCAATTCCTTACCTACATTCTTGGGGATGTGCACAATTCTGTCTGACTGCCATGACAAATTGCTGCCACCATCTGAGCAATTTCTACTCCTTAGCTCCAGCTCCTTAAGACTTCGTTCATGATCTAAGATCATCTTCGTTTCCTCCATGGCTATTCTTTTGTCTTCCCTTTCAGTTTCTATCCTGAGTTTTTCCAACTCAAACTTCCTTGCTTCCCACTTGTCCTCCAGCTCCTCTGGAGACAGGCCACTGCTGCCTGGCCTGGAGGGCTCCCCCCTCCCAAAAGCACAACCACCATAGGAATAGGCTCCTCCGCCTCTCTACTGAGATCTCCAGACTGCCCACTGGCACGTCTGGCTGCTACCCAGGCCCTCAGCGCCGTTTGTAGCTTCTCCTTCCTGGTTAGGCTTCTG
This sequence comes from Calotriton arnoldi, assembly GCA_963921515.1. NCBI lineage: Eukaryota > Metazoa > Chordata > Amphibia > Caudata > Salamandridae > Calotriton > Calotriton arnoldi. Next base: position 395,839 of record CAWUFW010004188.1, read on the forward strand.
ACTTGGACCTTTAGGTTTTTGCAAATGGCCTTCAATTCTTTCACATTGTAGGATTCCAACCTATCCTCCTCAAAGGCCACTTCCAAAGATGCAGCAGATAATGCTCATAATTCAGGCATGATGAAGTAGCAAGTTCAAGTTCTCAGAAAAAACTGTCAAGATCAAAAAAATAGGCCAAAAAGAAAGATAACCAGTATGTGCTACGTAATGGTCTGCAATATGGTAGTAGTGCACACCAATCACTGCAAGTCAAGTGCAAATGCAAGTCCTATCCTCACTGCTGACAACCAATGTTAGAAATGGGGGTCCCTAGTTGGCAATGTTTTGCACCTTGTCCAAGTAGGGACCCTTCCTTCTAGTCAGGATAAGGGAGTTACACTCCTAAAATAACCCCTGCTCACCCCCTTGGTAGCTTGGCACGAGCAGTCAGGCTTATCTTAGTGTAAAGCATTTGCACATAACCAACAGTAATTCAGTATAAGCAGTACAAAAGGACACCACACCAGTTTAGAAAAATATCCAATATTTTTATATATTTAAGACAAGACCAAAAATGATAATAATCTACAATACAGTACTTAGAAATCTTCAGCTATCAAAATAAACTTGAAATAAAGTTCCTTGAAGTCGATTGCTCCGTCTGCAGCTATCACGGCATCATGAACAACAAATCCTAAACAGTTCTGGCTGACCGCGGCGTCGCGGGCCAGCTAAGGTGTCGGGAAGAACTGCAAAACAGTACCTTTAGAAAGGCAGGGCGTCGGCGACCTCTCGTTGAGCTCCGAAAGCACGGCGTCCGCAGGCGTCGGTTCTGGAGGTCGGTGCAGGAGTCGTCGGGCCATTGAAGTCACACGCGTTGCAGATCGAACTGCTCGCGGTTGAAGTCAGGAGCACCAGCAGGCGTCGGGTGCTGCGGTGCGAAGTGCAGCGGTGCGGCGTGCTGTGCCCTCAGGTCGCGGTCCAGGCAGTGGTTCGGTGACGGTCACCCAGCGGCGTCGGTGAGACCAGGGCTGCGGTGCGAAGTAATGCGGTGCTCGTCACGGTGCTGGCAGGTCAAGGTGCAAGCAGCGGCGTCGTCGTTGCTGAAGTGCTCTCGTCGGCTGACGAATTGGAGTCGATGACGCCGGTAGGCCTAGGCTGCGGTGCGGGATGAGGAATGCGTCATGTAACTTACGAGCGGTGCCCTCGAACCACGGTGCAAGCAGCGGTGTCGATGTCAGCATGGAGCAGCGGCATCGGGGATGTTAAGGCAGTGGCGTGAAGCGAGGCGGTGCGAAGTGCAGTGCCAACAGGTCGCGGTGCAAGCAGCGGTTTGGTGGCGGCGTCAGATGGCGTTGTCGGTGAGACCAGGGTTGCGGTACGGCATTGCGGTGGTGCCCTCTGCGGTGCCTTCAGGAGATGGAAGCGGCATCATAGACAGGGTCGAGTTGCTTTTCTTCTGCTGCAGCACAAAACACACAGTCCCCGGTGCTGATGGCAGAAGAGCTTGAATTCTTTGCTGTTCCTGAGACTTCTTGAACAGGGGGCAAGCTCCACCTCAAGCCCTTGGAGAGACTCAATAAAGAAGTTGTAGAAAGTTCAAGTCCAGTCCTTTCACTGCCCAAGACAGAAGCAGCCACTGCAGGCCAAAACAGCAAACCGCTCAGCAAAGTGGTAGTTCCTCCTCACAGCTTCTCCAGCTCTTCTTCTTGGCAGTCTTCTTGGTTCCAAAAGAGTTCTAAAGTTTAGGGGTTTGGGCCCCACTTTTTATAGCCCAAAATCCTTTGTCCTCTCTGGAAGAGAGTGTCTGTGCCCAGGTAGAACCAGTTCTGTCCTCTCTGGTGCAGCTTCCTGGCAGGAGGTGGAGACAGCATTGTCAGAGGCAGACCAGGCCCATTCAGGTGAAAGGAAATCTCCTCCCCCTACTCTAAATGCAGGCCAGGTCTTTTCAGCCCATCCCTGACCCATATAGACTCTCTGGAGCCACTGCTCCTTCCCAGCCCCTGTCATCCCAAAGCCAGACAGTCAATCCACAAACCCAGCAGAGGCATACTGTATGGCTGATCAAGAAAATACCTACTTTCTAAAACTGGTATTTTCAAACACAGAATGTAAAAATCACCTTCACTAAAAGATGCATCTTTAGATTCTGAGTTCAGACATACTAAACTTTATTTCTCTACCTTGTTCTCAGGGGCAGTTATGTTTATATTATGTTATAAACAAACTCCCCATTCTGTCCTGTGGGAACAGGTAGCCTTGCAATAGTGAAAAACGAAATTGGCAGTAATTCACCATCAGGACATGCCGCACACACCAGGGCATGTCCTACCTTTCACATACACTGCACCCTGCCCACAGGGGTACCTTGGGTCTACCTTAGGGGTGACTAACATGGAAGAAAAGGATAGGTTAGGGCCTGGCAAGTGGGTGCACTTGCCAAGTCGACATGGCAGTACCAGACTGCACACAGGCTCTGCAATGGCAGGCCAGAGTTACATTTACAGGCTGCTTGTGTGGGTGGCACAATCTGTGCTGCAAGCCCACTAACAGCATTTGATGTACAGGCCCTGGGCACACACGATATTTACAACAGGAGCACTTGCACACTGAACAACAGTGAGAAAGTGCGCAGAGATACCAAACCAGCAAAAACCGAATCAAAACAGGGAGGTCAGAAAGCAAAAAGTCAGGGGAAACACACCAAAAGATGCCAAGTCTAACAGCTGGTGTTTGTGCAGTGGCTGGTGAAGTGGCGGTATAAGCAGGTGAAATGTCCTACCCTGGAGCGTGGGTCGGCGCGGTGTCAGTGTTTGTTGCGGCGTCCAGGGTTGAGGGTATAGAGCTCGGCGATGGTGTACCTTTGGGGGCTGGGAGGGCCAGGGTTCGTGGCACTGGGCGGATCCAGGCACAGATGGGTGCAGATGGGATTGCCTTTGGCGCACCTTCAGCGCACCAGTGGTCCACCCGTTGCATGCGTCTGCTGCGCGGTTACGCTACAGCCTGCATTAAGTAGGTCCTGGGGTGGGCGGGGCTTCTGTTGGCGGGAAGAATGGTGAGTGGGAGGGATGAGGGCATATCCCTCTCCATCCATTAGGAAAGGTCACGGAGGGTAGACAAACAACCTCTGGGCCTTGGACAAGTCAGGGGTGTACACTGAGAAAGTGAGAAGGTCAAAGGAATTCATTCCTGGCCACTCATAAAGACAGGGAGTTTTTTTTTCTTATTTGAACCCTGGTCTAGAAAGGCTGGGCCATATGTGTACTCCCCCCATCCTCTCCAAACCAGAACGGTGGTGATGTAGACACTATTTATCTTTTTTAATCTCTTCTTCACCTGTATGACATTCCAAGGAAAGATCTGCCTCAGTGCAGGGACCCAAGGCCCTCCCATTTTCATATATAGCAGTATTAGCTGTCGCTCTGTGCTGATTTGTAGGTCTACTTTGACAACACAATGCAAGAACTTTTGCTTATAATGTACCTTAGATTGGGCTTTGGGCGAGCTCCCTTCAACTACAGGCTTATTTGGATTGGACTTTTTCAGTCACTGCCTCAAGACAATGTCAATGACAACTTAGACTAAACCAGAGGAGTATTTCTATCTTAATGTCATGCTCTTGAATGTGTCCTTTATCATTCTGCCTACTATGGAGTGCTTGCAATGCAATACATGATTGACTATTTTACAACTTAAAATAGACACGCAACTATCACACTTTTTTCACATTCAGTTCTTTATCTGACACATGCATTGCATATAGCAAGCAATCTATTTTTTAGTATAGGAGACTTTTTGATTACCTTTGGTATGACTTGAGTGTGAGTCTGACCTTAATAAGGTGCCATCATGTGCTATTGTTTATCACATTGGACTCCATTTTGGGGTCAGACAGTCCTGATGTGGTAAACAAAAAGTACTTAGGAAACATACAAGAGTTACACCTTTTAGCATATGAGCAGTTGTTCAGGATACAATGAAGTAGGACTCCCTTAATATTTGGTGCCTTCATTGTAGTAATTCATTTTTTTCTACATAATACGAAGGCTGGATAGTAATAAAGGTATCATTCTAGTCCTGCTTTTGTTTCTATGACTAAAAAACAAAAAACAACTATAATAAGGGCTTCCTTGCCAAATCTTTCTTTCACATAGAAATAAACACAGGACAATAAGGCAATAATAAGGCTTTGAGGAGGTACACATTATTTATCACTTCTGCTGCAACAGGTGATTAGAAAAACAATGCCCGATGCTGGCTATGAAAATAAACAGTGGAATCAAAGCACTGAAGCCAGGCATGCTTCTAGAGGCCAGCACCACCACCAATATCTCCACAATCACCAGCACCAATTCCACAGCAACAGCAATACCACCCCACTTCCAATATTATTAAAGTCACATCAGCACCAATACCACAACCACCAAGGCCACATCATCATCGGTTTGGCCAGTACTGCACCACTACCAATACAAATGCCACCGCACACCCACATTAACACCAATACCACAGATCAACAATACCACCACAAAAACTACCACTAACAATGCCACCTCCAATACCACTAATGCCACCATCACTCATAATACCCCATCAATACCAGCACTATGAAATCCAAACCACCACCTATACAATACCACCAGCTCCACAATAACTACCAATATCCTACCACCACAAAACCATCACTAATGCCAATACTTCACAATATCTCTACAACCACCACTAATACCACTCCAACAATACCAGCACCACCAAAACCACTACCAATAACACCACCACCATCAATATCAATACAACTACCAATATTACCACTAATATTAGTATAATCATTAACATTGTCAATACCACTGGTACTACCACCATCAATAGTAGCACCATCAACACCACCAGTACAATTACACACCACCATCAAAAGCAATATCACAGGCACCACCACCACAACCAATATCACACCATCACAATACCACCACCAAACACTTCCACCAATATTTCACGGAATACCTCTAATACCAATACCACACAATCATCAATACCACCATCAATAGCAAAACCACCATGAATAGCACCAATACCATGAAAGAAACGCCAATACCATGAATACCACCACAAATATTACCACCATAACTATCAACAATAGCACCAACACCACCAATATCACTTGATCACTGATATCAAAAGCTCCAATGTACTAATACTGCACCATAATTCCATCAATATCACATCACCACCACCAAAGTCACCAGTAATACCACCATAGCCAATACCACCATCATCTACACTACCATCACAAATAATACCACCACCACCAGTACCACATACTCCAATTCCACCACTATCAACATAACCAATACCCTCACCAATATCACCACCATTAATGCAGCTGACAGTAACACAAAATTACTGCCATCAACACCAACAATACTACCACCAGTACAAATACTAGACCATCATAAATACTTCATGCTAACAATTCCACCACTACTAATATCACACCACCCGTAGCACCACCAATACCACCAATGGCACTTACAGGAATACAGTCTCTTCCAGTACCATCAATATGACTATCAATATCAACCATAATACCAATACAACCACCACCAACAATACCACTAACACCACCCCTCAATACCAGAATAGCACCATTAATACCAATGCCATCAACACCACACCATCACCAATACCAATCCGTCAATAACAGTACCCCTAAACAATACCATTACAAACAAAACCATCACCAATAACACAAACATTTTATTAATACTGCCAGCAATATCACAACTATCACTATCAGTACCATCACTAATATAGACCAATGCCACATCAATAATATAAGAAAATATCACACCAGAAATACCACAACCAATACCAGAATATCACCAATACCAATGATACCAATACCTCTAGAACCACCAACACAATATTCATACCATCATGACAATACCACATCACCTTCACCAATGTCACTAGCAATATCACCTATAAGACCACCACAAAAACTACCATCAATACTACCAGCACCAATACACACCAGACACCCACACACAACTAATGCCACAAACACCAATAACACTTGATCCAGTATGAATACCACCACCATCAACACCACCACTAACTACAGTCACAAACAACGGTCCCACCAATATTATCGCAAAATACAATCGTTAAAAATTCCACCATCAGTACCAGAACGTTATCAATTCCGATAGCACCAATACAAACAATAACACAACCACATTATAAATTCCACCATAATCAAACTGACATAATCACCAATACCACTAGTAATAGCACCATTACCAACACCAAAAAAACTGGCACCAACACCACACCACCAATACCACCAACACCACTACCAACACCACTACCAACACCACCACAGCACAAATACCACTCAGTGTTAGTACAACCACCACCAATAACACTACCTCCAGTATCAAAGTCATCACTATCAATACCAGCACCAATACCACCATTAATCTTACTAATCACACCAGTTCCATCACCATCACCACCAATACCGCTACCTCTACCAAATCCAACATGGCCACCAGTATAAATACCAACTCCACCACTCATATGACCAAGAACACCACCACCAATACCATCAATACCACAAGCAGTATATCATAACTAATATCACACATACCAATAACACCACCAACTATACTACCAAAAAACGCCAGTAATACCACTATCACCATAACCGCCAGTATCACCACCACCAATACACCAGTCACCAATATCATCACCACCAACATCACCACCAATATCACAACCAAATACACCATCAGTAAGCCTAACACTATTGCACAATACCACTGATCCAATACTACTATAGCCAATACCTCACCAATACCACCACCAAGACAACTCTTAAAACCAACAGCAACAATGCTAATAATAATAAGACCTCCACCAAAGCAAAACCAATATGATCGCCAAAACCAATAACACGAGTCTTAATAGCACCATCAATGTCACAGGACCACCAATGCCACCCCCAAAACACTGCCAATACCAATAGCAACACCAATACCACCATCGCTGTCACTACTGTCACCAATTAAAATACCATCAATATACCATCAGTAATAATACTGTTACAACACCATCACTGCTAATATTACCCCCACCACCAAAACCACACAGACAACATCACTACCACTACTGCCAGTCATTTGCAAAGCCTATATTTTTGGCTTTCTAGTGCTTTCTTATGTAAAATGGGGGTGGGCAGGACTCGTGGAGTTTCACTCTGCAGAATTCCGTAGAGTTACATGAAAACTCTGTAAGATTCCGCGGAGTTCCGTGAACAGGTGAAAATCAGCACGTTGAGCTGTTCGCACTGATTTTTAGTGCTGGGAGCTTGTTCCGCACTGAAAAATAAGCACTTACGGCACCACGCGGCATGCCAGAGGGTGCTGCTACTCGAGCTGGTTTTGCTGCCACTCCAGTAGATTTTCTACTTGAGCAGCAGCTTTCTCACCGCGAATGTTCGCGACCGCCTGCATTGGACTAATCTCCCCGGGGGTCCTCCTAGCACCCGAAAATCATGCTAGGGGACGCCAATTCTCACTCACACTCACTAACTTACTGTTGGCGAGCCAAGCATGAGAAAAATCTCCACCACGTGGCTGGAACTCCACATTACATGCATAATGTAGAGTTGCTAAAACTCTGCCAACTCCGACATTGCCCACCCCTATTGCCCACCCCTAATGTAAACCCGATTCTTCATGCCTATGTGTGCATGCTTTGACGTATTAAACCCAGACCTATTGACTTTAATAATGTTAATTTCTTTTGTTCCTGTCCACTGTTTGGGAACATTGGGAGGGTAGGGATGTTGACTATCCAGTGCGCAAGTGACACATGTTCATTTGTCCATTTTCCCTTGTTTGAGAATAATTCTCTGTAATTCTCCAGGGATCACATTCATCAGCACTTGTGCATGCACACAGGACCCTTATATTTTAGTTTATATCTCCTAAATGACTAAGCAAAAATTGGCCAAACAAAGAAAAGTTACCAAATGACTGCGGGCCCGATTCACAGAACTCATCTGAGACAAAATCCTAAACTTACTACTTTTGGTATTCACAGAATGCACTTACTAATTTTGGTATTCACAGAATGGATTTACGACTACTAACTTTACGTCCGCACTCGGGCTGGAATTTCCGCACTCGGAGCGGAGTTTCTGCACCCGGAGCGGGATCTCCACCACCGGGTCGGAATCTCCACCTCCGGGCCAGAATCTCCACCTCCGGGCCGGAATCTCCGAAATTGAACCGGAACCCATTATTTCATACAGGAAATGACAAACAGGAAGTGGGAGACAGGAAATACATCACAGGAAGTTGTTGGTAGCCATTTTGTGTTCATTCTGAGTCATCCTCTCTCACAGATCAGATCCTCTGCCATCCTGCTGCTCTTTTTGACCTTATTTCCCCCAAAATGGCTGAGGGTTATGAAGAGAAAGCACCCCCTTTCAGTGAAAGGGAATTAAACATCTTAGCTGAGGGGGGTGATCCTAAAATATCCTCAGCTATATGGGGGAGCCAGAGGACCAGCTGAGTAATGCAGCACGGGCCAGACTATGGGCCGACATTGGTGAGCGCTGCAGTGCAGTTGGTGTTCACACCAGGAACGCAAGGGCATGCCACAAGCGCTGGGAGGACCTAAAACGCTGGGCCCAGCACAAGGCTGAGGAGCTACTGGGCCAGTCTTCCCAGCACCATGTGCATTGTCCTCGCCTCTCGCCACTGTACAGGAGGGTCCTGCATGCAGCTCATCCGACCCTCCATGCTCAGCTGGAGGAGCATGAGCAGCAGAGACCTGGTATGTGCATTATATGCAATATGTGTCTGGAAGTATGATGTGAGTGAAGACAGAGATGTACCATCGTGTGTCCCATGCCTCCATTCACCTATTCTGTGTCTATGCAGCAGTCATCATGAAGCAAAAGGCTCACTGTAGCGCATTGACTGTACAGGGCAGAGTGCATTCTGGGAGTTGTAGTTTCATCCTGACAACTGGGGAATTGAGCCACACACGTGCATATGGCCAGGTACTGCCTATACCCCCTCCTCCCTCTTCAATATCAAGATAACAACATGAGAAGATTTTCGATTAGGGATTCGTAAACCCCAGCCGTATTTATTTGCATAAAAATTTTAAAAGAAAATTAATATCCAATATTTACACAATACGCAGAAAAACATTACATTACATTGACTCATTGATAAGTACAGATGTCAGATGGCTAACCTTAACATATCACTAATACAAAGGTATTCCTATCCGAATCTAAACCTATCATAATCAATAACCATACTCATAACATTTCATATTTCATTTTCTGCGTATCCCTATTTTTGAGCCTACGGCAAGGTCAATAACTGGCGCCAGATACTTATCAAATTATGCACGCCCTCCAACCGGAGTGCGCATGCGCAGGGGGCCCATTCACCGTGAGGGTACTTCCCCCCCCAGGTCACCCCCGTACGCCCTTATGCCCACCCTCCAACCGGAGTGCGCATGTGCAGAGGGCCCATTCCCCGTGAGGGTACTTCCCCCCCCAGGTCACGCCCTTATGCCCGCCCTCCAACCGGAGTGCACGTGCGCAGAGGGCCCGTTCCCCGTGAGGGTACTTCCCCCCCCAGGTCACCCCCGTACGCCCTGTAGATTATCTCCATAATGGGGCCCTTGCAGTTATGCGCAGTTTACTTGCGCCATTGTGCACGTGCGGGGTGGCCAAGCAGCCTACTGGAAAGCGTAACTCCCACTCCCCCGCACCCATCCAGCCAACCGGCTGTAACTGCCCCTGGAGTTCTATGAGAGACCACTTGTCCCTCCCCCTTGGGCGACCCCCTTCAAGAATGGCGCCGCCCTCTAAGGACCTTAAATTTACTGCTCACCGATCATGACCTTACCGCCTGACCAAGGAATAGCACTAAAATACGACAATAAACATAACTTGTACATGAAAAACCTCCTAAAACAATGGGAAAGAAAATAATCACACATATGATAAACATAACCAGGTCAACCTGAAAAGGGAAACCCTTAACAACGGAAAGAAAATTCATCACACATATGATAAACAAAACCATGTCAACCTGAAAATTAACTTCCTAACAATACACCCTGTAAAACCCTGCTTTTAAGGGACGGTGGGTGGGGAAATTAAAAAATCTAGCCTCCTAGCGAGGCTGGCGTGACTAATGGCAGGCTGATGTTGCGGCGAGCAAAGAGGCCAACTCTGCCGCTCCCCAGCCTTTTATTCCCAAGATGCCAGCCAGGCCAGTTCTAACCGGCCTGGCGTTAACCTAAACGCGCGACCCGGAAGTGTTTTCAATCACTTCCGGGTCACGCCCGACTCCGACCAATTAGTGGTGAGCGCGCCTGTCGCGTCATCACTGCGCGTGACAGGCCCGCCCCGGATGGTCATCGGGTCGGGGGCCGGCACGACCGCTCATACTTTCGGCGTGGCCGATGCCGGCCCCGCCTTTCAATATGGCCAGGTACTGCCTATACCCCCTCCTCCCTCATCAATATCAAGATAACAACATGAGAAGATTTTGGATTAGGGGGTCGTAAACCCCCGGCCGTATTTATTTGCATAAAATTTTTAAAACAAAATTAATATCCAATATTTACACAATACGCAGAAAAACATTACATTACATTGACTCATTGATAAGTACAGATGTCAGATGGCTAACCTTAACATATCACTAATACAAAGGTATTCCTATCCGAATCTAAACCTATCATAATCAATAACCATACTCATAACATTTCATATTTCATTTTCTGCGTATCCCTATTTTTTGAGCCTACGGCAAGGTCAATAACTGGCGCCAGATACTTATCAAATTATGCACGCCCTCCAACCGGAGTGCGCATGCGCAGGGGCCCGTTCACCGTGAGGGTACTTCCCCCAGGTCACCCCCGTACGCACTTATGCCCGCCCTCCAACCGGAGTGCGCATGCGCAGAGGGCCCGTTCCCCGTGAGGGTACTTCCCCCAGGTCACCCCCGTACGCCCTTATGCCCGCCCTCCAACCGGAGTGCACATGCGCAGAGGGCCCATTCCCCGTGAGGGTACTTCCCCCCCAGGTCACCCCCGTACGCCCTGTAGATTAACTCCATAATGGGGCCCTTGCAGTTATGCGCCGTTTGCTTGCGCCATTGTGCACGTGCGGGGTGGCCAAACAGCCTACTGGAAAGCGTAACTCCCACTCCCCCGCACCCATCCAGCCAACCGGCTGTAACTGCCCCTGGAGTTCTATGAGAGACCACTTGTCCCTCCCCCTTGGGCGACCCCCTTCAAGAATGGCGCCGCCCTCTAAGGACCTTAAATTTACTGCTCACCAATCATGACCTTACCGCCACAGGCCTGCATAGTTGCCCGACTATCAGGCCCCCCCCAAAAAGTCATTGAAAGGTCATGCCTTGTCCAGCCAATGGGCTAATTTTTCAAATAGGCGCCGTCTTCTTAAGAAGCACAACACCCCCCAGATGTACTCCCTGTGCTATAATCTGCAAGTGAAGAGCCCTAGATAGCCTCAACAAATTTGTTAAGTATTCTTACCGAGTGGGTCAATGCCCCCCAGACTTACCTCCACCGCCATTGGAATCTCTGCACCATCTGTGACCAGACCAGGGTGTACCCCGGGCATAGACGTGCCAACCAACCCACCTCAGCGATTAATGTTTCGACCCGCCCCCCTTTTGTGCAGGCGTACCAAGTCATCCCCCCCAAGTGCAGGATAATAATGCTAGGGCTGGCTAACTAAGAGGAGAGTGACATACCATCTCGGGGTTCTTAAATGGCCTCACTTGAATAACAGCACGATGCGCCTGAGAGACACGTTGCCCCAGACCATGATATTCTGTGCTGGTGCCTCTGCACCCATCTCAAGAGGGTTGATGCCATATTGGAATAATCGACTGACTCCTGAATTTGTAACATTCGGAAGACTACCCAGGGAGTGCCCCACAGGCCCCAAGATCTCCCATAACATAGCCATGGAATGCGTGCCCAACCTACACTTGGCCACTATGCTCTGGGATAGGCTCCGCATAAGCTTCACTCCACTCCGGAGCATCCCAACTCCGTGCCGTGTCTGCTAAGATGGCACCTGCGTGCACAGGTGCCGCAGTGGAATAAAACGTCTACCATACAGGGGTGTTGATGTGTTGCGTTTGCCCGTTACCGCCGGGTTTGGTCAAGCTGGCGATACTATACCTGTAAAGCAGCGCACTGCTAAAGTACCCCAGTTGACACAACCTATGATTGTCATTCCTGTCCACCACCAATACAGTGCATGGGCCGCATCATCTCCCCCCTGCATGCTGGCACCTCCTGAGCCCTTGAATTGATGACCCTTCACACTTGATACCGTCGCTTGCCACTCACAACCCGGATCTTCCGGTCCCATTGCATGTCCATATCTTGCAGTCATTGCCGTGTGGACACTTCCCCGGTATCGCAGTCATGGATCCAGCCATACATACATGAAAATAAAACAAATGATTAGTGCTTTAGCCTTTGGATAACCGATACAGTTTACGTGCCAGACCCCCCCAGCCCAGGGTGCATAGGTACTGTGGAACACCACACGGACATCTAATTTTTCGGTAAACGGATGCATCGCTACTGCGTGACCCTACACCTGTATCTAGTGCAAAATTGTACGCGCCCCCATGGTGCACAGGTTTTATATGACCACCTAGGCATCCAAACGCACCCAAACGTGCACAAGCCCCGAGGGGAATAGGTACCACGTGACAACACTGGACCCCCCACGGACTTCTCACTGTATAAGTATGCAGGCACAAGGGTGCAGAGATACCGCGTGACAAACCACAGGCATATAATGCTCCATTGTACAAGCAAAGGGGTGCAACGGTACCGTTTGATGCCACACGGACATCCAATGCCCAAGTTCACAAACACATGGGTGCAGAGGTACTGTGTGCCCCAATACATAATTGTGCATACGTGTATGAGCACGAGGGCGTATAGATACCATGTGACAAACCACCGGCATACTACGCATACGTGTATAAGCGGCCCGGTGTTATAGTACTGCGTGACATAATGCACTTCTAAATCATACGTGTCTCTGCAATGGGTGCCTAGATGCTTTTGACACAGACCCCTAATTTATGTGCCACCGCACACGCGTGCAGAGGTATTCTTGAAGGTGTAACAACAAGGCCTGGGATGTACTGCTTTTACATCCTAAATGTTGATAATGTACTTGAGTGACCTCACCGAGGCCAGTGCCTCGCAGGACTGACCTCAAAACCTTGTAAGCAAAGCAAGGGTTAGTTCATGGAGCAACCATAAGAGTAACCAGTAATAAGCTGAATATAGAGCTTGCGTTTCTTGTGAACCGGTCCCAACTCAATTTAACCGTGAATGGTCCTTGCCCTAACGTTTTATTGTGAGAGCCTGGCATAGCATTAGTTGTATTACATAAAGATCATTGAAATCCGACATTTAATGAGAGCCCTACAGATATGCGGTGATCCCGGTAGCGGGCCCCATCTATCTAACTGCTCACCTCTTGCGAAACCGTGACACGGGACAGGCCCAGTTATCTGTGACCGAAACAGTGACCCCACCAGACCATCTGGTGATACCTTATCCCGCCTCATGGCGTTGCATCCACAGACACTGTGAGCCCCTAGCCCACGCCACCATGCTTGGGGCAATGTAAGGCTTTCATGGAAAAGTTCAAAACATGTAAACCGGTACTAATAATCTTGACGTAGGTTCTCCGCTTGGAGTGTTCACTATATTTCATAAAAGTGGGACTTGCGCATCCACAACAGACCTGGAGAGTAACACTGTGCTCATCAATGAGTTGTACGCTGAAGTCTATACTTTTGGGATTTCAGTTTGCTATCCGATGTAAACGCACAATTGTCAATGAAGTCAGACAATCATGTTGGAGTGCGAACCGAGCAAAGGAAGGCAGCGGACCCTCAGCGGTAAACCTTAGGAACATGCCCAAACAACAGCTCCCACCTGATGTTCCCACTGGCTGAACCTGTGATTTCGAACCGTTCAGTTCATTTTTGTGACTGTGACTTAGACATAAGGGAGGTTCATTAAGTCCTGTGGACTTCCTTATCACTCTCCCCGTGAATAATAAAGCGAGTCTGCCTTCTGCCAGCACAAACATCAATAAACAGTAGTTTGCTGTCGCGCCTGGGATCTAATCTGTAATGTTTTAAAGAAACACGACAGGGTCACATGGACAGTAAATCACCTTACCATACAACAAGTAAGTGACCCCATTGCTTCAAAAGGGGGCTCGCGATCATGGCGCGCCCTGGGCATCCCTTTAATCGGTATGATTACGGCTGTTACATATGGACCCCACCAAGAAAAATCTATGAATCGGAGTCCCTGTCTTCACCACAAAACTGTTGTTATTCTGCACTTATTACCGAGCAGGGTTGGGATGGTCGGGTTCTCTGTCGCTAGCAGCGGTCAATTTCCTCAAAACAAAATTCACACAGCTAAGGTCAATATCATCTGGGTTACATCTACGCAGCATGGAGGTGGTCCTGAGAAACCAAAGGGGGGGGGGGCAACCCCTGTCAGACCCCGCCACTATAACCTACAGAAACCCCTTTGCGGCACGTTGGTGCTGCCTGTTATCTCGCTCAGATCCGCATACCGCGTTCCAAAGCAATCGATATTGTCTCCAATGGCTGGTTTCTAGGTTTCTCCCGCCCTATTCTAAGGCTCAAGACATCGCAGATTTCAGAGGATAAATCATGGCTGAATGAAAGATAGATGTTTACCCAATGAAGAACGTACGCCAACAATCACCGTAGATAATTCGCCTATCACTTAAAAATGCGCGATTTAATTCAAGATATGAAACCCACACCTGTGTGAACAAACGCGAGCAATAACACCTATGCTTCGATGCGCTTCATCACACAAGAAACGCCAGAGCGAGGGTCTTTGCCTATTGTTCTGCGATAGAAAACAGCACATCAAGTTTTGCATTTCGTGCCATAGTACCACTATCTGCAGCCTCAATGTGCATTGCATTACCACCGTGTTAGGAAACGTGCACGATAATGTAGGAAAATTAGTTGGGCTACCCTTGATAGCCCGACCCAAAGACAACTTTATCACAAGTCTACTTATGCTGACATTTGCATAAATGATTACAACTGCACAGATACGCGCAAAACCGATCATATCATATTTTCATTTAAAATGAGCACATTTTTTGAGTCAGCTACTTGTTTATTCTAATAGACCCCAGACGTCTATCTGCCTGAACCTCACTCAAGAACCCCGTGCGCGAAGTTTTTCAAGCTGCAAAAACCTGCTAGGCCACAACCACCTTGACTACACGGCTAACTCGTGGATCGGTGCTGGGGTTTCCTGTGCTCATCTGTGACATAATTTGGGCACCACCACCACCTGGCATGCAACTCTCATTCAGCCTCGGGCGAGATCTCATCCGCATGTGCTATGTGACCCCGGAGTCACACACCAGGCAGGGGTGTGCTGCCTGCCATCGCTTGACACACCGAGTAGCGCTCGTTAATGGACGCAACCCCGAGACCGGTGTCTTAAACATGCGGAAAACCAGCTGATCACCTTACGCCGGTGTGCTACCCACCATGCAGCACAAAAGATGACCTCACACTGCTTGTTGAATAAAGACCTATTTGACTGCCCACATAGCTATGCGGCCACCAGGTGACACCAGCTGTGGGCGTACGTGACGCTCGCTCGCTCCTGGATTTGCACACTTTGAGTACCGAAAACGCTTAGCACAGCGGCGCGGCACAGCGCTTCACGCGGTAAGCGCTTTGCTAAATAACGCGCTCCCGAGACCGGCGGCCATGCTAAACAACAGCTGATCCCCCAATACAAGCGTGCTACCCTCGCTTGACCACCCAGGGGAAGCGCTCGGCTGACATAATTTGGGCACTACCAACACCTTGCATGCCAATCTCATTCAGCCCCGGGCGCGATCTCATCCGCCTGTGATCTGTGACCCCGGAATCACACCCCAGGCAGAGGTGTGCTGCCTGCAAGCGCTTGATACACCACAGGAACTATCTGCTGTCACCAACGATGGATGAAAAAGAGGTTCTATGCCACATAGTCATGCACCAGGTTGATCTACTATACCGGACTTCAATCGCTGCGCTCCCGACGCAAATCAGTGAAACGCTCTCGTCAATTTCAGCGCTGGCGGCGTCCCAAGTAGCCGCTGTCCGCTCCGGTGTCCGATCTGAAGCTACCACTCCTGCTGGAAGATACAGCACGCCGATCACCGCGTATGCCTCCCTTTTGTGCAAGACGAAAAAACCTGCAAAGAGAAGGACAGAAATTAAAAAATCCAGCCTCCTAGCGAGGCTGGCGTGACTAATGGCAGGCTGATGTTGCGGCGAGCAAAGAGGCCAACTCCGCCGCTCCCCAGCCTTTTATTCCCAAGATGCCAGCCAGGCCAGTTCTAACCGGCCTGGCGTTAACCCAAACGGGCGACCCGGAAGTGTTTTCAATCACTTCCGGGTCACGCCCGGACTCCGACCAATTAGCGGTGAGGCGCGCCTGTCGCGTCATCACTGCGCGTGACAGGCCCGCCCCCGGATGGTCATCGGGTCGGGGGCCGGCACGACCGCCATACTTTCGGCGTGGCCGATGCCGGCCCCGCCTTTCAATGATGATCTGTCTCAATCAGAACCCAAACTCAACTAAAGCAATGCATGTCACAGCATCCAATACCCATTGGCCTCTCATACACATACTGGACAGTGTCTGTACCATTCCTCATCCAATGCACACATCAGTTATGATTCCCTTGGTTCACTGTTATTGGTGCTGGCAGGGCAGATTTCTGTTCAAATGCACCTGTGTGGCTCAATTGCCCAGTTGTCATGATGAAACTACAACTCCCAGAATGCACTCTGCCCTATACAGTCAATGTGCTACAGTGAGCCTTTTGCTTCATTATGACTGCTGCATAGACACAGAATAGGTGAATGGAGGCATGGGACACACGATGGTACAGCTCTGTCTTCACTCACATCATACTTCCAGACACATATTGCATATAATGCACATACCAGGTCTCTGCTGCTCATGCTCCTCCAGCTGAGCATGGAGGGTCGGATGAGCTGCACGCAGGACCCACCTGTACTTTGGCGAGAGGCGAGGACGATGCACATGGTGCTGGGAAGACTGGCCCAGTAGCTCCTCAGCCTTGTGCCGGGCCCAGCGTTTTAGGTCCTCCCAGCGCTTGCGGCATGCCCTCGTGTTCCTGGTGTGAACGCCCACTGTACTTCAGCGCTCACCAATGTCGGCCCGTAGTCTGGCCTGCGCTGCATTACTCAGCTGGTCCTCTGGCCCCCCATATAGCTGAGGATATTTTAGTATCACCCCCTCAGCTAAGATGTCTAATTCCCTTTCACTGAAAGGGGGTGCTTTCTCTTCATAACCCTCAGCCATTTTGGGGGAAATAAGGTCAAAAAGAGCAGCAGGATGGCAGAGGATCTGATCTGTGAGAGAGGATAACTCAGAATGAACACAAAATGGCTGCCAACAACTTCCTGTGATGTATTTCCTGTCTCCCACTTCCTGTATGTCATTTCCTGTATGAAATAATGGGTTCCGGTTCAATTTCGGTGATTCCGGCCCGGAGGTGGAGATTCCGGCCCGGAGGTGGAGATTCCGGCCCTGTGGTGGAGATTCCGCTCCGGGTGCGGAACTCCGCTCTGAGTGTGGAAATTCCGGCCCGAGTGCGGACTTAAAGTTAGTAGTCGTAAATCCATTCTGTGAATACCAAAAGAAGTAAGTGCATTCTGTGAATACCAAAAGTAGTAAGTTTAGGATTTTGTCTCAGATTAGTTCTGTGAATCGGGCCCTGAGTTGTTATTAAAATTTTGTGTACTTTTGATTTTTTAAGTTATTCGTGCAGAAAGTCAGCTATCAGAATACCCATGTGGAATGGAAAATGGAACAAGTTTTGGAACCACTTTCTTATACATTTGGAATGGTTTGACCACCTGCAACAAATTTGTCACACTTTAGTGTTGAAATGGAATGGTAGTATGGTGTTTGCCACAACGTTGGTGCAAACTGGTCAAGGTTTCTATCTTAATTACAGGAATGCAATCTACCTTTCCAATTACACATGCCTATAGATATGTATTTCTGAATCATGCATAGATTATCAATGCTTAATGTACATCTCTTTTCAGGTGGAATTCAGATTTATACTTCAAAAATTGCACCCATACATTTCTCCAACAGCAGAAACTGCTGAAAATCAACATCTGCCCACAGTATGTTTGTAGATTGAAGGAGGAACACTTTAAGAGGCCATTCTATTTGGAGAGCAATCTGTGGTAATTGGAATACAGACCCAAAGTCTGTGAATTTTTGTAGGTCCAGAAAAAGTGCTTTCTCTCACTCCAGACCTCAAATGCTGTCTAAAAGCTATAGTCTCAGAATCGTCTTTTTTAATGAATAAACTAACTTTGGGCTCTAGAAAGCACTTTTATTATGACTTTTGCAGTTGGGCCATGTGGAAGTCATACAAAAGATAGAATATGTTCACTTTTGAACAGGGAATTGAATATTTCTTCACCAATACAGGTCAAGAACATGCACACACATGTAATACACTATAAGGGTGCCAAGCTCAATTTCTATAAAAGTTAGTTTAATTAGTTATGTCAATCAATAAGTTAATCAATCAGTATTTGTTTATTCTGGTAACACTTTAACCACAAAAACACAAATCGACATGTAATTAGTTGTTATGCTCATAACATTAAAATTCTAGCATATAACAAACATTGGTCATTAAAGTTAAGTTAGTGTCTACCGGCCTGATCAATCACAATAAGTGACACACATTACATTTACATTATGAAAAACATGCAATGGCTACTTCCTTGTTAACTTGCAAATATAAATGTATTTATTCAGTTTATTTAATGACTCTTTAATAATTCAACACCAATTTTTAGATCAGTGCAATCCCAGGATCACAACCAATCTTCCCACTTGAAGTTTACTATGAAGAAAAAATATCCCAACTTGGATGCGATTTGGCTTGTTGGAATCAACTTTTGCTGCCATACAAATGGTGAACCACACTGAATACTTCTGGTTATATTAAAAAATAGCACCAGCTGCCTCAATCGAACAATGGGGCTAGAATAATCTAATCATAGAATTATAGAATTATCGTTCCGTCTCATAGATTCACTGAGAGCTGCTGCTGATTCCCCTACGCAGTTATTTATCAAGTTTACAACCTTTAGTCTAGTACAAAAATGGCAAACAGTTTGGAAAAGCGTGTACTTTTAAGAACCGCGCCATTAGGACACGGAACCCCGGGGCCCTGGCCACACCCCGTGGCTCTCTGCGACTCGATTGGCCATTTCGAGGGTCACGAATCACGTCCGGGGGACGAGCGACGTCACTTCCGCCAGCGCCGGTTGTTGGGGGGGGGGGGGGGGGATGGTTGGGGGCCTATTTAGGGCACCTGGCCCAGGTCCTCTTCCTCTTTACCCTCAACACCGAGCCGGGAGCGGAGGAGTGACGCCGAATCACAATGCTTGTTAGTAAATCATTGATTTGTGAGGTTGATGGTGGTGGGGCCGGGAACAACCTGGGGGGTCCGGGTCCTATGGTTGTTCCAACTACAGTTTCAATCATCTATTACAAAAAAAGTCTTGCCATTATATCCTTAATGGAAGCTTGCAGAAGATGCTGTCTTTGTGGGTCGAACAGGGAGTTTGGGGTGGTGTGGTCATTGGGCAGGCGCTGGCTAGAAAGGCAGGCACTGGTAATTTTGCAGTTGTAGGGTGGGCCTTGGGCATATGGAGATGAGCCACCTCATTGAATGCCTGCTTCCTATGTTCTCCCAATGCTAAATGAATCCATAACCCCATTTTCATCGGTGTAGCCTCAATCTACTCCTGTGCAAGTGCTACATGGCTCAGCTAGCTCACAGTGATATAAATATGGACATCAACAAGGTGTAGTTACTGGCTAGCTTCTGGCAAGTTGTTACCTATGGCTTGCCTTTTGATACCTGCGGCCAATGCTTAATTTGTAAAAGAGAGTGACGGTGCTCAAAACATTACTCGAAGCCTGCGGCCGGTGCAATTAAACAGCGTGATGAATACCAAAGCTGGTAGTCTTAAACGAAGCCTCTTATATCCACTACCAGATACTCCCTGCCCCTTCATCTCATTCTTGCTGGCCCTTGCTTTCTTCCTTTGTGATGCTTTTTTCTCTCTTTCTCTTCCTTCGTCTTTCTGACTTGTGTTTTTCCATCTCCTGCTCTCTGTAAATTTCTGAGGCAGAAAAATAAGTGGCGGTCCCCAAAAATAAAAGTGGCATTGGGCCACAATGGCAACCACCAACTCAAATTAAGCACTACCTAGGACACTCCCCTTGTTACCCCTGGTCTCAGCATTCATGAAGGACGTGAATGGGTAAGAAAGTAAAATAGGCAATCAGAATCTTCTTTTCTTTCTGTAGATGCCAGCCTTGCCCTTCCTTAGCCCCTCTGCCACACATTGGAAGCTATTGAGTGGCAAAGGGTGGGAAATGTTGTCAATTCTGTGACATCAACAGTGTCAAGGATAAAACTTCCGCCAACCCCGTCATTTTGGTGAATAGACGTCCATGGGGAGTGTATGGCTTTCTTTTCCTATTTCTACACAAGGGAAACTTCTAGTATCTCATTAGGAAAAACCCTTAGGTGCACACACTATTTCAACAAAGTAATATCACGAATCAGGCGGCTGTGATCCGCTGGGGCCCAGGATACAATGCTGCCTCATCCCTCATGTACGCTGACGAAGATCACACCAACACACAGTGACGTGACCTCCTCGGCCCCTTTCCACCGCCAATCACCCGCCTGCCCTCTGACACCGTTTAATGGGGCTTCTGCCCGCTCTCCCATTATGTGCACCTTATCAAGGGATGTTACACAGGGGGTACAACAAAGAAAGAAAAAAAGGAAGCGCTGACTCACTGCCAACAAGAAAAGAGTAATGTTCTGGCGGATTCAGCCTAAATTATTTACTGCTGCGTAAAAGTGAGCCGGGGTGGGCGGCGAACCGAGCGTTCTGACCAATAAATCTCTTCTGCCTGTGAGAGCCTTATCTTGTCCCCTCCAATGTATCCCACCATAGGAAGCACCAACCACTGGCTCTGGTTTCTTGTCTGGGAGCCTCGATCTCCTGCACTCGGTGTCCTAAATATGGATAATTAGCCCTCGTTTATCACTCCTCTGCATATTTGCAGCTCTCTCCAAACACGCCTGCTTCCAGGGGCCGCCATTCTGTCACAGCAGATTATGGAGACAGATTGCAGGGAACGAATGTGCTGGGCAGAGATTAGAGAGGGAGAGGAACAGCGACGTGGCCAATAAATTCCTCCTGAGAGCCTTATCATGCAATTACACGTTGACTTGTTTCACACCCTCCCGGCCTCTTAATCCAGCGCCCCCGCCGAGAATCGCATCTCACTAATTTCCCCGTTGCTGCCGAGTCTCAGAACTTGTCACTGAAACATGTCCGCGAGAAGCAGCAGTGCTAATAAGTGCGCATCCCTGTTTTTGATAAATATCTGGTTTGTCGTTCTCGCACGTTTACATTTGGGTGTAATTTTACCGTAATAACAAACGCGCAATCAAGTTGCCACTCTAAATGCATAAAATGTGGCTGTTTTGCTGAAAGCGCTGGCCTCACAAATAACAGGTGCGCTCGGCAACATACCCCCTTCATCCGAATTTGCTTCCTTTTGGTACTCATACCACCGTTTTTCGAAAAATGAAAGAAAAACTCATTACGCTTGATGGAGTACATTATTCTGCTAAAGTATAGTTTACCCTCAGGAGCACCGAATGAACATGTAAGTATGTATTCTATACAATGTGTGTGGTAGGAGACATCTGCTGACAACTGTGTGTGACCTTTAGGTCACGAGTTTAAACTCAGTTTTTTATCTTTCAGAGAATTATACACTGGATTACAATAAATTGGGTTACAGTAACACCTGCTATTTACAGCTTTTAGGCGCGCAAAACTGCAATAAGGGCTAAAGAAAATAACATATTATTAGTATGATCTGGAAATGGCCTTGTAATGCATGGGGCTGAACTACACTTTAAACTCTATTTAAGTAACGTCTTATATAAATCACTACTTTATGTAGTAATATACAATAACGAGTGAGTAGGCCGAGGCGTCTACAGCAGAAGAAAAAAATGTCAACCTTACTGGGGGATTTGTACTGCATAAAGCGAGTGCCACAGTTTTGGTATATCTGGGGTCCTATCACAAAATGTGAGCAATGAAAATGGTAATTTAAGACACATCACATCTTTGACATAGTTTTGGGCTGACAGGTGTTTTAAATAGTTAAAGAGCTCGAGCAGTGATATTTACCTCCCAAACAGTGGTAAGTGGTTGTTTGTCATTGGAACTTTAAAGGAATGTGTTGCTTTTGAGCGTAAATAAAGCAGCATTTGTTGCCATCTGTAGGGTAATTACAGAGCCCACATGAAGACAAAATAATAATGTAACACAAAGCAAAATAACATCACAACAAAAACATAACTTGTCACAATGTAATAAATCAGTAAAAATAGAATGCAACTCATCAACTATTGTAAAATTCTATAACACAATGTGATAAAGGAACAAAAACACAACACAAAACAGCGCAAAAAAAAAACTGATCATCACCATAACAACATGAAAAACTAAAAATATGCACAACATTTTTGTTGCACATTTTAACCTCCACAAACCTGCTTTCATAATACACTGGTAAATAATATTTGCAGCTACCGTTGCTTTACTTATCATCAAGAACATCAAATAGTACCAGTAACAATGTTGTGGAGTCTGGCAGCCCATCTATTTACTAGCGAAAAAGCTGGAGCAGTCATTATTACCGCCTTGGACAGTGGTCAACAGGTATTTTTTCAACTATAAATTCTAAAAGAAATTATTGTTTTGGGCTCGAAATGTAGCACCATTTGTAATGTCTAACGTAAACAACACAATAGCAAAACACAAATTACTATAATACAAATAAAGCATAACAGGACACCGCAAAACAAAACAGTCAAAAAAATGCAACACATCAGCCACACAACCACAAAACAACGAAACAACAACACAATGGAATAATTTAACACAAAACACAACAGCCCTATACAACACAAATCACTGCCACAACAAAATGCAACATAAAAAATATGCGCAACTAATTTGCCACACATTACCAACTAAAGAAATCTGCTTTCACAATACGGTGGTGAAAGGTGTATACATTAAGCACCGCCTTACGCACTACTAATGACGTGTAATAGAGCTAATGAAAAATGCACAAATCATTTCAAGATTCTCTGATATTGTGCCAAATGATATGTAATACATAAACATTCTTAAAGTCATAGTGCATGATTCTCAAAGGTAATTTACACTTTTGAGTAAATTCACACTTTGGTGTAAGTTTACTTCGTTTCAATATTTACAAACACTGAGGCAGATTTACAAGCCCCTTGCGACACTTTTGCGCTGCCATTGCGTCACTTTTTGTGACACAGCGGCGGCATAAACAATGCGCCATGTTGTGGCCCATTTACAACGTGACGCATCTAAGGAGATGTGTCACCTTGCAATGCCCTCCGCCACATTATACCTGCGTCAGGGATAATGTATGCAGGGTGGGCGTTCCTACGCAGGAAAGCCTTGTAGAAGTGACGCAGTGAAATTTACAAGATTTCACTGCGCCACTTCTAGACGCCACTGTGTCAAATCCCAACACCTGCTTGGAGCAGGCGTAAGGAGTGACGCCGTGTGTTAAGAATAGGCCTCCCCATGCATTGCTGGAGTTGCATTGTGCTTGCAACATGACGTCAGCAATGCATGACTTTTGCGCCGATAGATGCATCAAAATTTCTGGCGCATCTGTCAATCCTTGCGCCATGATGTGTGCCATATTGTAAAGACGGTGCATCCATTTTGGCGCAAGGGTTTCGCATGCAGGCGGTAGGAAACTGATGCATCTTTACAGATGCGCCAGTTTCTTGTAAATAAGCCCCCACAAGTGTAAATTTACAACTAAAGTGCAAGTTAGATGTTTCCACCCCTGGAGAATAGCATTTGACTTACTCTTTTGTGTGTGTGTGTGTGACATGCTTTCCTAAACCTCTTCCTGACCCTCACTAAACCCTTTTTACTCCCCCCTAATCCCATTTCCTTTGGGGGGTAAGTCTACTTCTTTTAGAAGCCACTCCCCTATGACCCACCCACATTTACTAATAAAATGTCTACTTCCAAGGAAATACCTCTTTTTTGCATGATCTCCTACAATGCTTTGGACTGATGTAGCTGGTTCTTTGACTCTGAAGTGCACTAAGGCCTGCTAACCAGACCTCAGTGCCAGTGCTATGACCCTTAAAAGGTACATGTCTGATTGGTTCACACACAATTGGCACTAGTTGACTTACTTATAAGTTACTAGTATATGATACCAGTGGTACCCACCCAGAGCCTGAAAGTTAAAGTGTCCGTCATGGACTGCAGAACTTATTGTGCTATCAAGAGTGCGAGAAAGCAAAGCAAGACTCCAAGTCTGCCATTTCTGGCTGGCAGAGCAGTTTTCAAACTGCTGACTTGACTTTGGCATTTAGACTAGTGACTTAATCCAGACCTTCCTTTTTAATGTAAGTAAATCACCCCTAAGGTAGGCCTAGCGAGCCCTAGGACATGTGTTTTCCCCAAATAATTGTTTTTGCTGTAGAAAGGCTAGAAGGCCAATTGGAGACTACAGGGATACACACTGATAACTCATCTGTGCTAACTTCTGAATGAAACTACTTAGGTGGTACTTATAGGTATCAAAATAATCATTACATGAAACCCAACCTGATGCCCCAGTTGGATTTAATGTATCTTTTAAATAGATAGCAACTTTAGAAAGTTGCTACTCTGTTGCTCAAGCTTTCCAGTATCGGTTTGCCGACGACAAGACAACCTTCTGATCTCCTGGGGAGATGTGTGAATGACTTCCAGGAAGGAACACAAAAGGGCCTGCCATTGGAAGAGATGTTACTTTTCCCTGGCAGGAAGGCCAAACATGATGTGAGCACCAACAGAGTGTAAGCCCAAAAGGCGAAATTCCAAGGTAAAGACAACCTTGAAAGTCAAATAGTGGACACACACAAGAAGGGCTGCTCTTTTGTTCTAGAAACAGGTTGGCGTCAGAGACAGAGACGGGGAGACAGTTGCCAAAACAGTTTTCCCATGGACGTGTAGCCCTCAGGTAGCCACACCTCTGAGGGAGGGCTACCAAGTTCCACTCATTGAGAGAGGGGTTCTGCCATCTTGGGAGTGGGCAGACTATTGCACTCTGGGATAGTTAGATGTCACACTTTGCAGGAAGACATAATCAGGAGGAAGGGTACCTGGTAGCCCATTGGCTAATAGTCACTGCATCCCTCAAGGGCAAGTTGTGGCCATACAATTAGCACCTCTGGCACCTAGCTATTAGATAACATCTCTACTGGAGAGAGAACCAAAGATGGACTGCCCTGCTGTTCCCTGAACCCAGCAAAGAGAGGCTGCACAAATGATTTGACTAAACCTGTTGATCCACGGGCTAGTAAAGTGTGGAAAAGCCTGAAATGCCCAGCTTGAGGAAAAGTCACCCGAACTCCAAACAGAAGAGGTGAACTCGAAGAGTCAATTGGCTGACTACCTGTTACAGCTCTAGGGCCACAAAAGCTAAATAAGCCTAGCTTAGCAAGTTGATAGCCACAACCACTTGATCACCACTGACTGCTGAAGCACAGACTGGGAGACTGAGTCCTATGCTCAAAAGTTGCACAGAGTCTGCTTAACCTGGGAGAGTCGTCGGAGTGCAGTTTGGTTGCTCAAGATGGACACTAGCCTCAGATAAAGGGAACTGTTGGATTCACTATTACCAGAGGCCAGTAGGCCAGAGGCAACTGTATTTTGTTTGGACTTCAACCAGAGTTGGATGGACGTCACCCTCTGTGGCCAAAGTCACCCCTCCATGTTCGTAGACTGAGAGATGAACTCAGGAAGACCCAAGCCAACTGGATCAGCATCCACAGCATCCTTCAACATCTTCAGCATCCTGTATCCCTTGCATCAGGACCACTGCAATTGATGTCTATGGTGGTTCACCCATAGAACATGGAACTGGACTGGATACTGATTTGACTGCAAGTTAACTCCAAAATGTTATTGCAATTAAACAAATTTGAATTGTAAAAAATGTCTTCATGTATGGGGATAGAATGTATCAACAGAAGCAAGGAACAGCAATGGGTTTCATGTTTGCTCCTTCCTATGCTAATCCTTTTATGGGGATATTTGAGAGGGAGCATGCCTGAAATGGTTTTCTATACAGAACAGACAGGGTAATGTAGTGGGCTCAGTACATTGATGGCATTCTTATGATTTGGAATGGTGACATATCGGAGCTGAAAAAGAATTGGATTAAAGTCCTTAAGGTCAGACTCCAGTTTATGTAGGCCCTGACTCCATCTTGGTTTAATGAAAGCCGCCATCTTCTCAATCCTAGGCAATGTAATGGGGAGAGGATGTAGGCTTACGGCCAGAGCAGCCGACCTCGAAGCTGGGGAACTGGGTTCGAGTCTCCGCGACGATGCTCAACATCCTGTGCTTCTGGTCAAATCACTTAATCTCCCCGTGCCTAACAAAAATGAATGCGTCCATCTGTAACAAAACTGGTGCTCATGTAAAGTGCTCTGATACCTGATATCTTCGGGTCTAATTTGCGCTATATAAACCTCTAAAAAAAAAATGAAAAAAAAATGTAAGTCTCCATCTTTCCCAATTTATGCAGAATCATTGTCATCCGTAGTAATCATGGTTACCTCCTACTGGGACTAAGGGAGCACCTAAATCAGAAGGTTTGTCAAGCTTGACTCATAAAAAGTTATTTCCTATTCTGTGGGTTCTCTAATTCTTTGATTCCAATTTTTCAATTGAATCCATTCATTATGGCAGCACCTATTGTAATAGGGGGCAATTACAGGGAAGCAAACACTGAGCATCTCAAAGCTGAAGGTGTCCCTGTTGGGGGGAGATTACTTTTGTGATAGCTGCAAATCCAGCATATGTCTTTGAGGCATTTTACTCAAGAGTAGAGTTTGAGCCTATTGATTGTAATTGTAATTGATTTATATAGCGCTTACTATCCCCGACCAGGCGTTGAAGGGTTTTTCGGAGAGTAGCATGCTACTCCGGAACCCACACAGGATTAGTGGTGAATTAGTATAAGGAGAGACGAAATTAATTTGAGTGGTGGGCATGTGAGTTTGTTATTTGGATTGGAAAAGGATAGTGGAGGGATAGAAGAGGGAAGGGTTTGTATTTATATAGCGCTTGCTACACCTGATGAGGTGTCGAAGTGCTTTTCTGCAGGCAGCACTGTTCTCTAGAACCCAAACAGGATTAGTGGGGAATTAGTATAGGGAAATATGAAATTAATTTGAGCTGTGGACATGTGAGTCTGTTAGTCATATTGAAAAGGATAGTGGAGGGATAGAAGAGGGAAGGGTCTAGAAAGTTTTATTTGGAGATCATAGCAGTAGGTGGAGGTTTGGGATGAGTGAAGGGGAAGTGGAGGGGGGAAGAGTCAGAGGGAAGGGTTTAGAAAGGCTTGTTTGGGAGGTCTGAATAGTAAAAGAGGCTTGAGATGATGCAAGGAGGGGTAGAGGAGGGAAGGGTCTAGAAAGGGTTATTTTGAGGATCATAGTAGTAGAATGGGGTTAGGATGAGTCAGAGAGTGGCGGTAGAGGATATATTGAGAGAGGTATAAGGTGAGAAATAGGGTAGCGCATTGGAGAGAGTAGTAGAACGAAGTTTGGGATGAGTCAGAGTCTTGAGGTAGAGGATATAGTGAGAGAGATATAGGGTGAGATATATGGTAGTGCATTGGAAATGCTGAATTAGAAGTAAAGTAATAAATATAAAGATATATTAGTACATTGAAGGTTTACTGCCTAGGAGATGCTGGCAATATCTGAAGTGGCCAAAGGTTAGAGCCCAAGTTTTGGTCTACTGGTAGAATTTTATGCTATCTACGTAGACCTACTGGCCCTCAAATTTGTGGGCATGTACACAGTAGCTACGAAACAAGCATTAGCAAAGCCAATAGGTTTCACCTATGAGAAATCTATATGGTTTGTCAATATTTTTTACATGGTGCACAGAAATTGAGCTGCTGTGCAACATGGCTTAAAGTACCAAAAAGTGCTATGATGCAGCCTCCATAGGCTGTAAGCCTCCTTTAAGACTTTTTTGGTTTAATTACAAGAGATTTTGCGAGCATTGTGCATGCGCTGTGCAAGCAAAACCCAAAAAGAGCAGAGAGGCAGCCAAAAACTGATCACAGCTTTGATTTACTGCCAAAAATGTGTCACTCTTTTGGCAGTAGAATGTCACTCATACCCACACTGAAACCATAAGAATGCCATCCAAAAACAATCTGAAAACATAGCAGTAATGCATATAACCTTAGTAAAATCAGAGGGTCTTGGCTAATTTCGGACCTAAAAATGTTTTCTTTAATCAGGACAGGGACATTTTATTCACTCTGTTTTTCCTTCTACGAACATACCATTGTTTGTAATCAGAAAATTTGCTTGAGCCGAGCCATGACTAAAACACTCAAAATGCAGTTAGTTGTAAAATTAAGTGAAAGCCCTGGAAGGCGACCTTTGTGACAGGGAGTCATCTTAACCTGGTAGCAACATACTGAAGGTACTTGCACTACAGGAATGAGCAGCAGCCATGGTAGATAACTTTCCAGAACTAGAAAATCATTTGTTTCCCTATAAGATGCAATCCGAGCTTTGTTTTCAATCTACTGTCTTAGACTTCTTACCATTTTAAAATGGCAACTGTGCTGTCTACCTTTCAGTTCATTGACTTTCTTTCACTTCTGCCTTTTCCAAAATGGTGGTGTCTGAACTTCTGCTTTGCCAAGATGGCTGCTCCCATGTGTCAGGCTTGTGTGTGGTATATGGGTGAGCGAATAGAGTGTTGGATATTGTCTTTACCATGGCTGGCCGGACTTTGTTTGCACGTGGGTTGCCAGATTCTGCCAGAGGTAAGAAGCTTGAACAGCTCTTCAAACAGGTGAGGCCAGTCAAATAGTGCTTCGTAGGGCACAAGAAAGGTATGTGCTAACTGGTAATAGAGTGAGTGGGCGGGTTGGGAAAGTTGGGAGGACGGAGGAAGCGAAATGGGTTATGAGTCCTGAAAAATAAGCAGCAGATTAATCAGTACAGTGTCCAATGACATCATAAAAGCATTGTCATCTCATGCTTGCCAACATTTCATTACGCATATAAGAGAATTTTTTTGATTCTACAAAATACCTTCATTATCGTGTCACTGGAATTAACACCACATTATGTGAGGTTCTACTCACATCAGAACATGGGTTCAACAGTTGAGATGTCTATGACAGCATAAAATACGGGAGGAATGTGGACAATTTCATGCCTATACAGCGGCAGACCCACCGGCACACTATAGGGATTACCAAATTTGGGAATCCCTTTAAGCGGGCAGGAACCCCAGAACTTGTTTGGTGGTCAGTTGCCGCATATATACATAATTGTCAGTTTAGGGCCTCTGACCAATCCAGGGGCTACGTGGCCAGTTTTGGCTGGCTACACTCCCATTCCTCACCCTACAATCTAATACCTGCAAAGTTGTGAGGGGTTTTAAATTAAGCAGTCCCCTTATACAGGAGACTTGTACAGTTTGTACAATGTACTTCGAGTTCCAGACCTGCTGTTGCAGCAGGACCTGCCACTCTTTTGCAGGTACAGTCTATTAGTACATATAATGCTATCTTAGAGAAAGCACCCACGAAGCATGATGAAATGACTTTCTGGATTCCTCATAAGACCAATCAGTTAGAAGCAGTGTATCCATACGTTACCCCCTAAGACAAACACAGAATACTGATTATGTGTCTCCCTCTTGGAATGATGCCTACCGTAGAGGAGTGTAACATCTGGGGAAGCATCTTTGCAAGCATTTACACTAGCACGCATCATTGGCAGTGCTGCCTGATGTACTTAAACAGGCCCAAAACGAGCTGAGAGCCACACCAGCACTGAACTTAGGAATAAAATTAATGGAGAACTTCTCTACAGTATCCTCTATCATTCTAAGCAACATAACGGGAGAAGCTTCTGTTCTGGCTATACATCAGAGACTGAAGTAGTTCCAATTCAAGATTGTGAATGGGAGCTATAAAAAAGAATCGCAGAAGTTTATACCTCTGTAGTTAGAGATAACTTGGGTGCTCAACCCATTAAGCCACATTTAAAACCTAAAAATGGCACTAAGGGTTCCATTAAAGAGAAATCTGCAAAGAAAGGGAAGAAAAAAAGAAAAATACAAAAGATGGACTGGATCACCCGCTTCTTGGAAATCCGGCAGGAGTGGTTATAATTTAGAGACTGCGAGAAAATAAAAAAATGCCCGGTATCAGCTTTCTGAAAGTCACTCTCCATGTTCTTTTCAGGACACTGATGGTAAAAGAGCAGAAAAGGGGGAGCTGATTCGAGTACCAATGAAAAAAGGAGTACAGCAGGAAAAGTGAAGCGGAACGCAAGATTGACATCATCGTAAAGAGGGAAGAGAAAAGATTGGACTCTAAAACCCCAGGAAAGATGAAGAAAGTAGTAGGACTTTCTAAGAAACATGACAATGCAGCTATGCATCCTCCTGTGAAACAAGACTTGGGCAAGAGCACTCCTAGACAGCGCAACAGAAGTTACAGTTGTACATCAGATGCTTCATAGATTTCTGGACGTGAATGCAACTGATGACTTTATACAGATTGAGACTCCAGAACAGCATTTAAATCCTACCGATAGGTTTTATCACCTAAACACACAAATTGAAGGGAACATACCAACAGTTATTAAAGCAGTCTTTTGGTCACAATTATCTGATGATTATGACATCATCCTTGCGGAAAAAGACTGGCCTCCAGTCTTCATTAGGGAAGCACCCCAAGGAGAGGGAGTTATAAGGGTAGCCATCTCTCCCTTAGTACCTGAGGATGTCAAGGACATTTATGC
Organism: Calotriton arnoldi; assembly: GCA_963921515.1. Taxonomy (NCBI): domain Eukaryota; kingdom Metazoa; phylum Chordata; class Amphibia; order Caudata; family Salamandridae; genus Calotriton; species Calotriton arnoldi. The sequence continues at coordinate 427,028 of CAWUFW010004188.1, forward strand.
CAGTGAATTGGCAGTGAGACAAGTACCAGCCATATACAGAAATCAAGCGGGGTGGAAGAAACACTAGTCAACATGTCATTCCATTACGCTGTGAACCACAAGCTCAATACCCCTTAAAAAAAGAAGTGAAACGTGGTATAAAAGTCATATTAGATCTGTTGAGGTACCAGGGTATAATAGCGCCCTGTCACTCAGCAATGAACACGCCCCATTTCCCTGTCTCCAAGCTAGAAGGTTCCTATAGAATAGTCTTAAACTATAGAAATTTGAGTTCACACACATGACCTTATGTGGTACACAACACCCATAGCACAGGTTGAAAGATCAACCTTGTGTGAAAAAAATGTGTGGCACCGGCATTCGAGCAGCGGAAGGGCAGGTAATAGGCTGCAATTGAGGAGAGGCATTGTTTTCCTCTTCATCACCACGCCAACATGCCGATGAGGCCAACCTTTATTATTTGAGGGGTTGGATCCAGGAACGCCCATTGGAAGTTCATGTAGGCACATTTTTTATTTTTTATTTTACAGAGTTTTATATACCACGAACTTGACCCAAAGGTATCGGGTATCAGAGCGCTTTACATAGCACCAGTTGCGTTACATGAGGACACATTCATTTTTGTTAGGCAAGGGGAGATTAAGTGATTTGCCCAGAATCACAGGATGTTCAGCGTCATTGCCGAGACTCGAACCCGGATCCCCAGATTCGAGGTCGACCGCCCTAGCCGTTAGGCCAACTCCTCTCCCACATTGACGCTTTATAACCTGAATCTAGGTACCATAGAAATATAGAGTGTCGCCGTCTCTGATTCCTATTTTTACTCTTTTACACCTCTATCACGGTCCTGATGAAGCGCATCGGGATCCACTAGGGCCCAACGAAGCGCGAAACATGTCGACCTAATGTACTCACCATCACTAGCACTTACACTAACTGACAAGAGAACAGCAAGAAAATACTCACTCCTCTGCAATATTTTGAATGAGGCCTTCCTTGTCTACTGTTTTTAATCTTACCACTCGGACCCTTGAATAAAGCTCTGTTTCTGGGTACCGAGGGGGTAATGTTAACTCACTCACTTAGTTTTCCTACCCACACACCCGCACTCACAACTGCGGCGTCACTCCTAAAAAGATCTCCGACAAAGAGCCCTCTCGCGGGGCCCGTGGGGGACAGCAGCGCCACCCCCACGAGGAGCAAACGCCTGATGATGAAGCATGACACCCACATGGGTGTGGGAGGGCACTCTTTCCAAAAGGAGGAATTCCCCCACCTTCATCAAAATCCAACCTTTACTGTGAGTGTTTTTCACTCACGAGTCTCTTTAAGCTACCAAATAGGTTCGCTTCTTTTTCTATTAGGAACAGTTACCCTCTAGTGATTACTACTGGAAAAAATGCAAAACAACCCTGGTTTCTTTTGTCAGAACAAATTGCCTGAGAATGAGTATCTAACTGGTTTCAGTTTCAACGGACTGCATTTTTCATTCTGACACGTGCCCATGGGCTACAAAAAGAGTCCTGGCTTATTTTCAGCGTGAATCATGATGATCTGATAACCAGATCCTGAGGTATTGTCATACATTGATGATATCTATCTTATTGATGATGATTTGAACCTACACCTAACCGGCGTAGATAGAGTGGTGGCCATATTGACATCACATGATTACCAAATTCATTAAAAAAATCAAAGATTGCCTACATGACTGGGACCTTTCTAGGATATGAGTTATCCAGTAAAGGCAATGGTCTATCTCCAGACTTCCTTCAGAATTGTGCTACCTTGCAACCTTCTGACACACTGAAAAAGATGCAATCCCTATTGGGATTCCTTAACTTTGGACGTACTTATTTTCCTCACTATGCTGAGAGAGTGAAGCCCTTGTGTGGCCTTATTTCTCCCATGTTTTCATCAAACAGCGACTGAACATGCACATTTATATTTTGTGTGCTCTACAAGCAGACATGCTTGAAACTAAATATTTACAAACTAGGGATAATAAAACCAAGCTAGTCATACTCAGTCACTATGTTTATACCCATTTATGCCCATGTGACTCATAATGAAGGACAGACTGTCCTAATTGCTTACAAGTCTCCCTTGTATTTCCTGGCTGAATCATGTTTTTCTGCCATTGAAAAAATCATGATGGCTTGTCAAATAGCTATTTTAAAGGAGCACACTTTTTCGAAGGGAAAACACATAATTATTGTTTCTCTTGTACCAGCACTAGAGGCAGCCAGAAAGGCCAATATACCTGAGGCTCACCCCTACACTGGAGATTGGTACCGTGAGCCTCTTCTTTAAGTGAAATGGATGTGAAGTTTCAGTATGATCCCTGTTAGACTTGGCATCTTTTGGCGTGTTTCCCCTGACTTTTTGCTTTCTAACCTCCCGTTTTTGACTCTGTTTTTGCTGGTGTAATGATTCTGCGCACTTTCCTCACTGCTGTCCAGTGGGAAAGTGCAAGTGCTCCTGTATAAAATGTGTTATGGATTGGTGTTTCCATGATTGGCCTACTTGATTTATGTGTCAGTCCCTTGTAAAGTGCACTGAGAGTGCCAGGGCCTATAGATCAAATGCTGTTGGTGGGCTGCAGCACTGGATTGTGCCACCCACGCAAACAGCCCGTAAAGTGTAACTCTGGTCTGCCATTGCAGAGCCTGTGCGCAGCCTGGGGCTGCCATGTCGTCTTGGCAAGTGCACAAACTTGCAAGTCCCTAAACCTTCCCTTTTCTACATGTTAGTCACCCCTAAGGTAGGCCCATGGTACCCCTGTGGGCAGGGTGCATTGTATGTGAGAGGTAGGACATGCCCTGGTGTGTGTGGCATGTCCTGATAGTGAATTACAGCCTACTTCGTTTTTCACTATTGCAAGGCTACCTGTTCCCCATAGGCCAGAATGGGCAGTTTTGATTATTACATCCTATGATCCTAACTGACCCAGGGAACATGGTAGAAATTCGAGTTTAGTATGCCTGAACTCAGAATGATAAAATACATCTTTTAGTGAAGTTGGTTTTAACATTCTGGGTTTGAAAATACCACTTTTAGAAAGTAGGTATTTTCTTGCCTAACCATCCAAGCCTGCCTCTGCTAGGTTGTGTATTCCTTGTCTGGAGTGTGAGTGACAGGGGCTGGGGGATTCCAGGAGACAGGGTGGGTGAGCACAGGGCTGAATAGCAACATCTACATGCAGATGGGTGGGAGGAGTTGCACCTGGGACCTGAATAGGACAGTGCCTTCCCTCCACAATGCTGGCTCCACCTCCTGTGGTGCGTCTGATGTCCCTGGCCTACTCTCTGAAAGGAAAGAAGGAGACTTGTCAACAAAGTGCTCCAGGACTGACCAGAACTGGTTTGGACTAGGCAAAGGCCTCTCTGCCTTCAGAGAACAAAGAGAAATTGAGGATAAAAGGGGGACCCAAACCCCAGAACTTTAGATCTCGCTGGAATCAAGGAACCTGCCAAGACGAAGAGCTGGAAGAGCTGCCAGGAGGAGTACTGCCCCTTTGCTGTGTTGTTGCTTTGTTGGGTTGGCCTGCAGCTGCTGCTTCTGCCTTGGGCAGTGAAAGGACTGGACTGAACTTTCTCTACTTGTGCTGAGTATCTCCAAGGGCCTGAACCGAGCTGGCCTCCTGTTAAGAAGTCTCAGGGACTGCAAAGACTTCACCAACCTCTGGGTACCACTCCTGGAACTGCTGTTTCAGTTGCCACAGAGAAGAGGGAACCGCGACCGACTCTGTCAACCGACTCCGTCGCTGGCCTTGTGTCCTGAAGGCACCGCAAGCCGCACCGACTCGCCCTGCACCGTAAGCCTTGGTCTCACCGACTCCGTCACCGAGCCGCTGCCTGCCCCGCATCGAGTGACACCGCGACCTGCATCGCCTCGCTTCACCTCGCTGGCCTGGGCTCACCGACACGGTCGCTGCTGGCTCGACACCCGTGACCGACTCGTCACGCACAGCTGTCCGTCTCGACCAGTGCCAATTCCCGCCAACCGGCTCTGTCACCCGCACTGCAACCTGCCAGCACCGCATCGAGCACCGACTCGCCCTGCACCGCCAGCGTTGGTCTCACCGACGCCGTCTGCACGATCGTAACCGAGCCGCTGCTCGCACCGCATCGAGGGACACCGCACCTTGCACCGCTCCATTTTGCATCGCGACCGCGATGGATGCTAAGACCGACTCGTACGCCTGTGTGAGCCGCACTAAGAAAGGTACTGTGAACGAATCTGTCCCGCTGTTGCTGGCCTGTACCGACGCGGTCAGCGGGAACTGCGAGACTCTGTTGTTTTCAGCATCGCGGTAGGCTCGGACCGAGCTACCGACTCGTACGAACTGTATTTTTCAACATATTTTGCAACTTAAAGACAGTTTGAGAAGTAACTATTTTTGAAGTACTGTATAGTGGATTTTTATCGTATTTGGTCTTGTTTACATATTAAAAAATATTGGATATTTTTCTAAACTGGTGTGGTGTCCGTTTGTAGTGCCTACATTGTATTACTGTTGGTTATGTGCAAATGCTTTACACACTGCCTCTAGAATAAGCCTGACTGCTCGTGCCAAGCTACCAAGGGGGTGAGCAGGGGTTATTTTAGGAGTGTAACTCCCTTATCCTGACTAGAGTGGTGGTTTCTGCCTGGCTTTGGCACATGCCCTAGCCTACCAAAAATCCCATTTCTAACATTGGTTGGCAGCGGTGAGGATAGGACTTGTGTTTGCACTTGACTTACAGTGATTGGTGTGCACTACTACCATATCGCAGACCATTATGTACCACATACAGGGTCTTTTTCTTTTTGGCCTATTTTTGATCTTGCCAGTTTGAACTTGCTACTTCAACATGCCTGAATCTATAGTATCATCAATTGCATCAGTAGAAATTGCCTTTGAGGAGGATCGATTGGAAGCCTACCATGTCAAGGAGTTAAAATCGATTTGCAAGAACCTAAAAGTCCAGGTCAGAGGCCTCACCAGGAAGGATGAGCTACAAAAGGCACTGAGGGCCTGGGTAGCAGCCAGAGGTGCCAGTGGGCAAGCTGGTGATCTCACTGGAGAGGTGGAGGAGCCTGTTCCTAGGGTGGATGTGCTTTTGGGAGGGGGGGAGCCCTCCAGGCCAGGCAGCAGTAGCTTGTCCCCAGAGGAGCTGGAGGACAGGCGGGAAGTAAGGAGGTTTGAGTTGGAGAAACTCAGAATAGAAAGTGAGAGGGAAGAAAAAAGAATAGCCATGGAGGAAAGGAAGATGGTACTAGATCATGAGAGAATGATTAAGGAGCTGGAGCTAAAAAGTAGAACCGGCTCAGATGGTGGCAGCAATTCTTCAGCACACACAGACAGGATTGTACACATCCCCAAGAATGTAGGTAAAGAGTACAAAAAGGGTGATGACATACAAAGGTGGTTTCAAGGGTACGAGTCGTCCATTCATATGAATGGGGTCCCTGAGAGGAACTGGGGAGCGGGGTTGTGGCCTCTCTTTCCAGAGGAAGCTAGGGATACTCTGATAGCTTTGGGTAAGGGGCAGGACCTCACCTATGCTGACATGAAAGACGCTCTCCTCACTAGATATGGGCTCACTCCTGAGAAGTACAGGGATCAGTTTAGGTCCAGTAAAAAGTCTGAGGCCAACACTTGGTTGGAATGTGTGGATATGTTCTGTAGGTCGCTGGATGGTTGGGTGAAGGGCAGTAATGTAACAGATTTTCAGGGGCTCTACAATTTGATTGCATGGGAGCACTTGTCTAGTCTATGTTTTGCAGATCTGCGCCAGCACCTAGTTGATAGTAAGCTAACTGACCCCAGGAAGCTTGCTATGGAGGCGGACCGCTGGGTGAGTACCAGGGTCCACAAGAAAGCGTTTGGGGTAGACTCAGCCAAAGGTGGGCAGGGTCCCCAGCAGAAAAGTGGGGGGGACAAGGGTAAAGCACAGGAGTTCTCTAAAGGGCCCCAAACTAGTACCCAGGGTAAAGGTTCCCAGCCCCCCGGTGATAAGAAGAAAGGGGTCTCTACAGGGAAGCCTGTTGAGACCGGCCCCCACAAGTGTTATGCATGTGACCAGGTAGGTCACTTCAAGGGGGACCCCAAGTGCCCAAAGGGGACACAGCCACCCACCGGTGGACAGTCCAAAGTGTTGGCTAGTGTAGCGCTTGGGGAGGAGGGGTGCCCACAGGAGGGTGGGGATCCCACAGAAATGACCCTCGTCTCACTAGGGGACAGTGAGATGGTCCCAGGAAACCAGGTGCCCCCTAACACAAAGAAATATAGCACCTGGGTGACCATCAATGGGAACAGGGTAGAGGCTCTCAGAGATACTGGAGCCAGTGTGACCTCAGTCCGGTGTCACCTGGTCTCTGAGAAGCAGGTAGTCCCAGGGGCATTCCACCAAGTAGTTGCTGTAGACAACTCTGAGCGCCAGTGTATGGTGGCGCAGGTTCCCTTTGAATGGGGGGTCTCAGGTCCCTTGAGGGTGGTTGTGAGCCCTACCATGCCTGTAGATTGTCTGCTAGGTAACGACCTGGAGCAGTCCTTATGGAAGGATGTTGAGCTCAGGTCTCACTTGGAGATGCTTGGGTTGCCAGAGTGGGCTTGCGTGTCTACTCGGTCAATGGCAGCCAGAAAGGGTGATCAAGAGGACTTGGAGCCTGGAACAATGGCCCAAGTCCCTGCCAAGAGGAAGGGCAGGGGCGCGGGAAACCGGCCCCCGAAGTTCCCATGGACCGGGAGGAGGCGGACCTCAAGGGGGACGCCCCGGTGCCTACAGGGGAGCAGGTAGCCGAACTGGGAGACATCTCTGAGCTGACCCATTGGCAGCAAGAAGGGGGTCCCACCAGGGAGGAGTTCTGCAGGGAGCAGAACGAGTGCCCTACTCTGGAGGGTCTGCGGTGGCAGGCTGCAGACCAGGCAGCTGGTAATCAGTCTGGGTCACATCTGATCTACTGGGAGAATGGTCTCCTATACAGTGAGCCTAAGGTTGCTGAGCCTGGGTCAGCCTGTGTGCTGGTGGTACCCCAGCGCTTCAGGACCTTCCTACTGGGTCTGGCTCATGACGTGCCTTTGGCAGGACATTTGGGGCAGGACAAGACCTTTGACAGGCTTGTCACCCACTTCTTTGGCCCCAAATGCGAAGGCAGTCGGATGCACACTGTAGGTCTTGCCAAACTTGCCAGGCAAGTGGTAAGAGTGGGAGGAAGGTCAAAGCTCCTCTCCAACTTTTTCCTGTTGTTGGAACACCCTTTGAAAGGGTAGGGATGGATATTGTGGGGCCACTGGATCCCAAGACAGCCATGGGCAACAGGTACATCCTGGTCTTGGTGGACCATGCCACCCGGTACCCTGAGGCAATCCCTCTCCGAACAACGACGGCACCAGTGGTGGGCCAGGCGTTAATGGGGATCTTTTCCCGTGTGGGATTCCCCAGAGAGGTGGTTTCTGATAGGGGGACCAATTTCATATCCAAGTATATGACATCCCTGTGGAAGGAGTGCGGTGTAACCTACAAGTTCACCACTCCTTACCACCCCCAAGGAAAAGGTCTGGTGGAGAGATTCAACCAGACCTTGAAGGGCATGATCAAGGGTCTAACAGAACCCATGAGGCGTAAGTGGGACGTCCTCTTGCCATGCCTGCTCTTTGCATACAGGGAGGTGCCTCAGAAGTCTCTTGGGTACAGCCCCTTTGAGCTCCTGTATGGCCACCCTGTCAGAGGACCTCTGAGTTTGGTAAAGGAAGGCTGGGAGGCAGCTCCCAGGAAAACTCCCCAGGATGTGTTTAGTTACATGCTGGCCTTTAGAAACCAAACTGCCCACTTCAGTAAACTCGCTCAGGCGAACCTAGAAGCAAGCCAGGAAGAAATGAAGAGGTGGTATGACCAGAATGCCACTCTGGTCGAATTTCAACCTGGGCAAAAAGTGTGGGTCATGGCCCCAGTGGAACCTTGTGCCTTGCAGGACAAGTGGACTGGGCCATATGAGGTGGTGGAGCGCAAAAGTGACGTCACCTACCTGGTGGATTTGCAGGCTCCAAGGAACCCTTTGAGGGTCCTTCACGTGAACCGCCTCAAGCCCCACTTCGAGAGGTCCGAAGTGAGTATGCTCTTGGTGACAGATGATGGGGTGGAAGAGGAGAGTGAGCTTCTCCCTGACCTCCTGTCTACCAAGGAGCATGATGGGTCAGTGGAGGGTGTGATCCTCTCCCCTACTCTGACTCAGGAGCAGCAGGGGGACTGTCACCAGTTGTTGGGACAGTTCGCCCCACTGTTCTCTCTGACCCCGGTGTTACTCACTGGTGTACCCATGACGTGGACACTGGTGACAGCCCTCCTGTGAAGCACAAGATTTACAGGTTGACTGACCGGGTCAGGGCCAGCATCAAGGAGGAGGTCTCTAAGATGTTGACATTAGGGGTGATTGAGCCCTCCAACAGTCCTTGGGCCAGCCCAGTGGTCTTGGTCCCAAAGGCTGCTGCGCCCTGTGCCACTCCAGAACTCCGGTTTTGTGTGGACTACCGTGGGCTCAATGCCATCACCAGGACTGACGCGCACCCCATCCCCAGAGCTGATGAGCTCATTGATCGGTTGGGAGCTGCCCGGTTCCTCAGCACGTTTGATTTAACGTCTGGGTACTGGCAGATTGCCTTAACCGATGGGGCCAAGGAGAGATCCACATTCTCAACCCCAGAAGGTCATTACCAGTTTCGCGTGATGCCCTTTGGGTTGAAGAATGCCCCTGCCACCTTTCAGAGGTTGGTCAATCAGGTGTTGGCTGGACTGGAGGATTTCAGTGCCGCCTACCTGGATGACATTGCTGTGTTCAGTCCCAGCTGGGAAGAACATTTACAGCACCTTGAGAAAGTGTTGAGGGCTCTGCAAGGTGCAGGCCTCACAATCAAGGCCAGTAAGTGCCAGATCGGGCAGGGTTCTGTGGTGTACTTGGGACACCAGGTAGGAAGAGGCCAGGTGGCGCTCCTACAACCCAAGATTGACACCATTCTGGCTTGGGAACCCCCCAAGACCCAGACAGAGGTGAGGGCCTTTTTAGGACTCACCGGCTACTATAGGAGATTTGTTAAGGGCTATGGCACCATTGTCGCCCCCTTAACAGAGCTGACTTCCAAGAAGCAGCCCAGGAAGGTGATCTGGACTGAGTCTTGCCAGAAAGCTTTTGATGCCCTGAAGGCAGCCATGTGCACGGCGCCCGTGCTCAAGGCACCTGACTTCTCCAAGGAATTCGTCGTGCAGACTGACGCTTCAGAGCATGGTGTGGGAGCGGTGCTCTCACAACTGAACGAAGAGGGCCTGGATCAACCTGTAGTCTTCCTTAGCAGGAGAATACTCCCCTGGGAACAGAGGTGGAGTGCCATAGAAAGGGAAGCGTTTGCTGTGGTCTGGGCACTGAAGAAGCTGAGACCATACCTGTTTGGGACTCACTTCCGGGTTCAGACAGACCACAGGCCCCTCAGATGGTTGATGCAAATGAGGGGTGAGAATCCAAAACTGCTGAGGTGGTCCATCTCCCTACAGGGAATGGACTTTACGGTGGAACACCGCCCTGGTACAGAACACGCCAACGCAGATGGACTGTCCAGGTTCTTCCGCCTTAGTGAAGAGAACTCCAATGGGGTTGGGTAGTTCTCCCTACTTTCAGCTGGAGGGGACATGTGTTAGACTTGGCATCTTTTGGCGTGTTTCCCCTGACTTTTTGCTTTCTAACCTCCCGTTTTTGACTCTGTTTTTGCTGGTGTAATGATTCTGCACACTTTCCTCACTGCTGTCCAGTGGTAAAGTGCAAGTGCTCCTGTATAAAATGTGTATGGATTGGTATTTCCGTGATTGGCCTATTTGATCTATGTGTCAGTCCCTAGTAAAGTGCACTGCGAGTGCCAGGGCCTATAGATCAAATGCTGTTGGTGTGCTGCAGCACTGGATTGTGCCACCCACGCAAACAGCCCGTAAAGTGTAACTCTGGCCTGCCATTGCAGAGCCTGTGCGCAGCCTGGGGCTGCCATGTCGACTTCGCAAGTGCACACACTTGCAAGTCCCTAAACCTTCCCTTTTCTACATGTTAGTCACCCCTAAGGTAGGCCCAAGGTACCCCTGTGGGCAGGGTGCATTGTATGTGAGAGGTAGGACATGCCCTTGTGTGTGTGGCATGTCCTGATAGTGAATTACAGCCTACTTCGTTTTTCACTATTGCAAGGCTACCTGATCCCCATAGGCCAGAATGGGCAGTTTTGATTATTACATCCTATGATCCTAACTGACCCAGGGAACATGGTAGAAATGCGAGTTTAGTATGCCTGAACTCAGAATGATAAAATGCATCTTTTAGTGAAGTTGGTTTTAACATTCTGGGTTTGAAAATACCACTTTTAGAAAGTAGGTATTTTCTTGCCTAACCATCCAAGCCTGCCTCTGCTAGGTTGTGTAGTCCTTGTCTGGAGTGTGAGTGACAGGGGCTGGGGGATTCCAGGAGACAGGGTGGGTCAGCACAGGGCTGAATAGCAACATCTACATGCAGATGGGTGGGAGGAGTTGCACCTGGGACCTGAATAGGACAGTGCCTTCCCTCCACAATGCTGGCTCCACCTCCTGTGGTGCGTCTGATGTCCCTGGCCTACTCTCTGAAAGGAAAGAAGGAGACTTGTCAACAAAGTGCTCCAGGACTGACAAGAACTGGTTTGGACTAGGCAAAGGCCTCTCTGCCTTCAGAGAACAAAGAGAAATTGAGGATAAAAGGGGGACCCAAACCCCAGAACTTTAGATCTCGCTGGAATCAAGGAACCTGCCAAGACGAAGAGCTGGAAGAGCTGCCAGGAGGAGTACTGCCCCTTTGCTGTGTTGTTGCTTTGTTGGGTTGGCCTGCAGCTGCTGCTTCTGCCTTGGGCAGTGAAAGGACTGGACTGAACTTTCTCTACTTGTGCTGAGTATCTCCAAGGGCCTGAACCGAGCTGGCCTCCTGTTAAGAAGTCTCAGGGACTGCAAAGACTTCACCAACCTCTGGGTACCGCTCCTGGAACTGCTGTTTCAGTTGCCACAGAGAAGAGGGAACTGCGACCGACTCTGTCAACCGACTCCGTCGCTGGCCTTGTGTCCTGAAGGCACCGCAAGCCGCACCGACTCGCCCTGCACCGTAAGCCTTGGTCTCACCGACTCTGTCACCGAGCCGCTGCCTGCACCGCATCGCGAGACACCGCGACCTGCATCGCCTCGCTTCACCTCGCTGGCCTGGGCTCACCGACACGGTCGCTGCTGGCTTGACACCCGTGACCGACTCGTCACGCACAGTTGTCCGGCTCGACCAGCGCCAATTCCCGCCAACCGGCTCTGTCACCCGCACCGCAACCTGCCAGCACCGCATCGAGCACCGACTCGCCCTGCACCGCCAGCCTTGGTCTCACCGACGCCGTCTGCACGATCGTCACCGAGCCGCTGCTCGCACCGCATCGAGGGACACCGCACCTTGCACCGCTCCATTTTGCATCGCGACCGCGACGGATGCCAAGACTGACTCGCACACCTGTGTGAGCCGCACTAAGAAAGGTACTGTGAACGAATCTGTCCCGCTGTTGCTGGCCCGTACCGATGCAGTCAGCGGGAACTGCGAGACTCTGTGGTTTTCAGCATCGCGGTATGCTCGGACCGAGCTACCGACTCGTACGAACTGTATTTTTCAACGTATTTTGCAACTTAAAGACAGTTTGAGAAGTAACTATTTTTGAAGTACTGTATAGTGGATTTTTATCGTATTTGGTCTTGTTTACATATATAAAAATATTGGATATTTTTCTAAACTGGTGTGGTGTCCGTTTGTAGTGCCTACATTGTATTACTGTTGGTTATGTGCAAATGCTTTACACACTGCCTCTAGAATAAGCCTGACTGCTCGTGCCAAGCTACTAAGGGGGTGAGCAGGGGTTATTTTAGGAGTGTAACTCCCTTATCCTGACTAGAGTGGTGGTTTCTGCCTGGCTTTGGCACATGCCCTAGCCTACCAAAAATCCCATTTCTAACAATCCCTCTCTTGATACACAAGCTTTTCTCCATTACAAACAGGATGTTGTTCGGGCTCCAGCCTCTTTTCCCAGTGAGCCTCACCAGGGCCTCTTCTATACAGATGGCTCTGTCCAACCTGTGGTAGGAACAAAATATAAGTATTCCGCAGCCTGTGCAGCAGTACAAGATTAGTGAAGGATGGTGAATTCATTCCACAATGCATCCACACTAAAATTTAGGTGACAGTACAGCACAGCATGCAGAATTACATGCCCTGTTACTTGCATTGCAAAAGGCAAATTCATCATTTCTCACAACTATTGTGCTTGATTCATCCTTCTGTGTGCAAGGTTACAATGTCGATTTGCTGCATTGGCAGTTGAATGGATTCAAGGATTGAAAGGGAACACCTATAAAGAATAAACAGATTTGGGGAAAGGTAGCTGTCTTATGAGACAATCTTCCATTGATCCATGTGAGGCACACTTTCGGTCATCAGCGCGATGGCATTCACACCAAAGGAAACTGTGCAACTGCCCTGGAGGCAAAGGCTGCCATTCAGACTGTCAGAATAGTAGTCCTAACCAGATCTCAAACAAAGATCAAAACAGATATTTTAAGAGTCATATATTCAAACGAGCAAGGTGGGAAACATCCTGCAGGGTTTCCTTCCAAATACTGCTGCACCCTTAATTCAAATAACATTCCTGAAGTCATTGTACCAGGAGCGGTAGACAGAATAATATCTAATAGTCTGACTAGATTGAAATTAATCAAAGAAGCCCATGAGGAGTTGGCATCTGCTCATGCAGGAATTAACACAACCGTAGCAATGCTACAGCAACACTAGTGGTGGCCTAGTTTATGTAAACAGACTAGGTACTATGGGGGTCATTAGGATGGTGGACGGACTGGAGTCGGTCCGCCATCGTGGTGGAGACCGGGACCGTCCCCCATACATGCGGCGGTCCTGCACACCAAATCAGGATGCGACTACCACCATGGCGGTCGTATCCTGCCATTTAACATTGCGGCGGGTGCTGCTGACTGCAGCACCCGCCGCGATGCCAAAAAGGCAGGATGTGCATTTCACTGCACTACGTGGCAGGCACCACACGGTGCCTGCCATGTGGTGCTGTGAAATGTAGGGGGGTACCATGGGTACCCCCCAGTGCACCCACACCTCCCCCAACACAAGGCGGGCCCAGAACGGGCCCCCGTAACTAATCCCCACCAGCCTTTCCATGGCGGTATTGCCACCATGGAAAGGCCAGTTGAAGCGAGCATCATGATTTGGTGGACGGTGCCTTCTAGTCACCGCCACCATTTAATGGTCACAGGACCGTTCGCCAGGCAATCTGTATGATTGCTTTTGGCAGACCAGTGGCGGACGGTCTTTGCGTCCGCCACTTTCCGAGCGCGATTCCCTCCGCCATCGTAATGTGGCGGGGAAATATCGTGGTACGATTGCGGAAGGACCGCCACCGCATGGCTGGCGGTGACGGGCCTTCCGCAATTGTAATCGGCCCATTTGTTAGCAGAATAAACCCTTCAATGTTGATTCCCTTCGTGATTTCAAACGTCCCCTTATGGGTGATTTTTATTTGGATCACATCAGTCCCCTCCACTCAGCCAACCGATATAAGTACATTTTGGTGGCTATTGATTCATGTTCTCAATTCCTATGGGTTTTGCCACAGAGAAATGCTAGCGCTTCAGCAGTAGTAAAAGATTTGTGGTGCCTAGTGGCAATGGGGGCAGTTCATTCATTTCATTCAGATAACGGTCCTGAGTTCACCTCTAAGGCTTACAGGGATTCAATGGCTGTTCTGGGAGTTTGTCTGCAATTCAGCAACCTGCTCAAAGCTGAATCAAACAGTGTTATAGAGCGTGTCAATGGCATGATTTAACAAGCTTTGACTACCAGGATGCTAAGTTCAGGCCTTAGTTGGTACCATAACCTGTATGGAGCTCAGAGAGCATTAAATAACTTGCCTAGAAGAGTATTAGAAGGACGCACTCCATACTAGGTTCTTTTCGGAGTTCCTAAGTATGTGCCTGGCTTAGATAATTCTAGGAAGGTGGTGGATGAAGATACAATTGACTTGGAGAAACATTTGAATGTTTTGCAGAGTATCCAAGAAGTCAGAGACAAGCTGTCAAACACAAACCACTCTGACTCCACCACCTGTGAAGAAAAATTCATCACTGCTGCCGATGGGTGGGCCCCCAAAGTTGGGGACGTAGTTCGGGAGAAAATCCATGACAAACAAGCTTTTGAACCATCCTACACACCACCCATCACTGTTCTAGGGTAAATGGCAACCAAACTGTAATTCTGCCTCCTCTGCCTGGTTTAAGGAGAAACAGACAGGCGTCTATTGACTACATTAAAAAGCACAATGTGGCTAGTCTTCTACAGCTGACCACCGCAGACACCAAGAAGGCTTCAGAGTACTGCTTCCCAGCCTCTTCCACTCTGAATACCTCACTCCCTGAACAAAGCAGTAACATTTCTAGCTCGAGTTCACAGCTGGGGATAGTTGAACCTGACACTCTACACATAAAATTAAGTGCAACAAACACAGCTGATTCCGCTAATATGACAGTGGTTATTATTGACCAACATAATTCCATAGTTTACTATTAAATTCCACCTGATGCTACATCATTTGAACTTGTACCCGTTTGAGTGCCTCAAGAGACCAACTGGATATTTCACATGAGACTTTTCAACCCCTTCTACCATCATTCACTGCCAGAGACTGCTTCATGCTTGTCAATGGTTTCGTGACATATATTTGATTCCAGCATGGTCCTATGTCTGGATCAACTTGGTAATGTTTTTTTCATTATGTGATTGTCAATGGTACTCGTCGTTCTACTGCTACTGAATGGAAATTTTGTCCCTGCAAGAACATTTGCCTCACGAACAAAAGGCACACTCCTCATCCCACAGAGCCTGAATAGGTCTCTATGCTGCTCTATGCTGCAAATATTTCAGGTTATGCCCAAGGGCATAGGAAAGGAAAAAGATCTGTGCCAGAATATGGGACTCACTGAGATATTGCAAGCGCCTTATGTGCTAAAAGTTTCAATAAATGATGTTATACTACCTGGTTCGATTTCAGATGATTTGGCATTCAGGGCCAGATGTACGATGGTTTTTTGCGGTCGCAAAGGGGTTTTAGGCCCATTTGTTACCGCAAAAAATGTGTGGCCCATGTACCAACCCTATTTTGAAAAATAGGGTTAGCGACTTGCTATTAGGAAGGGGCGTTCCAAGGGCATCCCTTCCTAATAGCGACTCCAAAACCAATGTATGAATGTTTTGCGACCGCAATTGCGGTTGCAAAACACTCGCAGTTTACCACCCTTCTCAGAAGGGTGGTAAGTAACCCTGGGCAAAGCACTACGCTACACTCGCGTAGTTTGCGAAGTTTGCGCTACTTCGCACTACGCGAATTGCACATAGCACAGTGCAAACACGCGTAGCGTAGCGGTAATTTTTTGCTTGCTCGCGGTCCTCAACGTCAAGTTGGCCGCCACGAGCAAGCAAAATGACATCCCGGCGAGACTTTTTCCTCGTTCGCGATCAGCAACATCAAGTTGCCGATCGCGAGCGTGGAAAATAAACCTCCCGGCGAGATTCTCAACGCGGGGAGGTCAAGTTTCTCATTGCGAGTGGTCGCGTATGCTCGCGATGAGAAACTACCAGTCCGCGTGGAGCAAGCTGCCGCTCGAGTAAAAATCTACTCGAGCAGCAGTAAAAGACAGCTCGCACTGTGCAAGATGCCGTTTTCAATGATTGCACAGTGCGGACAAGCATCCGGCACTGTGCAATCATCGCGAACAGCGCACTACGCAGTTCGCGTAGTGCTACGCGTAGCTCACGTAGTGTGAAGTGCACTTCGCGTAGCTTCGCATAGTGCTACTTCGCGAACTACGCCCAGGGTTAGTGGTAAGGCACTCGCAAATGGGAAGGGGTCCCCAGGGGACCACTTACCCTTTGGGAATGCATGGGCAATTATTTTTTAAGGGCAGGCAGTGGTCACAGGGACCACTGCCTTCCCTTAAAAAATGAAACTTAAAAGTTTCATTTTTATTTTTTAAATGCATGCAGTTTTCCTTTAATTTCCTTTATTTAAAAGCAGTCCCAGACATGGTGGTCTGCTGACCCCAGCAGACCACCATCCCTGGGAGTGCTAGCCATTCCCAATGGGGTCGCTAATTGCGACTGCCTCGTTAATATTCATGAGGCATGCAATTTGCGACCCCATTGGGAATCGCAAACAGTGTCTCAGAAACTGTTGTACATAGCATTTTACGACTCGCAAATTGCAACTCGCAATTTGTCGCAATTTGCAAGTCTCAAAATGCTATGGTCGTACATCTGGCCCCAAATGTTTTGGTTTCTGACACTGAGGTCTCAACTGTGCATACTGTCTTCTTTCCTCAGTTTCCTGCCTCAACTTTCTCCTTCTGGTCAAATTCAGCCAAGGTAGCTCTCAGTGACATGTTGTAATTTCCCCTCCTGAAAGCAAAATGGTATCCATCCACAAAGGCAGGGTCTTTTTTCTATCAAAAGGAACTAATTGTTGAACCTGAAGAATATTGATGATCTTAACTAAGGAGATTTTTAGTTTCTTCACAACTTTGTGACTCTGTGGACTGGAATTTTAATTTAATGAACTCATACCAGCAATGTCTACATCAGCAAGTGATGCATCTATCTGGGACTTCTTGTTTGCAGCTCCCAGATTTACTGTTTTGAGTCTTTGGATCACATGCATTTTGAACAAGAATTTCCAAAGATTAAATGGGGGTAGATTGGGGTGAAGTGGAGTAGATTGGGGTGGAGTGAGGTAGATTGGAATGGGGTAGATTGGAGTGGGGTAGATCAGGGTAGAGTGGAGTGGGATATATTGGGTTAGGTTGGAGTGCAGTGGGGAAGACTGGGGAAGAGTGAAGTGCCATGGATTGAGGTAGATTGGAGTAGAGTGGGATAGATTGGAGTGGGTAGATTTGAGTGGAGTTGGGTAGATAGGAATACATGGTGGTAAATTGCAGGAGAGTAGGGTAGATTAGGGTGGAGTGGGCTAGATTAGAATGGTATAGCTTGGATGGATTATGGTAGGGTAGATTGGAATGAATTAGGGTAGATTGGAATAAATTGGGGTAGATTGGAGTGGAGGGGGGTAGATTGGAATGAGATCGATAGGAGTGGGGTAGTTTGGGGTAGAGTAAATTAGTAGAGTAGATTGGGGTAGATTGGAATGGGTATTCTAACGACCCAACCGCAGCCATGGAACCACCTCCACTTCCAGATCCACTTCCGGATCCGGACAAACCCCAACACCACCCTCCGCGGCCCCCTCGTCTACAGGCCCCCTGGCCCCTGACCCCCCTTCACCGACACCATCGTAGACCTCACCGCACCCCAGGCTCTCGCATCCACCAACTACATCCTACTCGGAGACCTCAACTTCCACCTGGGCAACCCCAGTGCCAGAACACTGCCTCCCTCCTGGAGAACCAGGCCAACATCAGACCTGAGCAGCTAGTTACTGCACTGAACCACACAGCCAGACACGCTCGAACTGCCTTCTCCACCAGCGGGAACATCAACTACAGCCACACCACTGAACTCTCCTGGACCGACCATCGCTGCATGCATCTCACCTTCACCACACCCACCGTATACCACCGTCATCATCGCCCCCCCCGCATCGCAGCTGGATCAAGACCACTGAAGAACTTCTCATCAACTCCCTCAGCACAACCACTCTGCCAACGCCTATGGACGCTAACACCGTAGCACGCAACCTCCACCAATGGATCTCCAACTGCGCCGATACCCTAGCACCCCTTAAAAAAAGACCAGGCAAACAACACTCCAAGAAGGCCAGCTGGTTCACTCCTGCCCTCCATGAGTTCAGACACACCTGCAGATGTCTCGAGAAGAGATGGAGGAACAACAAAACCCCATGAAATCATGCAACCTTCAAATCTGCCGTTAACGCACACCGCCTCCTCCTGAAAACCACTAAGAAAATGGCCCTCCAAGACAGAATCAATGCCAACGCACACAATAGCAAAGAACTCTTGGCCATCGTCAAGGAGTTCGCCAGGCCAAATAGCAAGACCACAGACATGCCCCCTCCCAAGACCTTTGCAACAAACTCACCACCTTCTTTCGCCACACGATCAGGGAGATCTACGACAGCTTCAACACCCTAGACTGGCCACCACACCCACCACCATCGCACACAACCAAGCCGCACCCCAACCGAGCGTGCTCTGCTGGACCCCACTCACAACAGACGACATGCTCAAGACCTTCCACAAAGCAGCCGCCGTCATCGCCCCCCAGCTTCGCCGCACCATAAACTGCTCCATCAAAACGGCCACCTTCCCCGATGACTGGAAACATGCCGAGATCAACCCCATGCTGAAGAAGCCATCCTCCGACCCGACAGACCTCAAGAACTTCAGACTGATCTCCCTCCTCCCCTTCCCAGCCAAGGTCATTGAGAAGGCCATCAATGCCGGACTCTCGAGTTCATTGGAGTGAACCACGTCCTGGACAACTCCCAATCTGGCTTCCGAAGCAACCACAGCACAGAGACTGAATTCCTAGCCGCCACAGACGACATCCGCTCCCTCCTCGACTAGGGTGAGACCGTAGCCCTCATCCTGCTAGACCTCTCAGCTGCCTTTGACACCCACTGCACCCTAACCACAAGACTCCACGACGTCGCCATCCACGACAAGGCTTTGGACTGGATCCACTCCTTCCTCACCGGCTGGACCCAGCGAGTCAGACTACCACCGTTCCTTCCAGAACCCACGGAGATCAGCTGTGGAGTTCCCCAGGGTTCCTCCCTGAGACCCTCCCTCTTCAACGTCTACATGGCCCCCCTCGCAGTCATCGTCAGAAGCCACGGACTTAACATTGTCTCCTAAGCTGATGACACCCAACTGATCCTCTCCATCACCAACGAACCCACAACCACCAGAACCAACTTCCACAGTGGAATAAAGGCTGTTGCTACCTGGATGAAAGACAGCTGCTTCAAGCTCAACTCGGACTAGACCAAAGGACTCATCCTGGGACCCGCCCCTTCAGCCTTCGATGATTCCTGGTGGCCAGCCACTATGGGATCTCCCCCCACCCCGACGGACCACACACGAAACCTCTGATTCATACTGGACTCATCACTTACTATGAACCACCAAATCAACGCAGTGTCCTCAGCCTGCTTTCACACGCTCCACCTGCCTCGAAAGACATGCAGAGGGATCCCCAAAGAATCCATAAAGACAGTCACCCACGCACTCATCACTAGCAGACTGGACTACGGCACCCACGCATTATACGCCGGCATCACCCAGAAACAGCTCAAGAAACTACAGAACGTCCAAAACACCACAGCCAGACTGGTCCTCGACATCCTCCACCACAGCCACATCATGCAACACCTCCGACAACTCCACTGGATCTCGGTCAACAAGAGAGTCCCTTTCAAGCTCCTCACTCATGCCTACAAAGCTCTACACAACGAAGGACCAGCATACCTGAACCACCGCCTCACATTCCATGTACCCGCCAGACAACTCCGATCCTCCCAACTCGCCTCCGTCCCCAGGATCCACAAGACCAGAACCGTAGGAAAGTCATTCTCCTACCTTGCAACCAAGACCTGGAACATCCTGCCCCTGCACCTCAGGCAATCCGTGTCGCTGACCCAATTCCGGAAGGACCTCAAGACCTGGCTCTTCAAATGATCCTCCACCCAGTCCGACTAGCAGCTCCCCTCCCCCAGCGACTTGAGACCCTCACGGGTGAGTAACCGCGCTTTACAAATCCCTGATTGATTGATTGTAGATTTGGTTAGGGTGGGGAAGTTTGGAGTGGAGTGGATGGGAGTGGAGTGGAGTAGATTGGGGTAAATTGAAGTGGGGCAGACTGAATGGGGTAGATTGGAGTAGGGTAGTTTGGGATGGAGTGGGGTAGGGTATATTGGAGTGGGAAGGAGAGGAGTGGATTGGGGTGAGTGGGGTAGGTTTGGGTGGCATGTGGTAGATTGGAGTGAAGTGGAGTTTATCAGATTGAGCAGAGTGGAATGGAGTGTGGTAGATTGGGGTAGAGTGGAGTAGGGTACATTGAGCATATTGGAGTGGATGGATTCCAGTGGGGTAGATTGGGGTAGAGTTGAGTTGGATAGATTGGCGTGGAGTCAAGATTGGAGTGGAGTGGTATAGATTGGGGAAGAGTGTTGTGGGATAAATTGGAGTGGAGTGTAGTGGGGCAGATTAGGGTGGAATGGGGTTAGGTTATATTGGGTTGATCAGAGCAGGGTATGTTGGAATAGATTGGGGTAGATTGGAGTGGGGTAGATTGAAGAGGGATGATTGGAGTGGGGTTGTTTGTAGTGGGGTATATTGGAGTGGAGTGGGTAGATTGGAGTGGAGTGGGGTGGGGCAGATTTGAGTAGGGTGGATTGGGGTGAAGTGGGTTATATTGGAGTGGATTAGGGTAGAGTTGACTGGAGTGTGGTAGATTGGAGTGGGGTTAATCGGATGAAGTAGAGTGGGGTATATTTGGGTAGAGTGGAGTGTGGTAGAGTAGAGTGGGGTAGATTAGAGTGGAGTGGGATAGATTGGGTGGATTGGAGTGTGATAGATTGGAGTGGGGTAGATTGTGGTAGATTGGATTGGAGTAGACTGAAGTAGGGTAGATTGTGGTGAAGTGGGACTCACTGGAGTGGAATGGGGTAGATTAGAGTGAAGAGGAGTTGGATGTATTGCAGTGGAACTTGTAGTGGAGTGGGGTAAAATTGAATGGAGTGGGGTGAATTGGACTGGGGTAGATTGTAGTGGAGTGGAGTAGAGTGGAATGGGATAAATTGGGGTGGAGTCAGGTAGATTGAAGTCGAGTGGGTTGGATTGGGTTACACTAGAGTGGAGTAAATTGGGGCAGATAGGAGTGGAGTGGAGTGGGATAGACTGGGGTAGATTGGAGCAGACTGGGGTAGATTTGAGTGGAGTGTGGTAGATTAGTGTGGAGTGGAGTAGATAGGAGTAGGGTGGCATTGTTAGGATTAGATTGAGTGGAGTGGGGTAGATTGGAGTGGAGTAGATTGGAGTGGAGTGGAGTGGAGTGGGGTAAGGTAAGTTAGGTTGGCGTGGAGTGGGGTGGGGTAGACTGGATCATAGTGAAGTGGATTGGGGTAGATTTGAGTGGAGAGGGGTAGATTAATATGGGGTAGATTGGAATTGGGTGGGATAGATTGAGACAGGTAGAGTGGGATGGATAAATTGTGGTGCAGTAGATTGGAGAGAGGTAGAATGGGGTAGAGTAGATTGGGGTAAATTGTAGTGAAGTGGAGGGGGTGGGGTGGGGTAGATTGGAGTGCATTGGAGTGGAGTGGGATAGATTGGAGTTGAGTGGGGTAGATGGGAGAGGGCAGAGTGGAGTGTGGTAAGTGGTGTGGAGTGGAGTGGAATGGAGTGGAGTGGAGGGATGTAGAGTGGAGTGACGTGTTGTGTTGTGGAGTGAGTGACATAGATTGGAGTGGCATGGAGTTGAGTGACATGTTGTGTCATGTCGTAGAGTGTCTTAGAGTGGAGGGGCGTAGAGTTGAGTGGCATGTCATAAATTGGAGTGGAGTGGAGTATCATAGAATGGAGTGGTGTGGCATAGAGTGGAAGGGCATAGAGTGGAGTGGCGTGGCATAATGTGGAGTATGCATGGTATGGTAGCGCACTACCATTACAGATAACATATTTTCAATTTGTGATGATTACATTTGCACTGAAAGGGGTTTTACTGCACACAAACGGTAATGTGTGCGAATGCCATCACCTAGTGTATTGATGTGTTTTGATCGTATTCAAATATTTGATTCCACCATACTTTAGAATTACAAACAGAAGTGCTTCATTTGTTCTAATTCTGATATATTCTGAAACATCAGCACAGTTCTTTTTTTGTGTGCTAGAAAAATAAATATCCTATACCATCTCCTCTGACATGGATATTTAGCAGGATTGTCACATAAATTCTCATACTTTGAAGCCAGAGAAAGAAAAGTAAACACCAAGCTCTCTCAGAAGAGGGTGCTTGACATTTGACTTCTGTCTTTGAATGCACAGCAAATATAACAAGAGAAGAACAAGGTTTAAAGGCCTGTTTACAGAAAGAGAACTAGTGGAAGAATACAGTAAACAAGGTTTGGGAAACGGGAGGGACAAACTCAAGATGGACAGCCTAAAGTAAATAAAGCCAGCAAATAGAAAGCCATAAAATGTGAGTTACAAACTACAAAGTCAATGGTAAGCAACGGGAGGAATGAATTCCTAAGTCAGCTTTCTGATTGTCCCCAAGATGTCTTTAGCAACCCAGACAGCTGGGTTGCTAAATGACCTTTGTGAAGTCATCAACTAGGTAATTTGTGATGTTGTACGCTGCACAGTGGAGTTGTACGAGATGTGATTGGCAGGTTTCAGTGGTTTGTCGTTAATGAGTCAGAATCATAACTTTCTAATATATTTATATATCCTCTCATGTGTTTGGCTTGATGTCAGGTTTCCCAGCTCTCTTCTCAGACAGGGGTGCCAAATAAAAACAAGGGAGCCGACCTGATTGATATGAAAAGATGCTCAGCAACAGAATTACTATAGAGTCCGCACTCCGATGCATTCACCAATGTAATTAATAACTACAATGTCATAACTACAATGTCATGATAATGATGCCTTGACCCATTGCGTTTCGGCCTGTAGTGGCCTTGTTCACTAATACGAGGGGCGCATGCATTTCATCTGGATTGTTCTATGATAGCGATGTATATGGACGTACAGGATTGAGTGTTGACGCCCATACATAGTGAGCGAGGTCCCCGAGGTGGCAATGGACAGCTCATACAGAGCGAGATTAAGTGAAAGGACTAATATACATTTTGAGCCATAGACTTATTGAACTGACATCGCTGTGCTTGCGCACCATTGGCCATATATGCATTGGAGCGTGATCTTATATTACAGCATACAGCTTATATTACTATGTGGAATGCAGGCACGGATGAATTGAAACATCATGACTCTGTAAGTACGATGGCGACTGGATTGACCTATAGTCCTCTCTTTTTTGTCCACAGGTAGTCTACCTGAGGGGACACGCTTCAGATACCTGCATAAAAAGCTGTGGGAATGCATCATGTGGAACTGCTTAATTCAAGGCATTGAGAAAGGCAATCAAACAGATTTGATGACTTCATGCGTGCCCGCGTGTGCCTTTTCTTCCTTGTGGAGTTTGGTTTTGAAATTTATCGTGAGCCCACCCTCACGTATTGACACCCGCCCAGTCAGATTTCGGTGGCTATGATGGAACTGGGAAATGCATTCATATATTATCTACTGGCGGTCGCCAGTAGATAGTTATAGTTAGGACCTATTTTCAATAGGAAATTCACAACATTCTATTTCCAATAACTTTGGCGGCGGTTGATGAATCTTGGCGAAATTTTCAAAACTCGTGGGGCGCTCCGGTCTGCTCCTATCCTAAAAGTTTCGGGGTGATTCGGCAAGCGGGGGCGGAAAAAAAAGGGGGGTCCCAAAACGTGTTTTCCCCATGCAATTTTCCATAGGAAACTTTAGACACGGCTACAGCCCGAACTGCTGAACGGAATTACACCACATTTGGCAAAGAGGTAGTTCTTGGTTCAGAAAGAACCCTTTTGTTAAATGGTGTAAATCCGTTCAGTAGTTGCTGAGAAAATCAAAAGTAAAAACACATATATATCTATGGCCGCGGAGGATCTGCGCACCCTCCCGATCACGAGCTGTATGCTACTTGGCTGTCAACACTCCAAACCAGGTAGTGTTGGCAGCCATCTTGTGCCTCGGTAGAACCGAGGCACAAGAAATCAGAGAAACAAGTGCGCAAAACGCAAAAAGGGGGCAGGGTAGAAACACCCTGACCCCCTAGGCCTGCTCAGGGCCAAAAAAAGCATTTTCTTAAAAAAAACAAATCAGCGGGATGCGCGTAGGATGCGTGGATCCCACCATGAAAGAAAAAAATGTGGCACGGGCTCCCGCGCTTCGTTGTTATTTGGCCCCCGGGTGGGCCAAGTCCCGGGGGCATGCGGGGTTAATCAAAAAATTGTGTGGGGGGGCCTCTAAGGCCCCCCAAGCCTTGGGGACCGCCACCCCCTGGGGCTTTGAATTAAAAATGGTGCAGGAGGGCACTCGGCCCTCCCGCAGCCCCGGGGACAGCCACTCCCCGGGGCTTCTTTTAAAAAAAATAAAATTACCTGTGTGGGGGGGCTCGAGCCCCCCCACACACCCCGGGGACCGCCACCTCCCCAGGGCACTAAGAATTTTAATGTGGGAGTCCGTTTCAGACCCCCGAGCCCCGGGGACCACCACCTCCCCGGGGCTTTGCACATGTTGGGAGGGGGGCCGCGCGGCCCCCCTCCTGGAGCCTGTGATGGCCCTGGGGACCACCACCCCCCAGGGCCGGCTCCTGCAGTGTCCCGGGGTGCCCAGCCCCGGGACACTGCTGTTTGCTATGACAGGGTGGGAGCCTCGCGGCTCCTGTCCTGTCATAGCAAACTTGCTTTGAATTTTGGAAGAGAGAGCAGGAAACCTGCTCTCTCTTCCAAAATTCAAAGCAACTTGCTTTTCCACACGGGGTGCTGCATCTAAGCAGTTCCCCTTGTGGAAAAGCAATGCCGGCTCCCGCAGGAGGCGTGGAGCCGGCGGGACCGTGGGGGAGTTGGGGTCCCCCCACGGTCCCCAATGGATAGGGCCAGCCCCAGGGGATGGGGTCCCCAGGGCAAGTAGTGGCCCGGGAGGGGGGCCATGCGGCCCCCCTCCCCCAAATTAACCCCCCCAAATTTTTTTTTTTAAAAAGGCCGGCCCCGGGGGATGGGGTCCCCGGGGCCTAAGGAGGCCTGAGGAGGGGGGCAATGCAGCCCCCCTCCATGAAAAAGATTAAATAAAACATGTGGCAATGCCCCGGGGGATGGGGTCCCCGGGCCGAAATTGGCCACGGAAGGGGGGCCCACACGGCCCCCTTCCCGTTCCGTTTTTTTATTTTTTTTAAAAAGGGGGTCAGGCCCTGGGGGATGGGGTCCCCAGGGCCCAAAATAATTAAAAAGAAGGGGGCCACACAGCCCCCTTCTAAAAAAAAAAAGGAAAAAAAAGACCGGCATCGCGCTGGAGGGCCCGCCCCCTCCCTGCAGCACTCTGCAAACGCACCCCCTGGCGCGTTGTAAGATGGGGAAGTAATTTCCCTTGAATACTGGGGGTCCCTGGGGGCCAACTAGCCCACCAGGAACCTCCAGTATGCGCCAGGAGCTGCGTTGCAGAGAGGTGTTCAGAGGCCACGCCCCTTTTACACCTCTCTGCAACGCAGCTCTGTGGCGCTTACTGGAGGTACCTGGTGGGCTAGTTGGACCCCAGGGACCCTCAGGATTCAAGGGGACTTAATCCTCAACTTAAAACGCGCCACGGGGCGCGTTTGCACAGTGGTGAAGGGAGGGGCGGGGCCTGAGGTGACATGTGTGCAAACACGCCTGTGGCGCGTTTGAAGTTGGGGAATTAATTCCTCTTCAATACTGAGGGTCCCTGGGGGCCAATTAGCCCACCAGGTACCTTCAGTAAGCGCCACAGAGCTGCATTGCAGAGAGGTGTAAAAAGGGGCGTGGCCTCACACCACCTCTCTGCAACGCAGCTCTGTGGCGCTTACTGGAAGTACCTGGTGGGCTAGTTGGGCCCCAGGGACCCTCAGGGTTCAAGGGGACTTTATCCCCCAACTTAAAACGCGCCACGGGGTGCGTTTGCACAGTGGTGAAGGGAGGGGCGGGGCCTGAGGTGACATGTGTGCAAACACGCCTTGTGGTGTGTTTTAAGTTGGGGGATTAAGTCCCCTTGAATCCTGAGTGACCCTGGGATCCAACTAGCGCACCAGGTACCTCCAGTTAGCACCACAGAGCTGCGTTGCAGAGAGGTGTAAAAAGGGGCGTGGCCTCGGACCACCTCTCTGCAACGTGGCTCTGTAGTGCTTACTGGAGGTACCTGGTGGGCTAGTTGGGCCCCAGGGACCCTCAGGATTCAAGGGGACTTTATCCCCCAACTTAAAACGCGCCACGGGGCGCGTTTGCACAGTGGTGAAGGGAGGGGGTAGGGCCTAATGTGACAAGTTAGTTACTTAGTTTTAATACCCCTGCCCTATTATGTACTAGGGACTTACAGAGGAGGTCATGCTAATCAGAGGGGTACCCCTACGCATAGTGTTCCCTAGTGTATGTAGGTGTTTTCACTGTATTCTAAGTGTCTTTTAGCATAGCACTGGCTCTAGGCCTGGTTAGTCATGGCCAGTTATCACCAGTACCCGTCTGAAAAAGTTGTGTGCACAGGATGATTTTGCAACAAGGCCTCTTTCTGCTCCTCTGTTGATTCTTTCTGCACATGTCTTGCTTCTTCCTGCACTTTTCTTCGTCTTTGTGGACTTCTGTTGCTTGTTTCTGCATTTGTTTTGCTTCTTTCTGTGCGTTTTTTCTTCTTTCTTCACATGTCCTACCTCTCTAGGCATAGTTAGAAACTAGCATTTAAAAAACCTTTGAAATTCAACTGAAAAAACCAGAGGTTTCAGGCACGTTATAGTTAGAAATTAGCATTTAAAAAACCTTTGAAATTCACTTAAAAAACCATAGGTTTCAGGCACGTTATAGTTAGAAATTAGCATTTTAAAAACCTTTGAAATTCACTGAAAAAACCATAAGTTTCAGGGACGTTATAGTTAGTTGGACATTTCACTCATACAAAACCATAGAAATTCCCCGTTATAGTTAGTTCAGCTAACTATAACTCGCGCCCCCGCAATTCACTGCTGATGACGTCACATATTACATCACTCATGACATGGTCAGTGACATCACTGATGACATCTCAAATGACATCACTGATGACATCACTGATGACATCATCCATGTGATAATTTGATGCATCTTCTCACACCCTAATATAACCTTTGACACACCCACTCTAAATTACAGACTGCCTTCATCTAAACCATAGACACTCCAACACCAATAACTACATACCCACTCACTGATTCTTAGGTATACACACACATCCACTCACTCACCCGTACAGTCACTCATACTTACGGTCACTCAGTACAGGACTATCATATGCACTCATACAGCTATATAGACACTGACACACCGCCACTCATCCATAGAGGTACTCACACACCTAGTCAGTCATGGAAATAATTAATCACACTCCCATTTACTCACCTATACAGTTATACACACACCAGCTCACTTACTCATACAAATACTAGCACATTCTTACGCTCTTATACATTCACTGATAAAAGCACACACTCATCCATACAGCCACTCTCAAAATCACACACTCTCACTTATAGCCATTTATATACTTCAACACACATATATACTGCCTTTCACATATGTAGTTACTCACACATGTACCACTGAGATATACATTCACTCACTAATACACCCATACACACACTCACCCACCCATACAGTCCATCACAGATGCCCTCTTGAAACCAAGCACCCAGTGAATCACCCACTCACACCTCTATGAACAGAGTCACACACCCCCACCCAGAAAAACACTCAGGCACCCATACAGATACTCAGACAACCAATCCATAACCCATATAGACACTCATGTAGCTATTCACAAACCCATGCAGCCGCTTACACATCAACAGACAGACGGATACAGACATTCACACAGTTTCGTCACTAACCCAAGCATTCAGTAAGATACGTTTAATCACTCACTTATAGAGTCAGTCACGCACCTACTAAATCATCCATTCAGACACTTATACACCCACTCATTCTTCAATACGCCTTTCCCTATATATATTACACATATTTAAACTTTACAGAAACACACAGTCACTGGATGATGTCATCAGTGATGTCATCAGTGATGTCATTTGAGATGTCATCAGTGATGTCATCAGTGATGGCACTGACCATGTCATGAGTGATGTAATATGTGACGTCATCAGCAGTGCATTGCGGGGGCGCGAGTTATAGTTAGCTGAACTAACTATAACGGGGGAATTTCTATGGTTTTGTATGAGTGAAATGTCCAACTAACTATAACGTCCCTGAAACCTATGGTTTTTTCAGTGAATTTCAAAGGTTTTTAAAATGCTAATTTCTAACTATAAAGTGCCTGAAACCTATGGTTTTTTAAGTGATATATTATCTACTGGCGGGCGCCAGTAGATAGTTATAGTTAAGACCTATTTTCCATAGGAAATTCACAACATTCTATTTCCAATAACTTTGGCGCCGGTTGATGAATCTTCGCGAAATTTTCAAAACTCGTGGAGCTCTCCGGTCTGCTCCTGTCCTGAAAGTTTCGGGGTGATTTGGCAAGCGGGGGCCGAGAAAAAAGGGGGGTCCCAAAACATGTTTTCTCCATGTTAATTCCCATAGGAAATTTTAGACACGGCTACAGAACGAACTGCTGAACGGAATTACACCAAATTTGGCAAAAAGGTAGCGCTTGGTTCAGAAAGCGACCTTTTTTTTAAATGGTGTAAATCCGTTCAGTAGTTGCAGACAAATTCAAAAAATAAGAGTCAAAAAATCAATTTCCCATAGGAAACTTTATGCAAGGCTACAGCCCAAACTGCTGAACGGAATTACACCAAATTTGGCAGAAAGGTAGCCCTTGGTTCAGAGTCATGCCTTTTGGTTAAATGGTGTAAATCCGTTCAGTAGTTCCTGAGAAAATCAAAAGTAAAATCACATATATATCTGGGTGGAGCCTAACCATACATGTCATTGTGAGATCTGATTGGCTGTCAGCACTTCATCCTGGAATTGCTGGCAGCCATCTTGGGACCAATATACATGATAGTACCCCATTGAACTGCATTGTAGTGAATCAAAGATTTTGAGGGTTACCAAAAGGAGAACTATAAAGGGTGATAACAGACTTTAGTTACATTAGAATTCATTTGTTGATGGTACCATACTAATTTCAGGAATTGTGGTGTGTTCTAAGGTGATTTTACCCTGTGAAAAACCTTCTGCCCGGATATCATGAATCATGTTTGAGAGAAAACTATTTTCACATGCTTGTCCCATAGAGTTTTGGAAGGTGCTCCAGAAGCTAAAATGAGAGCATATTTTCTGTAAATTCACATTATCTTTCTCAGTCATGTGAGAATGAAGTCTGACATTCTCAGTAAAACATGTACATCCAACAAGGGCAGAGACTGTCAGTTGATTCCTTTGTGTTCTACTGCAGCTTCCCAGAGTGTTCTAAAGAACAACTAGAGTGCTAACAACCTTACTTATGACAAAAGTATGGCACACCTGAAGCCATCTTGATTGGAATAAACTGGTAACACTTAAAACATTTAATTTAAAAAGGAACAAAATGATGGGGTTCATTTTGTCATAGAAATTATGGTTAGTGCTGTAGAAAGAAAAATTAGGACATGTTTCAAGTGTGATCTCAAATATCTTCCTGTTATATTTCAACAGGAGCAGCCTGCCAGTTGATGCCTTTGTGTTCTACTGCAGCTTCCCAGAGTGTTCTAAAGAACAACTAGAGCGCTAACAGCCTTACTTATGACAAAAGTATGGCACACCTGAAGCCATCTTGATTGGAATAAACCGGTAACACTTAAAACATTTAATTTAAAAAGGAACAAAATGAGGGGTTCTTTTTGAAATAGAAATTATGGTTAGTGCTGCAGAAAGAAAAATTAGGGCATGTTTTAAGTGAGATCTCAAATCCTCTTCTATTTCATTAGAAAATTCTGACATGCAGACTGAAACAATCACTTTCAATACCAGCAGCAGACTTCCAGTTAACTCCCTGGTGAGCAGTAGCTTTACTACAGTGATCTAATGAGCAACTAGAGTGCTAACATTCTGACTTTATGGCAAATGTGAGACACATCTGAATTAAGGGTGGGCGGCAAATTCCGTTCCGCTCGCGGAACTTGCGAAATTTTGGCATTTCCGCGTTCTGCGCGGAACGCGGAAATGTCGAAACTTCCGTGATCCGCGGCGGAACGGAATTCGGGTGCATGAAGCACTTACAGATTTAAATAAAGCAGGTGCCCGAGTTGAAGCTCAAATTCTGTAACGCATTAATCAGCACAAAAAATTCGTGAGCAAGGTCGAGGCTAAGCATGAGTGCTTTCTGCCCAGATCTACCGCCAAACATTAGCTGTAATCCCTGATGGAGGTCTTTGCATCCTTGATTTTCTCGAGCGCAATCCCCGTGTATGTAGGTCCAATGGCCAGGAGGTTCTTTCTCCTCATCTGATGCTCAGATCGTGCTCTGACCCTTTATAAACAAGATGCATGTGAACTCGCATGGATGCCCCGCCCGTTTTGCCCCGCCCCACATACACTAGTGGTATGCAACGTCTTCCCGCCCTTTCCCCACTATGATGGACAGCTTACTCAAAGGACCCCGGCGCCTTTCCGGCGCGGTGGCAAAGTTACAGACACACAGGTCACTGGGGACAATTCTTCTGGTCCTTTACGCTGCTGTAGTGTAGGAAAGGCACTATACATTTACCCAACGAGGTAGCACTTACTGATTAGCCAGTAGAAAGTACTCCAGTTGAGTAGAGGTATTGCACAAAACGGTGGCATCTTCGTGGATAAATATGCAGGGCAGGTGTGCAGAATTCGTGAGCGTGGTTAAGCAGATGTGCCTTCTCTCCATTTCCAACGTGAAAAGTTAGCTGTAATCCTTGATGGAGGTCTTTGCATCCTTGATTTTCTCGAGCGCAATCCTCGTGTAGTTCCTGTGACCAGGAGGTTCCTTCTCCTCGTCTGCCGCTGAGATACTGCTCTGAACCTTTATAAACTAGAGGCATATGAACTGGCCTAGAAGCCCCGCCGTTTGGCTTGGCCCCGCCCCACATACACTAGCGGTATTCAACGTCTTACCACCCTTTACCCAGAATGATGGACAGCTTAATCAAAGGACCCCGGTGCTTTCGGCGCGGTGACAAAGTTACAGACACACAGGTCACTGGGGACAATTCTTCTGGTACTTTACGCTGCTGTAGTGTAGGAAAGGCACTATACATTTACCCAACGAGGTAGCACTTACTGATTAGCCAGTAGAAAGTACTCCAGTTGAGTAGAGGTATTGCACAAAACGGTGGCATCTTCGTGGATAAATATGCAGGGCAGGTGTGCAGAATTCGTGAGCGTGGTTAAGCAGATGTGCCTTCCCTCCATTTCCAATGTGAAAAGTTAGCTGTAATCATTGATGGAGGTCTTTGCATCCTTGATTCTCTCGAGCGCAATCCTCGTGTAGAATTCGTGAGCGTGGTTAACCAGATGTGCCTTCTCTCTATTTTCAACGTGAAAAGTTAGCTGTAATCATTGATGGAGGTCTTTGCATCCTTGATTTTCTCGAGCGCAATCCTCGTGTAGAATTCGTGAGCGTGGTTAAGCAGATGTGCCTTCTCTCCATTTCCAACGTGAAAAGTTAGCTGTAATCCTTGATGGAGGTCTTTGCATCCTTGATTTTCTTGAGCGCAATCCTCGTGTAGTTCCTGTGACCAGGAGGTTCCTTCTCCTCGTCTGCCGCTGAGATACTGCTCTGACCCTTTATAAACAAGAGGCATATGAACTGGCCTAGAAGCCCCGACGTTTGGCTTGGCCCCGCCCCACATACACTAGCGGTATTCAACGTCTTACCGCCCTTTCCCCAGAATGATGGACATCTTAATCAAAGGACCCCGGTGCTTTCGGCGCGGTGGAAAAGTTACAGACACACAGGTCACTGGGGACAATTCTTCTGGTACTTTACGCTGCTGTAGTGTAGGAAAGGCACTATACATTTACCCAACGAGGTAGCACTTACTGATTAGCCAGTAGAAAGTACTCCAGTTGAGTAGAGGTATTGCA
The DNA here is from genome assembly GCA_963921515.1 of Calotriton arnoldi. NCBI lineage: Eukaryota > Metazoa > Chordata > Amphibia > Caudata > Salamandridae > Calotriton > Calotriton arnoldi. The sequence goes on from CAWUFW010004188.1 coordinate 458,994, forward strand.
CAAAACGGTGGCATCTTTGTGGACAAATATGCAGGGCAGGATTCATTCTGGGACGATGCTCGTCTGCCCCTGAGAGTGACCCTGCATAGATTACAACGGGCGCAGCGAAATCTCCGCGAGCACGTGAAATTCCGCGTGATCGCGGAGATTTCTTGCCGTTTCGCGGAATTTTGCGGAACGCAACTCCGCAAATTCCGCCCACCCCTTCTGAATGACTTCTTGATGGAATCAAAGTAAAAAACTGAAAGCATTTCCTACTGAGGAGACTGCAGTAAATGAGGAAATTAGGAAACTTCATAACAAAGAAGTCTTCCAAGATGGCCACCAGAGAAAAAAGAGCCCAAATGTAGCACAAATATTACCCAGATGTAGCCCACATATAGCCCAATGACAAAAGTGTGCAAAACACTTTTTATTTTTAGTTTTTTTGCAGTTTTATGTAGTGCAGACTGGTCAGGTATTGGAGCGTTGCATCTTAAAACATGACCCCCTACACTACAAAAACACCACTGCACTACCCTAAACCCTAAAACACTACACCCAGCACGACCCCCTACACTACACAAGCACCACTGCACTATCCTAAACCCTAAAACACTACCCCCAGCATTCATTCCAAAGATTGTGGGTTTGCCCTATGACCTGCACATCCATTTACAACAATTTAATGACTGTATTATTCACTATAAATGTTATTTCGGGTGCTCCCATGGTGTCACAATACCCACCCACCAGGGTATGCTTCCACTAGGACTGAAACAGCCTAGAACAATATTTAACCTAAAATACACCAAAGCACACCAAGTAGTTGTGACTAATATCAAAATGTACAAAGTAACTCAATGAGTGAGAAAAAGTTTTTTCTCCTCCTTCCCCACACTGTATGGTTCAATTCGCCGTAGATCAATTTCTTTTTTTATAGATGTCCACAAAGAGTCTTGAATCAGGTCCTTTTGTTTATTTTATTTCAAATCTTTATACATGAAACACAGCAGCAGCCGACGTACGTTTCGCCCCCTCCGGGCTTTCTCAAGGCTCAAGTATGAAAGTTGAATTCATTCCCATAGTTTCAAACGCATTATATTATTTGACTCCCCTCACAACTAATTCTTCCAGGACCAATGTATGGGATGCAGTGTCAATCAGAATGGCAGTGATGTTTGCTTCTTTTAGAAGTACATGCATCTCCTTAAAGGGAATCGCATCACGATATCACTGTACTTTATACTATGGACCTTGATAAGTCCTCTCTCCGTGTCTCTGTATAATCTGCTCCTCGTACCCCCAGCATGACCCCCTACACTACACAAACACCACTGCACTACCCTAAACCCTAAAACACTACCCCCAGCATGACCCCCTACACTACCCAAACACCACTGCACTAACCTAAATCCTAAAACACGACCCCCAGCACGACCCCCTACACTGCCCGAACACCACTGCACTGCCCTAAACCCTGAAACACCACCCCCAGCACGACCCCCTACACTGCCCGAACACCACTGCACTGCCCTAAACCCTGAAACACCAGCCCCAGCAAGACCCCCTACACTGCCTGAACACCACTGCACTGCCCTAGACTCTGAAACACCAGCCCCAGCAAGACCCCCTACACTGCCCGAACACCACTGCACTGCCCTAAACCCTGAAACACCAGCCCCAGCACGACCCCCTACACTGCCCGAACACCACTGCACTGCCCTAAACTCTGAAGCACCAGCCCCAGCACGACCACATACAGTGCCCGAACACCACTACACTGCCCTAAACCCTGAAACACCAGCCCCAGCACGACCCCCTACACTGCCTGAACACCACTGCACTAAACCCTGAAACACCACCCCATGCACGACCCCCTACACTGCCCGAACATCACTGCACTGCCCTAAACCCTGAAACACCACCCCCTGCACCACCCCCTACACTGCCTGAACACCACTGCACTGCCCTAAACCCTGAAACACCACCTCCAGCACAACCCCCTACACTGCCCGAACACCACTGCACTGCCCTAAACCCTGAAACACTAGCCCCAGCACGACCCCCTACACTGCCCGAACACCACTGCACTGCCCAAAACCCTGAAACACCACCCCCAGCACGACCCCCTACACTGCCCGAACACCACTGCACTGCCCTAAACCCTGAAACACCAGCCCCAGCAAGACCCCCTACACTGCCCGAACACCACTGCACTGCCCTAGACTCTGAAACACCAGCCCCAGCAAGACCCCCTACACTGCCCGAACACCACTGCACTGCCCTAAACCCTGAAACACCAGCCCCAGCACGACCCCCTACACTGCCCGAACACCACTGCACTGCCCTGAACCCTGAAGCACCAGCCCCAGCACGACCACCTACAGTGCCCGAACACCACTGCACTGCCCTAAACCCTGAAACACCAGCACAACCCCCTACACTGCCTGAACACCACTGCACTAAACCCTGAAACACCACCCCATGCACGACCCCCTACACTGCCCGAACACCACTGCACTGCCCTAAACCCTGAAACACCACCCCCTGCACCACCCCCTACACTGCCCGAACACCACTGCACTGCCCTAAACCCTGAAACACCACCCACTGCACCACCCCCTACACTGCCCGAACACCACTGCACTGCCCTAAACCCTGAAACACCACCCCCAGCACGACCCCCTACACTGCCCGAACACCACTGCACTGCCCTAAACCCTGAAACAGCACAACCCTGCACGACCCCCTACACTGCCCGAACACCACTGCACTGCCCTAAACCCTGAAACACCACCCCGCACGACCCCCTACACTTCCCGAACACCACTGCACTGCCCAAAACCCTGAAACACCACCCCAGCACGACCCCCTTTACTGCCCGAACACCACTGCACTGCCCCAAACCCTGAAACACCACCCCCAGCACGACCCCCTATACTGCCCGAACACCACTGCCCTAAACCCTGAAACACCACCCCCAGCACGACCCCCTTTACTGCCCGAACACCACTGCACTGCCCCAAACCCTGAAACACCACCCCCAGCACGACCCCCTATACTGCCCGAACAGCACTGCCCTAAACCCTGAAACACCACCCCCTGCACGACCCCCTACACTGCCCGAAAACCACTGCACTGCCCTAAACCCTGAAACACCACCCCCTGCATGACCCCCTACACTGCCCGAACACCACTGCACTGCCCTAAACCCTGAAACACCACCCCTGCATGACCCCCTACACTGCCCGAACACCACTGCACTGCCCTAAACCCTGAAACACCACCCCCAGCACGACCCCCTACACTGCCCGAACACCACTGCACTGCCCTAAACCCTAAAACACCACCCCCAGCATGACCCCCTACACTGCCCGAACACCACTGCACTACCCTATACCCTAAAATACTCCCCCAGCACGACCCCCTACACTACCCGAACACGACTGCACTGCCCTAAACCCTCAAACACTTCCCCCAGCACGACCTCCTACACTACCCGAACACCACTGCACTGCCCTAAACCCTAAAACACTCCCCCAGCACGACCCCCTACACTACCCAAACACCACTGCACTGCCCTAAACCCTAAAACACTACCCCCTGCATGACCCCTACACTACCCAAACACCAATGCACTACCCTAAACCCTAAAACACTACCCCCCGCACGACACCTACACTACCCAAAGACCACTGCACTACCCTAAACCCTAAAACACTACTCCCCGCACGACTCCCTATACTACCCAAAGACCACTGCACTACCCTAAACCCTAAAACATGACCTCCTACACTACACAAACACCACTGCACTACCCTAAACCCTAAAACACTACCCCCAGCAAGACCCCCTACACTACACAAACACCACTGCACTACCCTAAACCCTAAAACACTACACCCTACACTACACAAACACCAGTGCACTACCCTATACCCTAAAAAACTACCCCCAGCACGAACCCCTACACTACCCAAACACCACTGCACTACCCTAAAACACTACCCCTAGCAGTACCCCCTACACTACCCAAACACCACTGCACTACCCTAAACCGTAAAACACTACCTCCAGCAGTACCCCCTACACTACCCAAACACCATTGCACTACCCTAAACCCTAAAACACTACCCCCAGCAGTACCCCCTACACTACCCAAACACCACTGCACTACCCTAAACCCTAAACCACTACCCCCAGCACGACGCCCTACACTACCCAAACACCACTACACTACCCTAAACCCTAAAACACTCCCCCCAGCACGACTCCCTACACTACCCAAACACCACTGCACTACCCTAAACCCTAAATCAACCCCAAGCATGACCCCCTACACTACACAAACAACACTGCACTACCCTAAACCCTAAAACACTACCCCCAGCACGACCCCCTTCACTACCTAAACACAACTGCACAATTTGTTACAGGCGTTGCAACGCAGGCCTGTGGTGCTTACTGGAAGTACCTGGTGGGCTAGTTGGGCCCCAGGGACCCTCAGGATTCAAGGTGACCTAATCCCCCAACTTAAAACGCGCCACGGGGCGCGTTTGCACAGTGGTGAAGGGAGGGGGCGGGGCCTCAGGTGACATGTGTGCAAACACGCCATGTGGTGCGTTTTAAGTTGGGGAATTAATTCCCCTTGAATCCTGAGGGACCCTGGGGGCAAACTAGCCCACCAGGTACCTTCAGTAAGCACAACAGAGTTGCGTTGCAGAGAGGTGAAAAAAGGTGCGTGGCCTCGGAACGCCTCTCTGCAACTCAGCTCTGTGGTCCTAACTGTAGGTACCTGGGGGGCTAGTTGGGCCCCAGGGACCCTCAGGATTCAAGGGGACTTAATCATGCAACTTAAAACGCGCCCCTTGGCGCGTTTGCAAACATGCCACCTCAGGCCCCCCTCCCTTCACCACCTTGCAAACGCGCCCTGTAGCGCGTTTTAAGAGGTAGTTTTAATCCCCCTGCCCTATTATGTACTAGGGACTTACAGATTAGGTCATGCTAATCACAGGGGTACCCCAACGGATAGTGTTCCCTAGTGTATGTAGGTGTTTTCACTGTATTCTAAGTGTCTTTTAGCATAGCACTGGCTCTGGTTAGTCAGAGTCAGTTACCACCAGTACCTGTCTGAAAAAGTTGTGGGCACAGAATGATTTTGCAACAAGGCCTCTTTCTGCTCCTCTGTTGGTTTTTTCTGCACATCTTTTGCTTCTTCCTGCACTTTTCTTCGTCTTTGTGGACTTCTGTTGCTTCTTTCTGCATTTCTAATGCTTCTTTCTGTGCGTTTTTCTTCTTTCTTCACATGTCCTACCTCTGTAGGCATAGTTAGAAACTAGCATTTAAAAACCTTTGAAATTCACTTAAAAATCATAGGTTTCAGGCACGTTATAGTTAGAAATTAGCATTTAAAAAACCTTTGAAATTCACTGAAAAAACCATAGGTTTCAGACACGTTATAGTTAGAAATTAGCATTTAAAAAACCTTTGAAATTCACTGAAAAAACCATAGGTTTTAGGGACAGTTATAGTTAGTTGGACATTTCACTCGTACAAAACCATAGAAATTCCCCGTTATAGTTAGTTCAGGTAACTATAACTCGCGCCCCAGCAATGCACTGCTGATGATGTCACATATTACATCACTCATGACATGGTCAGTGACATCACTGATGACATCTCAAATGACATCACTGATGACATCACTGATGACATCATCCATGTGATAATTTCATGCATCTTCTCACACCCTAATATAACTTTTGATACACCCACTCTAAATTACAGACTGCCATTCTCAAAACCATACACACTCCAATGCCAATAACTACATACCCACTCACTGATTCTTAGGTCTACACACACACACATCTACTCACTCACCCGTACAGTCACTCATACTTACAGTCACTCAGTACAGGACTATCATATGCACTCATACACCTATATAAACACTCACACACCACCACTCATCCATAGATGTACTCACACACCTAGTCAGTCATGCAAAATATTAATCACACACCCATTTACTCACTTACTCACACACCAGCTCACTTACTCATACAAATACTAGCACATTCTTACGCTCTTATACAATAACTTTTACAAGCACACACGCATCCATACAGCTACTCTCACAATCACACACTCTCACTTATAGCCATTTAAATTCTCTAACACACATATATACTGCCTTTTACATATGTAGTTACTCGCACATGTACCACTGAGATATACATTCACTCACTAACACACCCATACACACACTCACCCACCCAAGCAGTCCATCACAGATGCACTCTTGAAATCATGCACCCAGTGAATCACCCACTCACACATCTATGTACAGAGTCACACACACCCCACCCACACAAACACTCAGGCAGCCATACAGATACTCAGAGAACCAATAAATAACCCATATAGACACTCATGTAGCTATTCGCAAATCCATGCATCCACTTACACACCAACAAACAGACGTATACAGACATTCACACAGTTTAGTCACTAACCCATGCATTCAGTAAGATACGTTTAATCCCTCACTTGTAGAGTCAGTCACGCACATACTAAATCATCCATTCAGACACTTATACACCCACTCATTCTTCAATACGCCTTTCCCTATATATATATTAAACATATTTAAACTTTACAGAAACACACAGTCACTGGATGATGTCATCAGTGATGTCATCAGTAATGTCATTTGAGATGTCATCAGTGATGTCATCAGTGATGTCACTGACCATGTCATGAGTGATGTAATATGTGACGTCATCAGCAGTGCATTGCGGGGGCGCGAGTTATAGTTAGCTGAACTAACTATAACGGGGGAATTTCTATGGTTTTGTACGAGTGAAATGTCCAACTAACTATAACAGTCCCTAAAACCTATGGTTTTTTCAGTGAATATATATATATATATATATATATATATATTCACTGAAAAACCATAGGTTTCAGGCACGTTATAGTTAGAAATTAGCATTTAAAAACCTTACAAATTCACTGAAAAAACCATAGGTTTTAGGGACAGTAATAGTTAGTTGGACATTGCACTCGTACAAAACCCGTGAAATTCCCCCGTTATAGTTAGTTCAGGTAACTATAACTCGCACCCCACAATGCACTGCTGATGACGTCACATATTACATCACTCATGACATGGTCAGTGACATCACTGATGACAACACTGATGACATCTCAAATGACATCACTGATGACATCATCCAGTGACTGTGTGTTTCTGTAAAGTTTAAATATGTTTAATATATATAGGGAAAGGCGTATTGAAGAATGAGTGGGTGTATAAGTGTCTGAATGGATGATTTAGTAGGTGCGTGACTAACTCTATAAGTGAGTGATTAAACGTATCTTACTGAATGCATGGGTTAGTGACTAAACTGGGTGAATGTCTGTATCCGTCTGTCTGTTGCTGTGTAAGTGGCTGCATGGGTTTGTGAATAGCTACATGAGTGTCTATATGAGTTATTGATTGGTTGTCTGAGTATCTGTATGGGTGCCTGAGTGTTTGTGTGGGTGGGTGTGTGCGACTCTGTGCATAGATGTGTGAGTGGGTGATTCACTGGGTGGATGGTTTCAAGAGTGCATCTGTGATAGACTGTATGGGTGGGTAAGTGTGTGTAAGAGTGTGTTAGTGAGTGAATGTATGTCCCAGTGGTACATGTGTGAGTAACTACATATGTGAAAGGCAGTATATATGTGTGTTGGAGTATATAAATAGCTATAGGCTAGAGTGTGTGATTGTGAGAGTGACTGTATGGATGAGTGTGTGCTTGTATCAGAGATTGTATAAGAGCGTAAGAATGTGCTAGTATTTGTATGAGTGGGTGAGCTGGTGTGTGTATAACTGTATAGGTGAGTAAATGGGTGTGTGCTTAATTTTTGCATGACTGACTAGGTGTGAGTACCTCTATGGATGAGTGGCGGTGTGTGAGTGTTTATATAGGTGTATGAGTGCATTTAATAGTCCTGTACTGAGTGACTATAAGTATGAGTGACTGTACGGGTGAGTGAGTAGATGTGTGTGTGTGTAGACCTAAGAATCAGTGAGTGTGTATATAGTAATTGGTGTTGGAGTGACTATGGTTTTGACAATGGCAGTCTGTAATTTACAGTGGGTGTATCAAAAGTTATATTAGGGTGTGAGAAGATGCATCAAATTATCACATGGGTGATGTCATCAGTGATGTCATCAGTGATGTCATTTGAGATGTCATCAGTGATGTCATCAGTGATGTCACTGACCATGTCATGAGTGATGTAATATGTGACGTCATCAGCAGTGCATTGTGAGGGCGCGAGTTATAGTTACCTGAACTAACTATAACGGGGAATTTCACGGGTTTTGTACGAGTGCAATGTCCAACTAACTATAACTGTCCCTAAAACCTATGGTTTTTTCAGTGAATTTGTAAGGTTTTTTAAATGCTAATTTCTAACTATAACGTGCCTGAAACCTATGGTTTTTCAGTGAATTTCAAAGGTTTTTAAATGCTAATTCCTAACTATAACATGTCTGAAACCTATGGTTTTTTTCAGTGAATTTCAAAGGTTTTGTAAATGACAATTTTTAAATGTATTAATTGTTATATTTATTTTTTGATACTGATTTACTACATTTTTTTAAACTATTTATTTTTAGATATTTTATTTTTTAAATTACATTATAATTACATTATACATTACATTTCAAAATATACTTTCTCAGAATGAATTACTTTAGTTTAAATACTTTGCAAATAGGCAATAGACTTTTAAGTACAGTAGTTACAGTTGTTGCAATGGGCAACACAATTTCAAACACAATGCAACATTGAGCTCAATGTGAATTTCTAGTTAAATGCAATTAGTTACTTTATGGATTACTTTTCTAACCACAGGACTGGATCCTAGATTCAGTCCTGGGACATCTCCTGTAAACAGTTGAATAAAAGCGTTTTGGTTACAGTAGTGATTTTTAAGGAATATTATTGTATTTTAAAAGTTGACACTTAGAAACTTTTTCACATAGAATCACCAATGTTATCCTATGGGAGGAAATTCACTTAGCAGGTAAGTAGTGTTATCGTTACTTTTTCTTACTCAGTGGTGGATCCTGGATCCAGCACTGGTGCATCTCCTGTAAACAGTTGAAAGAATGCGTTTAAGTCATACAGGCGATTCTTAAGGAATATTTGTAGTTTGTGAAAATCGACACTTTGAAACTTTTCTGCTGAAAACCAGACAATGGATTCCTATGGAAGGAAATACAAGTTACTAGTAAATACGGTTAGAATTACTTTTCAGGGTCAGTGCTGGGCTAAAAGATGCAGCACTGGGTTCTCTCCTGATAACAGGTGAGTAAATCGGAATTCGTAGTTCGGCTGATTTTAGAGGAATATTATAAAGTTCCAAAACTCCACACTTAGAAGAATTTCCAAGTGAAACCAGTCAATGTTAGCCTATGGAAGGAAATTCAAGTTACTGGTAAGTACGGTTAAAATTACTTTTCAGGATCAGTACTGGGCTCAAAGGTGCAGCACTGAGGTCTCTCCTGATAACAGGTGAGTAAATCGGAATTCATAGTTCTGCTGATTTTAGAGGAATATTTGTATGTTTCAAAAATCGACACTTAGAAACTTTTTCAGCAATAAGCAGGCAATGATATCCTATGGAAGGAAATTTAATTTACTGGTAAGTATGGTTAGAATTACTTTTCAAGGTCAGTGCTGGGCTAAAAGATGCAGCACTGGGTTCTCTCCTGATAACAGGTGAGTAAATCGGAATTCGTAGTTCAGCTGATTTTAGAGGAATATTATAAAGTTCCAAAACTCCACACTTAGAAGAATTTCCAAGTGAAACCAGTCAATGTTAGCCTATGGAAGGAAATTCAAATTACTGGTAAGTGCGGTTAAAATTACTTTTCAGGATCAGTATTGGGCTCAAAGATGCAGCACTGAGGTCTCTCCTGATAACAGGTGAGTAAATCGGAATTCGTAGTTCGGCTGATTTTAGAGGAATATTTGTATGTTACAAAAATCGACACTTAGAAACTTTTTCAGCAAAAAGCAGGCAATGATATCCTATGGAAGGAAATTCAAGTTACTGGTAAGTACGGTTAAAATTACTTTTCAGGATCAGTACTGGGCTGAAAGATGCAGCACTGAGGTCTCTCCTGATAACAGGTGAGTAAATCGGAATTCGTATTTCGGCTGATTTTAGAGGAATATTATAAAGTTCCAAAACTCCACACTTAGAAGAATTTCCAAGTGAAACCAGTCAATGTTAGCCTATGGAAGGAAATTCAAGTTACTGGTAAGTACGGTTAAAATTACTTTTCAGGATCAGTACTGGGCTCAAAGATGCAGCACTGAGGTCTCTCCTGATAACAGGTGAGTAAATCGGAATTCGTAGTTCGGCTGATTTTAGAGGAATATTTGCACAATGGTGAAGGGAGGGGGCGGGGCCTGAGGTGACATCTGTGCAAACGCACCCCGTGGCGCGTTTTAAGTTGGGGGATTAAGTCCCCTTGAATCATGAGGGTCCCTGGGGTCCAAGTAGCCCACCCTGTACCTCCAGTATGCGCCAGGAGCTGCGTTGCAGAGAGGTGTTCAGAGGCCACGCCCCTTTTGCACCTCTCTGCAACGCAGCTCTGTGGCGCTTTCTGGACGTACCTGGTGGGCTAGTTGGCCCCAGGGACCCTCAGGATTGAAGGGATTTCATTCCCCATCTTAAAATGCGCCACGGGGCCTGTTTGCACACATGTCACCTGAAGCCCCGCCCTCCCTTCACCACTGTGCAAACGCGCCCCGTGGTGCGTTTTAAGTTGGGGGATTAAGTCCCCTTGAATCCTGAGGGTCCCTGGAGTCGAACTAGCCCACCATGTACCTCCAAAAGCGCCACAGAGCTGCGTTGCAGAGAGGTGTATAAAGGGCGTGGCCTCTGTACACCTCTCTGCAACACAGCCCCTGGCGCATACTGGAGGTTCCTGGTGGGCTAGTTGGCCCCAGGGACCCCCAGTATTCAAGGGGAATTACTTCCTTCTTAAACGCGCCAGGGGGCGCGTTTGCACACTGCTGCTTTTTGTTAAAAAAAACAACAACAAAAAACGGGAAGGGGGCCGCATGGCCCCCCTTCCTTGGGCCTCTATTGGCCCCGGGGACCCCATCCCCCGGGGCATGCCCTCTTTTTTAATTTAAAAAAATAAATATTTGGAGGGGCTGCGTGGCCCCCTCCTCAGGCCATTTAAGGCCCCGGGGACCCCATCCCCGGGGCCGGCCTTGCCCTTTTTTTTTTTTTTAATTGGGGAGGGGGGCTGCGTGGCCCCCCTCCTGGGCCACTTATGGCCCCGGGGACCCCATCCCCCGGGGCCTGGCCTCTTGTTGGAGACTGTGGGGGGGTCCTGAGCGGCCCTGAAAAAAGTATGTCATCATGCAAACAAACAAACACAAGGTGAAACTGTATTATGAATTAACTATGGGGCATATTTAGAAGGGAATGGCGGACCTTGGCGTTAAGTACAAAATGCAAATGCCACACTCCGCCATTCCGAAAACGTAGGGATAAGCAGTATTTTCAAAGATACAGCACATCCCTATGTTTTCCCTAGCGCTGGCGCTAAATTAAGCTGTCTAGCGCCAACGCAGTCACCCTTGCACCATAGTGCAAGGTTGCTTGTGTTGAGGGAATGATTGTTTATCTGCAGGAAGGTGTCCCTTCTCTGCACATAAACAATCATAAATGGTCATTTGAAACTTTTATGCTTGCTGCATTGTGCAGCACACATAGAAGTTGCAATTCATTTTTTTAATGATTGTTTATGTGTAGGAAGGGACACTTTTCTGCACATAAACAATCATTCGTGGTGTTTTGCTCTTTCTATTTGTTCTGCACTTATGCAGCACATATAGAAACAGCAAAAACGAGGAGAAATAAAACATTTCTCCTCGTTTCAACAAGTTAATACCAGGTTTTCCTTGGTCTTAATTTTGGCGATGCCTCCTATTTACACCACCCTTGTAAATAGTGGGCAATGTCAAAATCAATGGGAGTTGTGGCAGAACACCCACCGCACCACCCACTGCCCACCCCTTTCACGCTACCTTTAGTGTGAAAGGGTGCCGTATTTGCAAGGTGGCGTTAAGCCATGTTAAGTGGCTTAACGCTGCCTTGTAAATAAGGCGAAGCCCCTATCGCAACAGGAACATCGTTAAAAGTGACGTTCCTGTAGCAAAAGGGGCTTGTAAATATGCCCCTGAGTTTTCCAACAGGTTCTGTCAACAATGGGGGCTATGAGCCACGCAGTATTTTGTTGGACGTGTACTTTCGACCATGGCTATGATTATGGGTGGGCCATTGAGTTCTGGTCCCTTTGCTTATCTGTGCTTGCACAGGGATAGGAATATAGAGATTTTCAGTTTTTAACGTATTCTCACAATTTTTCCCTCGTGAATTTTGGCAAGTCAAACCTTCTGTAATTTACCAAGTGAAAACATCGGCAAATTCCAATACATGCAGTCTTTGGTGCAGAAGGTTCACTGACAAAATATTGATGTTAAAAATATAGAAGTAAAAAATATCGATGCAAAAATATAGAATGCAAAAATATCGACTCCCTATACTTAAGCAGGTGAGTACAAAAATATCGAAAAAAATATTGATGTAAGAAATATAGTTGTACAAAATATCGAATTTTATATATATATATATAAAATAAAATAATACATATCAAATATGATAAATAATAAAATTAATATAAAAAATAAAGTAGATGTAATATAAATTTTAAACAATATAATAAATAAACTTAATTAAAAAAAGTTAAACACATATACATAATAATTCATATATATTTACTTTAAAACAATTAATAAACTATTAATTTTAATTTATTTTATAATTTTAAAATTATATATATATGTGTACCAATAACATAAAATCTAATTAGAAAAACATTATATTATAAATTAAAACATTAAACTATTTAAAAATCTTCAAACTTAAATTTCCCACTCCAGTGAGTGCAACAGTAGGAAAAGTGTTGGATAGCGGAGGGGTAAAAATTACTATTCCCACTCCAGTGAGTGCAACAGTAGGGAAAGTGTTGGATAGCGGAGGGATAGAAATTACTATTTTGACTCCAGTGAGTGTAACAGTAGGGAAAGTGGTGGATAGCGGAGGAGTAAAAATTACTATTCCCACTCCAGTGAATGCAACAGTAGGGAAAGTGTTGGATAGCGGAGGGGTAAAAATTACTATTCCAACTCCGGTGAGTGCAACAGTAGGGAAAGTGTTGGATAGCGGAGGGGTAGAAATTACAATTCCCACTCCAGTGAGTGCAACTGTAGGGAAAGTGTTGGATAGCGGAGGGGTAGAAATTACTATTCCCACTCCAGGGAGTGTAACAGTAGGGAAAGTGTTGGATAGCGGAGGAGTAAAAATTACTATTCCCACACCAGTGAGTGCAACAGTAGGGAAAGTGTTGGATAGCGGAGGGGTAAAAATTATTATTCCAACTCCAGTGAGTGCAACAGTAGGGAAAGTGTTGGATAGCGGAGGGGTAAAAATGACTATTCCCACTCCAGTGAGTGCAACAGTAGGGAAAGTGTTGGATAGCGGAGGGGTAAAATTACTATTCCCACTCCAGTGAGTGCAACAGTAGGGAAAGTGTTGGATAGCGGAGGGGTAGAAATTACTATTCCCACTCCAGTGAGTGTAACACTAGGGAAAGTGTTGGACAGTGGAGGGGTAAAAATTACTATTCCCACTCCGGTGAGTGCAACAGTAGGGAAAGTGTTGGATAGCGGAGGGTAGAAATTACTATTCCCACTCCAGTGAGTGTAACACTAGGGAAAGTGTTGGACAATGGAGGGGTAAAAATTACTATTCCCACTCCAGAGAGTGCAACAGTAGGGAAAGTGTTGGACAGCAGAGGGGTAAAAATTACTATTCCCACTCCAGTGAGTGCAACAGTAGGGAAAGTGTTGGATAGCGGTGGGGTAGAAATTACTATTCCCACTCCAGTGAGTGTAACAGTAGGGAAAGTGTTGGATAGCGGAGGAGTAAAAATTACTATTCCCACTCCAGTGAGTGCAACAGTAGGGAAAGTGTTGGATAGCGAAGGGGTAAAAATTACTATTTCCACTCCAGTGAGTGCAACAGTAGGGAAAGTGTTGGATAGCGGAGGGGTAGAAATTACTATTCCCACTCCAGTGAGTGCAACACTAGGGAAAGTGTTGGACAGTGGAGGGGTAAAAATGACTATTCCCACTCCAGTGAGTGCAACAGTAGGGAAAGTGTTGGATAGCATAAGGGTAAAAATTACTATTCCCACTCCAGTCAGTGCAACAGTAGAGAAAGTGTTGGATAGTGGCGGGATAAAATTTACTATTCCCACTCCAATATTTGTAAAAGTAGGGAAAGTGTTGGTTAGCGGAGGGGTAAAAATTACTATTCCCACTGCAGTGAGTGCAACAGTAGGGAAAGTGTTGGATTTCAGAGGAGTAACAATTAATATTCCCACTCCAGTCAGTTCAAAATTAAAAACAAACAAAATTTTAACAACAATAAAAATCTTTTAAAAACTAAATAAATTAAAAAATATATAAATATGTTACAAATTCAAATACAAATATATTTGATATTAATTTAAAAAAACATATTATAATGTTAAATACATATAACAAATACCTACAAATATTATATTAAATAAAATAAAAAATAATTTCCAAACAAATAAATATTTTTTATTCAAAATTATTTAGAAACAAAAACATTAATTATTACATAAATTTACTTTTTTTATTTCCTACCCTTTAACACCACACAATTCACAACCCACATCTAAATTTAAAACAAAAATGCACTTCCCCAACTAACATAATTAATTACCAATTAAAGAAATATTATTAATTAAAAAACAAATTAAAACTCATAAAAATTATTTAACTTCCCACACTTTACCCCTATTATCCCCACAACCCACAGCTAAAATTAAACTGTAAAAAAGGAATTACACAATTAAAACTTATTTTCAATTGAAAAACTAATAGTATTTGACAACTAATTATAAAGTAAGTAAAATTAATTTACTCCCCACACTATACCCCTATAACAATAAAACCCACACACAAAAAATTATAAACAAATACCCTAATTAAATATAAATTAATTAATTAATATTAATGATCAACTAATTTTTAATTAATTAAACAGAAATGACTTCCCATCCTTTACCCGTATAAACCCCACAACCCACACCTAAAATTAATTACACACATTCCATATTTAATTTTCAATTAATTAATTAATATTAATTAACAACTAATTATTAATTAAACATAAATTACTTCCCACTCTTTACCCCATAAACCCCACAACCCACACCTAAAAAAACACACACAATTACCATAATTAATTATCAATTAATTAGTTAATATAAAGTAACAACTAATTAATAATTAATTAAACATAAATTACTTCCCACCCTTTACCCCTATAAACTCCACAACCCACACCTAAAATTAATTACACAATTTCCGTAATTAATTTTCTAAGAATTAATTAATATTAATTAAGAACTAATTATTAATTAATTAAAAATAAATTACTTCCCACCCTTTACCCCATAAACCCCACAACCCACATCTAAAAAATCACACAATTACCATAATTAATTATCAATTCATTAGTTAATATACATTAACAACTAATTATTAATTAATTAAACATAAATTACTTCCCACCCTTTACCCCTATAAATCCCACAACCCGCACCTAAAATTAATAAAACAATTTCCATAATTAGTTTTCAATGAATTAATTAATATAAATTAACAACTAATTATTAATTAATCAAAACTAAATTACTTCCCACCCTTTACCCATATAAACCCCACAACCCGCACCTAAAAACAATTACACAATTACCATAATTAATGATCAATTAATTATTAATTAACAACCAATTAGTAATTTATTACAAATAAATTACTTCCCACAATTAACGCTATAAAATCTGAATTAAATAAATAAAAAATAATCATTAATTTATTATAATTAAATTACTTCCCACCCTATTCCCTATAAACCCACAACCTGCTACAAAACAAAAAAATGCAAAATCTAATTAAAATAAAATTCATAACTACTAAAAATGTAACACATATATTAAAAAACATAAACAATACTTATAAAAAAACCATACATCACATACATTTAAAATATAAACTAAAATACATAACACTAATTAAAAAATCGATATTTTAAACATCTATATTTTTGCAAACAATATTAATGACGTCTATTTTAAAAAAAATGATATTTCTTACCTTAAATTCGATATTCTTGACCACGATATTCTTGCTGTCAATATTTCTGAATCACGATATTGCCAACTCGATATTTGTGTAAGTCGACATTTCCAACTCAATAGTCTGTCTCAGCGCCGGTGCAGAAGTCACTGAACTTCCCACGGAAACGGGCATACCATAAGGAAAATTCAAAATTGGAGGCATTTACACCACCTGGTAAAAAAACTGTACCCCGCAACGTTGAAATCTACCCGGTGCAGGAAGTACGTCAACCCCATCTGACCCAATTGTGAATGGGATTATGCTACCTTCCTTCCTCTCAACCCACTTTTCTGGGCTTCATAATAATACCATAGCCCAAGGCGAAAGGAAATGAAAACGTGCACAAGAGTGATTATCCCAAAAAGTCTTCTGGAGACTTTGAAAACCATAATTAGGAGTCCATTGTAAAAGAGTCTTTCTTTTACACATCAGTCATGCTCGTCATTTGCGTATCGTCAGTTAACACAGAAACATTGAAATACCATATTTTTTTAAATAAAAAGTTGAAAATCCTGATGAAATACGTATTGTCGTTATCACGTGGAAGCCGGGTCTGGTGGCTTAGTGAACTAATTTGTCCACTGTAGGGGACTGTGCTCGACTTCATGGTCACAGCTTCCAGTCGCAGCGGGTCCACTCAACCTTTCATCCTTCTGAAGTTGATAAAATGAGTACCATTGAGATGGATAACAATAAACATCTGCTATTTAGCTCCAAGATATCCTTGGGAGAACATGCGCTTTACACATAGACATGCAAAACAGTAGCCTCTGCAATTACAAATAAATATAAAAACAATTTGCAGCTCTGTTTCAATGAGTTGCCAAAGATTTGAAGTGATCAACTGGATCCGTAGGTGTAGCGATCCTTGAACCGCACAGCTTTGGTATAGTTTGCAAAGTGCATAAGTGCAATTACTACACATTTCTCTTGTAACCGTGTAGTTTTATAGCCATATTAAATTAATGCATTAATTGTGTATATTTAAAAATCAGATGCAAAAATCGTCTGGGGGAAATGCTGTTAACGCATGGGGTTAGAGCAGTTTTGCACCTAAATTCGACTTTTCCTTCGAGGAGAATAACGTATTGAAAGGTTCTTTGCAATCGTCAAATGATATTGCCCTGTTCGCATTATTTTAACTGTACAAATTCTTGTTGGAATTACCTGGAGGAAAATGTGCATGCAAAGATACAGGGAACAAGTTCCATTTTTGCCCATCCTGTGATTTAAATTTCGATAGAAACCTCATTTGTACTTGATTAATAAAGTTAGCACCACACTCAGTAATTTGAGGCCCATATGTACTAAAACATTTTCCAGTAAACACAAAATGGGTAAAACACTTTGATATATCTGGCATTTAGGGCCAGATGTACTAACGTTTTTTGCAGGCGCAAATGGGTTTTAGACCCGTTTGTGACCACAAAAAACGTGTGGCCCATGTACTAATCCTATTTTGCAAGTCGCAAATCAATTTGCAACTCGCAAAATAGGATTAGCGAGTCGCTATTAGGAAGGGGCGTTCCAAGGGCGTCCCTTCCCAATAGCGACTCCTGAAGCTATGTATGACTTCAAAGAAGGGTGGTAAACCACTCGCAAACGGGAAGGGGTTCCCAGGGGACCCGGTCCCCTTTGTGAGTGGCTCTCAAAATATGTTTTAAGGGCAGGCAGTGGCCCCAGGGACCACTGCCTGCCCTTAAAAAATGAAACTGAAAAGTTTCATTTTCATTTTTTAAATGCATACCGTTTTCCTTTAAGGAAAAAAGGCTGCATTTGGAAAAAAAAGCTGCTTTATTTAAAAGCAGTCCCAGACATGTTGGTCTGCTGACCCCAGCAGGCCACCATCCTTGGGATTGCCAGCCATTCCCAATGGGGTCACAAATTGCGACAGCCTCAATATTATGCATGAGGCATGCAATTTGCGACCCCATTGGGAATCGCAAACAGTGTCTCAGACACTGTTGTGCATCCTAATTTGCGAGTAGCAAATTGCGAGTCGCAAATGCGACACAATTTGCGACTCGCAAATTGGTGGGTCATACATCTGGCCCTCAGACTGTTAAAAGAATGATGTCTGATTTACAAGCATATGCTACGTTGAGTAATGAAGGTCCTTATTTGAATTCAGCTAATCACAAAGAAATGTATTTGTATCATGCTGGAAACTGCATGTGAATGGCACCACGCGGTTCGCATGTGCATGCCCATTTTGCTTAATGAGCTCGTACAGTCCCAAGAAATCTCCCAGTGATGGGTAGTATGCATCTATGCATTGAAAAAAAGGGAGGCTGAGTTGGCCCGTCAAAGGGGGTTGAGATTGAGAATGAGATGAGCAGCAAAGATCATTAGTTGCAATGCATTAGTAGTTCCAAAATGTAGTTTAGGAAATTTGGAATAGGGCTTAAGTTTAGGAAACTAGGAATAGGTCAACTTGATACTAGTACTATAAGCGATCTGATTTAGAAAAGTGTAATGTTACTGCATTTAGCTTTGCCTGTCAAAACATTTTTGGGGAGATTATTACCTGTACCACTAATCTTTTTCAATGTATCTTCTTTATTTCTTACATCAGCATCCATGGGCAAGAAGAGGGCTAGCAGCACAGAGTAGGAGTGGGCTGTGAACTCCGCCCAGTCGGCGGAGTTTGCGGAGCTTTTGCTACTCCGCACTCTGCTTGGAGCACGGAGTGTACCAATGTCTGCAAACCAACGGCAGAGCAGACTGAGTTTACCAGCATGATCCTCACTAAATTTCAAAGAGACGATTAGGCTAGCACAAGGTGCATGTCACACAATCACGCAAACTCGTCTCCCTTACCAGTCCCAACGAAGTTTGCAGTTAAGGCCTCTCTGTGCAGCCTGCAGACCTGAGCGCCCTCTTTTACAATGCAAATGAACTGTCCAGTGTCTTGTGCTCATTTACCACTCCACACTGCCAAGCCAAAGGGAGGACGGCGCCACCATTACAATTAAATCATTTGCAATGCAAATCCCAGCTGAAAAACTTTAGTCCGTGACACATGCAGATTTGCAGACAAAACAATTGTTTGTCAATGTAGGTAGGTGGGCACTACTAAAACGCACACAGGGAGTTCAAATGGCACTCACCATGGGGACGCGCTCACCTCTCATTAGTTGTAGAACCAGCTGCCTTCTGACTTTTCTCCGTCTTGCTCTTCTACTCCTCAGTCAGGGCTCCACTCCTCTTCCTCCACCCCAGAATGCCTTCAGCTTCTCTCAGCAGCTCCTGCAGGCCCCGATTGTAGCTTAGCGTGGCCCATATTGTCAGTACTGTCTTCGGGGCAACCCGGTCCTGCGTCAAAGTGGCATGTGCTGCTGTAGCACCTGGAAACTCAGGTTTTCTTTACAAGCCGCATGCGCAGTCGCTCAAGCTCATTATGGCAGAAGCAGGCAGGGGGACCCGATGGGCCATGGTGACTGCAGCGCAGAGACAGGGTACAACCAGGCATGATAGGCTAATAGTGACAGAAAACGTTGCTAAAAGTAAACGCTGAGACTCACCCGCGGTCCACCTGCTGAAGCCGTCTAACCACCACCAGCCAATGCTAGTGCGGCGTTGCCCACGGTACATGACCCCCCTTCAGTCATAGTCCAATAGGGTCACCGCTTGTTCATAACACCTGCATGCTCCTCCCATGACACAGTCGCCATGCCGCTCCTGTCAGGTGGCAGGAGAGCTCCCAGACACATGGCACAGCCCAGCCTCTCCGGATTATCCTGCCTTAGTAAGCAGTACTCTCCAAGGAATACAAAAGTGCACTGGGTGGATACAGAAAACTCCATGCGGTTTCCAAAGAAATGTCAAAAGTCCATGTTTTCAGTCCGTATTTAACCGGGGTAGGTCATTGGATTTTTGTTCTATTTAGTATTGTATGGTTATCATAAGGGGCTTTCCATACCCCTTGCTTGGCCTAACACGCTTTCTGTTTATTGCGTAAGTAGGTACTCCGTAAATTAAATTTCCGTAGCACGACGCGAGTGGCTGAGCAATACTCCGCACACCCACGGAACTCTGTGGAATTCGGAGGAGTTTTTAGGTCACTCCATGGAATTCTGCGGAGTGAAACTCCGTGAGCTCTGCCCAGGCCCAGCACCCAGGAGGGTCAGGGAGCTGGGGGTGCCACCACCAGTGCCACGGCAGATGGAAGCTCCACCACTACCATGAGCGCCACAGCCAATGGATTTGCTGGCCCCAGTAAGTCCTCCTGTTAATATTATAATTATTTCCCTAACTTTTATCGCTCCATATTCAGAATAAGTTTTCCTTTTTATTTTATTTTTACTGTGCCTGTCTCCTAGTTTTTTCCAACTCCTCTTCATTCTACCTAATGTTAAATTCTTGTTATCCTTTCATTATCCTAGTGATTTTCTATACTTCAAGTTTCTGTAGTTGACTTCCTCCTGTATGTACTAGTTTGTCTGTAGCTTCCTCTCTTCTGCTTTGTCAGTAAGCTTTCCCTCTTCCCTTATATATCTTGTGTACTAGTACTGTAAGACTAAGAGAACCGATTTAAGGACAGGTACTCTATTGTGAAGATTGCGTGCTCAAGTAAGATATTCTATGCATGTTTGTTGAGAAGGCTTTCTTTTTCTTGCTTCTGCTCAAACAGTAAAAATAGAGAGTGGCCATGGTCATGGGTGGACCCCCAATGTTATGTATGTATTATTATTCATTTATATAGTAGTATACCAGCAGTTTCGATGACAGTGTCGCATGGCTGGAAGCTAGTACGAGGACAGTCCCATTGCATTTGCCAACCAAGACCATGTGCCCTTCATTGATCAATTATTCTACCCCTTCTTTGCGCTTCAATGACTCAGTCATCATAGCTCTGCCCCTCCATTATGAAACACTTTTGGATGGCTTGACTACCAGGCTTTTCAAACATTACCAACCAACAAAATGACCAATGTGATATTTTTGATAGAAGATACTGCAACCGAACTGTAGTAGTGTATTGTGGTTGTGTCTTGTTAAAAAAATAAAATAAGGGGAGGCATAGCTGGCATCTGAAATGTGTAATGTTTTTTCTAGCTGCACAGACCACAAATGCCAGGGCCAGCGGCAGTGGAGCAGAAAAGGCGGCGGTTGAAGGGGGTGTCCCAGCGGCGTCAGGGACAGGCATTGGTAAGTCACATTGCTTGCTTATTGACAATTACTAGTATACTTACTGCAAGGGCATTGTGAACGCCCCGCTTTAGCAGCTACAGTGGGGGTCGAGTTCTTAATGGCCTTTTCTATCTGTAACTCAGCAGACAAAAGCTCATAATGAAAGCTAAAAGTGATGGGCTGATAGAAAAGTGAAAAAAGGATGAAAGGAGAAAAGATGGGTGAAATGTTATATGAGTGAAAGGATGCATGGTTGAGTGAAAGGATGCTTAGGTGGGTGATGAGGGTGCATGGCTGGGTGAAGGAAGGATGAAAGGGTATTTGGGTGGAAAGATGCCTGCCTGGGTTAATGAAAGGATTGAGAGGTGAAAGGAATGCTCAGGTGGGTTAAAGCAGGATGGGTGTAAGGTTGAATGGGTAAAAGGATGCATGGATGGGTAAATGGATGGATTGGTGAAAGGATGGTTGAGAGCTGTGGATAGGTAAATTAATGGATGAATGGATACATATGGATGGATGGTTTTCAATGGTGAGCAACTGGATAAGATAATGTAAAGGTTAAATGGTGGGTATCAAAGAGTGAAGAATACTAGAACAATGAAATTCTCTTGCTTGGAATGGTTTTCTCAAAGCTTTGGTTCAAAGTGGGGGGGGCATTTCTGTCTACTCCCTTGACTCACTGTATTTGTTAGGCGAGTCAGATATATATCCCACTTATCATCAATCATCACCTCCCTGCCCATGGCATTTTACCAGTGCCACCCATTATTTAACTGCTGCATGGTTCAATTCCGCACTGCAGTGCTATCTGTGCAATGTGCGACTGCTTAAGTTAAGGTGGCTTTTACAAAGTTTTCAATGCATGGCAATTAAAAAACAAGGTGTGTTTACCTTCCCTCCCAGTGCCCAATCAGTCACCTCCTAGTACTTCACTCCTTTATTCTGTCCCAGCCTTTCAAAACAAATGAAAAATCCATTCTTGGAATGTGCCACATTTTTCTGGCCAAGTGATTCATATATTTTATGGTTTCCATAACATATTTTTGCCTGCTCAAATTTTTCCCTTTCAACATTCATCAACTACAGTGACTGTCTAACCCAAAGCTTAGGCACATGATGATGATCTGTAACACCCAACTATTCTGAGATAAAACCTCTACTTACCTAGCCTAATCCCTCTAACTTACCCTGCAGTAGAGTAAGTTAAGTTTCCTTTCTTTACTGCCAAGCAAATGTTGGAAATAATTATAAATTGTGGTGGAGGGCAAGGCCAGGGAGTAAAGTGGAACTAAGTGCCTTGAGTTTTGGAGATGGGATGGTTTGTGATGAACGTGCCAAATATAATATATATATCTCATTCCTTAATCCTTTCCCTGTACTGCAGTGCATCGTTTTTGCCACCATCTACTTACGGCAGACAGGATATCTGCATTTTATACGTAAAGTGTGTGATGTATCATTACTATTCTTCTGCCTCTTTGGAGTCAGGGGGTAAAATTGAAAGGCATTTTGGAGATGAGCAGGCCATTGGAATTACAGTGAGATAACTGTCCATTACAACTGCCCCAGCTGCAGATTGAAGAAAGTAGCAAAGTACCAACACCTGACATGCTAGCAATCATGCCTCCATTAATTTAGCCCAACCAGAATGCTTGTACTCCATAGAGCATAATGCCTTACTCATTAATGAGAGGACATTTATTTTTATTTTTCCACATAGAGGGGCTGATTACGATGCCGGTCCGACCAGCTGTCTGACAGCTGTGTCCGCGTGCCAATTCTGACCACCAAGGCCGCAAACTAATCTCTGCCATATTATGATGCATGCAGTGCAAACGTCGACCGCTGTGGTCGGAAAGCTCTCCTCATGGACCGTGGCAGTCGGAAAGCTTGCCGATAGAGATTCCAACGCCGACAGCACTGCGGTACAACTGCTGAGCAGATTACGATGAAACCGCTGGACTTCTGGTCCGGATTCTGCAGTCACACCACAGTGATTGGCGGCCGCGCTACTGATACCACCAAACATTTCAACTGTGTCCGTTGGAAGTAGAGAAAAGAGGACACAGCTGATGGTCATTGTCTAGGTGAACACACCTACATTTCAAAGTATATAACACACCCTATTCCAGACCATGGCCCTTTGCCACAACACTGCAGTGCAGCCCCACACACCACT
Source organism: Calotriton arnoldi (assembly GCA_963921515.1). Taxonomy (NCBI): domain Eukaryota; kingdom Metazoa; phylum Chordata; class Amphibia; order Caudata; family Salamandridae; genus Calotriton; species Calotriton arnoldi. Next base: position 482,652 of record CAWUFW010004188.1, read on the forward strand.
TCTTTGCAGAGAGAGAGAAGGCAGCCATCCCTACACAACACCATCACACATCCCACCCACGTATGTTCACATACTATTCCTTGTCACTTATACTTAATTCCCATTCTGCATCACCTTCACCAGCACACTCACATTTCACATTTTTATTAACACGTCACTGGCAAAAAAATGTTTTTCTGACACCAAGGTAGATGAAATCATTAGAGTAGAGCCACATTTGTTTGGAGCCCAAGTCCAACAAACCTCTGTTGCTAGGAAGAATGAAATGTGGGACAGGGTCGTCAACAAGGTCAATAGTGTTGGTACCATCTGGCGCACAAAGGAGGACATCAGGAAGAGGTGGCATGACCTGAAGATCAGGGTCAAGCGCCTCGTCAACAGGCACCACCTGGCTGCTCAGAAGACTGGTGGTGGGCCTCCCGGGCCACCATTAGACCTCACAGTCTGGGAGTAGAAGGTGCTTACCATTCTTTTTTTTTAGTTTAAAGAGCTTTATTAAAGTAATTAGAAACATAAGTACAATATACAACAATGCTTATAAAACGAGTAGCATTAGATTAGCAGACTGAATAAATAACTTGATGGAATAAATGACATAGGAAATCTGTCATAAATCTAAAGATATGCCAAAGAAGAAAAGCAATAATAAAAATTTGTACCTGGAAAATAAATAGCATTTTACATTTTCTGGTTTTTTCAGAAGAAAGGAAAGTCTAGAGAAGGAGGAAGGGAGAAAAGAAAAAGGAGGAGAAAGAGAGAAAGAACAGAGAAGGGGGAAAAGAAAAAGAAAAGAAAAGAGAAAGGAAACTGAAGATATAGTAGTATCTTCATCTAGTATTATAATGCAACATTAATCTTATAGTAATCATAGTGGATCCTAAAAACAGAATAATAACTGTACATGTGACAAATAAAAGAAATTAAAATAGAAGAAGAAAAGAATAAAGTACTCATGGTGGTTGATAAACGAAGGAGCAATCTTGATTACGTAGTGCAGATGCAGATAAGTAATTGGTAAGTGGAGATCAGAGGGCTTCTTTACGAATAAGTTGTTGAGAAGTTTTGGAAGAAGCTCTGTCCAGTCTGTGGTGATAACAAAGAAGGTTCCACCAGGCGGAAAAAGAAACCTTAGAGGCATCCTTCCAGTTAGAGGTAATTACCTGAAAGGCAATAGCAATTAACAAGTCCACAAATATGCCCACCTTGCGAGAACCAAACCAGTCTGCAGAATTGCTTCCCAAAACTATGGAGTATATGTCAAAAGGAAATTTAATAGTACAAATAGAGGAGATTGACTCACATACCTTAGTCCAAAAACGGGCAATATTAGGGCAAAGAAAAAAGGAATGCATAAAAGAGCCAGGAGTAGTAGGACATACCCAACAATTCGGGGATAAATGTGAACTATACTTGGAGAGTGATAGTGGAGTTAAAAATAGTCTATGATAAAAATAATAAAGGGTCTGAGTGGTGCTAGAATTACAAGAGGTGTGATGTATGCGTGTCCAAATGGAGTTCCATGTATGAACAGAAAGGGTACGTTGTAAATCAGATTCCCATAAGAGCTCAACTTTACTTTTAGGGCGACTGGGAGAAGAAAAATACAGGTATTTGTAAACTTGAGAGGCTCTAATGAAAGGGGAAGTGGATAAAGGTTCTAACAGAGGATCTTGAGAGGGAAGAGAAGGTCCAGAAAGTAGAGAAAGCTGATCCGTCAAGAGCAATCGTAGAGACTCGTATCTAAGTAACGAGGATGCAGGTAGGTCAAATGTGGACTGAGCCTCTTGTAGGGAAAGACAACGAGAATCCTGTATTAATTGCTTAACTTGGAAGATCCCTTTGGTAGCCCATGTTTTCCAAAAAATAGTGCGATTAGACAATTTGATATTTTTATTATGCCAAAGAGATGAATCCAAAAATATCTGTAAAGGACTATGAGATTTACATTTAATAGGATGAAAAGTTGAAATGAATTTTGAAATCGTTGGGTAGTTAAAAGAACGAGGAGGATGGGTAATGCTTGCTAAGAGAGAAAAAGGGAAAGGAGAGATCAGAGATTCCTCCAACCTGTGCCATACCGAGGTGAAAGTTCCTCCCGAAGTAGATAGATATGGTAACATTTGGCGAATTAGAAAAGAGGAATGATACTGTCGAAAATTGGGAAAATGGACACCACCCCTATCTTTAGGAGCAGAGAGAAGGGCCAAAGAAATACGAGCTTTCCGACCGTTCCAAAGAAATTTACTCAAAGTTCCATTAAGGGTTTTAAAAACTTCAATGGTAGTTTAACTGGTAACATGGATAAATAGAAGTTAATAACGGGAAGCAACATCATTTTAATGGTGTCCAATCTACCCCACCATGACAAAAAAAGGGAGACCATCTATCTGCCATATTATTTACTTTTGATAGAACCTCTTCCAAATTAAACTGAATCGTTTTTGTAAGGGTAGAAGAATATTTAATCCCCAAGCAAGTAATATTATTAGTATTCCATTTAAAATCGATACCCTCAAACATACTCCTTAAACAATATTTATTTAAAGGAAGCACTTCAGATTTGGAAAAATTCAATTTATAGCCTGACAAGGCATCATAAGAAGAGAGAAGTTCGGTAAAAGCAGGCATAGAGGTAGAAGGATCGGAAACGTATAACATAATATCATCTGCATAAGCAGTAAATTTAATTTCAACAGATTTGTGCGTAAAGCCTCGGAAGGTGGGGGAGTGTCGTAAAGAGTGAAGAAAGGGCTCAAGAGAAAGGATAAAAAGTAACGGGGAGAGAGGACATCCCTGACGAGTACCCCTTTGTAAAGGGAAATAAGAGGATTGAGAGCCATTAACAAAAACTGAAGTGGTCGGAGAGGAATATAACAATTTTATAAGGGACAAAATAGAAGGACCAAAACCATGCCATTTAAGGGCGCGCATCATGAAAAGCCAATGAACGCGATCAAAGGCTTTTTCCGCGTCCAGGGTTATGGCGGCTATAGGGGAAGAACTCTTAGATGCAAGATGAATAATATTGAGGAAAGTTCTGGAATTATCAGAAATAGTCCTTCCCTTAACAAACCCTGTTTGTTCGGAACCAATTAAATCAAGAAGGACCTGATTGATACGAAGGGCTAATACCTTGGCAAATAATTTGCAATCAAGATTAATCAAAGATATAGGACGGTAGTTGGCACATCGAGACGGGTCTTTATCTTTTTGGGAAATGAGACAAATCATAGCTTCAAGAAAAGAGCCTCGAGCCTCACTGTTAAGAACAAAATGTTGAAAAAGAGATAAAAGATGGGGCAGAAGAACAGGAGAAAAGCAAGAATAAAACTCAGCAGTGAGACCACCAGGACCAGGAGCCTTATCTTTAGGTAACATGGACAAAGCAGATTTAATCTCTGAAAGAGATATATCTTTTCCAAAATAGAACAGTCAGGAAGAGGGAAAGAGCGGGGAGGTAATGAGTCAAAAAAGAGTCCAGATTTGCATCAGAAGGGGAAGATTCAGGAGTATAAAGAGTCTTATAAAAATCTGTAAAGCACGTTAGTATTTCTTCATCCTTAAAGCGGGGAATATCATTATCATCAATAATCTTAACTACTCTAGATCTTTGAGATTTAACCTTCAAGTAGTTCGCCAACAGCTTACCAGCTCGATTACGACCAACATAAAATTTAGAGTTCATTTTTAGCAACGTCCCTGAGGCCTCTTCTGTGGATTTCCTATTAAAGTCAAGTTTTGCTTGGACCAGAGTCTTGAGGGTGTCGATATTTTTAGAAGAAAAATAAGCATGTTCCAATTCTTTAATAGAGGAGAGCAGAGAAGCGGATTCTTTATGATACTTTTTCCTTTTGCTAGCTACATAATCTATAATGAAGCCTCTGGCTGTCGCGTTGAAGGAATCCCAGACAATATGAAAGGGCATATCAGGACTAGCATTAAGGAGAAAGAATTCAGAAACAAAAACTTTAAAGCGGCTTAGAAAGGAGGGATCTTTAAGAAGATAATTGTTAAAACGCCAACGACGAGATTTAGAAGGTAAAGAAGGAAGGTCTAAACTAATCAAAACAGGAGCGTGATCGGAAATAAGAATGGAGCCAATCTCTGCATGTAGGAGGTTGGAAAGGAGGTACGGGCTTAAAAAATGTAATCGATTCTAGAAGTAGAGTTATGAGTGGGGGAATAAAATGTATATTCTAAACTATCAGGGTTGAATATTCTCCAGGCATCCACTAGGCCCCTCGCACGGATGGTCCAAGCAAAGGTTTTTTGCATTTTATTAGGAATGTACCTAGAAGAGAATTTCCTATCCGTGAAAGGGTCCATGACTTGATTACAGTCACCACCCACTATGAGATTAGAGCTAGAACATGCATGAAGAGTATGGGACATGGATTGCCAAAATTGTGAGTCAATTCCTGTGGGGCCATAGATGTTAAGTAAAGAAACAAGGGATCCATTACTAATAATATGGAGAAGGAGCCAACGTCCATCTTCATCCTTCTCTTCTTTTTCTATCGTAAGGGATAGTGATTTGTGAAAGAGTATTACGACACCATTCTTTCTGTCTTTGGATGGGGAACTATAAACATAACCCACCCATTGCTTTTTAAGGGAATTAACATCACTCTCATTAAGGTGTGTTTCTTGTAGCATAGCAATTTTACATTGGAGTTTAGAGAGATGGGTAAGTACCCGTTGTTTTTTAACTGGATTACGTAATCCCTTTACATTCCATGAGATAATCCGAACATTATCAGTCATTACAAGGCATTAATACTAATAATAATATTAGAAAATTCAACACAATTATACAGTCAATATAAAGGCAACCAAAAACAAAACAATGAATGCATTGAGAAGTGTGCAAATGAACATGAAGATGAATATGTAAATGGTAAAAAATAATGATTACAAAGAAAGAGAGCAGAATAAGAAAAAATGAAGGTACAATCAAAAAAGAAGATACTAAATCAGAAAGTGAGAAAGAGATAGAGAGAAAAAGGAAAACTGAACAAAGATGAGAGAATACGAAAGGAAAAAGTGAGAAAAGTGAGTGATAGAAGAAAAAGGAGAAGCAAATTCAGAAAATACGAAGGGGAAGGTGAAAAGGGAAAAAAGCAGGAAAAGGAAAGAGGAGCAAAGGAAAAAGCAAAAGAAGTAAGAGATAGGGAACGAACAGTTGACTAGAAGCCGAGAGACTTCAGTCAAAAAAGACAGAGTAAGTATCTAGAATAGAGAAAATAACATGGGGAAGCGGGAAGCCGCAGAAGAAGACAGACAGCCAAACCAACAAAGACATCCGAGAACAACCGAAACCTCTAGGTAGAAAAATAAATAAATAAGAGAGAAGGAGCTTAGTATATGATAACAAATCGGGAAAGACCAACTTCATATCAAACAAAACTAAGAAAAACGATAAACATTAAAACAGGGGAACAACATACTGCCATGATAACGAATGGAATGCTCAACACTTACCAGACGTAAGGGGTAACCATGAACATTGGGAATGGAACGAGAGGGCAAGGAGGAGGGAGGCATCTGGGGAATAAGTCAACACAGGAAAGAAACATCTGCGGAGAAAAACAAGGAAAAATCACGTAGTGAAATATCCTCTGAAAAGGCTAACGAGCCATAGTGATTGAAAAAAGACAACAACAACGGACCATAAAGACAACGACAAGGAAAACAGATATCTTCAGAACAATTGAATAGAAAGCATTAATCTCAGAAGACCAAACATAAGACAGATCGACAATGTTACTCAGGGCCCTCCAAAGTCCATCTCGTCTCCTTTATGGCGAGAAATAAACTGTCTCAGGTCTTCAGGACGATCAAAAGAGTAGGACCTCTCTTTATAAGTAACCTTGAAGAAGCAGGGATGAACTAGGCCATATCTGGCATTCAGGGATCGTAGAGCCGGGCGAAGAGAGAGAAATTCCTTGCGACGAGCTGTAGTGGCGCGGGCCACATCTTGAGAGATGAAAACCTTTTGACCTGACCATAACATCTGCTTTCTTGTCTTTGCCGCTGAAAGGACCATTAACAATTCAGTATACTCCAAAAATAAAACGATTATCCCTCTGGGACGATTTACTGACGATGAAGAAGATGAACCTCCGGTTTTAGGGCCAATGCGATGAGCGCGCTGTAAATTGAGAGTGGTGCCATATTTGAGACCGACAATTTTAGGAATATGAATTTTGAGGAAGGCAAGCATGTCTGACCCCTCCTCTCCCCTGGGAATGCCATAAATTCGAAGGTTATTGCGTCTATTGCGATTTTCTAAATCCTCCGTTTGCATCTTGAGGAGTGCAATCTCTTTAGACATAGTCGCAACCTGAGGTATCACGTCTTGAGTATCACTGATCCTCTGTTCCACAGCAGACATTCTTGAGTCCAAGCTAGACCATTTCTCATCTAACTTTTGAAGGGTGGCTTTAGTTTCAATGACGAAAGGCTTAATCAACTTTATCTCTTCCATAAGATCTTCCATAGTTATGGGTAGCGGCGACTTGGTAGGCGAAGAAGGTTCCTTCTTATGATGTTTAGGGGGGGCAACAGGATTGGGTTCCTTGCGAGAGGAGGACATATTTGTCGAGAGAAATTTCTGACCCAGAGAAGAAGAGGGCTCCATACATGTGAATTTACTGAAATATTGAGGCTTTCAAAAGATATGCAGCATATATGAACAGGTTATAAGTCTTATAAACCGCCATCAAATTTTCGGTCCTCGTCCAAACACAACTGAAGTAACCTGACTGACGCTGCTAGCACAGACAGCAAAGAACAAAGTCAGTATCCATCCACTAGAATTTATAGCAGCCACCCTGTACTAGAAGGTATCACTGAACTAGTAAAGAAGGCATTCCAAACATGAACAGCCCGGCTCAGTCCATCGACCAGGGAAGAAAGAGATATGAAGAACAAAGCATGAGCTATGAGGCACTACACAAGTTGCGTCGCCATATGACTCCAATTGGGCGAAAGTAACCAGTTCCAATGGCACTTCAACGTGCGTCACAAGATATTGTCTCGCATAGAGGTGCAGGAGAAATACATAGGCAAAGCAGGCGCAACTATTCAATTAAGGAAGCATGTGAGGACAATGATGCAGCATTAAGCTGAGCTGCTTTAACTTCAGGTTCACCAAAAGAGAGCTCATCATAAGGAAGTTAAGAGTAATGTCTGAGTAAAAAATCTTCAGAAGAGAGGCACAACCGGCACATTTTCTTAGTGGCAGAGCATGTCAGGAGTCCCAGAGCAGTAAGGAGACAGGTATCACATTGGCAAAGCAGCTGAAACCTTGTGCGCCCCCCTCAGGAAGCAACAACTCCCAGGTGAAACCACAGCGGCGTCCTGAATAACCTCGCCGCGGGCAGCACCGGGGAAGCAGCGTTGAAAAGTTGCGTCCCGCCGAAATTCAAAATGGCGGGCGCCACCAAAGATAATTGAGGGGAGTACGGCGCGGGGGAAAACAGGCTGAAAACAGCTCCGAAAATAAAATAAAAAGAAGCTACCTGTGCCCCCGCGCCTGCTCCGTAGATGCCTCAGCTCATGCCCGCAAACAACGTGATTCGCGGCTCCGACGGTCGAAGAGGTCCCGCTCTAAGCGCGGAGCCTCAGCTGGAAGCGGCCATCTTGTGGCGGCTCAGACCACGCCCCCCCGGTGCTTACCATTCTGAACACTGAGAGCTTAACTGGAATACCTGGGGGCCTGGAGACTGGTAAGTAACACCTCATCAACTGGCACAACATATCAATGTACTGTTTGCACACATCTCACCTCTTGCTATCGTCCATCACATCAAATTTTCCCATATGCAGTATCTAAAGTAACAGAGATGTTTCATTGGCAGTTAGAATCAGTAGTCCTGCACATGATTCCTAATGTATCAGCCTCCATCACATCTCACCCATGGGAATGTTGTTTTCAAGTGTTTTCCCATCAAATCATCATCACAGTACCCATATATTGTGCCAATGTGCAACAGTATGGGCCTACATAACAGCATCTTGTCAACAGATATGTTGCACAATGCAGTTTTGCGAGTGTTGCCAAAATGTAACTGACAAGACTACAACTATCATCAGGCCCTGTTGCCTGAGCACCTATCAACATGTACTACTCTTGTTTCACCATAGCCACTTGGAAGCCATGTCACTACTCAGGTTCACCTCATATGTAGGTAGCCAATGCTCAAGTAAGGGCTGGGAGAGGCTCACAGGACTGCAACTACCATCAGGCCCTGTTACCTCAGCACTTAACAACACTTACTACTCTCCTTTCCTCATAGTCACTTGGCAGCCATGTCACTACTCAGGTTCACCTCATAGGTCGGTAGCCATTGCTCAAGTGTGGGCTGGGAGAGGATGACAGTACGGCAACTACTATCAGGCCCTGTTGCATCAGCACCTAACAACATGTCCTTCTCTCCTTTCCCCATAGCCACTTGGCAGCCATGTCAACACTGTTCCCCATGTCTAATGGACTGCACACGTTGCAGACAAAGCTCTGCTCAGTCATATGTCCATCTACTTAGGCAGAAATCTCCCAGGTCTCCATGAATGAAAAGAAAGACAACATGACAGACACCCAATGAAGTGTGTAACAGAAATGTCAGTAATGTGTGAAGGTAACACAACCTACATTACATGGCTGGTGAGCCATTGGCACTGCACATGCACACATGATAACAAGTGCAATGTTTACAACACATTTGTCAAAAAGCCTGTGTTTGATGTTACCAATACCCATGTATCATCTACACTGGTCTTGCATCAAATCATTGGAATATGCCATGTCCATCTCTATTGTCAACAGGAAGTGGAGCAGTTCACTTAATGCTCATGCCAATAACCCTTCATCTAATGGATGTCACACAAAATCTTGCTAAACTGTCAAACACAAAGGCTATAGTACAGAATGTCTACATCCACCCCTTTTGTCCCTTCCATGCCGCAACTCACAATGTACCAAAGAATGTGGAATGTAAATACCATACCTACTAAATGACATTCTACTCTGTCTCAACAGGTGGATCCTGTACTACATCCCGTGAGACACAAGATACCAACCAGAGCCCGGCTTCATCCCAGGATCAAACCAACAGTGATGAAGAATTTTGTGCAAATACGGATGTGGAGGACCTACCTGGATTTCACGACAGCCTGGGCGGACAGAACCAGTGAGTCTCACTGTGCACACTTCCCATCCCAGAGGCAACACCTCAGCTGACCACTGCCCCAACAACATGTGGACCTAGTTCTAGCAGCAACATCACCAGCACCCCAGTCCCAGCTCTGGAGGTGAGCACTGACACCACTCTAACTGAGGATAGCAGGGACAGTGGAGGGTGCAGCCTGGGCCAAGGTAACAGTCCCGTGGGGGCAGGGGTGGTAGGAGGGTCTTTGTGGGCCAGCTAAGTGAGGCCACTGGTCCCACTGAAGCCCAGGCCAGCATTGCCGGAGTAATAGGTTCATATCAGGACAATCAAGGACAGATGGGCCATGTAATAGAGGAACTCCAGGAAATGAAGCAGTTGCAGCGGTCCATAGACCACCATTTGGGTATACATAATGAGAATATGGACCTGCTCATTGGGGTGCTGAGGGACATCCACACCACCCTCTGCAGGGCTTTCCCCCGCCATCTACCCATTTCTGTGGCCAACCTACATCTGGGGCATCTACATCAGCGGCTGCCATTGGAATGGAGGCACAGGCAGAGGTGGACTCCTCGGACACCTCAGAGCATGCAGCAGTGGATCCCCCCTGTAAACGTAAGTGGGGGCATCCAAAAACAAATGCAGGAGATTCGGGCAACAACGCACTGACCCAACCCAGGAATAAGACCCTGATGTCATCCTTTGTGTACAGCACATTGACTTTGTTGACTCTCCCTGTATTCACATTTCATTTCTGATGGCAGGACTTTATTGGACTTTGAACTCCAGACAATGTGGCAACAACTCTAATGCTTTCATCCACCACTGACAACTACATCCCTGTGTTTTCACCATTGCACTGTAAATGTACTGTAAATTAGTCACAAAATGCACTGCAATAAATACACTTTTCATACAACCAGTAGCTCATGTTGTATCATTCACATCTAGCAAAAAATGAAGTCAACACCTTGTGTACAACCAAATGCAAGTAGAGCCAACTTGTGTATGCATGGACTTGTTCAATTTCAAAAATGTGCACATGAGTATACCAAACATGTCACCCAACACAGACATAGAAGTGTACAGTCTCAACACATCTTTATTACAGTGCACAAACCTTTTGGTTGTAATAATGTTCTCCACAGAGTGAAATGACACATCAGTGAAATGATCAGTGTCAGTGACCACAAATGTCATGTTCAGACCTCAAGAACATGTTTGGAGAGGATACATCTGACAATGCCAAAATCGGTAGTAATGTTACAAATGTGTCAGGGAATCAGCTGGAGCCATATCGACTGCCCCACAATAGGAAACCCACATCATTTATTACTAGGAACCAGAACAGTGGATCACTGCAGTAACTGAGCACAGGTCCAGTCCAAACAAGTGTAACAGAATCTGGCGGAATGTCGCAAACATTTGCCAGTGAAATCCCACAAGCTCTGTGGCATACAATGATGACACATGAACACCTACATCGAGCTCATACACATTGAGGACCAACCCAATGTGAAGAGAGACAAGCATGTTTTGGCCAAACTACCACATTGTGTAGTTGAACATGATGGCACACATATTGCCTAAGGACCACCACATGACAGGGAAAAAATCCAATGGTGTATCAGCAACTTCCATCCTTTCGCTGTGCAAGCTGCCATTGAACTGGAGTCGTACACCAAAAGTCTGTGCCAAACATTCACAGGAACATGCCATGTCCAATTTGTACTGCAGAACAGCATCCTAAACCTGCTGATGTCACTACTCTGAAATGTCCAGATGAAAATGGCAGGGTAAAGGTACCTACAACAGGCCAATATACAATGCAACACCAACAACATGTGCATGTGTCCTGTGCGAGAGCTCCTCCACTAACAGAGTCACCCACATCTGTACACACCAAACTGCCAACCATCAACCACCTCCTCACAGCTGAACAACCACAGTAACTGTAAAAATCACAGTCATGATGTCTCTCAGCAAACTTAAACTCAAGGGAAGATGTTGTTGATGAGCTGTTGATGCATGTCAACTCCTCCCTGTTCACCACTATCATCATCACTGCTCATTTCAGGGTCCTCACCTGGGGGGTCCTGCTGGTCTCCATCCTCTACGATCAGAGGGATGTTCATGCGCAATGCAAGGTTGTGGAGCATGCAACAGGTGACAGTGATCTGACACACCTTCCTGGGTGAAAAGAGCAGGGCTCCTCCAGACTTGTCCAGCCATCGGAATCTGGCCTTCATGAGCCCAAAAGCCCACTGTACTGGCCACAATGTTCTACCATGGGCCTATTCTATGGGTTATTCCCCTGGCATTATTGGATTCCTCAACGGGGCCAACAACCATGGCGGGTTGGGATACGCTGAGTCACCTAGATGGGAGACCCACAGATGTGCATTTATGAATCAGACATCTGCAATAGATGTCACTAGCTTTCACACACACAAAGGTTGGACACATCTCGCTCACCAGCAAGCCAGGTCCACTCCGGTTGTAGTCGTGACATCAGCTGGGATATAGCACTGTTCCATATTATGTAGGAATCATGGGCAGATCCTTGGAATTTTGCACAGATGTGTGAGATGTATAAATCCGCTAGACATGCCACTTGAAAATTGATGGAATGGAAGTTCTTCCTGTTCCTATACACCCGTTCATGGGATTGTGGAGATACTAGGGCCATATGTGTGCCATCAATAGCTTCAGCTAGATGAGGTATGTGACCAATGGCATAAAAGTCTCCCTTCACAGTGATCAATTCTTGGTATTTGGGGAACTGAATGTAGCTGTCCATGTGTCTCATCAGTGCTAACAGCACATCACGTAGCACCATACTAAACATCGGTTCGGGCATTCCTCCTGATATAGCCACCATGTACTGAAATGAACCAGTGGCCAGGAAGTGCAGCGTGGCCATCACTTTCACTGTGGGTGTCAGAGCTGTGGGGTAGGTCTGATGAGGACATAAGTGAGGCTCCAACTGTTAACATAGATCCTGCATTGTTTGCCTATTGAGACAAAACTTCCAGATGACATCTCTTTCTTCCATAGTCATTAGGTCTGGTAAAGGCCAGAATACTGGAGCCATCCATCTTCTCCCTCTGCCAGGGTTCCTATATGTGGAATGGAAACACTTATTGATGCTGGTCACACAGTCCACACTAACTCATACCAGGATACAACCAACAGTGATGTGATTTAAAGTAGTGCATTTGTGAGCAGTGTGCAACATTACACATCATGTATGTAGGACAGTGACATACATACATACCATGTTCTAGTATGAGGAAAGTGAAAGAGAAAATAAGCGGATGACAAATTTGTAGCATTGACCATTGTTGTGTGAGAGCTCGTCACTCATACAAACTGCAACACACAGAACTGCGTATATTTGATTACATGTCCTTGTGGACTATACTATGTAGGGATGACCACACGCCCCATCAAAATACGCATATCTGAACATCGCAGTAACTTCCGCTGCCAGAAGAACAATACCAAAATGTGCACACACTATTTAGAGAAACGCCACACTCCAGAAGCATTAGAATGGGTTGTTCTAGAATCATTTCCAAAAATCACGAAAGCGGCACTGCTTATCAAAGAACAGAGGTGGGTGCACAGATTGTCCTCCCATATTGGAGGACTGAATGAGGAAATCCCGTGGAATTCTCTCATTATTTAACATCGATGGCCTATAACATGGGTCAGGAGACTTTATTTGACAACTAGAGAAGGTGGTGATGAAATACAATCTGACCGGGCACTGATGGGTTAGCTTTGTGGTGCGGCTGGGATCCACCCTTGGACCCTACCCATCAATAATCCTCCTTGGAACACTGGCGATATTTCGCTACTCTCCTTTGGTCTGCGTGTCAATAAACCTCACATACTCCTCGCATATAATTTTCTGGCTAACATATTAAGGGACTTGAATACTTTCCCCTTCAGTCCAAATCACCATCACTCTTGACTGGGGGATGACAACAGACTAATTTTACTCATGGAATGGCTTTATACATCTTTCTAACTCTATCTGTGCATGAGACACTGACAGTTAATCTTCGATTGACTGTAGTGCTTTCTTTCTTTTTTCTGATCATGACTGTTGGCTGTCTGACAGACCCTTATATTTACCTTTTGTGCCAGTTCTTAAACAATAAACACCTTTCCAATATGGCCGCTATACATCCGGTCACTTTGGCACGCACAGCTCTGTTTAACAGAAAGGATGGATTACATACAGAGTCTTTAAACAAGCCAACTCTCTATCGACCTTTCCCTTGACTACGATTGTCGGGGATTTATAGACTCTTACTGCCTATCATGCTATTTTATAACTCTGTTTGTATACCAAATAACACCATTCCAAGATGGCCGCTATACATCCAGCCACTTCTGCCTGTAATACTTCATTGACAGCAAGGTGGGACTATAAATTCAGTCCGCAAACAGAGCAGTTCACCTCCCGGACCCGGTAGATGTGGGTAGGTCGCTTGGAGATGTGCTATTGACACAGAAGTAAGTACGCTACTAGTGCGCGACAGATTGGTTATAGTTACTAGAACTTGACCCCCATTCTAGTTATGATTACATGACGCTCGGCAAATTCTGTAATACTCCCCGTTAATACAGTGTTATCTGTTTAATAATGGATTGGCCACCAATTTTTCTACTACCATCATACTATGTACCCACCGTAAAACCCTCTTAGTTTTAAGACACTGTCTCCAACCAGTGTGAGTTATTTGGTGGGAATGTCAGCATAGTATAGAGTACGCAGCGTGTGCGGGCTTACATTTATATCATGTGTTCATGCACGGGGCTATGGATAGACCTTACCTGCTTATGAACGGGGCTACGGATAGACTTTACTTGGTCATCCCAGCATGAGTGTTGTTCCTTCCCCATTTCCTTACGGGGGAATAAGAATCTAGAGGTGCAGTATGAGTGTTGTTTCTTCCCCATTTCCTTATGGGGGAATCAGAGTTTAGAGGTGCTACATGATTACTGATGACTTTGATTGTCCATTGATATGGGATATTTAACCCGGGGCCACAATATCAAGTTACATGTACGATCATAACGTATGAGAATGGATGTTGGTTGTTGAATTGACCACACTTTTCCTTGTTTACATTGATTTACTTTTATTTCAATGGTTTTATCCAGCAATTGAGGAACTCCTCTTGTTTGTATCCCTACCGGGCACTGATGACGCCTGGTTATACTCACTTTATGGGGTGAGTTTACTTGTTTTTATCTGCTGCGCTTCACAGTGCCGCTATGGCCATAGCTCACTATAGTACACTTTGGACATTCACTGTTCGGCACTATAGTTTTCTGCTACTCACATCATAATGAATACAACATTCTGTTAAGAGTCACAAGGGTTACCACACTGTTTATATACCTATATGTGTATATTTATGATTCATGTTCCTTTTTCTCACCAACATAGGTAGGATCAGGGATTGACAGGTATACTTACGTAGGTAATGAATCGGCTGCGGTGAGTATTTGGCCACCGCACCGTGTGTATGTGTAGATAGTCTACCTTTTATAGAGGTCCTGACGAATCGCATGTAGATCTTGACAACAAGCGTGAAACATGTTGACCTTCCTTTAAGAATGATGATGCCTTACTTGAGACATAATACTCACTTTTGAGCATCACATTATCACTCTTTTAATTAGGGTAGGAGACCATTTGAATAAATCACATTTAATGGAACTCCCAACTCTATTTTAGATCACACATTCAACTTTACACATCTACACAATTCTGGCCCCATACCCCCACTTCACCATACGGCTATTGGAAGAAGATCTCCGATAAAGAGCCCCTACTATAGGGAGCCCGTTGGGTATTGCACCGCCGACCCGACGAGGAGCAGCCCAGATGATGAAGCATGACACCCTTTGGGTGTGTGAGGGCATTACAATCCAATAATTGGACTTCCCACCTTGAACCAAATTTGGATCAGGTCGGTGTCACTTCCCTTGTGTTGACAACCATCAGGAACAGCATATCTGTATACTTTCATTAGTTCACTCAGGGCGTTTATGCTGGACCTTCCTCCATTCCGATAGGAGGAGAAAGCCCGTCGGTCCCCCCCTTTTTGTTTCCTTATACTTAGCACGGCTGACCCCGTGGGACCCTCTTTCTGGTGGGTAAAGACTTGCTCTATCCCCCCTTATTTAAATCTGACACTACTATCACGAGTGTTCGTTCTATTCCCCAAATAGTTTTTTCTAAACCTACTGATTCATCTGGTACCCGACTATGGAAGGCCAGGGCCTCAGTTATGGAGAAGAACTAGCAGCAGAGATTTTGAGGGCACCATCTATTCTGGGAGCGGATAATGGTGGTGCCACTGGTAGTCAGTCAGAGGATTGGCAATCCCTCTCGGTGATGAAAAGAGAGTGGGTGAGGATAACCCTACATGGGGCCCTCATGACGGAATATTTAAGGGCAAATATTTCTCCCAATGGCCTGATTGTAAAGAATTTCCCAAGGATTTTCTTGGAGGACGCCATATTTAAGACAGAATGGTCCCAGATTGCGTGGAAGTGCACGAGGGATTTACTCATTCTGGTGATCAATACAGCCAAGAGACTGGCAGATGAACTACTCACCAGGATACAACTAGCTGAGAGTACCCTCAAAAGTGCTCTACCGAGCCTTAACTTTAAATCTAAACTCACTGAGCTTAACAATGAAATTGCCGAACATAAGGAATACCTTATGAAGCAAAAGGTAGCCAAACTCCAGAAGGATGTTCGGCGCTTCGACAAGGAGAAGGTATACCCATACCTCAAACAAGATTTTACACCACCTGACAACCTCTCAGATACCACTTCGAACTCCACGAGACGGAGTTCATCTAATAATAGTGACTCTAGCGGAGAGAACTGGAATATCGATCAGAATAGAAGAGGTGGTAGACAAGGATACTTTGGTTATCAACAACCACATTATCAACCCCTCCATTTCAGGGACAAGGCTACTGGCAATACCCGATGTACAATCATGGCCCCCCTTTGGACCCCCAGGCATGGGCCAACCTTTTTAGGCAGAGGTTGGGGCAGAGGGCGCGGGCGAAAAGAGGGAACTCACAAGAAAAGAGAGTTCAGTGGGAAGAACCACAACAACGAACAATGGAAACACGGAGCTACACGAAAAAGAGACCCTAGTGGTCAATTTATCAACTAGGATATTGACTGAGATAGAGGTGAAGGTTTTACAAAAAGGTCTGGGTTTTGTCCCAACCCCTAAGATTGATCAATTTAAACAACTTTGTGAAGTTCAACAATTCTTCCGCAAAGTTCGTCTTAAGGCTTTCTTTGTAAATAAACCACAGACAAGGGTAGATGACTCAGGACTACATAATCCCTCGACCTTCACCCCCACTGGTGGTATGGTGCCACATGAGGTATCTACCTTTGAACAGGCGGTTCTTAAGGACATATGTGCCACCACCAACCAGAGACATTTCTGTAACATTCCCAATAATGAATTGATGGCCATAAAGACATTGGCTAATGATCCAACAATAACTATTAAACAAGCAGACAAGGGAGGTGCAACGGTCATCATGGCCACTACAGATTACGAGACTGAATGCCTGAGACAACTCAGCAATAGGCGGTATTATACACCCATTGCAAAAAACCCTACAGAAAGGTTAACCAGGGCTATTACATCATTGGTGTTCTCAGCTGAGACCCAAGGCTGGATAAGTAAAAAGGAAGCATCCTTTCTCATTAAACAAGAACCTAGGACTCCCTACTTTTACATACTTCCTAAGATTCACAAAGGGACTACTCCGGTACCGGGACGACCTATAGTCTCAGGAATAAACTCCATATTAGAACCATTGTCACAATTTTGTGACCATTTTCTACAGCCCATGGTTAAACTGATCCCCTCTTACATTCAGGATACTACTGATGTTCTTCGTCTACTTGACGAATTCCAATTCACCACAGACATTGACCTCCTCATCACTCTAGATGTGGAAGCACTCTACACCAACATCCCACAGAGGGCCACTTTAGATGTGATTGAGGAGGAACTAAGTTCACAGACGTGGGTATCCGTGACACCACCGGGATTCATCATGGAATGTGCAACTATAGCTCTTACTGAGAACTTTTTGAGTTCAATGGCCAGATTTACCACCAGACACAAGGTACTTCCATGGGAAGTACCTTTGCGCCTAGTCTAGCCTGTCTCTATATGGCATCCTTTGAGGAGAAAATTATCTTCCAAGAAGGCAACCCATATCGATCCAACATACGTCTGTGGAAACGTTTTATAGATGATATCCTCATCTTTTGGACGGGCGATTCACAGACATATAATCAATTTTTTGAGTGGATTAATATTCAGAATCCATTTCTCAAATTTACTGGCACGGTTTCAGTCAACCAGATTGCATTTCTGGATTTGACCATCAGACTGAACAATGGCGTATTGTCTACAACCATGTTTAGAAAGAATACAGACCGCAACAGTCTACTACTTTATAGCAGTCACCATCCCAAGACCTTAAAGGAAAACCTCCCATTTGGTCAATTCCTACGGGTCAGGAGAAATTGCAGCACTCTTGATGATTACAAATCTGAATCAGCCATTCTTGCTAAGAACTTAGCAGCACGCGATTATCCACCACGGAGTATATCACTCTCGAGGAAAAGAGCTAGAAATAATAACCGCGAAGGTCTGCTAGAATCAAGAGAGAAATCCCAGTGTGAAACCTTGACTTGTGTCACCACGTTCACGCCAGTGTCAAACCAACTAACCAAGGTGATAAAAAAGCACTGGAATATACTCAACACAGGCACGCTGGCCTTGGAGAAACCGCGTTTTGCATTTAAACGCTCCATGAATCTCAAAGACATGTTGATCCGGACTAGACCTAAGGGGCGCAAGGGGACGCAACAATGTACACTTTGGCAACTACCACCTGTCAAAGGCCACTATCCATGTGGTATGTGTACGGCCTGTGCCTTCACTAAGATACATAAGTCTGTGACTCTCAATACTAATTTCATCTGGGAGCTAAGGTCTCATACAAACTGCAACACACAGAACTGCGTATATTTGATTACATGTCCTTGTGGACTATACTATGTAGGGATGACCACACGCCCCATCAAAATACGCATATCTGAACATCGCAGTAACTTCCGCTGCCAGAAGAACAATACCAAAATGTGCACACACTATTTAGAGAAACGCCACACTCCAGAAGCATTAGAATGGGTTGTTCTAGAATCATTTCCAAAAATCACGAAAGCGGCACTGCTTATCAAAGAACAGAGGTGGGTGCACAGATTGTCCTCCCATATTGGAGGACTGAATGAGGAAATCCCGTGGAATTCTCTCATTATTTAACATCGATGGCCTATAACATGGGTCAGGAGACTTTATTTGACAACTAGAGAAGGTGGTGATGAAATACAATCTGACCGGGCACTGATGGGTTAGCTTTGTGGTGCGGCTGGGATCCACCCTTGGACCCTACCCATCAATAATCCTCCTTGGAACACTGGCGATATTTCGCTACTCTCCTTTGGTCTGCGTGTCAATAAACCTCACATACTCCTCGCATATAATTTTCTGGCTAACATATTAAGGGACTTGAATACTTTCCCCTTCAGTCCAAATCACCATCACTCTTGACTGGGGGATGACAACAGACTAATTTTACTCATGGAATGGCTTTATACATCTTTCTAACTCTATCTGTGCATGAGACACTGACAGTTAATCTTCGATTGACTGTAGTGCTTTCTTTTCTTTTTTCTGATCATGACTGTTGGCTGTCTGACAGACCCTTATATTTACCTTTTGTGCCAGTTCTTAAACAATAAACACCTTTCCAATATGGCCGCTATACATCCGGTCACTTTGGCACGCACAGCTCTGTTTAACAGAAAGGATGGATTACATACAGAGTCTTTAAACAAGCCAACTCTCTATCGACCTTTCCCTTGACTACGATTGTCGGGGATTTATAGACTCTTACTGCCTATCATGCTATTTTATAACTCTGTTTGTATACCAAATAACACCATTCCAAGATGGCCGCTATACATCCAGCCACTTCTGCCTGTAATACTTCATTGACAGCAAGGTGGGACTATAAATTCAGTCCGCAAACAGAGCAGTTCACCTCCCGGACCCGGTAGATGTGGGTAGGTCGCTTGGAGATGTGCTATTGACACAGAAGTAAGTACGCTACTAGTGCGCGACAGATTGGTTATAGTTACTAGAACTTGACCCCCATTCTAGTTATGATTACATGACGCTCGGCAAATTCTGTAATACTCCCCGTTAATACAGTGTTATCTGTTTAATAATGGATTGGCCACCAATTTTTCTACTACCATCATACTATGTACCCACCGTAAAACCCTCTTAGTTTTAAGACACTGTCTCCAACCAGTGTGAGTTATTTGGTGGGAATGTCAGCATAGTATAGAGTACGCAGCGTGTGCGGGCTTACATTTATATCATGTGTTCATGCACGGGGCTATGGATAGACCTTACCTGCTTATGAACGGGGCTACGGATAGACTTTACTTGGTCATCCCAGCATGAGTGTTGTTCCTTCCCCATTTCCTTACGGGGGAATAAGAATCTAGAGGTGCAGTATGAGTGTTGTTTCTTCCCCATTTCCTTATGGGGGAATCAGAGTTTAGAGGTGCTACATGATTACTGATGACTTTGATTGTCCATTGATATGGGATATTTAACCCGGGGCCACAATATCAAGTTACATGTACGATCATAACGTATGAGAATGGATGTTGGTTGTTGAATTGACCACACTTTTCCTTGTTTACATTGATTTACTTTTATTTCAATGGTTTTATCCAGCAATTGAGGAACTCCTCTTGTTTGTATCCCTACCGGGCACTGATGACGCCTGGTTATACTCACTTTATGGGGTGAGTTTACTTGTTTTTATCTGCTGCGCTTCACAGTGCCGCTATGGCCATAGCTCACTATAGTACACTTTGGACATTCACTGTTCGGCACTATAGTTTTCTGCTACTCACATCATAATGAATACAACATTCTGTTAAGAGTCACAAGGGTTACCACACTGTTTATATACCTATATGTGTATATTTATGATTCATGTTCCTTTTTCTCACCAACATAGGTAGGATCAGGGATTGACAGGTATACTTACGTAGGTAATGAATCGGCTGCGGTGAGTATTTGGCCACCGCACCGTGTGTATGTGTAGATAGTCTACCTTTTATAGAGGTCCTGACGAATCGCATGTAGATCTTGACAACAAGCGTGAAACATGTTGACCTTCCTTTAAGAATGATGATGCCTTACTTGAGACATAATACTCACTTTTGAGCATCACATTATCACTCTTTTAATTAGGGTAGGAGACCATTTGAATAAATCACATTTAATGGAACTCCCAACTCTATTTTAGATCACACATTCAACTTTACACATCTACACAATTCTGGCCCCATACCCCCACTTCACCATACGGCTATTGGAAGAAGATCTCCGATAAAGAGCCCCTACTATAGGGAGCCCGTTGGGTATTGCACCGCCGACCCGACGAGGAGCAGCCCAGATGATGAAGCATGACACCCTTTGGGTGTGTGAGGGCATTACAATCCAATAATTGGACTTCCCACCTTGAACCAAATTTGGATCAGGTCGGTGTCACTTCCCTTGTGTTGACAACCATCAGGAACAGCATATCTGTATACTTTCATTAGCTCGTCACTGCCGGCACACATCATAAGGCATTTTACATACACATACCAGATACAGGGGAGTCATCCTGATGGATAGGATGCACTGCCATCATCACAAAATCCACCTATCTGTCCCAATCTGGACTACACAAGTCTGTAACAGCAATGGAACATCATACATAATCATCTAATTTGGAGGGCATCATCATATTGTGCAGTCTGCATTGCACACATTACCACTGTCACTGTCGGGGTTCCCAGCCCCGAGGTAATCGTGTTCATGCACACTCATGTATAACACTGACGTGTGATCAATGTATGGGCAGAGGAAAGGTGTCAAACATCAGGTGACATGAACATATTTAAATATTGTTTGGGAGACACACTTCCGAATCACCATATAATGTGGCAATGAGGACTGAAGCGATGTAGGCCTCACCTCCACATTGTGACTTTCAGGTTCCCCGACCGACATCGTTTTCAAACCACATGGTAGGCGTGTTGAGCCATGTCAGTCACAGCCATAGGCTGAAGAATGTTATTGTGACCGTTGTGGTTCAAGGGATGTGTCCAACTACAGTGGAGACCACCTATGTGGATACCAGACATCACCGATGGGACAGGCTTATTCTGCGACCGCTGCCTGATTTGAACCACGCGGTAGGCGTGTTCAGCTACGGCGGTCACAGCCATAGGCTAACGTTGAAAAATGCGCCTGCCACCGTCAAATGTCTGTGTCCGTCTACACCAAAGATTGCCTATGTGGCCTACATATACCTTGCGTTTTTGACAACATATCACTTTTGCCTCCAGACACTGCTGATGACTACACCTCCCCATCACATGCTGCTGTTTGTCACCTGTGGGAGCACTTATGTTGCATGCTAAAAGGGAGAGGACCCGTCCCTTCACTCCAGAGGAGCTGGAAGTCTATCTTGACAAGGTCCTTCCCCCCTATGACAGGCTCTATGGCTCACCAGAGGTACCGGTAAGTTTCTAAAGTATTCATTGCACCCATTGGCTTCAATGTGCCTCAGAGTTTGAGCAATATGTTAATAGCATACATTGCATGACCCTTACATGAGGCACACATGTAAAGGCCTATGGGCCCCAGGTGTTTGTGGAGAGGAGGCCAGCATTAGAATGAGTGAAGTGGGTGATTTCCACTTGTGCTACATATATATATCTATGCATCACTCTAGTTCATGGTAGTTACATTGGCTTGGATACACACATCATGGTATATGTGCATTGGTCTGTATAGGGATCTCACCATGAGCCATGTCTGCATACTGAAATAAGCAATAGAGGATGATGTTAGCCAATAGTACTGTTCCACTGTCCATTCAGCCTACGTCAGACTTTGCATAACAGTTGACTGTGAGATTACTACAACTCACATGCACCTTCTGCGCGCCACTCAACTGTATGTTCATATACGGAATGGGCAGAGGATAAATAATCGGTTAGGAGTGGTGGAATTGGGAGGTACATATGGGAAAAGAAGCCTCAGACTACAGGGAACAAGGCCTGACTGTGTGATGCAAATAGTCATGTTCCTGTAGCCCAGCTGCTCATTTGATGTTCCCAGACACAGTATTTGGTAACTCGAACCTCATTCATAGCTTTTAATTGGCTATTATGAGGGATGGTGACTGAGGTGAATGCTCTCACCTGATAGTTCTGTACATTGACCCACAGTGTCAATTTGTATCTGTTACTAATGACTGTCCCCAACTCACACAGGTCTGTTGGCAGTTTATCAATTGAATATCTTCCTGTACACTTCTCGATTGCACATCTGAGACATCTACAGTGAAGATTAAGGGTCACTATTGGTGAGAGATCAAGGTGTGGATCACATATTTGGCTAGAGTATCCCCACTCACAAACCACATACACTTTTAAAGTTAGTGTTATCCCTGTCACAGTGGCACATGTGGCTAAAGGGGTGTCCTGTGACAGCAGTACAAACTTGACAGACTTTTTCCTACTCTAAAGATTTGAGTAGTCCACATTTCCACACACCATCAAAGAGATGTAGCTCTGAGTGTCACACATACCCAAACTTACCTTTTAACCTTAGTCCAGAGGTCTTCAAACTTTTTGATGCAGATACCCCCTTGCCAAACTTTTTTAGGCGTAAGGACCTCCTCCTGACAAATATTTCTAGAACCTGGTACTCCTCATCATCAACAACCATAAACGCCCCAAATTCCCAAAGCAAATCATTCTTACGGTGGGTAAATAATATTAGACAGAGTTTAGCAAACAAAGGTCAGTGAGCGTGTGGGTGTGGTCAAAGGTCTAGCTAAAAACAAAGAGCCTCATTTATGAGGAATTGGCGTAGGGCAGTGCCGCAAGTCTTCTTGCTGCGCTGCCCTACGCCAATGTGAAAGGCCAGGAATGCACCATATTTATGAAATATGGTGCATTACTGTCCTTTCCCCTTGCGTTGGCACACAAATTGCTGCCTAGCACCAACATAGACAGGATTATTTTGTGCAGGAAGGGGCACCTTGCTTCACAAAAACGATCCAGAGAGGCTTTTTTCTCTTTCTATGTGAGCTGCAGAATGCAGCACACAGGGAAAAAGAAAAAACGAGGAGAAATGAAAAACATTCTCCTCGTTACACCTCCGCTGGGGAGGCATATACGTTAATGACGCTGCCCCAGGTTTACATGATTTTCTAAATATGGGGCAGCATCAAAATCCATGGGTGTTGCGTGGAAACCCCCACGCATCGCCATGGTACACCTCCTTGACGCAGAGTAAGGCAATGCAGTGACTTGTGTTGCTTTGTCTTACTCCATATCTATGAGACCATGCAAAGCCATACAGGGTGACTTTGCACCACCTCACAGGTATGGTTGAGATGCTTGCACCACCGGGATGTCAAAAGCCTCTCATAAATAAGCCCCAAAATATTCTGTACATTTTTTAGGTCTTTCACCATTAGGTACCTACATATAAAATAATGGGCAGCGTAAATGAAAAATAAATAAAAAAAGATTTTACTCAGTGGCAAATGCACTGTAGTACATTATGAAACCTCGATTAGTTAATGCACTGCAAAGGTCTGTCTGTAACCAGAGAACCACAGAATTAAATCTTGGTTGGTGTAGTGGAGAATAGGGACTTGTGTATTTTTGTAGTGCTACGAAGTCACAGTCTGTGACAGAAAGCACTGTGAATATGTAAGTCATTATTTTATACTT
Source organism: Calotriton arnoldi (assembly GCA_963921515.1). NCBI lineage: Eukaryota > Metazoa > Chordata > Amphibia > Caudata > Salamandridae > Calotriton > Calotriton arnoldi. The sequence goes on from CAWUFW010004188.1 coordinate 506,795, forward strand.
GCATTGCATTACACACAGTATAAGATAGACTGATACAAAATGTGTGAATAGTGTTATGAAAAAATGGTGCTTCCAAAATGTAGATTTTAGTAATACCAGGGCGTATGTAATGCAACTTTTTCTTTTTTACATTACTGTCCCTTCAACACCTCCTTAGGGGTACTAAGGGCTGTTTAAATACAGTTACAGTTAAAAGCGAGTACTTCACAGCCCAGTTGCTAGCAACTTTGCACTACCACAAAAAAAAATCTTTGTCATCACAAAGCTTGGAGTGATCCGATCAATGGCTCCGAAGCACATTTTACACTTGCAGATAAACTAATAGGGTACATTTGCATTTCTTTCAGGTGACCAGGCACCCTGACACTAAAGCTTTTCACAGCACAGGAGACTCAGCTGAAGCACTTTAACAATGTAAATTAGCCGTCTCAAGAAAGCTGTCTTTTTCCAAAACGTTTTGGATTCCTGGCACAAGTGATGCTGGGGAATGCGTGACCCCCTTCCCAGGACTCCACAACCCCCCTGGTAGTCGCGCCCCACAGATTGAAGACCTCTGTCGTAGTCCTTGTGTGTTGTATAAACTTTATTACTCTCCAATACGTACCATGTGCATCAATGCACTGGGCCTGCCAGTTAAGGTGTCTGGACAGTCATGCACAGGTAATCTACCCTTCGGTGCACTGTGTGTCATGGTCCATCACATCACATTCCATCTAGGATTGCCTTGGTCAACATGATGTTAGTGGACTGCCTCAGTCTGTGTATGTCATAACCAGGTTTGAGGCTAATCATCAAATGAGCAGAAGAGGCCCTTTTTATGCTTTAGTTGTGCTTAGCATGTGATAGGGACACATGTACAGTGTTGTAGATAAATGTATGTGCGTGATAGATGGCAATCTATTTTGTACCTACCATAGAGAGGTCGTCAACTTTCCTTCTACAAACTATCTCTACATCTCTTGCATCCATACAGATCAATCCCACCAAAAGAAGATCATTTGGAGAGCCATCACCTGGAAGGTGCGTATCCTGGGGGTCTCCAACTGGCATAGTGCCCACTGCCGTAAGAGGTGGGATTACCTCCGGTGCTTGGCTCGCAAGATTGCGGAGATCAAGTTGGGGCTGGCCTCCAAGAGTGGAAGGGGTGCATATCGGACCTTGAGCCCCCTTGATGGCCAGCATACTGGCGGTGGCCCACCCAGACCTTCATGGGCAGTTGAGAGCACAACAGCAGCAAGTTGGAGGTGAGTATTGGCCTGAGTGTAACATTGTGCATGAACAACTAACTTTTGTTACAGGCTGTTTTCCCCCCAAGCTTGGAGATGACTTTTGTCCGACACAATAGGACCGTTGTTGCATGTGTAGGTATGGTAGTAGGTGCATGGTGTTCACCACTGACTATGAGTCATGTTGCCAGGAACTGAGCAGGGTCCACTAAAACTTGTCTTTCCACTGTTGCAGATCCACATGGCAACTTTATGTCTCTACTTACCTACCTTGTCCCATTATGTCATGTGTGTAAGTGGTCCTACAAAGGCCATTTGTCATCCTTGTGTCTGCAGTGTAGCTGCCTCACTACTGTGTCTCATGTGATGGTGTACCACATACTTGTGGCATGGCATACAATGTACTCTGGGTCAGTGACCGTGCAAAACATCCCCTTGGTATTTGGGGAGTCTACCGTAGTATGCGTTGGCTAACACCACTGGTGCCATCTTTTTGGATGCCCACATGCAGCCATGCATACCTTTATGTGTTGTACTGTCACAAGTACCCCTGTATCATACATGATCGGAGGGTATAGACAATTTACCATCTGTTTACATCAGATTTCTATGTTGGCCAATGTGTACATGACTATATGAATGAGTGATGGGCATACAGAGTTGGGGTAATCCAAAATAGTGGTACGTTAGGATTGGGTGGATGAAGGAAAGTGGGTTTCTGTTGCAGTAACCCCCCACTTTTTGCCAGATTTCTGATGCACTTTGACTTGATGTGCCCTGGGTCTCTGCCAATCAGGTTCCCAGGGTCTGTGTTCTTTCCCAAAACTGTATCTTTGTACCCCCAATTGGCACCTCTCTGGCCACCTGTAAGTCCCTTGTAAAAGTTACCATGGGTACTAAGGGCACTGTGACCAGGGTAGGCCTCTAAGGGCTGCAGCACATATTGTGCCACCCTTAGAGGTCCTGTACCTCAACACAGACACACTGCCATTGCAGGATGCGTGTTTTGGTGCAGAGAAAAGTGAAGAGTCAACATGGCACACAGGTATGCAACCCACTGTCTATGGTATAGGTAAAACCCCCTCTAGCTCTGTGCACTTCACCACTGGTGAGAGTACAGTTGCATGAGCACTGTACTCCTACAGTGTCTAAGTCCATTCTTAGACATTGTAAGTGGAGTAAAGCCATAAAAGAGTATATGGTCTGGGCGTTTGTCATTACGAACTCCACAGCACCATAATGACTTTACTGAATTCTTGGAAGTTTGGTAGCAAACTTCTCAGCATAATCAACACACTGATGCCAGTGTGGGATGTATTATACAATGCACTCAGGAGCAGGCCCCCTTCCTGTCTCAACCCCTTTTAGGCGGGAAGACAGGTGGGAAAAATTAGAGTAGCCCAGAAGGGGTGCCCACCTCAGCCAACCCCAGCCGTCAGGTGGGGGAGGCGAGGTGAAGCCCACTCTTCGGTACCCGCCATCTTGCAGATGGCAGGCACTCTCCAATCAGGATAAAAGATTGTGCCCAATCCTCCACATTGGGTGAGCACATCAAGGGTGTAGTCAGCCTAAGGTCAGTAGCCCATTGGCTACTACCTCGAGACTTCTAAAATGCCCACTAAATATAGTACTTAGGGGGCAGCCCTGAACCCACAAGGCGGATTCCCGCAACCTACAAAGAAGAAGGACAAAATAAGATGCACAGCAGAGGAGACTGCAGAGAAGAACTGACTTTGCCCCAGCCCTACCGGCCCGTCTGCAGTTCCCAGAGATCCTGCATGAAAAGATGCCTTGTCCTGCAGCCAGCGGCCCCCAGAAACCCTGGGAGGACTGACTGCCTTCAACAAAGACCGGATCTCCTGTGAACAGCAGCTCTGTTCAAAAGAATTTCCAAAGAAAGACTCAGAGCCTGCTGAAGACAAAAAAAAATGACTCCTGGAACCACCATTGCACCTGTCGCAAACGGCCAGAGTCCAAGTGGCCCACCAGTCCCAGCGAGGTACCCCAGCGCTCCAGAATACAAGTCTACCGTGGGTTGATCCCTCAAGGACTCCCCAACATCGCCTGCAGCCTCTACACGGAGACCCCCAAACCGCGAGTGGCGCAGTAAGGTGAAATCTGACCTCAAAAGGCACCCTGCATCCAGCCGCCCTGCGCCCTGGAGAAGAAGACCTGAGATGCACCTACATCCCTGAGACCTCCAACTTACCTGCCCAGCTGTTGGTTCCTCCCGGAAGAGTTCCTGGACCAAGCCTGAAGCCAAAATCCAAAACGTGCAACTCCCATTGAAAACAATAGGGCACCTGATGCCAAATCAGCACTCTGCACCTGGCCGCCCCTGTGCCACTGTGGGTGCACCTTGTGTGCTAACTCGGACCCCCCTTTGCCCTGATCTTAACCCTAGGAGCTTTGCTTCCTCAACCCTATGGCTTGCCAGAAAACAGCCACCAACTGACGGCCCCCTAGCCTTATAGGCTAACATTGTGCCTCAGCACTCTGCACCCGGCCGCCCTATTGCCGCTGAGTGTGCTTTTTGAGTGCGTCCTTGACCCTGGGGGAACCCTTGTTAAAACCCCAGAAACTGAACCCTCAAGACCATTTGCTTACCTGCAAACCGATAACCTCATTTTTCAGTGTTGAGTTGTGTTTTTATGGAAACCTAAGCAACTGTGTTTTTATGAAAAACTGTTTTACTTACCTTTGTCTAGGAAATGTCCCCATTCGAGTCAAGACCTGGAAAAGGTAATGCCACATCAGCGTGTCAAATGCCTTCTCCAGATCTAAAATTGAACATGCTGCTCATGGATACCGTCCCTTAACACAATCTTGTATGTGAAATAACCAGAGAATGTTTTGGGAGGATGTGCGGCCTGGGACTAACCCATTCTGATCTATGTGGATTAGGTCTGGGAGAATCTGGGTGTAACGGTTTGCCGATATTTTACCCAAAATTTTGTAGTCAATTCCTAATATGGCAATGAGATGATATGATGATGGCTATGTCGGATTTCTTCACGGTTTCTGGATCGACACTAGGAGTGATTCCCAGAGCAATTGGGGGAGTTCGCCAGCGTTCAACACTGCCTCAGACATGTAAACCAGTATGGGCAACAGAAGTGCAGAAAAGGTGCTGTAATACTGGAGTGGTAGGCTGTCAAGCTCCGGGGTTTTATTGTGGGCCAAGTCCCTGATCACCTCCGTGACGTCCTCTGTGGTTATTTTAATATCGTGGGCAAGTCTAGTTTGGGTGGAGATGAGGGGTAAAGTGATTCCTGCGTTGAATGCGCACGAGTGCTCCTTGGAATGTTCAGATGGGGCGTAGTACAGTGTGGAGTAATGTGTGAAAGAGTTGCAGTGTTTCTTCTTGAGCATAACTGTATTTACCAGTGGGTGTAATCAGTTCTGTAATGGGGGCTGTCACATTTTCCTGCCATGTTAGCCAGACTAGAAGCCGGCCCGACTTGTCCCCTTCGCTATGAACTTTAGCCGCTTCGGCTGTGAAATTAAAATGGTAGAGGTGTCTAAGAGCAGTGTATATGATGTTTTTGTGGCTGTAAGTTGCGGGGTCTTTGCGGGGTCGTGATCTGCCACCGTGCTCAATTCTGAGAGGTGTTTCTCACCATCTGCTATTTCTTTGTCTAAGGTTTTGCTAACGTTGGTCGAGGCACCTGTGAAGTTTGTGAGTTATTGAGTAGAATGAGTAAAGTTTACTAGTGGGGTTAGGATACCACCAAGCATCAGCTAAAGACCATTTTTGTATCCAGTTTCACATGTGTGCTGTTTGTATGTAAAGGAAGGGGAGGGTGGGACCTGTCAAGGTGGACATCAAAAGCGAATTGTAGTCCCTGCCAAGAAGCCAGAAGAGTGCAGTTTTGTGGGCTAGGCTAGGGGAGAGGGTATCCCAAAAGTCTCCCTGTCCAGAGTTGCGAGCATAAATGCTTCAGAGAAGCAGGGGACAACCATCCTGGAGCAAATCCAGGAATACATATTGACCTTTTGTGTCTATGGTGGTGTTGAGTACTTGATAGGGGATGCCAGGTCTGATCCAGATCAAAGCACCACAGGAGTATGCAGAGTAGGTAGTTGCATAAAAGAGGCCTCTCCAGCATTTATGAAGGTGCTTTTTCTCCTCTTTTGTTGAGTGTGTCTTCTGTAGTAAGACTATATGCGCATGCTGCTGTTTTATGTAAGAATGTACTGCGTAGCACTTGTGAGCAGTCTGCATGTAGCACACATTCAGTGTAACAAAGCAAATCGTGTCACTGGGCTGCATAGTAGGTAGGGAGTGTGAGGGGTACAGGAGGAGGGGGGACCTTCGCGTTGCCTATCAGCGTAATGACCCTGCCATCTCTGAGTGTAGAGGGTATGTGACGGTGGCCCACTGTGCCATGAGTGGGAGGTGAGAGTAGTGTAGGATGTGGGACCGTCTAGAACTGGGTAAATAGAACAGAGAAGGCCTACTGTAACAGCAGCATGCCCAGTGTTGGTAGTAAAAACTTTAAAGTAGAGTGGGGGTGACCATGGGCTGGAGTGCGATGCTTCGTATGCCCTGGTGGAGAAAGTTTAGGGGACAATGGGACCCAGAGAGAACGCTGGGGGAGGAGGTCAGTAAAAGTGAGTTCGGTCCAAGCATAGTGTGGTAGGAGGCCCACGTGTACCTGGGGGGCTTTGCGGGGAGGGTGAGCTACATAGTAATGCAAGGGGGATTGGTATAGGGTACTCAAGAGCAGCTGTACCATAGGTGGAAAGGATGAGTGTTGAGATATGGATTGGGCGGATCAAGAGGGGGGCCTTAGCAGCAGTGCCATTAGCATGTTGAAATTATGCAGAACATTCAAACAGAATAAAAACATTGTTATAGCATGATTATATGAGAGTATCCACTATCTGTGGTGTCACTCTTGGGTGGTTCAAGGAGCTCTGCTGAGAGTCATCCGAGAAGAACGTATCATCGTCGGTTGTAAAAATGTGGGGCCTTTCTCATCATCTGTAGTAGTGTTGTTAGTTCCTATGTCCACTTCTGCCTACAAGGCCCGTTGTCTGTTCTCAATAATCTGTACAAGATTTGGAGGTGTTGTTGGCACTGGCCGTGGGGCATCCCCAGCGTGGGTCTTTTACGCCTCTTCTGTCTTGGCTTAGGCAGGGATTTGAGAGGTCTGGGGCAGCCCATCGCTGCAGCCCCATACTATTGGTCCATCCAGTCCCAAGCTTTCTTGGGGTTAGTGAATAAAAGCATACTGTCATCATTACTTTTTGGCAAGCCAGGAAAAGGAGTGAGTACTGGACCTCCTGTTGGCGTTGGTGGCATTTGACCTCTAGGAAGAAGGTCCGCTGCTGCTGAACTGCTCTGCTGTAGTCAGGAAAGAGCATAATCACTTTGTCCTCCAAGTGGAGTGGACTGGCCTGGTGAGTCGCTGTGAGAAGAGCATCCTGGTCTTTAAAGTGGAGGAGTTTCACCCCGGGTAAGGGTGGCAGGTGGGCACACGGTGTGCCCTTTCAAGTGTGAAAAAAGGCATGAGTTTCTATGCAGGTGTGAAGTATTTAAACCAAATTTGAAGGTATTGTATGGTGTCTTGGCCATCAACCCCTTTCAATAGGCCCAGTATGCATATATTGCTTCAGCGTGATCGGCCTTCAATGTCATCTGCTCTGTCTTCTAGTTGAGGGACCTGTTCCTGCAGTTATCGGATGGTTTGCTAATTGTCTATCATGATGGGATGTAGGCTGGCCAGTTGTTTCTCTCTATCGGACATCTTGTCAGAGAGTTTGCAATGGTCATCGCGGGGAAAGCTGAGGTCAGTGGATAAAGCATTCAGGCAGGTCTCCACTGAAACATGTGAGTGTTCTTTGGCAGCCAAAACCAGGTTCAGTTTGTCCGATGTGTGTGCCCGCTGGGTGGGGCCTCCCAATGGTGTGTCATGGATAGCGGTGGGTGGGGGCGTAGTTATTGAGGCTGGGGCCGTTGTGGCCTAGTGGAGCCTGCTCATGTTGTAGGGTGTTAATGAGGTTCGCTTCAGAGGTGTGTAGGCTGGTGTTGGACATGGCCCTCCTTAGGAGGATTTCCCTAAAACATTTTGCTTTTTGTCCTCCTAGTTTTTGCCAACTCTCTTCTCATGACCTTAGGATTCTGGGCACTTTCCTACTGTGCTGCAGTAGGAAAGTTCATGCACCCTTCCTACACATGCCAGGATAGGGTGCGTACTTGATTGGTTTAGGTGTCGTACCTGTGAGTTCCCTGTAAAAAGGTACATCACATACCCAGGGCGGGTACTCCTCTGGCTAGTAGTGGGAATCAGCACTGGTTGTGCCACCCACCAGAATAGCCTGTCAAACATGTCTCATGCTTAGGTTGGCCTTTCTCACTCAGTAGCCAACCTTGAGGGAGACATTCACTTCCAACAGAGCGGCCCTAGGGTAAATCCTGAGGGGTGGAGCTCGGGTAGGTGAGTAGCTGGATTGGTACACCTTCGTGTTCACTTCCTGGGTAAGGACAAACTCCCCTAGGTTTACCCTACCTAGGGGGTCGGCTTCCCCCGCAGGACACCTCCCAGGTGTGGTTGATTCTCTTATTGTGGCCTCAGGGCCTGGGCCATTTTCCGGCTGTAAATGCAATGTGAAAGTGCTCATGCCCTTCCTACATGCGTTAGGAAGTGGTGCTTACCTGCGGGTTCTAAACATAGGTCAGGTCAGCTATTGCAGACCTGTGTGTGTGCACTCGCACCTATAGTGGTTGTAAACCAGTGTCCAGCCTGCCATTGCAGGCCGGTGTGCATACTTGCACCTATGAGGTTTAAAACCTATGACCTGCCTGCTATTGCAGACCAGTCTGCGCACTTGTATTAATGATGCTTCTAAAGATAGGTCAGGCCTGTGTGTGCGCACTTGAACATACGGTGTGCTTAAACTAGTGTCAAGCCTGCCGTTGTGGGCCTGTGTTCACATCTGCACCTAGGATGTTTTAAAACATGTGACCAGCCTTCCATTGCAGGCTGGTGTGCGCACTTGCAACTATGGTGCTCCTAAACATGTGTCCAGCTTGCCATTGCAGGTCTGTGAGGGCGCTATTGAGTTTCGGCTCTGGCTGGCCTTTTAAATCACTAGCCATCCTGAGAGGGACTTTCACTACCACTAGAGCACCCCAAGGGCATGTCTTAAGGGGTGAGCGAGTGTTAAGTGAAAGGCTGGGCAGGTACATATGCGTGTTCCCTGCACAGGTAGTCAGGAATACCCATGTTTGTTTTCACTACCTATGAGTTTTGCTCTTCCCATAGGCTAACATGGGGGAATGGTTGAAATTACTTCATTCTGCAATAGTGGATTATAGTGGTGGAGCAGCCTCATAATGTTTCCTATCATTGGATTCACAGTGACAAACCCTTACTGGTGGTAAAGGTGTTTTTGTCATGATTTGTGTATAAATGCCTCTACTAGAAAGTGGGCATTTCCCTGCTCTAAAGCTCTTTGTGCGCCTTTGTGCTTGGCTCCAGCACACACTGGAGGCTGGGGAGCACATCTGGGCATTCCCCGGTAACAGCTATAAAACATTGGGCATGCAACTGGAATGACAGACCTCTGCCATTTGCAGGCCCAGCTGGATAGATTGGAGGAAGAGGCTTTGACATTTGGCCCCTGGAGCCAGATCATGGCCCCACTAAAGATTAAGATCTGTATTCCACTGCCTCATGGCAGACAGGACTGAAATTTAAGGGTGAGAACCACCCCCAACTTCAACGGCACCCTACAGTTTAACATCTGGTGCCATACTTCAGCAGGGCAGAGATACACTTGTGGGGACGTGGCACTAGAGAACCTGGAACTGCATGGTGCACACTGCCAGAGGAATCTGTTGTGCACAAGGAAGATTACTGTAATTGAAAGAGACCACGTGCCCTTCCTGAATAGTGGCTGGCCTGGGCTGGTCACCTGCTGCTGTGTGGCACCCTGAAGTGTGCTCTCCAAGGGCTTGTTGGCTTGTCCCCTTTTCTTTGGAGGTCTCAGGGACATCAAAGATCCCCTACAAGGGACCCACACTGTCTACCTGTGATACCTGGAGAACGGTGCCCTCTTAAGTGCTTACATTGTCTGCTGGATCCCAACTGGTAGCACGGCATGAGCGTGGAACTAAGAATTGTGCCTGGAGACCGGATTGCCTGGTGCGGAACCCCAGAAATCGTACCTGTATCTGAGGCATGTGGCCCATGCATCATGAGGATTTCAACACACATAAGCGTCTGGTTGGTGGGGAGCAGATTCACCAGTTGTGGGATCCAGCTTGGCCCGCTTTGTCGATCATACTGCATCTCTCTCATACGACACGCCCACTGTATGCTCATTGCATGCGGTGTCCGAATACAGGTTGCGACTGATGCAGCAGGATTTCGCAAAAAGAAAACTGCTCGGATTGACACCCCCATAATACTAACAGTGTGCAGTGTAAACTAATATGCAAACCACATGAACACGTGGGAAACCGCTTTGCGCATGCGTGCACTAATGTGAACTAAATGCATGAAAGAACTAGGCCGCACTTTACATTGCGTTTCTAAAGAAACAAAGCTAATGCATGTTTAGGCCGCATTTCGCATTCGCATCTTGCGTCTTGCTTTAAACGATAATGAATAATGCCGCTTTGCGTGAAGCTTATGCTAAGACAAATATTGACAGGGGATAGTGCAAAGGTGGGTGGTAAACAGTGAAAAGTGCATTATCATGTAATTAATGAATGTTTAAGTTCTATTTGCCATAGTGAGTCGAATGGGCCTGAAATTATTTTAAGTTGACCAGATAGATGAGGGGCAGGAAAACGAGTGAGAATGACATGCCAAAGCAGACAGAAGTGCTGAGCGCTGCAGAGAAAGTGTAAAGGTTCAAGGCTATGCAGCACAGATAACATTGTATGACTGCCAAACGGATGAGCCTGACCATGGGATCCAAGACTTCTTCTGCGGAATGTGAATGAAAAATATATGAGAAAATGGAGAAATGTTTCAATTTCGGAATAACTGAACGAGTCAAATGGGAGAGGATATAGAACAATGAGTACAAAGAAATTGTGAATGGGAACCTGGTGGTGTGACAGACCACCTCCTAAATCCACCAATAAGCTGTCGAGTTCCATGAATTGTTCCAACTAATGTGGGTTGGACATGTAGGTTTTAGGGTATAACTGGGGTGCCGTTGGGGGTGTAGTCTAGCCTTTGCTTAGCCTTAGCCTGAGCTCTGATCGAATACAGATGAGAGAGGGGTGATGCGTCACTGTCCGTCGGTGTGCATAGAGGCCTAGCTGTTCCTGAACCTGTCCTGTCCCGTTCCTGAAATCTTTGTCTCCTGACTCTATTCAGGAGACCCCCACTACTCCCTTGGCCAGGGGGGTGGTATTTCACTGAATTTTTTTGGGTTTGTATTAACTTGCTGACTCGTACTTTGCATAATTATTTGCAAATGTATTTTTGTCTCTGAAACTTATGCCTCTTCATCTATCCACTCCTTCACATGTATTTTGTTTCGCATTATTTTGCTGAAACTTATGTCTCTTCATCTATCCACTCCCTCATATGCAAATTATTAATTGTTGATGAGTTTGACACTATTTGCATTGCTGATTGATTTTCTCTCCCTTATGTGAGATTCTTTGTTTGCTTTGTGACCTGTATACGATGAACATTAATCATTTATTTGAGATAAACTTTATAAACCTTATCGAGAGTCTGTGATCATTTAGCTGGTTAGATAGTCAGTTAGTTCTATTATTACCATCAACTACTCAACTAATTGGTCCATCGACCAAGAGGAAAGAGAGTTGATTTACAGGTCGAGTTATGTATTTAGACTTGTTAAACATGAATCTGTGGAGGAAACAAATTTTCATGTATTTAAAACTTGACCCTGAGCGCATCAGGGATTTGGGTGAATGTGTATGGGCCATTGTATGAAATATTGATGAGTATCGATCCCTGATTAAGTGTTGCGCTGGATCAGTTTTCTGGTAGCAGAGGACGGTTTAATTATTGATTAGTTTGGTAATAATTATTGATTATTGATTATATATTCTTAACATGAAAGTTAGCGTCCTGTTCTATGTTGTCTAGAAGTAAAGGTACAGAGTTACCTGAGGAATTTAGCCTGAAGTAGGCAGAAGAAGAGTGTGGATAAAGAAATCACACTGCAGAAGTACTTTGTCTGTTGTTATAATACTGTACGGCGGAAGGCTGCAGGTGTTATATTTAGCGACAATTTTGTATATGAGAAGAGTGTCTGAAATAGCGAAGGGTCCACTTCCAAAACTCTGGCCTTATCCCCAGAGGAATACCAAGCCCTCATTTACACCAAAAAGTCCTCTTGCGAAACATTGGCCTTATCCCTAGAGGAGTACCAATTCCTCCTGTAGCTTGTTTGGGTGTAAACTAACGCTGGTCGTTATTTTACTTGAAGTAAAACAATTTCTCGGTTTGAAGTGAAGAACTATCTCTTTATTGAGAGGAACAGACAAGGTAGCATTGTTTTATGTTGTTACTAACAAGAATTTTGATTAAGAAGATTTAGAAACACATCGCCTTATTATTTTGTAAAGGGAGGGTCAGTAGCAGGAGTATTACTGACGTCACCAAAAAGGCTGCCCTGGCATTGGTCAGACAGCGAGCGTAAAGTAAGCTCTGATTGGCCGGTTGGTGTGAGCTGTGCTGGTACTGGTTGAAATAGCAGTTACATAGAGAGCCGTGATTGGACGGTTGGTGTGAGTCGCGCTGATATTGGACGAGAACTGACAAATAGAATAGGTAGAATACGGAAAGGTTTTCCTTGTTTGTTTTGCTGAGGTACATTAGCGTAAAGAGTCAGAAAAATGAAGTTGCTAAAGAAAATAAAGAATTTCTTTAAAAAGGATAAACCAATAGTGACTAGAGAGGGAATTCTTATTCCACCTCCAGGAACGTCTGCTTCCTATATGATGTTGGAGCGAGGATACCATACGTGTACTTTGTTAGAGAATTGGGTGGAATACACAAAGGATGACGCATTTATAGCTTTTCCACAGCATGGTTCATTTAGTATAAGGATTTTTCAGAATTTGAGAAATCGAATATTAGAGCCAAATCCCAGACCTACACAGTATGAAGCATTAGAGGAATGTGAAGTAGAAGCATTCGAAAGAGAGAGATATCGAGGTGGTAGGAGATACTGAAATTTAATGACTAGATACCCTTTTGAGAGAAGAGAGGATTCAAGGCGGTGAGATTTAACGCCCAGCTGTAATAAAATGAAGATTCAGGCCAGGATGGATGTAAATTAGCAGGCAGGTGACCGGAGGTTCAGAGATCCACTTTAGCCACCTTGGATGGTATTGCCATCATGTAGATAAATTCGGTGCCCAGGGAATCAAGTTTTCTGGGAGAGCTATGCCTAATGCCTCATGAATAGTGGGCTACTATTTTGGGGTTATAATCTCCTCTGTAGGAGTAGATCTAAATGACTTGAAGATTATAAGGTTGTCTGCTTTAGCTCATAGGCTCGCGACCAACACTGCTTGTGTGCTTTTAGCTACAAATTCAGAATTAGTAGCTATTAGAGCTATGGTTTTACAGAACAGGCTTGATTTAGACATTTTGCTTGCATAAGAAGGCAAAGTTTATAAAGTGTTACACATCCAACAATGCTGCACCTACGGGCAAGATAAGAGTAGGGAGATCAACAATTATATAAGGAATATAACAAGTCTATTGGAAGACTTGAAAAAGTTGAAAGAGACAGGTGTCTGGGAAGCAATTGAAAGTGGGTTTTCAGTCATAGGCAAAGGGCTTAGCAGAATTAGAAGTGGGACACTAGGCGCCCTATTTCGGCCTTTATGATTATTGAAGTTTGTGTGATTTGTTTGTGTTTGGTGGTAAAAAGATTTAAGCTGATGAGGGCAAAGGAAGATTCAGAACAGAAAACAGGAGAGCAATCAGCAGAGAGCAATGGGATGAAAAGAAATTGAGAAGAAATTGAACTGGAAAAGAGGCAATGCTGTGTTTATGACAAGATAAAAGAGCTATAGGAACCTAGATGTAAGCAGTGAAAGTCAACAACTGGTTTCTGAAACTGTCATGACGAGAAATGGTGAATATTTTGTGTGATGGATCTGCGAGCCATCAGAGGGAGCCATTGGTGACAGAGTGTCACTATTTTTCATTTGCATTTAATGAGATGCTAATGTATAACCTGTATAATCATTGCTTACATATATTCACCTTAAATGGTATATTTATATTGAATCTAACAAGTCATTTTTACATTAAAGACTAACTATAGTTGGAGTGTGTTCAAGTTAGTTGAGCCGGAGTTATTGTAAGCCTCAGATGAAAAACTCCATAATAAATGCATCCCTGTATTTCTGCTTGCTGTGTATAATTTTTTTCTCATTTCAGGCACCAAGGGTTATCAAAATCTTGATAAATGTACTGTTGCTGTTAGAGTTCTGTGTGAGGTTCATTGCTGTAAAATTTTAACGAGTTGGACAGTGATTCTCAGCACCTGAATGAAGGGAGCCAAAGAAGAAGAATCCTCCTTTGGATGATATCTATAAAAGCCATGGTGATGGAAAATTCTGCATTGTATTACTCATGACAAGTGAGCTGACACTGACCGTTACCTGAATGTTTTGTTTTGATTGGTTCTTTCTTTGCGAAAATCGTAGGAGTGTATCTCCCTGTTGAATTTAATGATTTAATTGTGTATTCAATGTGTTACACAGTTAGACTTGCTTCTGTCCACTCTTGTAGGCGAACGTCCCTTTCCTACGCTTGCGACCCAATGGCCCTTCTATTTCTGCTCACAGCAATAATTTCTCAGGTAAACATATTTCTCCTCGTTCTGATTGGAATCTTCATCTGGTCCTGTTTGAGATATATATTTGTTGACACCTGCTGCTCATGAATTTCCTAGACATTCCCCACAACTTTAGTTTAGCATTAGGGAGTTTTCCTTTAAGGGAACTGAATCTTTATGTTTGCCTACTCTGTACATAAATAACTTTACTTCGCATTTGTTATTTGATCTGTCTGAACTGCATTCAATGTATGCTGTAATTAGGTGATTATTTACTTATAATTAAACTTACTTATTTGAGTTTGTAACTTTACTAATTTGTTAATAAAGCCTTTATGGTTTGCAATCAATCAATCAAACAAATCTTTATTCAACCTAGGTCATAAAAGAAGGCTCAATATAAATAAAAGCCTAATACAAATAAATTAGCAATTCATAAAAATACTCAGATTTCATAATATACACTTATAAAAGAGAATAACGTCACTCATAAAAACTCTTAAACAACGGATGGACAGCTAGCATAGTTAAAACAATTTGTGTATCATATCACAATGATCCTCCATTAGCAGACATGGACACAGATCGATAAACAATAAAATTATCAAAATCACACATCCATTGACTTTCTGGTTCTAATTGCGAATTTAAATGAGGAACTCACACTAAAACATATTTTGTGAGAGCTTAATAATTGTAGGTGAAACAAAGCTTTTCTGCATTGGTGGTGCCCTAACTTTTTTAATATGGGCGTCAAAAAGTGCTTGCATGGAAAATTATAAAAGCTACAAAAAAAGATAAAGTGCAATAGTGACTGTTCTGTTGTATTATCATATGGGCAAGACAATGTAGCATTCCCCGCCAAGTCAAACATTCTTTTAAAACACAAAAGCCACTGGATTGTTCCCGTTCTAAAACAGAAAAGAAGTGATCTCTCCCAATGTGTAAGATCTAGTGTTAAATAGCAGGTTCCACAGATGCTAAAGATCTATAATATGCCAACACAGTATATTTGGATAATTCGATTTTCAATCTTGCTTCCTCACAGTGCTCCAGAAAAGTAGCATTAAACTTTAGTTTGTCCATTTTATCAATGTTTCTAGGATCCATAAGCAAAGAGGATAACCCCAAGGTGTCCAATGTTTTATGGCTGTAGCTCAGCCACGGGATAGATGAGCCCTTCTCCAAGATGAGACAATCCATGATTATATCCCTACAAATTGACGCCTCTGGGTTAATCCATACACTGACCCAAAGCAACAGGGGAGCCAGATGCACCTTATCTGCGATGTAACCTTGATTAAGCACTGAGTAGATAGTAAAACTGGGAGTAGGCGGTGGTAAGCAAAATAGCCTACGAAGAATTTGATTTTCCTCCACTTGGAGAGAGGAATTGATATGAAAGCCCTATATGCATGTCCCCTGTGTAGCAGCAGTTGCACACTGGGTGTTATACACTTTCAAAATGAGGAAAATTGTTCCTTCTCTTGATAAAGTAAGATTGCATATCGCTCCTGCTGATCTACTAAGTTTAAGGCAGGAGCTATGGAGCTGAGAGTGCCAATACACTGAGGAACTAAACTTTACTCCTTAATAACTAAGGGGTATATTCATAAGAACGTGCAATAACTACCGCAAGAGTAGCGTAACGCAACTTTCAAAATTGCAGCCTATCGCGAGAAAATAACCCTGTGTCAACGTGGAATTCACAACAAGGCGGTAGCATGCGATAGTCACCAGATAACGCATCAAATGTCAGCATGAAGATCAACGCCACGCCGAAAAAATGCGAAACGCGAGAAATTATGCGATGAGGCCAATCGCGGTACAAAAAGTAGCGAAAAGCAGCCACAGGCCTGCAAATCCCACGCGTCTGGTGGGAAATTGCACCATAAAAACCACAGAAACAACACACCAGAAACAAGGCAAAGCACGTAGGAACATGGATGCACCCGTACCCAGCCCAGAGGTCAACGCGAAACCCACAACCCCCACAGACCACCAGCAAGGAACAACGGGGTCGGGGAAGGCCAAGGAGAAAAGGGAGAGGAAGACGGGGTGCAGACCGCAGGAAAACAAGACCAGCGCCACGGAGTCACAGAACACTAGCAGCAACTGACCCACAAGCAGACCACCTGGAATGCAGTCGGAGTGCCGAGGAGGCCAATCCAGGAGGTAAAGAGGCGCCGCCAGGACGTGACTACCTAAACCAGGCACAAACCCGCTGCCAACAGGAAGGCAGCAACGGCAACAGGAGGTGGCAGTCCAACGCCACAGGAGGAGCTGGAGGAAACCCAGGCCACAGTCATCAGTGTGGAGACGGTGCAAGGAGGTGGGAGTACGGACACAGCTCGACAGGACCCGACACAACAACAACAGGGTGAGGATCCAACAGGGACTGGGGGGACAGGGGGTGATGGGCACAATGGCACACAAACACAACGAGGTGTAGCACACTGCACACCCACAATTACCCAGGGACATGTCCCCCATCCCAGTGGCACACTGCAGCACACACACATAGCTATCACAGCACATACCATGACAATGTGGCACAAAGTGCAACACCCACACTGCATAACAGGGGACACAACTGGGTCCGCCCAGGCACAGAAACAGAACAATCACATTGGACAGAGCAGGGAACTGTGAGATGCATATCTATGGCTACAACCCCACATCAGCCATGTAGGCCAAATGTCCACTGTCCCAACTCAAATAGCCACCACCGCCCAAACAGTCACAATGTACATTGTCACACAGTCTGCATGTCGACAAGAACAAGGCACCAACACAATGCCAACATGCACCTCCCCTTCACAATGCAGAGGGACAAACAACACCTCCAGCAGGTCAGAACAGACAACCCATCAGTGATGCCGGAGACGAACACCACACCTTCGACACCGACACCCTACAACAGCCCATGGACATCCCACACAACCCACCACCAGGACCAGGGCAGACAAGCTACTCAGAGGAGAACCAAGCCCCTCCAACAGACCACACAGCATGAAGCACCCGCAATCACGGCTGGCTCACAACACTTCACCGACCCACACATGGCACCCCAATGCCAGGTGTCAGAATGCCAAAAGGAGGTGGCCCAACAGGTGCAGATGTTGCCGAACCCATGGTATGCGAACTAGAACACATACGTGGGTGTCCAATACCCTTCAGGCACCACCTACACCCCACAAAGGAGACCCACACTGCCATAGAGACACATGCAGATGCACATACCCAGTACAGAACCACGCCCAGGGGCACGCACATATCAGTCACACACCCACGTTGGCTCTGCGTACGACGGCACAGTCCACTCCCCTTACGAATTGAGTGGATGACCACAAAGCTACATGTCCAGGTTCTAGCCCGCTGCCTGCGGTGACATTTCTGCGTACGCTGTACACAGCACAATGTAATGTCGTAGGGCCCAGGGCCCCCATGCATACAACAAGACCACAGGGACACATGCACATATCATGTTGAACTGGCTATGGGCACGTGCGCCCGGCCCCTTTATTGGCAGGGCCACATGTACAGTGACGGCTGCGCTGGATGTGTGTGGGGTGAGTATAAGCCAGCCCGCACGGAGTGCTTGGTGCTGGCAACAACCTGAGCAGTGGACACCAGTGTAATGGAAACAGAAAACACCAGCATAACAGAGTCAACTGCAGAGCAACATGGAGGGATCCGGAGTAAGGACAGAGATCAACCAATATTCAGTCAGGAGGTTCCGTGAGTTGCAGTGCACTGAGGTAGGGGCACTAGAGAAGAGCGCGCTCATGTGAAGAAATTGCTAGGATTGTGTCCCTTTGGGTTAGTCCTGATGCAGATGCAGTGGGGAGTGTTACACCTGCATCAACTTCCTCATCAACGTCCCAGGTCTCCCACACTGCCTGAGGTGACAGTTGCATCCGCAGTCCACAGCGCAATACACAGTAATAGATCCGGGTGTGTAGCTTGACAACCACCACCAGTCTGCATTCCTGCCTTGGGGCTGTTGCCTCCTGCCCTCCCATTGTCTGTGCCTTCTCTTGTCCACACACTTGACACATCTTCCTCATCATAGTCCCAGGTCTTCCCCACTGCATGAGGTGACATTTCTGCACAACCTCACAACAGCACAAAACTCAATCAGTAACGGACAATGGCTTGCGGTGCACTGAGTCACTGGCACCTGGAGTGCTGAGCAGGGTATCAGGCCGATGATGGCATCCACGATAGGTCTGAGCAACTCCGTAGGTCTGTCAGGACCACCGTTTCGACTCTGGCAGATGGCGGTTGGAGGTGGTCCTTGCGGTGGTGGCGTGTGCCTCCTGCGGTGATGCGACGTCCGGGCCGGTCAAGACTTGATGCTATGTGTGGGCCCTGGTGGCCCGCAGTTGAGGCCGGAGGATGCGGACAGCGCAGGGCCACAGACACATGGCGTTGATGACCACAAGACCATCGCTACAGAGGCCATTCAATGTCTCAGAAGAAGGGGTCCCAGGCCTGAGCAGAACAGAGTTAGTGGCCCCGGATGCACTGCGGCCGGCACAGGCACCCAGCCACGGGACGGTGACATGCGGTGCAGTCAGATGGGCCATGCAACCTGAGCGGGTCCCCATCAATGTCCGAAGTGTATGTTGTGGAGGGTTGCGGGGGACAGTGGAAGGTGTCCTCCAGGGCATGATGCGGAAGGTCTGATGTTATCTGGAAGCAGCAAATGGAGGAGTGGAAAGCGCAACCCTCGTTTTCACCAACTATTCGGTATCAGCTACATGAGGATGAAAACTAGCCCTTATTCCATAGACTCAAATGCCACCAATGTACAACCAGTGAGTGTCCATGAATGTCGGGCAACACACTTAGTGGCACAGGTGCTGAGAGGGGATGCAGTCTGCGATGATGCCGGTACACAGATGTGAACTCCAACATTGCCAAATCAAGACTCTGTGACCTACTGGACCGCAGTGTAGGCCGGAGGCAGTGGTCAGCAGTGGCCCACAGCCACGTGTCGTTGGCTCGCGAGGCACAGAGTTAGTGACACAGTGGCAGTTGTCGGTAGTGTTCAATCACCTCCGTAACGATGATCCTGTCCCTCCGGACTGCAACGCGTCATCCTCTTACGCCTCTCTGTGCGTGCGATGAAATGTATTCTGCCTTTTGAATTACCGATGTTCAGTTCCAAATCTGAGATCCCACTCGTGCGCAGCGTAGGCCGAGGGCAGTAGTCCGCGTAGGCCCACAGACACGTGTGGTTGTGATGCCATGCACAGACTTGTTGCCACCACATCGAAGGGTGTATAGTGAATTGTTCTCTGCCTTAAATAATGTTCACTGCCATGGTGTAATCAAGACTCAGTTCCAAATGTGTGACCTACCTGACCGTGGTGTAGGCCTGAGGCAGCGGTCAGCACGGCCCATTCACCGACTGTCGCCGGCATAGGTTGGATGGCCCCACCGGCCTGCGTAGTTCAGGTTCAGTGGCACCACGTGTTCGGTCACCTCCGTGTATGGGACCCGGCATTCGTCCGGACTGAGCCGCATCTTCCTCTTACACCTCTCCGTGCGACCACTGGTGTGGACTCTGCCATTCGTGCTTTGCGACTAGGTGCTGGATGTGTGATCTACTGGTCCGCAGGGTAGTCCTGGTCCCTAATCCACGTGTCGCCGGCTGGCGTTGAACAGGGTTAGTGGCACCATGTGTCGCCGGCTGGCGTTGAACAGGGTTAGTGGCACCACGTGTCGCCGGCTGGCGTTGAACAGGGTTAGTGGCACCATGTGTCGCAAGATGCCCATATGGAACTATGCCTCACAGTTCGGGGGGGGGTCTGGTGCTGTGGCCGCTGGCCCGGATTTGGGGTCACTGCCATTCATGACTCAGGACACAGTTTCACACATGGGACCTACTGGTCCGACGAGTGGGCCGAAGGCGGCAGTAGAGTGCATCAATGAGAAAGGAGTAAGGCAGGCCTGTGTCGTGGAGGCCGTGATGGTCTGAGGAGGCTGCCAAGGTTGCGGGCCTTGGGCTTGGAGCTTGCGCCGGCACGTGGTGGGCCCTCCTTGACATACGCTGGTGTCGGCAGGTGATCAGTGTGGCCTGGCTGCGCAGGGGCGGGCCTGACAGGTTCGTGGTCCAGCGATCCGGGGTCCGGCAGGCGCACAGCATCGCAGGCAACTCCGCTCACGAGGACGGCGTCGGCCTCGTGGCAGGGTGGGAGGCGCCGCCCTGGCAGAGATGTGGGTCTTTCCGGAAGAGGACCACGCCCAGGCCTACGTGCTTTTTATTCACACCCCTACGCTGGCGTGGCGTACGTCGGGCCATCCGACTCCGGTGACGCTTAGGGGGGGGCGCAACAGGCAACATTTCCGCGAGGTCCCCCACTGGCTGGGGTGACATGGTGGCGTCCACTGTCCACTACACACCATACACCAGCGGTGTATGCCGCCATGGATATGTGTGTGTTCTGCATACTGCGGTATGTCCAGCACATCTCCGCCACTCATGGCATTGTGTACTTTCCCAATCATGGTTCTACTGCATCCTTCACACATGCCTGGTTGCCACCTCTCCCCACATTGGGCTATTATGTGGCTGAGGTGCCATGCCGTTGCTGGCTCATGTTCAGGGCTTGCCCATGTGAACATTGTAAGTTGTTCTGTCGTGTCGGGTGGGTGGGTGGGCATGTTGTTGTGCCTGTTGTATGTGATTTTGTGACGTGTGCATTGCCAGAGTTGTGAGTTGCATGGTTGTGGAGTTGAGGTGTTTGGGGTGTTCATTTGGATATTGCCAAGGGGCTGTGCATTTCCCTTGTTGCCATCCTGGGAACGCTGGTTGATGATGGACTGTCGGAGGATGAAGGTACCATGCACCCTGGCTGTGTATTTGAAGGCGACATTGTTGGGGGTTCCACGGTGTTCTGTTGTTGCCTGCACATTGATGTGAGACGTGTGCTTCCTGTTGCGGTGATTGTGTGCTGTGTCACCAGGGGGCACAGGTAGTACATGTGTGCTGTGTATTGCCCCAACACGTGTGTGCATCCTGCTTGGGCGTATGGTCCTTGCTTGGTCTCCAGCGGATTCTGCGCATTGTGTTGTACGTATGGGGACTGGGGTACCAGGGTGATGGTGATGTCCAGGACAGGTTTGGGGGACTTGGATGTGGCTGGCTGTGAGACTCCTCCGACTCTGGCGGGTGTTGGTTGGGGGGTACCAGGGTCCAACAGGTGCAGCCAAGCCAGCAGCTTTGTGTGGGGTGGGATGTTGGTTGTCCGCTGTGTTGGTGCCGTAGGCCTGTTAGGCGATGATGGTCAGGATGCGTAGGATGTTTGTCACTTTCAGCCTGTAGTGGACGGTGACATTGTCAGATGTTGGGTATGTGCGGCTGGTACGCTTCCTGGGGGTCCGCTGTCTTTGTCTGTGCTGCGTCTGTGGTGGTCCGGGGGGTTGTTCCGGGTGTGGGTTGGGGTCCTGGGGTGGTGGCGGTGGGTGTTGTGGCCCTCTTGGGTGTCCGGGCCGCATGATGAGTGGCTCCATGGCATCTGTTGCCCTTCGGATGTGGCCCTGGGCTGTGCTCCCTTTTGTGGTGCTGGCTGCCGTCCGACTTTACACCAGGTCAGAGCAGGTGTAAATTTCCTGGTGCTAACACGCCTTATTGCCTGCTTTGTGTTCTTATCGCAGATGTGGCTGGTCGTTGTGAATGTTGAGGTGTGATGTTGTCTCGACTTTTGGCACGGGAACGCCTACTCTGCATCTCATTAGCGATATTTGCGGGGGTCCTCTGTGGCGATGTTTTTTGCGGCTGCTATCGCGGGTAAACTGGTGCTGTGGGCTGTTAACACAGGCTTGTGAATGGGGAGGTACATTTATCACGACTTTGGCTGCGATAAAGTGCCGTTAATTTGGCGATAGCTCCTTGTGAATATGCCCCTAAGATTGCTAACGTTAGTAAGAGGCTGGTTGTTGATTGTGATTCCAGTTGACCTTGATATGCCGATAATGTGCGATTTTCCATAATTGATCACTAGGGTCTAGGTTACTCATGACGGAAGCAAAGCAGTCCACCAACAACCTCAGAGCAGTGGGGGTGCGGACTAAGAGGACTGTGTCATCCACGTAGAGTAACACAGGCACCTGTGTGCCTGCCATCCTTGGGGTGCCTACTGGATTAGAAATCATGTAGTTGCATATTCCATTGATAAAAAGAATAAAAAGCAGGTGCGCAAAGATACACCCTTGGCGCACTCCCCGCTTTAAGTAAAATTCAGAAGACATTTCACATTGACGCTCATATGTACTTTTGCTAATAAATCTGCATGTACAGAGTGCAAAAATTTGCTAGAGGGAGTACCACCCCTAAATTCAGCATCATCATCTACAGTTTGATCCTGTTCACTGAATCGAATGCAGTGGACACGTCCTTGAAGGCCAGGTAACTGGAGGAGCACCTGGCACGAGTGTACTTGTTTTCTATCAAACTCAAATTCAGGCACTGCTCTGCCGTGCCCAGACTTGGAGGAAATACAAATTGAAAAGGCGAGAGAATATCGTCTCAAGCCCATATGACGAGAGAATTGTAAAATACTCTCCCTATGGTTTCGATTGTGCTATCGATAAGCGAAATAGGTCAATAGCATTTAAGAGATGAGTGATCTCAGTTTTTGAATATAGGGACAATGGAAGATAAGGTCCAAGAACAGGGGTCCCCATAGGACAGGCATACATTTTATGAGGTCAATTGGGACCCCATCTCGGCCTAGCGCTTTCCCGACCGTTCAGTACCGTATTGCCAACTCTACTTCTGAAAGAGATATAAGAAGAGGAGGTGAATGTTGAAGCCTGGTATGGAGAGAATGTGATGATGATGATGAGAATACTTGTAGAGCGCATGAATACCGGGGGGCATCTTGGTGCTGAGAGTATGTAAGGAATGAAAAACACCCGCTATTTTCTGAATAGCCAGGTTTTTAGGGATTTCCTAAATGCCAATAGAGAAAGCATGGATTTCAATACTGGTGGAAGACTGTTCCAGTTTTTAGCAGTGCACCTGACAAAACTCCTGACCCCTCCCCCCCCCCATGAGAAGCGTTTAAAGGAGGGGACGACTATGTTGTTCACCAAGCTAGACCGCAGAGTTCTGCTGGGTACATAGCATTTAAAGCTGTTTTTCATGTATTCTGGGCCCTGATCATGCAGTACTTTGAAAGCAGTACAGAGGGCCCTGAAATAATTTGTTGTTTGATAGGAAGCCAGTGTAGCCTACTAACCACCTGAGAGGCATAATGAGTTCTGGACACATTCAGAAGCATTCTTGCTGCTAAATTTTGCAAAATCTGGAGATCATTAAATTTGTATTTTTTTTGCATGTTCTAGTAGAGACTATTGCAATGGTCTAATCTGGAAAGTACTAGTGCAGTAAGCACCGTTTTTAACAGGACTTGGGATATGAATGTAGCAATTTTCTTTACAATTCTCAGCATCTAATGAGAAGCAGAGGTAACTGAAATGACTTGGTCTTTAAAAGTTAGTTTCTCGTCAAGTGCATCACCTAGATTTTTAACCTTTTTGATGGGCAATGGGAACGTCCCTAGTATTTGAGGCCACCATGATGGTGACCAGAAGGAGACATTGTTGCCGAATAAAATGACCTCAGTCTTAGAGGAGTTAAATTTAAGGCAATTTCCATCCATCCACTTGCCAACAGCACTCATGAAGGACCGAAAAGGCTCCACTCTATTCTGGCTGCTATCAGAGGTTGAAACCACTATCTGTGTGTCATCAGCATAGGATAATGAAAGGCTGAAGGACTTAATCTTGCTAGATAGGGGGGAAACGTATATATTGTATAAGGTTGAGCTTAAAAGTTGAAAAGGTTCAGAGGTAAACTCCTTAACGGAGACTGATTGGACACGATCAGATAGAAAGGAGAGCAGCAGTGCCAAGGCAGCATCCTTAATTCCAATACTCTGTAAATGGTCGATCAGTAAAGTATGATTGGCCACACCGAATGCCGTGGGCAGATCAAGCAAAATAAGGGCTGCACTGCCGTGCTTATATAATGTAATCCTGATTTCCTCTGTGGCAACAATATGTGGCATATAAGTGCCACGGCCGCTTCTAAATCCAAATTTGGGGTCATCTAACAAGTGGTTGTTGTCTATGAAGGAGGTAAGTTGGGAATTCATGGCCTTCTCTACCAGCTTAGCTGGGAAAGGAATCCATGAGATAGGCCGATAGTTGTTAGGGTCTGATGGAATTAGGCTGGGTTTTTTCATTAGAGGAAGAACTGAAGCCACTTTCCTTTTTTTAGGGAAAAGTCCAAAAGAAAACATGGCATTAAAAACCTTGGTCAAGTGGTGGACAACAATATCAGGAGCTAACTAGATGATAGATGGTGGGCAAGCATCAAGTGGGGATCAGGATTTAGTGGACAGAATGGCCTGTTTCCCTTGGTCTACTGTAAGATGACAGAATTCGCCAAAAGAGGATTTTTTTAGCGAGGAGCAGATGACGAAGTCTCGCTCCAGGGGCCTATAGAATTGTTTGCTGCAGATCTGATGAAGATCTGTTGAAGATATGCTCCACTTTCTTCTGGAAGAATGTGGCAAGTGAGTTGCAAAAAGCCTGGCTACAATCTGTGGCCTTGCCTGTAGGTGTTGAAGAGAGTTTAAAGACAGTTTGTAAAAGCTCTCTAGTGGAGTTAGTGGAAGATTACATTTTTTCAGTGAAGTATTTAGATTTGACTTTTAATAACAGGTCTTTATATTCTGCAATACAAAACTTGTATTTGTCCCTTTCCTGCATGTTATACTCCTTCCTCCGTTTCCTCTCCTGCCTTCGATAATTTTGTTTGGCAGCCCTTAGTTCTTTGTGAAACCAAGACGCAGATAGTTTGCTTCTTTGGTGAGTGATGCATTTAGGAGGTCCAAGGATGTTGACTACAGATTTCAGCCAATTTAAATAGTTCAAAGATAGTAGATCAATATCATCTGACCAATCTAATTGAGACTCCATTAGAAGTCGATTTAAATCTGACTCCTGAATTTTATGCCAGGCATGGTAGACCGATGTCTTATGAAGAGTCTTGGGTAGGGGGTTAGTGAAGAGTTGATGGACTGGAGATGAAAGGGTTATTGGTAAAAATTCAATCAAGGGTATGCCCAGCCACATGGGTGGAAGTATCTACTATCTGAGGGAATCCAAATCCGGACATAGCATCAAATAAATTCTGGTGTACGATGTCCAGGGTTCCCTTCAAAATGAAATATGGCAGTAAAGTGTGAGACCCAGTCAGATCCTAAGATGTTGCACTCCAAAAGGGGATTTTCTAGGGTATTCCTAGATCTGATTTTCTTTACTAAGTCCCATAATAGCCTGCTGTTGTTCCCTACTTCTGCAGTTTCCAATAGTTCCCAGTCCCTTTTGTGTAACTCCTCTTTCCTGGATTTAAGAATAGATTTATATTCTTGACGTACATCCCAAACCTTAGGCCATACCCTCGGGATGGTGGTCAATGACTTCCTTAGTCTACAGTTGGCCGCTGAGCAATGCTCATCAAGGCATCACAGTGCCCCTTTATCAGGGTTAGAAGATTTAAGCAGCGCCTGTTTAACGCATTGAGTTAGGCTGTTATAATATGTTACCATAGCCTCTCTCCCGGTGTCTGACACACAACTGAGGAACAGTCTCTGATGGGATTTTAATAATGTTGCCAGGATTTATAAGGTGCTTAATAAGCCTTAGACTATCGGTAGAGTGTTGAGTGATAGGGATTGCATTGGTGTTACGTTGGTGTCTACTATGGGGCAATTGAGCTAAAACACAGAGGTCATTATGGTCACCTCACTCAGTCGGTAAGACCTCCCCTTTGGAGAACCAGGTTATAAAATTAGTGTTCACAAACATATAATTGATAGCTGAGGCATGACTAATCCCTCTAAAAGATGGTAATGATGTTACACTCTCTCTAAGTGTCTCAAGTAAATCGACTAAATCGTGCGCCGCTTGATGTCTATTCAACTCTATCCTCCTGTTGTCCAATGTGGTTCCACACCTTACCATAGATTCTCCTGGCTCCGTTACATCCCTTCAACTTAGCATTAAAATCACCATGTAACAAATAAGAAAACTGTACTTGTTTGTTTCTTTCCATTGTTTGTAGCTTAGAAAGAAAATTAAACAAATGGGTGAAATTAGTACAAACAGAATTGGTAAAATCATAGCTGTAAAAGTTAAATAAAACAAAAAACATGCCAGACTGTCCAATATTTTTAATGGTAGGAAAGATGGAGATTCAGATTCAATAACTATTACATTTACATGGAGATTTATGGTGACCCAGGTTGTAAGTCAACCTATTGCTCTGCCTCTAAAAGAATGAGTAGCTAACTTGGAGTAACAGGAATACCCATCATAAGATACAGAAGTAGGGGACCAGGTTTCCTGTAGGGCTATTATATCGCGCTTGCAGACAAATGCTCACCATTCAGGGTTGTTAATTTTTCCTTTAAGACCTGTAACGTTCCAACTAAGTATAGAGAAGTGAACTTTACTTGGATCTGGGGGGACAGTCTTAACTTGTAACAAATTATCACTCGTATCCATTATAGGAACTTGATTAGCCACTTCCGAGAGTCAGTCCGGATCTGAAAGGACATTAAATCTGTTAGCTGTTGGGATAGAAAAATAATTGCAAGACCTGGCTGAGGGAACTGTGAATGATGATTGATGGAAGTGGGTGCTTAATGAACCCGATGGGGGGCTCAGACCCGACCCCGGCCAGCGCCAGGAACCCTGGATCTACGACCTCCCACCGCTACAACTCCGCTTCCCTCCTCGCACTCAACCCCGGAAGGAACAACAACTGCCAGCGATCGAGGCCGAACACCACCAACGGCCAGTTCTCCTGCTGTCACTGCCGCAAATCCTTCACCGCTGACCGCACCCCAATGACCCCCGCACCTAACGTCAACAACACCGAAGCCCTAAAGTGCATCCTCCTCAACGTGCGCTCCCTGCACAGACACGCCGTAGAGATCTGGGACCTCCTCGACACCCGCTCGCCAGACTTCGCCTTCTTTACAGAAACCTGGACCAACGCCTCCTCCGTGCCCGACATCGCCACCGCTATCCCCGACGGATACAAGATCCAGAGGGAGGACCGCCCCAACCGCCCAGGAGGAGGACTCGCCATCATACACACGAGCTCCCTCCGACTCTCCACCTCCACCACGAAGGACTCCATCCTCACCACAGAACACCTCCACTTCCAGATTCAGATCAGCCCTAGAACTTCACTCCACGGCACCTTCGCCTACAGACCCCCATGGACCCCGTGCTTCGTTCGCCACTACCATCGCCGACCTCATCGCACCCCACGCCATCGCCTCCATGGACTACATACTCACCTGAACTTCCACCTCGACAACCCCAGCGACCCCAACTCCACCACCCTCCTGGACAACCTCGTCAACATCGGACTGAAACAGCTCGTCACCACGCCCACCCACAAAGCAGGACACACCCTCGACCCCATCTTCGCAGGAGGTAACAACATCCACTTCAGCCACACCACGCAACCCCCTTGGTCAGACCACCACTGCATACACTTCCACGTCGACAAACCCATGCTGCCCAAACCTGCACCGCGCCCTCCACGAAGGAACTGGACCAAAGTCACTGAGGAACAACTCAACTCCACCCTCAACCGCGACACCCCAACCACGATGACTAACGCCAACCTCGCAGCCAAAGGACTCCACACATGGATCTCCAGCTGCGCAGACAAGCTTGCACCACTACGCAACCCCGACAGACCACGCCTCAGAAAAGCCACCTGGTTCACCGCCGACCTCGAAGAATCCAGATGCACCTGTAGACATCTCGAGAAGAACTGGAGAAACAGCAAAACGCCAGAAGACCACACCACCTACAAAAACGCCATGACAGAATACCACCAACGCATCAGATCCACCAAAAGGACCTTCATCCAAAACAAGATCTTCGCCAACGCGGCAACTCCAAGCAACTCTTCAGCATCATCCAGGACTTCACCAAGCCCCCCAGTGAAACCACAGACATCAGCTCGGATCCTACTTCCATCTGAAAATCAAGGCACTCTACGACAACTTCAACGACCAGACACCCAACTCCGAAACCACCTCCTGCTCCAGCAATGCCATCCAGCCCACCATCTCCTCCTGGGCCCCAGTCACCACCGAAGACACCACCTCGACCATGAAAGGCATCCACTAAGGGGTAAGGGTGGGCGGAATTTGCGGAATTGCGTTCCGCGAAATTCCGCGAAACGGCAAAAAATCTCCGCGAGCACGCGGAATTTCGCGTGCTCGCGGAGATTTTGCTGCAGCTTAATCAAAGGACCCCGGTGCTTTCGGCGCGGTGGCAAAGTTACAGACACACAGGTCACTGGGGAAAATTCTTCAGGTCCTTTACGCAGCTGTAGTGTAGTGTAGGAAAGGCACTATACATTTACCCAACGAGGTAGCATTTACTGATTAGCCAGTAGAAAGTACTCCAGCTGAGTAGAGGTATTGCACAAAACGGAGGCATCTTCTTGGATAAATATGCAGGGCAGGATTCATTCTGGGCTGGCACGATGCTCCTGTCACAAAAATTAAACCTCAACAGGAAGCACTTACAGATATAAAGGGGCGTCCATCATAGTGGGGAAAGGGCGGGAAGACGGTGCATACCACTAGTGTATGTGGGGTGAGGCCAAACGGGCGGGGCTTCTAGGCCCGTTCACATGCCTCTTGTTTATAAAGGGTCAGAGCAGGATCTCAGCGGCAGACGAGGAGAAGGAACCTCCTGGTCACAGGAACTACACGAGGATTGCGCTCGAGAAAATCAAGGGTGCAGAGACCTCCATCAAGGATTACAGCTAACTTTACAGGGTGGAAATGGAGAGAAGGCACATCTGCTTAACCACGCTCACGAATTCTACACGAGGATTGCGCTCGAGAAAATCAAGGATGCAAAGACCTCCATCAAGGATTACAGCTAGCTTTTCAGGGTGGCAATGGAGAGAAGGCACATCTGCTTAACCACGCTCACGAATTCTACACGAGGATTGCGCTTGAGAAAATCAAGGATGCAAAGACCTCCATCAAGGATTACAGCTAACTTTTCACGTTGGAAATGGAGAGAAGGCACATCTGCTTAACCACGCTCATGAATTCTGCACACCTACCCTGCATATTTATCCAAGAAGATGCCTCTGTTTTGTGCAATACCTCTACTCAGCTGGAGTACTTTCTACTGGCTAATCAGTAAGTGCTACCTCGTTGGGTAAATGTATAGTGCCTTTCCTACACTACACTACAGCTGCGTAAAGGACCTGAAGAATTTTCCCCAGTGACCTGTGTGTCTGTAACTTTGCCACCGCGCCGAAAGCACCGGGGTCCTTTGATTAAGCTGTCCATCATAGTGGGGAAAGGGCGGGAAGACGGTGCTTACCACTAGTGTATGTGGGGTGAGGCCAAACGGGCGGGGCTTCTAGGCCCGTTCACATGCCTCTTGTTTATAAAGGGTCAGAGCAGGATCTCAGCGGCAGACGAGGAGAAGGAACCTCCTGGTCACAGGAACTACACGAGGATTGCGCTCGAGAAAATCAAGGGTGCAGAGACCTCCATCAAGGATTACAGCTAACTTTACAGGGTGGAAATGGAGAGAAGGCACATCTGCTTAACCACGCTCACGAATTCTACACAAGGATTGCGCTCAAGAAAATCAAGGATGCAAAGACCTCCATCAAGGATTACAGCTAGCTTTTCAGGGTGGCAATGGAGAGAAGGCACATCTGCTTAGCCACAACCTCGCTCACAGAATTTGAACTTCAACTCGGGCACCTGCTTTATTTATACCCGAATTCCGTTCCGCTCGCGGATCGCGGAAGTTTTGACATTTCCGCGTTCCGCGCGGAACGCGGAAATGCCGAAATTTCGCAAGTTCCGCGAGCGGAACGGAATTTGCCGCCCAGGGTTACTAAGGGGCCCCCACGGACCCCTGCCCCCGCACATTTTCCACAGAGCCGCCACCGCCATCGCTCCCGAACTACGACACACCATCAACACCACCTTCAAGACCGGCACCTTTCCCGATGACTGGAAATGCGCAGAAGTCAGACCCCTGCTCAGGAAGCCCTCAGCAGACCCCACCGACCTCAAGAACTACCGACCCATCTTCCTCCTCCCCTTCGTGGCCAAAGTCACAGAGAAGACTGTCAATGCACAACTAACCAAATTCATCGAAGAAAACTCCATCCTCGACCCTTCCCAATCCGGATTCCGCAGATACCACAGCACCGAAACCACCGTACTTGCCACCACAGACGACATCAGCACCCTTCTCGACCAAGGACACACTGCAGCCCTGATCCTACTTGACCTCTCTGCAGCATTCAACACCATCTCCCACCGCACACTCACCGCCAGACTCCACGATGCCGGCATACAAGAAACCGCCCTCGACTGGATCCGCTCGTTCCTCACCGGCAGAACCCAAAGATTCAGACTACCACCCTTCCTCTCCGAACCCACGGAAATCAACTGCGGAGTGCCCCAAGGATCATCGCTCAGCCCCACGCTCTTCATCATCTACATGGCCCCCCGCGCCGCCATCGTCAGACAGCACGGACTCAGCATAGTATCCTATGCCGACGACACCCAGCTCATCCTCTCCCTCACCAAGGACCCAATCACCACCAGACTCAACTTCCAGGAAGGAATGAAGGACATCACATCCTGGATGAGCAGAAACTGCCTGAAGCTCAACTCAGAGAAGACAGAAGTCCTCATCCTCGGACCCTCCCCCTCGGCATGGGACAATACCTGGTGGCTCACCGCCCTCAGCAGCCCCCCCACACCCACGAACCATGCCCAAAACCTCGGCATCGTACTCGACTCCTCCCTCTCCATGACCCGACAGGTCAACGCCGTCGCCTCCAGCTGCTTCAACATCCTCCGAATCCTCTGAAAGACCTTCAAGTGGATCCCCCACGAATCAAGGAAGGCCGTCACCCATGCGCTCATCACCAGCAGACTGGACTACGGAAACGCCCTCTACGCCGGGATAAACAAGTCTCTGATCCGCAAGCTCCAGACCATACAGAACACAGCAGCCAGACTCATCCTCGACATTCCTCGACACGAGCACCCCACCCAACACCTACGGAACCTCCACTGGCTCCCCGTTGAGAAGAGAGTCACTTTCAAGATACTCACCCACACCTACAAATGCATCCACAACACCGTACCCCAATACCTCAACGAGAGAATCTCCCTCCACGTACCCAAGAGAAACCTCCGTTCCGCCAACCTCGCCCTAATCCTGTGCATCCGCAAAGCCAGAACAGGTGGAAGAACCTTCTCCTACATCGCAGCCAAGACCTGGAACGAGCTCCCGCTCAACATCAGATGTGCCCCCTCCCTGAACATCTTCAGGAAGACGCTTAAGACCTGGCTCTTCGACTGAACGGAGTTGCTTCCCCCCCCCTCAGCGCCTTGAGACCCTCACGGGTGAGTAGCGCGCTTACAATTCCCCTGATTGATTGATTGATTGATTGAGAGGCAAGAAATGCACCTGACTCTCCAAGAGAGGAGGTTTGTAGAAATATCCTAAGGGGACCAAAGTGATGGAACTTCTCAGCGTAATATGACAATTAGCATTAAACAGCAGATTACATACCAACCGAGGAAATCTAAAATTCACGACAATACAGCCTCCCATGGTGTCAATAGGGTTTGGCCCACTGCATGCTCACCTCTGCAATAGCAAAATATCTTTAGCATGATAAAATGATGGACCTTTATGGCTCACTAACCAGTCTAAGGTTTTGTTAAATAATTCCTCATAAGATTCTTGTTGACCTTTTCGGAGAGTTGGTACCCCAGTCAGAATAGTCACATAAGGACAGGTGGCAGGGGGAAGGTTGATAACTGCTTGTGCAGTGGTACCCTTTGGTGATGATTCCTTCCCAGATAAACCTGCTGAAGTGCCTTCTGTAAAGTTAAACGTTTTTGAAGCGGCTCCCTGGTCGTTACGGGGTTATTGGGCTTGATGTGGCTTATGCACTGAGTCGGCACCCCCTGATGATACCGGCTTTGTGCATGATGTGGAACTAGTTTCAGGGGTGGGACGGGTCGATTAGTTGCCAATTGTGTTGGTCCTTTGGTCTGAGCAACTGAATTACTAGCTCCTAAAATTGACTGACATGTACAAGGTTGTAAATATGCCATTTTAGCCTCGATGGAATCTAGCAGTTAAATGAGGGGAGAGATTTCCAATCTTAGCACTGAGCAGAACTTCTCTAAGAGGCTCTCAGATATGCACAACAGATTACTTAGGCTCAGATTGAAGATCCCTTCCTCTGTACATGTCAGTGCCAGCAGATTTGGGGATTTACAGGCTACCAAGTCTGCAACCAGCAGGGGTACCTCTTGTGGCCTGGTGGTAATACCACTTGGTTGCTTGGGTCGGACAGCACGTTTAGATTTCCGGGGTTGTGCTAATGTGCAACCATGCCTCCGCAAAAGAGTAGAGCGGGGTAATTTCATGATGTTTGCAGAATTTATAGCTTGACTGGGTTTAACATCTGACTACTCCATTTGACGTTGCGGTTATATCCGAGGGAGACAACTTTGGAAACTCGGGCTTGGCGCCAGAGCCCATGTTTAAAGAAAGTCTCCTTTCCGTGAGAGCAATCTCTGTGCTAATAACGCTCACTGCATGCTCTAATATGATCAGTGGAAGTTGTTTTTACTGGAGGAGAGGACACAGGCGCTCAGCAGCCAATTTACTCCTTACCCATGACCACTCTAGGTAATTGGGCCAGTCAACATTTAGATGTTCCCCCTGAGGCCTGTCAATATCTATCTCAGTGCCCAGCACACAGCATACACCTTTGGTCTCCTATCAATATACAGGGACTTGCTTACTTGGTGGTTAACAATCTTGAACACTTCCACAAATACCCCTGAGGATGGTGGAGTCAAATCCCTGGAGTTTAGGAAAGTATAGAGGACCACTGAGGTGCCAAGAAGTCAGACGGTTCAACCATGCCCGAGTCAGGCAAGCAAGAAGGGGGGTGGGAGAGTTGCCCGGCCTCCTCTGGTCTCTGACAGATGTGGATGGATGAGTCTGCCCTTGGCTCGGGCTTTCCCCTGGCGCAGCCCGTGCACGTCCCATGCTGTGGGAATCAGTGTGGCAGCAGGTGCAGGTGATCACGGGTGGCACATCCTGGCGCAAAGAACACTGGGACTGGTAGTCCCTCCCGATCAGCCATGCAGTCTCTCCCATGCTGAAGGAACTGGTGAGGTGCTATATGCTCCTGGAGGTATGATCTCCTACCCCAGCAGGTGCAGGTGATCATGCATGGTGCCTCCTGGCGCAAAGAACATAGTAGTCCCTACCGAGCAGCTGTGCAGGCTCTCCTGCTCTGCGGGAATAGGTGAGACATTATATGCACCTCTGGGTATGATCGCCTCCCCCAGCAGGTGATCACAGGTGGAGCCTCTTGGCACAAAGAACACTGGGACTGGTAGTCCCTCCCTAGAAGCTGTGCAGGAGGCGCTATAAGCGCCTGTGGTATAATCTCCTCCCCCAGCAGGTGCAGGTGATCACGGGTGACACCTCCTGGCACAACGAACACTGGGACTGGTAGTCCCTCCCGAGCAGCCATGCAATCTCTCCCGCCCCGAGAATTGGTGAGGTGCTATATGCGCCTGGGGTTATGAACTCCTCTACCAACAGGTTCAGATGATCACGGGTGGCGCCTCCTGGTGCAAAGAACACTGAGACCAGTAGTCCCTCCCAAACTGCCATGCATTCTCTCCCTGGTTTGCAAATCTACTCCTCTCTATCATTAGTGTGGGGCAAATAATGCCTCACTGTCATAGATATGTTACTGAATTGATGATTCAAGCCTCAGTTCGAGATAAAGACCCATCCAAGTAAGTATAGCAAAGTTTAGAATTTGCACCGAGGTTGCATATTTCTTCCCACTAGCATATCTTAGGCCTCCTTTTTTTTCCTCTTCAGCACCCTCTTTTCACTCTTTACAGAATGCACTTCCTCGCATCTCCTCCACTTCACCACCCCACAAACACACAAGGCACCCACTCACCTGTAAGCACTGTATTTTCTTTTACTTTCAACTTGACAACAATATTTTGACAACTGTGCAGTGGCGGCCGGCATAGCTCGCGGGTGGCGGGCGGGCATGGTGAGGTCGCGTGGGGAGGGGTTGCACGGGGTGGTCGCGCTTGGTACAAATATAATTTTTTTTTAACTTAACTTGCTGCCGGGTCCCGCATCTCTGCTTCTGCTCTCCTTGTGGAACTCGAGGAACAGGAAGCAAGCCCCACAGACCAATCACAACGCTGCAATGCAGCGTTGTGATTGGTAAGCACCCAGGCTCCTCTGACCAATCAAAATGCTGCAGTGCAGCATTGTGATTGGTTTTGAGCATCCTTGTTTGACGCTCAACCAGGGAATAGGGGCCTGGGCATGTTCTGCATGCAGGCAGTAATGCAGCCTGCATGGAGCACAGGGAAAGTGTGCATGACTGTTTTGGGCAGCCCGAGAGGGCGACCAGTCATTGAGCACTTAGGAGTGGGCAAACCACTCCTCCCCTGCTCTGCTCGGAGAGCAGAGCAGCCCCGCCCATCTATCCGCCCGCAAAGCAGCATGAAGTATAAAATGATAATAACTCAAAGTTATTATCATTATATGTTTTTGCTCCACGCTGCATAAAAGCAGTGAGAAGATGCTCCTCCGCCATAGCGGAGGAGCCGCCACTGCAACTGTGTACCTTCTTCACCAGTGGCGGCTCCTCCGCTAAAGAGGAGGAGCTTCACCCCACTTCTCCTTGAGCTGTGCAAAAGAAATATAAAATGATAATAACACAAAGTTATTATCATTTTATTTTATTTTGCTCCAGCCAGGTCAGGCGGGCGGGGCTGGCTTGCTGCAGAGGGAGCAGGAGTGGTTTGCACTACCTCCCTACGTGCGCAGGACGGCTTGATCGGCCCTCTAGGGCCGACCAAACCATCATGCACACTTAGTATGTTCTCCATTGGGCTGTATTGCACAGCCCAGTGGGGTACATGCCCAGCCTCACCAGACACTGCCTGAGCAGCCAAACAGGCTGCTCAGACTAATCACGGCGCTGCTCAGGCAACGTCGTGATTGGCTGGGAGAATCCAGAAGCCCTGGTGCTTCCGGTGCTGCCAGCAGACGGAGGAGAGGCGTGCGGTGGTGGAAGAGGCGTGCGGCGGCAGAGAAGGTGTTTATTTTATTTTTTTTCACCCGCCATCAACCCACTCACCACCACCATTCAGAGGCAGCCGCCACTGACCTTCACACACATTTGCACAGAATCACAATTGCATCTGGCATACATGATCATTGCTCTGTGCGCTCTGAACAGAGGCCAAGGATTTGATGACCATGTATTCTGATCACCTTTTTGACCCACTGACAGGCACTGAGAGAAACTCACATTGCGGTCAGCCTCCACTCCAAAGCCCTCAATCGTTGCTCATTATAAACACCTGTAGTTGAATGCGTTTAAAGTATGCACTATACAAGAGTAATATGCCACAGGAAAAAATACAGAAACAAAACATCCTGGAAATAGCCAACACTCTGAGGGAATGTAAAATAAAAAAAAAGGTGAAATGTATACAGGAACTAAATTGCCGACATGTATGACCTTAACTTTTTTACATGTATTGTTCAGAAATTATTCAGTGTTATGTACCAGTAAAGTTAAGGCATGAATAAAGGTCCCGATAGGAACCCTTTTCAATTTTAATTACTACCGGGTCTAAGGATCTGGAGGGACCCGGCCCACTTAAAGCCCTGCAGGGCTCCGTGCATGCTAAAGCTGCGGGCACGAATCCGATTTGCACCACTTTTTAATTGGGAAAATGTAGCTGGCCATCATGAAAATCGCTATGGCCTGGTGTTTATTACAGTAAAGTTGCAGTGAACGAAGAGCAAATTCAACTTGATCTGTTTCTGGCCTTGTGGAATAGTATACTTTAAAATGATCTTCAACTGTTCCTTAATAATTTCATACAATGTAAAAAGCGTGCAAAAAATGTTTTTCCCCATTTTCATAAAGCGTGGTTGTATACCCACGGCACAGGTGTGGTGAAACATCTGTATAAACTAGCACAGCACCAACATCGTGAGACTTAGGGTAAAATGCACACTGAATGGCTAAAATATTAGAACATGCTGGCCCTCCCCCATATTCAACAGACACACTCTTGACAAATCGTTTGCCGCTTTACAATTTGTCCACTTACAAACGATGTTTTGCAGAGTTACAGCCAGTGCAGATATTGATGCCTCACTCGTTGCTGTCACTCTGTCACTGGTGTCTGCTTCTGACTGATATGTTCATTATTTTCAAATGCGCTCAGCCACCCAGATAGGCCTTCGACAAACTCCTAACCATTACAGTCAGGCAAGGCATGCCATGAAACTCAATTAAGGCCTATCATTTATTTTTCTTTGACAATATATTTTTGGGAGGGTGAGGGCCCTATTAGGTTGATCATCGTGGCAGGGTCATTCATCATAAAACTCGTTTTTCCTTCTCCGTGTGAAATTTTTGGACCTATGTCTAAAATAAACTTATTTTATAAGGATTATGTCAAATTAAACGTTCATAGAAAGAGCGCGATACTACCCCATGAATAGACCCCCTCCTGCCGTGGCCCCCGTTTTGGACATATGCAAACTGTAGGCCCGAGTGAGCCTCAGCTGGCGAAAATCTTGCCCAACATGGCTGCAAGGAAGCTTCCAGCGCGTTTTTGCATAGAAAGTTGTATCATGCAGATTTGTCCTCAGCTATACCAGTTCCCCATATATCTGAGAAAAATAAACTGCTCTCGAGCGTTTGTGGATGCGTGTTTCGCCCTCCCCCTCGTGTGTGGGGGGGAGCAGCGGAGCCTGTGTGAAGCGATTGTGAGGGGCTCTGTTGGAATTTGGCAGGCCGGGGGCTTGGAGAGCAGCCCCATGCTGGCTCTCTTTCAGAGGACCGGCTCTCGGAGGGCCGCGCGGGCTTCACTCGGCCGTGCCCTCAATGGCTTCACAAAGATGATTACAAGCTCCAGCGGACTCGTGAAGGAGCACGGCCCGGCGCAGGTGCAGGCGAGCCGCGGGAGCCCCCTGATCCCGGGGGCAGCCTGGGACAAGCGGGGAAAGGCTGGGACCACACAACGCCAGGCCCCTGCGCCCCAGGCAGCAGCAAACAGGGCTTGGGAACCGCGGGTCATTATCCCGGCCATTCACTGGGGAAACCGCAGCTCTGCGGCCTGTTGCTGCCACTGTATGAACACTGAGGTGGGATATTGAGAGACCCGTCCCCTCCACTCGAGTCTCTTAAGACGGCTCTCCTCAATTACAACACCTTGGGGCAAGCAGCACTCCCACCCTCTGATGCTCCTCAGCCTCACTGCAGACCCCTGTAACTCCTCTGTAAACCAAATGTTATGGGAAATTGGAAAGGCGCTCAAATACTATCGGTATGGCCTCACAGCGCTGTCGGATCTCTCTGAGAACAGATGCCTGTCCCTGCACCCCTGGAAGGGAAACATCCCTTCCCCACTCACCCTCGAAAATAAAGAACTGCATACCCCTTTTGTGTGGTCTCTTTCCCTAAACTCTGCACCACACACCCTGTCTTCCCCTATAAAAGGCTCCCACTTTTCCCTGGGGAAAGGGCAGGCCGCATTTTTACCATCACAGCACACTGCAGTTTTCCTCCTAGCTCCGCAGCAACTATTAAGTGGCGTAATACGACACATTTTTAGATTGTATTACTTTATTATTCTTTTCATTTTTACACTTCTTAGCACTGTGTGTAGGTTTCATCTCATTAGTACAAGTTAAACACCCAAATGTAGCAGTGGCAACAAGCGTCACCGCATTTTAGTAGCTTATGTTCCATTTAAGCTAGAATAAGATTTGTCTGTTTTTTTGGTTAAAATCTGAAGATTTTGCAGCAGATGATGGATACTGTGGCAGATGCGGCTAATCCATAATTATGCAGAAAAAGCTGTGGCCGCTAAACTGCATAATTCCAGTGGCCCTGAGTTTATTCTAGCTTCTAACCCCAGGACAATCTTCATTATCATCAAATCACTGTATTCGATCTAACTAAAACATAGATCATAAAAGTACAATACAACATGAAGTACATTTTCATAAAGTGTCAGTGCATATACTGAAATATTATATATTATATCAGTACAAAAACGACAAGAAGCAAACATCAACATAAACTTGTGCAAAGATATTAAAAAGAATCATTGAATGAAGCAAAGCTATTAACATGAGAGCTAAAACATCACTCGAGGGTCCGCCAAGCACTCTGGGGTAATATAGTAATGTAGCTGTCATTCTATCACAATTGAATTCATGTTGAGCTCATATTATACACGTTTTCAATAAAATGAGCCTTAATAAGTTAAAAATGTGATTATATTAGGAAAACACTATTAAAAAAAGTTAAAATAGACAGTAAGTAAAACTCTTAAAATTGCTGTCAGCATAACAGGGAAAGAGATTAGTTTGGACCTTTATTCCAAAGAGATCTCCTAGTCATTATTGTCAGACATAAATAGGACACTACGCAGTGGCACACAAGGTGATCAGACAGCCTTTGAAGGAAATATAATGCAGGGTGACACTGCATGAATATGTATTTTCACATAAGAGGAAGGATAAATCTTTTGGGGTGCACCATGTAAGATATGCAAAAAAAGATGAAGTGCAGATTTGTTTGGGGAGATATTCCATCACACGGGCAGACCAGTGCGTGTGGGGAGAAAATTCCTGTAGGGTGAGGGTGGCCCAGCATACAAGGAATTATGTTTAAGCGAAATCTTAAAAGTACAAAGCTAGGTAAGAATTTACGTCGTGTGGAATGGAAGGTATCTTCAAGTATGTTATCACCCTGAGTTTGTTACAGTTGTTTTTATGTCTGTCGTTCCGCCTTTTGGTTAGAAATAATTTTTTAATTAGGACTTTTGGGGTCGACAAACAGTTAGTTGGATTTGTAAACAAAGACTGCAATCCCAGGGCAGTCAATGTATCTTCAATATATTGAATCCAAGCAACCTTCTGTACGTGATCAAGGGTTAAACAGTCCCTAATGATGTTTTGGGTCAAATCAATAGTTTCTCTTCTCCAGAGTGAGTGCCATAATAAAATAGGGGCAAGGCACACCATATCTGATATGTAAGGGACGTTCAGCTCTTGATGGATTTAAAGTTGGAGCAACTACTGGAAGGGCTAAAAGTTATTTCAAGAAGGTATCTACAATACTTTGTAGGGCATCTACATTTGCCAGATCCTTGCCTCATATGTGGCTACAGAAATCGCTTTTGCTGTGTAGATCTTTTGAATTGCCTCAAGTGGCTTGGACCCTAGTTTATTTATAAAAGAAAATATGGGCATAATGCTTTTTTCTAGCAGAAGACATATATTGGCTACCATATTTGTCCATGTGGCCATACTATTGCATAAAACACCCAAATGGGAGAAGGTTTGTGTGATTTCGACTTTCCGTCCTGCTATATAAAATGATGGCAATTTTTTGGGCCGTTTCCCTGTGACCAGGACAAATGTTTTAGAATCATTGACTTGAAGGTCTAGGGATGACATAAATGAGACATACTCATCAATTAGTTTTTGCAGTGCCACCCCTGTCCTGGCTAGTAGCACTGCATCATCTGCGTATAGTAAGATAGGAGTACGCATTTGATACACAATAGGGACATCTGTTGTAGAATCTACCAGGGCTGCTTCTACGCCATTAGTATAAATGGAGAACAAAAAGGGGGCCAGGACGCCCCCCTGCCTGACTCCCCTATTGAGAAAGAACTGTCTTGTGCATTCCCCCTGGCTTCCATACCGAATGCACACAGAAGATTGGGAATATAGTTGACAGATAAATGATATTGATAACTCCTATACGCTCATCTCCTTCATAATTCTCCAAAGTTTGGAATGGGAGATGCAGTCGAAAGCTGCTGATAGGTCCATAAACACCATATGTTATATTCCACATAGGTACCATAATATAGGCCCAGGTAACTTCATAACCCTTCACCTACATTCTTCCCTACATTACACTTATACGGTTTACAGGGACTGACCTTTTACCTAGATACAACACTGCATTCAGAACACGGGTTTTCCCTAATTCGAAATCTCATACATTATGCATGAGGATTCTTGGAAGCACAGCAGGACTACCATCTCCTGTATAATATCTATGTATAAAGTTCATGCCCAACGTCATCCTTAGTCCGACACAGTGATACAGCGAGGTAGGACCCCTGTGGAGACCTATGGGTATATATACATCACATCTTGCTAAGATATACAGAGGAGATCAGGACTTCCCGGCCGACACACTGACCAGAGACACTGAGGTTCCTGTATGCAGACACTCCAGCTCGCAGTGGTCTAACATCCCTCACGGGGTGTCCAACTCGAGACCACGACGGGGTCCCACAGTCTCTCACTTCAGGTAATGGGGTTGACTTTATCCTAGAGGGATTCTTGGCTTAACACCTACACACATGTTAGGTACACTTAGGTACATCTAGTTAGGGAGACATCGTAGGAGTACGCATCTTTTTATTATCCTGTATTTTATGTACTTGTATGTATTCATGATTACTGCAAGATGGTAGAGCTTTACCATCCGTTTACTTTCATAGTGCTTCTAATCCTATATATCTGCTACTGCCTAACGGTTGTTGCAGCTCATCTATTTTACACCAGAATAACAACTGTTCAATAAATACTTATTGAAAACGCCCAGCCTGTCTATTCTGTGTACCTCTCTAAGATAGACTAAGTAAGCATGAGAGACTGAGCTAAAAGTAGTATATTGTTTCCACGGTCCTGAGAGATCAGGGTTGTCGTGTTTGATGGTTGCCAAGAACTATTCTCTCCTTGGTAAGAGGATATTTTAGTGGTACTGTGAGCTAGCTGGTACAAAAGGCCAACATACCCGGTGGGGGTGTTCAGAATCAGTCCGACACCAATCCTACAGTGTATGCTGTCCGAACGCGCAGATCCTGTATAGGTTTTATAGGAACTACACGACACGGCGCCGCCAACGTTGGTTGGGTACTTATTTAACAGTAGAATCTTACTAGTTCAGTCGTGCTAGTCTCAGAGAGCCCTACTCACAACTCCCCAGAGACGTCTGGAGTGGATGGGCACAAACTCCGCCACAGCTGAGTACGCAAAAATCCTATTTATTGGCTGTTGGTTAATCAAGCTTGAAGGACACTTTGTTCCTAAATTGTGCAAAACATCTTATCTTAGTTCCCTTGAAAAGCTCTTCTTTTAAAAAAAAAAACAATGACTGAGGAAGTGGATAGTTATGCAAGAACTAAATCTCTCAGCAGACAAAGAAGACGCAGATGCAATTTCCATTGCAGAAAATGTTAGAAATGCGTTACCATAAAACTAGGTGCACACGGTCTAACATCCAGGGGTGGACCAGTAGCTTTCGTGATTGAGGCACACGAATCATTTAAAACAGAGGTATTCTATTCATGGGTTACATTCCCAGTTGCAAATGCAAGAACAAAAACATTTCACTTCTACACAGAAAGTGGAATACCGGAAGAATATTGTCCCTATGAGGACATTGAAGTTCCACTAACTTAGCAGGAACATTTATAATGGTTTAAAGGCGCCCTCCCCCATACAAGAAATAAAGTAAGACTTGGTCCGCTCGGAAGAGAAGGAGCGACATGGCCAGTATTAGCAGCCTACACACCACATCCTGACATTGAAACAATGCCAGGAAGAGACTTACTTATACTTCACAAAGAACTGATAAAACTTTTCAGAAACATGACACAGTTCGTCATGAGGACACTTACGGTCCAGCAGGCAACGGTTACAACAAATACAAATACAGGTCAAAATACAGCAACTAAAATCACACCACAAACTTTACACGCGGTAATGAGTAAAATGCCCGCAAAACGTGAACAAATGCCATTCTGGGTAGCTCAAAAAATAACACAGCTAGAAGCAGTATTCCCGAATACTAGCCCGTATGAAAAACACAGAATGCTGACAATCTGCTTGCCCATGGGATAACACCACAGATAGAGGATTGTACCTCTTGAGGTACAGTTTTTGCTGCCATATATACCAGAACACACGGTATCCTGTCATAAGCAGTGATACCAGATGTATTAAGACAAATACAAAATGAGTATGGAGCAGAACTGGCTCTGAACTTAGGGATGAAATTACTAGGTAATTATGCCCAGGTATCAGCCATAATATTAGCAAATATTAAAGGGGAAGCAGCATCAGTGGCAATCCGTCAACGCCTATGGGAGTTCAGTCCTTTACAACAGGAACATGAACTACCAAAAATAATTGAGACCGCGTATGCAGAATTGGGCAGAGACAGTTTGGGTGGGAAAGCATTAAAACCCCAACTGATGGGTAGTCCTGAGAAGGACACCTTTAAGCAGGCACCTGCTTCTTCAAAAAAGAAGTGAGACAATAACAAAAAATAGAAA
This sequence comes from Calotriton arnoldi, assembly GCA_963921515.1. Classification (NCBI taxonomy): domain Eukaryota; kingdom Metazoa; phylum Chordata; class Amphibia; order Caudata; family Salamandridae; genus Calotriton; species Calotriton arnoldi. The sequence goes on from CAWUFW010004188.1 coordinate 549,411, forward strand.
AATAAAGAAAACAGATCTCAATCCAGAGGTAGATCTCCTCCACAGGAGTCCTCCGAAAGGAGGTATAACCTTAGGTATAGGGACAATATTAGGAAGCCTGACAGGTATCAGGATACTGATACACGTTCCTCTTGTTCCTTTCAGGGTTCGACAAAAAACTCTGAGAGGGAAGGACGGTCAGACAGACAAGAAGAGCGTACAAATTCCAGAGACAAGCAGCACGCTCAAGACTATACTTCCAAAAAAGAAGAGAAAGCCAAACCAAAACCTCAGTTCAAAAAGAAGAAGGTTGCAGGTCTGAAGATCAGACATGCCCAGAATTCTGAGGACTCAACTACTGAACGGGGAATGGGCTCTGACGATGCTAGACAGTGCGGCAGAAGTAACAATAGCGAACCTGATGGAATTTCTGGTGACAGCGGACTTGAATGATTATATCACGGTGGAAACACCTGATACTAGGGTAAGTGTCCCACATAAGTTATATGAAATAACACTCCAAATGGAGGGGGACAAACCCAGAAAAGTTAGAGGTCTCTTCTGGGAGAACCTGACGCTTGGTTAGGACATTCTATTAGCTGAACAAGATTGGCCACCAGCATTCGTCATGGACTGCCCTAGGGGAGAAACAGCAATATTACCTGCCTTTTCTGACCCTGTTCCCAAATATCTAAAATATACATATGCGCGGGAGTGGGCGGTAGCCCTAGCCCCGGCATTATATAAAAACCATGTTGGATGGGATGAGGATTCAAACCACCACATAATTCCATTAAAAAATACTCTGACTCCACAGAGGCAGTATCCAATAAAGCAAGAAGCTAAAAAACAGGTCAGGGAGATCTTAGATCAACTTGAATATCAAGGGGTGATTGAAACTTGCACCTCACCAATGAACAAATTACCGTGATTGCATGGTACAACATCTGGGCACACCTCGCCTGAGAGAACTAAGCGCATCTTGGTTCTTGTCATTTAGACCAGTCTGGATGGACTGCATCTTACCTGTCCTCCAATGCCTGTTTTGCGGAGAAGAATGCGTGTTGGATCTCTGCTGACACTCCCATCATGTGCGCAACCGGACATTGATGCTTTACTGGACCCAATAACAGCCCATGTTCTGCAGTGTCCCCAGCGTATTCCAATGTTGGTGGCGGCATTCCTAGAGCCTCCACAGGTAGTCAATGCTCTTGTTGGTGTGGACACCGGCTCCTCCTCTGACACCCAGGCCTTGGACAGCGCACAGGCTGCCCCAGCGGCGGCTGTGGACAGCACGGAAAATCATCTGTGCTCAATTGACATAATCTGCGAGGTGTTAAAGGGACCGTCGTCTGCGGAAGCAGGCAACGATAATGGTGCGTCTACCAGCCAGGACACATAACTGTGAAAAACAAACTAAAAATTGGAACTCCATAACAAAATTGACATTCTTTTGAGCATGCATGGCTTTCAAATGCTTGTAGTAGTTCGAACTATACCTACGAACACATTAGAGCTATGGCTTGAGTGACAATTTCCTTTTTAAACATTTTAAAAGATTTTTTAGAACTTTTTATTATTTTTAAGCCAAAAACTAATGTTTTTTAAAAACTATTAGCGTACCAGTGTCTAGTCAGCCTAGTAGAACGTGGAGAACTTTAACTATGTCGTCCATTCGGAAGAGGAGTGGGTGTTATATTCCATATAGGTACCATAATATAGGCCCAGGTAACTTCATAACCCTTCACCTATATTCTTCCCTACATTACACTTATAACGGTTTACAGGGACTGACCTTTTACCTAGATACGACACTGCATTCAGAACGCGGGTTTTCCCTAGTTCGAAATCTCATACATTATGCATGAGGATTCTTGCAAGCACAGCAGGACTACCATCTCCTGTATAATATCTATGTATAAAGTTCATGCCTGACGTCATCCTTAGTCCGACACAGTAATACAGTGAGGTAGGACCCCTGGGGAGACCTATGGGTATATATACATCACATCTTGCTAAGGTAGACATAGGAGATCAGGACTTCCCGGCCGACACACTGACCAGAGACACTGAGGTTCCTGCATGCAGACACTCCAGCTTGCAGTGGTCTAACATCCCTCGCGGGGTGTCCAACTCGAGACCAAGACGGGTTCCCACAGTCTCTCACTTCAGGTAATGGGGTTGACTTTATCCTAGAGGGATTCTTGGCTTAACACCTACAGACATGCTAGGTACACTTAGGTATATCTAGTTAGGGAGACATCGTAGGAGTACGCATCTTTTTATTATCATGTATTTTATGTACTTGTATGTATTCATGATTACTGCAAGATGGTAGAGCTTTACCATCCGTTTACTTTCATAGTGCTTCTAATCCTATATATCTGCTACTATCTAACGGTTGTTGCAACTCATCTATTTTACACTAGAATAACAACTGTTCAATAAATACTTGTTGAAAACGCCCAGCCTGTCTATTCTGTGTACCTCTCTAAGACAGACTAAGTAAGCACGAGTGACTGAGCGAAAAGTAGTATATTGTTTCCACGGTCCTGAGGGATCAGGGTTGTCATTTTCGATGGTTGCCAAGAACTATTCTCTCCTTGGTAAGAGGAGATTTTAGTGGCACTGTGAGCTAGCTGGTACAAAAGGCCAACATACCCGGTGGGGGTGTTCAGAATCAGTCTGACACCTATCCTACAGTGTATGCTGTCCGAACGCGCAGATCCTGTATTGGTTTTATAGGAACTACACGACACATATGCATTGTACTCTTTTTGGCTGTGGTGTATTTGGCTATAATCAGGTTCAGGTTTAGGCATTGGTCCAATGTCCCTTTCCCTTTCTTTACTCCAAACTGTACTGGAATTAGTATATATTTCACTGTGGCCCATTCCTCTAATCTATTTAATAATAGGTGGCCCATTAGTTTAACTGTGCTGTCCAATAGGGAGATGGGCCTATAATTATTGGGCAATGACTTGTCTCCTTTTTTGTGGATGGGCAAAATGAATGTCTTTTTCCATGATTCTAGCGGCCCCTCCACCGCAATAGTATTAAAAACGTTGGTTAAAAAGGGTACCCAAAGACTGGATTTTCAAAAAAGAAATCTATAGGAGCTCCATCAGGACCTGGGTCCTTAGCGCTGCTGCATTGCAGCAATCCATATCTCACCTCTGCCATGGTGAATGTAAAGGGAGGTAGAGGAACGTCAATTTCACCATTAGGAGGGTGTTCTCCTCCTTCAGGAGGGACCCCAAATATACTGTGGTAGTGTTCCACCCATGTATCTTCGTCCACGAGTGCTTCTATATTTAGGCCTGTGCCCTGTTTCAAGAAGGGTGCATTAATTGCAGCCCAGAACTCACTTGTATTTTTGGAGGATGCAACGTGTTGGAGGTTTTCCCATGTCTCCTCCTTCAAGACTCTCAGCCTACCCTTCCTGATTTCCTTATATTGGTGTTGCAGGTGCCTGACCGAGACCATGTCTCTAGGTTTACTTCTAAGGGCAGTGTTTAAGTTATTTAATGCCTTGGTGCAGGCTGCATCAAAGAGTTAGGAGACAGCACTGGGCATAACATAGGGCGTGTTAGGTTACTTCTCACTTTGCTCAGGACTGTTTCAAAGGCCTGCATTATACTAGGGGGGATCGGGACACGGGTCAAGGCAAATCATTATCTCCCTCTGGGTAATGCCTACAATCAGAGGAATCAGTCTGTCCTTATTAATCTTAGCCCATTTAAGGACTATGCCGTTCTTTCATGCTATGTGGGGTGTAGGAACTCTCCTCGGAAGTGGACTATAACTTTCGTTCCATTTGAGTTGACAAGTTACTGCGGCCTGGTCACTAAAGGCTGAAATGTGGGTTTTGATGTTGCTAAAAAGAGGTTATTGAGGGACCGAGACCACCAGATAATCAATAGTGGAACCCTGTGTACTGGTGCCGAAAGTTTTTTCGAGGAGACCAGTGATCTCATCAATTGGATTAATAATCTCCAAGTTCATTATGAAAAGAGGTCTATTTAACGACTTACCATAAGGATTGTGTAAGAAATGTGGTATTACTTCCCCCTCTTCATCAGTTAGGCCACACATTGGTTTTATCATCCTGCTGCAGCTATGGGCATTAAAATCGCCCATCCATAGAATGCTAAGGGGGTTATGGTGGGCTTTCAGGGTTGTTTTGATCGCCTTCTCGAGTGAATCAGTCACCAGTGACATCTCACCCTCAAAGTTGTTATTATAGTAATTAATTAGCAGCATATCGCTTCCCCCAAAACCTTCGCCCACCAAGAGATGATAATAAGGGGACTTATTATAGAAAACAAAAACTTTTAAACTAAAGTGCTTCTAATCAAAGTGAGAAGGCCCCCTCTCGCTCTGCCTGCTCTCGAGGGAATTGCTGTGGTATGAAAAGAGTGAAATCCATCTATGTAGGTTGGCCCAATTTCCCAGGTTTCCTGTAGACATATTAAGTCGAAAGAAATGATATGCCTAACTCAATCGGGGTCATCCAGCTTTGACCTGAGCCCTGCTATATACCAAGTTATAATTCTTATTGTGTCATCACCGTAATCTAATATGTGGCTATCTATTGGAGGGTTAGCTATGGGGCACGTAAGTGGTTGTTGGGCCAACCTTTCTTCCCCCTGTAAATCACATGCTTCGAGACCTTCCAGGGCAGCAAAGTGATTGCTTGTGTGTATAGGAAAAGTATTTTGGTTGTTATGTTGGAGATGAATGAGGGGGACAGTGATGGCACTTCCATGACCTTGATCCCTTATGTTTGGTCCTGGTGGTCTGTAGAAAAATCCTAATGGCAATGCGTGAATCTGTGTAACAGTCGAGGGACCATTTGGGAGTGTATTCAATAAGTGCCTCACCAAATATTGGTCATTAAAACTTACTATTATGCAGTCCCCTCTAAGTGATTTTATGGAGTTATCCACCCATGCGACTCTCCTAGCCATGATGATATGTTTCGAATGGTCACATCTCCCTTGGGCATTCTTTGACATCCAGTGTAGGGCTTTAAAAAACAATTGCTGTGTTGACTCTGAGTGTATATTTTCCAGTTCTGGGGTGTTTGCCAGAATAATAACATAAGGACAGGCTGCTGAGGAAAGATCTAAAATTGAGTGGGTCTTCAGTCAATTGCCTCCCTCCCCAGTTTCCCCTGATCGAAGCAGCCCCACTCTATTTGCAACTTCTGTTCTGGTTAGTGATGGGGCCTTCTGCTCTCACAACACAAGAGCGGATTGGAGGACATGACCACTGGTGGGTGGAAATAAGGAAACATGAGCATGATAGGAACAACGGGTAGGTATTGGAGATGGCAAAGATCTTTCGGAATTCGTTGACATTATCTGGGGAAGTGAGGTTGGTGGGACCATTCCCCCATAGGTTCCCCAAAGCTTCCCTGTCTTTGGCGATGGAGTTGTGGGCATAGCCAATCACTGAGAAGGGCCAATTAAATTAGTGTTAGGGTTTGGCAAATCCAGATGGAGATCCTGAATGGGCTCTGGTATCCTATTTGCCCCCCCCCCTTGATTTCAATCCCTCGCGTGATAAGCGAGTCTAAACTATCTTCAATTCTTTTCAATCTGTCTAGTAGGGGTTGAAGCAGTAGAGAGAAGGTCTGTTCAATTTTAACGTAGAGGGCCTCATTGTCGGTCAGGGTAGCTCTTTTTTCCCACCCTTACATGTGTATTTGATCTTATGCGAACTCCCTCCTCCTCTTTTCTTCTTCACAGGTGGTTCCGTGGGGGAGCCACTATCTCTTCCACTGGAAGCTGAGGGGATAATGGATTGGCATGTGACATTAACATTAAGAGGTTGGAGGGAGGGACAAACATCACCTACAGGCATTAAAACATCAACTACACTGTCCATAGTTTGAAGCGGAGGTCTCACCTCTCCTACCGAGAGCCGGCGTTCAGTTAGCTTGATCTCTTTAGACAGGGCATCCGCAGCTCTTGTGAGAAATGAGTCCAGGGTATTAATGCTCTCAACCCCTTGTTCACTGGGTTTTGAATTCCGTTTGCCTACTGATTTCCTGCGACTGGTAGGATAGCTGCACTATAGCAAAACAAGAAGAAAAGAAAATGCAGAAGTTAGAGGGGGCCCAGCCTCCTCTGGCCTCTGAGGGGTGTGGACGGGCCCGGCTTGGGCACGTCACCACACGCGGCCCATGCTGCGGGTCGGCGTTGCACTGATATGAGTGGGTGTGAGACGTGGGGGATGATTGTGATTGAAGTTTCCCCCAGCTGTGGCAATCAGTGCTCCCAAATTGCATGGCTTCTCCCCCTCTGCTGCTGGAAGACGCTGCACAGCTTCCGTGGGTCAGCGTCGCGCTGATATGCATAAGTGTGAGGCATGGGGGATGATGGGTGTTAGAAATGGGATCTCTGGTTGGCTAAGGCTTGCGCCAAAGCCAGGCAGAGACCACCACTCTAGTCAGGGCGAGGGAGTTACACGCCAAAGATAACCCCTGCTCACCCCCTTGGTAGCATGGCACGAGCAGTCAGGCTTATCCCGGAGGCAATGTGTAAAGCGTTTGCGCACGCACACAGCAACAACATACCAGGTACACCACAAAGAGAACTCCACACAAGGTTATATCAAAAATAGCCTTTGTATTATCATAAAACACATTAGAATAGTAATCACATAATATACATCGTGCCACCTGGCACGGGGTCATATTTACAAGGGATTATTTACACCTGACAGGGCCAACTGGACCACTGTCAGAACCAGCACAAAGCGAACTTAGTAAAGTAAGACCTATCATAAGCGTACAACCAGTAATCACTGGTAACCACTGTACTCAGCATCATCCTGTAACATAAACCACATTATGCACAGTATCACATTAGGCGTGAAATACATTCTGCGCCAACCTCATAAGCCTAAACGCATTAGACCAGAACCTCCTAAGCATAACTCACATTAGGGGCATAACTCACAGTAGAGAATAACTCACAACCTAAACGCATTAGGTAATTATAACCTCACAAGCATAAACACATTATGCAAAACCTCATAATCATAGAACTACATTTAGAGGTATAAAACAGGGTGCGTGAATCAAAGTAAATGCATCACATTTCCTAGCACCACATAACTCGCATTAGCACCTAACCTCCTAGTAAAAAGAACCATAGCAGAGGCATAAATCACATTAGGGCCTGGCGCCCTACAAACCTAACAGTCCCCTTGGCCCACTGGCCATCTCAAAAAGGGGGCTCAAATGCCTTATGTCCAACAGTCAGGGCGCGCTGCCAAGGCAGCGGAAGTCAAGGATGCGCAACTGCGCAGACCTAAACGTTGCAGCTGCCCACTACTTGCTGGGCAGCTGGGAATATCCAATGCAGGCCTAAACGGAGCAGCTGCCCACTACTTGTTGGGCAGCTGTGTATCTCAAAATGAGGCCTGGCACCACTGTGCCCTTTAAATTCAATGTGCCACCGTTGGAGCCCCACGGGGCTCTAAAACAATCATGGCCACAAGTAAGCGAAAGTACGGGCCCCACTGGCCCTCAGGACCCCCCTGGGGCCTTTAAATAAATATGGCCCACGTTGGAGCGCACTGGCGCTTTAAATAGACACATGCCCACGATGGAGCCACGCACAGGCTCCAAAAATAAACGTGCCCGCCTCGTTGGAGCGGCCCGCTGCCATCCGGGGCCGCTCTGACTCTGTACTTCTACCGTCATGGTGCCGCGATCGGCACCAACAATGTGCCCCCTGGAGCCCCCACTCACCGGACTGGTCTGGGGAGGCGCTCCTCTTCACTCCGGACACCGCGGGCAGCAGGCGGGGCTCTCTCGCTCATGAGAGCCTCGCTGGGGATCCGGTTGCACTTCTCTTCACCCGGGCCCCCTCCTGGGACCCGGGACTCCTCTTCACTTCGGCCGCCACCGCGGGCTCTCCCTCAAGCATGGGAGCCCCGCGTCATCCACGTCCGGTCGGCCTCTTCCGGTCCGGCGGTAGGCCCCGCCCACGTCCCAGGCAGGCATGCCTGACTTCCTGCACAGCCGCGGCCCGGGCTGCGGCTGCAAAACGAGGGGTAGGCTCCCTCCAAAGTTAAAATATAGAGCGGGGTGGGCTCCCGCTCCATCAATAAAGGCAAAGACGCGAGGTGGGCACCCGCGCACTGATTATAAAAATCAGCGGGGTGCGCACCCACAAGTCCGGCATCACAGGGGAATCCCTTCGATGGGGATTCCCTCTTAAAGGGGCTGCAGCTCAGCGCTGCACAGCCCCCAGGCTCTCTATCGGCTGGGCAGTTTCAAAGACAGCGCTCCCAGGCGCTGGAAGCAGGCAGAAGGTCCTGCAATAAGAACAAAGCAGAGGGGTCCCAAAAAGGTCTTCCAAGTCCAGGGGCAAGGCAGGGCCCAGGGAGGCAAGCCCTCATGGCAGCCCCCCCTGGGCCCCAGCAGCAGCACGCCCCTGGCAGATTCGAGTCCAAGAACAAGAACATTTTCATGGGGTCACAGCCCCTATATTTATATGCCCTTTTCCTTTGTGACACAGGACAGGGCTTGGGGATACCAGTCAGAACTGGTATAGGGGAGCTTTGGAGCACTTTGTTTTGGGCAAGCTCCTCTTTCTTTTCAGAGTGTAGGCTAGGGACATCAGACGCACCACAGGAGGTGGAGCCAGCATTGTAAAGGGAAGGCACAGCCCTATTCAGGTCCCAGGTGCAACTCCTCCCACCCATCTACATGGAGATCTCTCCATTCATCCCTGCGCTGACTCACCCTGCCCCTCCTGGAGCCACACACACCTCCCAGCCCCTGTCACTCACAAGCCAGACATGCAATTCACATCAGGCAGGCAGACACAGAGCACACAGAAATGCCAACTTCTAGATGTGGCATTTCTCTACCAGTCACCATAAATCTGAGCACACCATTGCGCAGCATTTATTCTCACGAAATCAGACATACTAGACTTGACCACACTGCTCCTCTCATAACAGGAATTACCACTGACACACTCATCCTCAATGCATTCCTATGGGAGGCAGGTCAATCTCACTAAAGGTGCACAGAGCGCGCACCCACTTTCCACTGGACCACAGTGCAAAAGTGCCCAGAGGCCTAAAACCACCAACACTAGGTTACAGACCAGGCAAAAAGTTCAGGGGTGAACCTGCCAGAAAGGGCCAGGTCCAACAATGGGTATTGAAGTTTCTTCCCAGCGGTGGAAATCAGTGCTCCCAAAATGCACGGCTTCTTCACCTCTGCTGCTGGCAGATGCTGCACAACTTCAGCGGATCGGCATAGCTCTGATATGCGTGGGTGTGAGATGTGGGGGATGATGGAGATTGAACTTTCCCCCAGTGATGGCAATCAGTGTTCTCAAATTGCATGGCTTCTCCCACTCTGCTGCTGACAGACGCTTCACAGCTTCCGCGGCTCAGAGTCCTGCTGATATACACAGGTGTGAGACGTGGGCGATGATGGGGATTGAAGTTTCCCCCAGCTGTGGCAATCACTGCACCCATATTGCACGGATTCTCCCCCTCTGCTGCTGGCAGATGCTGCACGGCTTCTGCGGGTCAGCGTTGCGCTGATATGCATGGGTGTGAGATATGGGGGATGATAGTGGCAATCAGTGCTCCCAAATTGCACAACTTCTCCCCCTCTGCTGCTAGCAGATGCTGCGTCTGGTGGAAAATCCCAAATGTTTACTTAACCATCACAATTACCAGCTTCATTCTACACAGACTGTATGGAAAGTAGTCTGTATCCTCTGCTGCACAGGCGCAGAGCCATGCCTTCCTGTGTTACACAGACCATAGAGCCTGCCCTCCGTGCTTACACCGGCACACAGGCAGCAGAATATGGCATCTATGGTCCCTCTTTTCCACAGACCAGGGAGCCTGCCATCTGTGCTTACTCTGGCCAGGTCAAATTCCTTCCATACTCCTCTCCATTGGACAGTCCCTACTCGAGCCTCTCCACCAGCGAGATCGGGTGCAACCACACAGAGGCCCCATAAAATCCCAGGGTTGACCCCCTTATATCTTTCCCTTCACAGCTGGACTTGTTATACTCGGTGGTGTAATGCCAAAGGTTGGGCTTCCCTGCATAATGTGATGAGGGGCACCTGAGTCTCCTGTGTCTCACAGATAGTCATTGGCTTTGGGCTGAATGAGCCCGCTGATGGTCTGCCCATCCTAGCCCCCTACAGCTCCCACCAGGGCTGCAAGGGCCTGCGTTACGGCCCTGGTTATCCTAACGGAGCCCACCACCACTCCTCTGCACCTGGACAGGTTTCCTCTGTCCGCATTTGTAGGTCTCACCTGCAGGCAGCGCACATGCGCTGTCACTATGGCGGTGATCTCTTGTGTCTAAAAAAATACCTTAAAAGGGGGCTTTTAGCCCACTCATTACTTACCATTTGTTGGCATACTGTCACTCTTCTTTGCTGCTTTCTAATTCGGCATAATATGCGAGGCTTCACTTCCTTTTGTTTGCGAACACATGGATTGAGTACAGATTAATGAATGTTAATTGGTGTCCATCCGCTGCTTGTGCTGAGTGAGGTACTATTTCTTCTTCTCTTGCGCTTTAAATGATCACCAATTACATTCCACAACTTTACATTCTTTAGTTTTTGTGAAATGAAGGGAGATTAAGTGATCTGTCCAGAATCACAGGATGTTGAGCTGACGCTGAGACTCCCATCTGGTTCCCAAGTTTGGAGGACGGCGGCTCTGCCGTAGCCCCACATTCTTCTTCTCCCTCTCCTACAGTATCCTGCTTCCCTCATTGCTTTTAGCCATGCTGCAAAGCAGCAGCACTGCTGTACAACATGGTTAAAAAAAACATTGACAAAGCCAATAGACCTCGCATAGGCGAGACCTGCTGGCTTTGAAACTGCTTGTTTTAATTCTCTTCGAACACTCTCTTGCCACAAGCAGGACACCCTGGTTTTAATGTCGCTATTTAAATAGGTTAACACAACATCCTGAAAAAAATCAAATACTCTGAGAGAGTTCAAGAGTAAGTAAAGCGTGAAATGCACACAGGAACAACAGCTATTCCCAGACTTTGAGGCCAGTGTCTGTCTTTGCTGGCTGCAGCTGTAGCCTGATAGGAGGGCAGAAAGAGGGGCCAAGACATCAGTCCCACCCCCTCCTAAAGACGCCACTATACACTTGGGGGCAGATTTACAAGCCCCTTGCGCCACTTTTGCGTCATTTTTCCCATGTTAAAAGTGACGCAAAAGTGGCGCAAGGGCCTTCCAAAGCCCCTTGCGCCGCTTTTGCGTCATTTTTAACATGGGAAAAGTGACGTAGGGTGGCGCAAGGGGCTTGTAAATAAGCCCCTTTGTACCCTCACCGACAAGACGGCGAGTGTGCCTTTCGGAGCTGTCCAGCACTACACTTCGCTAGTCGCCCTCTCTCCCTGCAGAAAGGCGCCTGACTTTTTCAATTTTAGGTTGCTTGGAAAACACAGGCGTCTTGCGCGACGTCCTCGTGTCGGTGTCCCCCACTGCTCTCCTTCAAATTCTGTGCCTTCGACTTCACCGTCTAATTAATTAAGGCCGTTCGTTACACGCTATCAATTACTGGGAAAATCAGCATTTCCCGGAGGAGGAATAATCAAACAGGCTTTCAGACGGCTAAGCGCGGGCTCCAGGCAGTAAGGCACGCAACGTGCGGACAGGGAATTGCAGGGTTTGCTAATCCGCGCAGGCAGAGAGGCAGACGTGCCGCCTCCAGAGCTGGTCGGATAGCTGAGTAGAAGGAGCGCTTGTTGACGGGGAGGGAGGGGGGGGGCGCTGAACTTCTAAATTCCGTTCAGTGTTTAACTTTTCTGGAACTGAACCAATAACGCGCGCCATTATAGCACGAGGCAATTCAGTTTATAGTATGTGCTTTACAGGTGGTTAAAGGACAAGGACTCTGCGCGTGGAAATGGTGCTGGCTCGTGAATGGAGGCAGGCCCGCACAGTTGTTTCGATGAGAGAATTTCAGTTCACGCAGTTTACTGCTGATCCCACACCGGAAGTAAATCAAAATGTAAATGAAACGTGGCATGACGGGTGGTAGTACCCCCTAGATCCATGCCTACCACGAGTCCATCCTGCCACCCCAAATATGACCAGACTAACCTATACACCGATTCCATACTTAACGAACTACCCTAATGATATTGGTAAACCAGACAATAATGGCTACTACTGTACAACGTGAACTTTCCCCTTTAAAACATTTCGACTGTGCTACAGGCAAAATCTTATGCTATCCAGTCTGACTCATCCACTTAGAGGGCATTGTAACAAAAGAGGAGATTGGGTGGGTGATGATTAAACTGCGCTATAAATCAACTGCGCCTCTTGGCGCTGTAGCAGGGGCAGTAGTGAGCTCCCAGGCACCGGCTGTCGTCACGTGGGCACTGGAGCAAATTTGCCCGCCCAATTCAGGGATTATAACCTCCTTGACACTGTGACCACCCTATGCCCGGCATGCATCGCACATCTGGCCAGGAACACCCAAATGCCTCATGGGACGGTAATCCGCGACAGAAGACTTAACAGCTGCGCACCAGACATTCTGGGGCAGATTTACGAGCCCCCTGCGCCACCAGTACGTCACTTTTCGTGACGTACTGGTGGCGCAGGGGGCTGCTCCATATTTACAAGGAGAGGAAAAGCCACCCTGCGTGACTTTTCCTCTCCTTGTAATACGGCCCCTTCACACGCAGCACTTTGCGGTGAAGGGGCGTTCCATGGGTGTTGCTGTGGGTGTTCCCACGCAACACTCATGGAACAAGACACATCTCCAGAATTACGAGAAATCGTAACTCTGGAGATGCGTCTGAAAGCTACGCCACCCTAGAGGTGGCGTAGTGAGGCGCAACGAGGTTTCTCCTCGTTTTTTCCTCTTTCAATGCGTGCTGCATTCTACAGCACGCATTAAAAGAGGAAAATGCTTGTAGTGATTGTTTTTGTGCAGGAAGGTGCCCCTTCCTGCACAAAAACAATCTCCTCACGACGCATGAGCATCCTTGCACCATGGTGCAAGGGTTCCTGCGCCGGCGCATGGCTGCAGTTTGTGCGCCAGCGCAGGGGAAGCACAGAGATGCGACATATTCTTGTAAATATGTCGCATCCCTGTGCTTTCCAAATTAACGCAGCGCGGCGCAGCAAAGCAACTTGCTGCACCGCGCTGCGTTAGTTTAACGTAAATCTGCCCCACTATTTGCAATCTATACGGTTCTCCGTGCAGTATCTGCGTCACCAAAATCATGTATGTGCGGGTCTCTGCTATGACCTACCCTTGTTAGCGTTTTGGCTGAACATTGCGGTAAATTCACCCCAAGGTCTTTTTTTAACTTCTCAATTAGTAACGACATAGTGCCACTCCGGGTGGACACTGTCGCTCACTGAGATCTGGGAACCCCCTTTTATTAATATCAATTAAGAAATTCGGTTGGATATGAAGTTTAGGCCCTGATGAAGCCATTTTGTATCTTAAAACACGAGCTGGCCCATCAATACTGAAACAATAAACCTTAAATTGACGTTTTTCGCTTTAAATGTCCATAATAGATGCAGGACTACAGTTCCAAAAATTGCCACTTGAACAAATCTTAGCAGGGGCATATTTATTCAGCCCTGTTTTTTAATATTTATAAAGATGTTATGCTGGCACTACTAGTCATATGTTTACGAGGAAACAAAACTCAACTACAAGTCCCAGCATGCAAAGGGCTGATAGTAAAAAAGGCCAGGGTTCCATAAAGTTGCTCATGGTGACTCAGGATCCCGGAAATCTGAGGTCCTCATCTCTGATGATGAGTGGTGGGAGCGTGACCCCTAGCGCGTGACGCCGCAGTCGAGGAACACGTTTCTCTACAGAAGGAACAGCCGCAGCGCTTTGGGCTTCCACACGAACCAGCTCCCCTGCCTTTGGCAAGAAAGGTGCAGCGCTCTGCTGACGCTCTTTTGTCTGATAGCTAATTCAAGTTAATGCGATCTTTATGTAAAAGCTAACAGCGGATAATTGTCTATTTTCTCGCCAACAATCTCCACCACAATCACTTATCTGGGAACCCGCGGCTGTATTAATCGCTGGGCTCCTGGGGAGAGAAGCTGCTCTCGAATTTATCACTAAACACACACACACACTGGAGGGCGGGGCCATGAAACAAGGGAGGCGGAGGGGATGATTGCAGATGGTCCCGTTCTGATTTTTTTTTGGGCAGTGCCACCCTGTGTCATACTATGCAAAATATGCGGGGGTGTGTTGTTGTTTTTTTATTTTTAAACTTTTTTAAAATTGTTTCTTTGCCACGGAGGACCATGTGCCAGTTCAGGTCTGTTCCCATGGTTTCTCAAGCTTCTACGTCTCCAAGGACTTTTAGCCTCAATCTAGCGCCAGAGACCCCTGGGTGATGGTGAATGACACTGCGTTTTTATAAATCCGTATCTAAATATATGCATAGAGAGGCTGTTCCTTTCTCAGACATATGCTCCCTGAGGTATTTCAGCTTTTCAGCTTGATTTATTCTAACATACTCCCGTTTTTTGGCGCGAAATAAACGGTTACAACGCAAACTGGAAAGTAAAAATGTGGCCGAACGTGAAATCGCATTTCAAAGTGCCACACAGCATAACAACAAAGCAGACAAGATAATGTACTACAGTTTCAAGATGTAATGCAACATAATAATATGACAATTCACAACATTGCGCCATTACGCGTCAAAGTATTAAGTGACAAAGCATAGCACAGCATTAACATGGAGCAGAGTAACAGAACATTACATAACAACAGATAACAACATCATATAACATGGCATAACATAGTATAACTTGCCAGGCAGATGCCTTAGTGAGTTAAGTACTTAATGCTGACATCTGGTGGGACCTGCAGACCGCAATTCTAATCCTGGTAGCGCCACATTCATGAACTGAGTACCATCAAATTTGGTAATAATAACACCTGTTATTCACACTGATGAAAATATGCTTATTGAGCCCTATGTGAAAATACAGTATTAAGATAACAACAGTGGCATCAAGCCCGTTACGGCATGGTGAGCGGAGCTCTTTTGCTTTCAAGTTGCACTGTTGTAGAACATCCGCTATGCCAAGGTAGGGGCTTAAGGCAGGCCGCTGCAGCCTCTGCGGCGCAGCGGGCCCCAGACCCCATAGGGGCCCCCAACGCTTCAGAGGCCCCCATTGAACCCACAACCAATGAATATCTGTGAGATATGGGAGACTCAGTTCTGGGGGGGGGCATATTCTGTGTTACACCACTGTGCCAAGGGCCTGAACACTGGGCATCAGCTTAGCTAATACCTGTCTCTGACATGTGCATTGCATCAAAGTTGGAGGGCAGCTGGGCCAAGGATTGACCTCCACATGGAGTGCATGTTGAAAATGTGCCAGCAGGTTGGCCTACGTGAAGGGCAATGTACTCACTGTGAGAAGTTGGCCTGGTATATGCTGTCCACTACTTATAGTGGGCACCTTGCACCAGTCCAAACAACCCCTTATTGGAGATAGGTTAAAGACAACCTTTATTGAAAGCTATCCTAGTGGTAGCTATGGAGGGCAGCCTTCAGGCTAAGTCTTGAAGGAATGTAAAGCAGCTTGTTTTACCAGTCTATAATCTCTTGAGTGACCAAATGAAAGAGGACCACACCAGGTATATATTTAAAATATATGTATTTAGTTCTTAAACACACCCCTCTAGTCTCTTTATGAGGCTAGAGTTCGAAGTACATAAGTTACAAGTCGAATATCAACAGTAATAGCACAAATACACGTTTGAGCCCTAGGGGCGTACCAAACCATATACCAATAAAGTGGTATAAGAACCACGACTGAGCTAGACACAAGGCCTAGAGCCTGTAGAAGTGCTTGGCCCTCAAGGAACCACCCAAGGTAGTGACACAGGGGACCCACGGGGGACGCGTGCAGTGTGAGAACACAGCCGCGAGCCGCCGTTGACTTCTACGGGGAATGTCGCGGTTGGAGTTTTAAAGAAAAAGGACACTTAGAGGAGGACTTGGAGCAAACCCCTTTAGAACTAGGTTGTTCTAGAGTCTATACCCACGGGAGCACCGGAGTACTCGAGTTACCTCACCCAGGGGAGCCGGGTGCATAGGTGTCTTTCGGGGTCGGGTTTCGTCGTCGTTTTCAATGGCGATCTGCTGCAAAGTGCTGCTGGCGACCAAGTCGAAAGTGTTCGGGTGGATCCACGGGTGGATCGAAGATCTGAAGTACCTGAAAGCAGAGGGGATAGAGTCTGGGTCACTAGCTAGTGACCAGGAAGGCGAGGAGCAGATGCCCACCGATGTCGGGTGCTTCAGGTAGGTTGACGGTCATCTTGACTCTTCAGCCACGAGGTCCAGGAGGCGTCGACGACGACTAGGAGCTGGATTTGAACTGTCCCATGATGTCTGTCGATTGCTGCGGTATCGGCAACCAAATTGGACCCAACAAGCCTTGGCAACGACAAGTCATGGGGAAACAGAGAAAGGACGTTGATGCAGACCAGCAAGGTCTGAGGGACTCACCCAGCAAAGGTAAGTCAGGGCACGTCTGGAGCAACCAGGGAAGCCCACGCACAAGAAGAGTTGCCTTCGGGAGGGCCCACTAGCCAATGGACTAGCGACCGCGAAGGAGCCTCGAGTGGACGCACTTGGAGCTGGCTCACAGGACACTCGTGGAGTGGAGGCCAGTGATCTTCGGTGCAGTCGGTGCCGGAGGCGGGGGCTACTCGGAGCCCAAAGCACAACTTCGTGGGAGACCAGGAAGAGGATGCACTTGCAAAAGTACTCAGTGTTCAGGGGTCACGGTTCCACGTTACCCACGACAGCTACGGGCCTCAGCTTTGCTGGGGACTCAGGGCTGCCTCAGGGAAGTCTGGAAATCCACCTCTGGTGATGCAAAGACTTCGGCGTCCGGCGGGAGCTTCAGCGATGCAGACCGGACAATTGCTTCTTAGGTGCCTGCCAAGCAGGGGAGTCACTCCTTGACCCCAAGGGAGATTCTTCAGTCCTCTAGTCTTCAAGTAGAGTGTCGAAGGTCCAGGATTCAGTGTCAGAGTTTCGTCCAGGTTAATCTAAAGTCCTAAGGACTGGGGTTCCATACTTATACAAAGTTAGGGGGTTGGACATACTCTGGGGGACCCACCTATGGGAGGGTCAGGGAAGAGGGGTGGTTACACCCTTTCCCTTTGTCCAGTTTCGTGCCAGAGCAGGGTCAGGTAGCCCCTGCAACCGGTTTGAACTGGCATATGCACAGGGACACCAAATGTGCCCCCAGTGCAGGACTTCAAAGCACCAGAGGGTGCTCCCGCCCAGCCCCAATACACACTATCCTGTCTGGGGAGGTGGTTAGACCTCCCTTCGACAGGAAACCTATTGTCCAGGCCTCCCCTGCCGGAGTTTGTCAGCAGCAGGAGGCCAGACCCGTGTCTGTGGCAGCGGCATCCATTTTGTGATGCCAGGGCTCTGGAAAGAAGTTACCGGGTAGCCCGGTGTGTACATGTCTCTCCCTCTAGAAGGGTGGAATGCTACCCCCGCCGCCAGGACTGGCGGGGGGGGGTAGTATTCCAAGATGTTTGACACCAAACACAACATGTTTTGGTGCAGCCAGTCCAAAGTTAGCATTGTACAGCGAGGATATAATGCACTTAAGAGTATATGGTCAGGCTGCACTACAAACAGCATCAGAGAAGGGTCTCCGAACGCTGCAGAGGGGCTCTGCTCATGCAGGGGCACCCTCTCACATAAGAACAAAGCACTCTGCCTTCAGGATTGATAAGGCCTGCCATAGGAGTGACTTATAGGTTTATATGTGTGTATATATGTAGTGATATAGGTAACCTATATCACAGTAAGGGGTGCATGCACCACCTTACCCAGGCTGCAGTAGCAGACCTGTGGTGTCATTTTGGATGGCCTTCCAGGGGTGGCACAATACATGCTGCAGCCCCTGGTAGGCCTCTGAGGCACCTATGCCCTGGGTACATAGTGTACCATATACTAGGGACTGATAAGGGCACTCCAGATTCCAATCAGAGATGTGCCTAAGGCACATGGAAACCATTTTAGAGAGGAAGCAGCTAGGCTGGGGTTCTGATTAGCAGGGCCCCAGCCAGACTAAAGTCGAAAAACAGTGAAGCATCAGCAAAAAGTGGGGGTACCCATGTGAAGCAGATCCTACTCTCCTACACAACCCCCCAAACGTAGGGACATTAAACTAACCTTGACCAGTTGAGTCTTCATGTTCTAAGTGGAAGTACCTAGAGAGTCCATCTGCATTGTCATGGTTACTCCCAGGTCTATGTTCCACTGTAAAGTCCATCCCCTGTAGGGAAATGGACCACCTAAGCAGTTTGGGGTTTTCACCCTTCATTTGTTTTAGCCATAGGAGGGGCTTGTGGTCTGTTTGAACAAGGAAGTGAGTACCAAACAAGTATGGCCTCAACTTCTTCAGAGCCCAAACCACAGCAAAGGCCTCCCTCTCTATGGCTGACCAACGTTTCTCTCTAGGGGTCAGCCTTCTGCTAATAAAAGCTACTGGCTGATCCTGACCTTCATCATTCAATTGTGACAGTACAGCCCCTACCCCCAATTCAGATGCATCTGTTTGGACAATGAACTTCTTGGAGTAATCAGGACTCTGGAGAATGGGAGTAGTGCACATGGCCTGCTTCAGGTCATCAAATGTCTTTTGACAGCTAGCTGTCCACTGAACCTTTTTGGGCATTTTCTTGGAAGTTAAGTCATTCAGGGGTGTCACTATTGATCCATACCCCTTGACAAATCTCCTATAGTACCCAGTCAGGCCTAAGAAGGCTCTCACCTGAGTCTGGGTAGTGGGAGCAACCCAGTCCATGATGGTCTGGATTTTGCTCTGCAATGGTTGAACCTGGCCTCCACCCACAAGGTGGCCCAGGTACAAAACCTGACTCTGCCCTATCTGGCACTTGGTGGCCTTGATAGTGAGGCCTGCCTTTTGCAGGGCCTCTAAAACATTTCTGAGGTGGACCAGGTGATCCTCCCAGGTGGAGCTAAAGACAGCAATATCATCTAGATATGCTGCACTGTAGGCCTCCAGACCTGTAAGGACTGTATTCACCAACCTCTGAAAAGTGGCAGGTGCATTCTTCAAGCCAAAGGGCATTACCACAAATTGATAATGCCCACTAGGGGTCGAGAATGCTGTTTTTGGCTTTGCATCATCAGCTAGCCTGATCTGCCAGTAGCCAGCTGTTAGGTCAAATGTGCTTAGATACTTGGCTGAGGCCAAAGTGTCTATTAGCTCATCTGCCCTGGGTATTGGATGTGCATCAGTCCTAGTGACTGCATTGAGACCCCTGTAGTCCACACAAAACCCCATCTCTCTTTTCCCACCACTGGTGTGAGGTTTTGGCACAAGGACCACTGGACTAGCCCAAGGGCTATCTGAGGGTTCAATAACTCCCAAATCCAACATCTTCTGGACGTCTGTCCTGATACAGTCCCTGACATGGTCAGGTTGCCTATAAATCTTATTTTTAATAGGCAGACTGTCCCCAGTATCCACTTCATGAGTGCACCAGGTGGTCTGACTGGGTGTCAGAGAGAATATGTGCCTGAACTGATTGAGCACCTGTCTGCAATCAGTTTGCTGCTGGGCAGTGAGGCTGCCTGCCAAGGCTACACCATCTACTGACCCATCATCAGGGTTCTGTGAGAGCAGGTCAGGGAGTGGGTCACTCTCTTCCTCCTGTCCCTCATCAGTAGCCATGAGCAAGCCCATGTCTGCCCTGTCCACATATGGTTTCAATCTGTTGACATGGAGAACCATGTGGGGACTCCTGGGTTTTCCTAGGTCTACTAAGTAGGTAACCTCACCCTTCTGTTCAACAATGGTATGGGGTCCACTCCATTTGTATTGGAGAGCTGCTGGGGCCACTGGCTCCAACACCCACACCTTCTGCCCTGGCTGGTAAACAGTCAGTACAGCCTTTTGGTCATGCCAGGCTTTTGGAGTTCCTGGATAGCCTCAAGGTTTTTAGTTGCCTTTTTCATGTACTCAGCCACTCTGGAGCGGAGACCAAGTACATAGTCCACTATGTCTTGCTTTGGGGGCTTGAGAGGTAACTCCCATCCTTCCTTCACCAAGCACAATGGACCCCTGACAGGGTGACCAAACAAAAGTTCAAAAGGGCTGTAGCCAACCCCTTTTGAGACACCTCCCTGTATGCAAATAAAAGGCAGGGCAAGAGTATGTCCCATCTTCGCCTAAGCTTCTCTGGGAGTCCTTTAATCATGCCCTTCAAGGTTTTGTTGAATCTCTCAACTAAACCATTGCATTGTGGGTGATAGGGTGTGGTGAACTTGTAAGTCACTCCACACTCCTTCCACATTGCTTTCAAGTATCCAGACATAAAGTTTGCACCCCTGTCTGATACAACCTCCTTAGGGAAGCCCACTCTTGAGAAAATTCCCAGGAGGGCTCTTGCCACCACAGGTGCTGTAGTGGTCCTAAGGGGAATAGCCTCTGGGTACCTGGTGGCATGATCCACTACCACCAGGATAAACCTGTGCCCAGATGCTGTTTGGGGATCCATGGGACCAACAATGTCAATCCCCACCCTTTCAAAGGGAACCCCCACCACAGGTAGTGGTATCAGGGGTGCCTTTTTAGTGCCACCTGCCTTGCCACTGGCCTGGCAGGTTACACAGGAGTGACAAAACTCCTTGGTGTCTTCAGACATGTGTGGCCAGTGAAAGTGAGGGACAATTCTGTCCCAAGTCTTGTTCTGGCCCAGGTGACCTGCTAAAGGAATGTCATGGGCTAGGGTCAATAGGAAGCCCCTGAACTTCAGAGGTATAACCAACCTCCTGGTGGCACCAGGCTTGGGGTCTCTACACTCTGAGTACAAGAGTCCATCATCCCAATACACTTTATGGGGACCACTAGCATTCCCAGCAGCCTCAGCTTGCTGTCTGAGGGGTTCAAGAGAGGGGCAGCTCTGCTGCTCCTGGCTCAGATCTGCCCTGGAAGGGCCCCTGTCCCCAAGAACACAACCTGGTCAGGTTCAAGCTCCTCTGAGACAGTTCCTTCCTCAGGACTGAGATCATCCCCCTCAAGAGACTGATCTTCCTTCTGAGCCAAGGGGGAAGGCACTGCCTTAACCCTACTACTCCTCCTCTTGGATGGCACTTGGTCCATGGTTCCAGGATCCAAGGCCTGTTCAGTGTTAGACATTTTGCTCTGTGACCTGGTCACAGCAAACACATCTGCAGGGATCCCCAGCATTTCTGCATGGGTCCTGAGCTCCACTTCTGCCCAAGCTGAAGTTTCAAGATCATTGCCAAGCAAGCATTCCACTGGTAGGTTTGCACTCACCACAACCTTCTTAAGGCCAGTTACCCGTCCCCAGGAGAAGTTAACAACTGCCAGAGTATGGTCTGTTCTGACATTGCTAGCATTGGTCACTTGGTACATTTCACCAAGTATAATCTGCCCAGGATCCACAAGGTCTTGTGTCACCATGGTGACACTTGCCCCTGTGTCCCTAAATGCCAAAGCCTCTTTTCCATTGATTAAGGGCTGTTGCCTGTACTTGCCCAGATTACTGGGACTCACAGAGGAGGTCACATCCATGCCTCCATCACAGACTAGGACAGCCTGAGTGAGTTCTCTGACTAGGCCAGAGCTCATCTCATTACCCAGGGTCAACCCTACTAAACCCTTGGCCTGTGTACTCCCACCACCAATTGTAACTGCACTAGGGGGAACAGGTGCCTTAGGGGCATTGGTGGGGGCTGGAATAGAGTCTTTGGACTTGGTGCAATCACTGGTCCAGTGGGTCTTTTGCTTACAGACCTTGCACCATGGTTTCTTTTGGCCCTTCCCTTTGTTAGACTGTGAATCCCCACCTGAAGAGGATTTTTGGGGGCCTTGTGAAGACTTCTGGTCTTTACCCTTCTCCCCACCCTTATCAGAGTTTTTAGAATCTTGCTTCTTAGGGTCACCACCTTGGTTCTGTACCTTCTGCCTCACCCTGGTTCTGACCCATTTGTCTGCCTTCTTTCCCAATTCTTGGGGAGAGGTCAGATCAGAGTCCACCAGGTACTGATGCAACAGCTGATTTTGACAGTTATTAAGAATCTGCTCCCTCATGATAAGATTGTACAAGCCTGTGAAGTCACATACCTTACTGCCCATCAACCAACCTTCCAGAGCCTTAGCAGAACAATCCACTTAGTCCACCCAGTCTTGAGTCTGTGCTTTTTGGGTATCTCTGAACTTTAACCTGTATTGTTCAGTTGTTAGGCCAAACCCATCAATCAGAGCACTCTTCAAGACTTTGTAATTGTCAGCATCCTCCTCTCTAACAGTGAGGAGCTTATCTCTACCTTTGTCTGCAAAGGAGAGCCACAAGATTGCTGCCCACTGCTCCTGAGGGACCCTCTGTACTTTACAGGCCCTCTCCAGTGCAGTTATCCATTTGTGGATGTCATCCCCACTCTGGTAGGGAGGGACAATCTTGCTCAGGTTTCTATGGTCATAAGACCTTTCCCTATCTCTGGGGAAATTGCTGCCACCATGGGACTCTAGTCCCATCTTTTTCTCTGTCTATAGAGATCTAGGGACTCCTGTCTATAGCCAACTGCTGTTTTCTGAGCTCAAGCTGGGCTTGTTCATACTGAAGCAATCTCTTTCTCCTCTCATGAGAGGATTCCCTCCTATGAGAGGAGACAGAGGTCCCTACTGAGGTGTCAGAGTGGTTAGACTCCTGAGAAGGAGATCTAGACCTTCTGGGCACACTCACAATTCTTCCTGGGGGGACAAAGGGGAGGTCAGTCTGATCCTCCTCCTCATCCACAGGAGGAATTGGATTTTCCAGGTCAAGGTCATTGTCACCTTCCTGGCCAGTTTCAGAGGGGGGGTCCTGGGTGTTTTCACCCTTGGCCCCTTCCCCATCTTCTGCCCCACCCTCTCTGCCTACCCCTTCAGACCCTGGTAGTCTTCTGAGATCATCCAGCAGGAGTACCTCTATGAGGCGTTGGGTGTTGGCACTTTTGCCTGTCTTCAGTTTCCTAGCAGTGCTTAATGCTCTCAATTCCAAGAATGGGAGATTATCATACTTGGAGGGAAGAAGCCCATTGGCTTCTGGCTGGGACCCACTGGTTCCTGGCCCTGAAGACATTACTAGTGTGGTGTGGTGTGGTGTATGCACTACCTACTCTAGTGTGGCCTACTAAACTCTCTTGAGTTGTAGAAAGGGTGTGCTATCCCTTAACACACAACTCTAAGTTCAGTAGAACTTACTGTATACTAAGCTTGTATTTATATGTACCTAACGTACCCTTAGTGGTTTTCAGTTGATCAATTCAATTGAGATTATCTGGTAAAACAATAGCAAGATGGAATCCCACACGCTGCACACCAATGTGAGAAGTTGGCCTGGTATATGCTGTCCACTACTTATAGTGGGCACCTTGCACCAGTCCAAACAACCCCTTATTGGAGATAGGTTAAAGACAACCTTTATTGAAAGCTATCCTAGTGGTAGCTATGGAGAGCAGCCTTCAGTCTAAGTCTTGAAGGAATGTAAAGCAGCTTGTTTTACCAGTCTATAATCTCTTGAGTGACCAAATGAAAGAGGACCACACCAGGTATATATTTAAAATATATGTATTTAGTTCTTAAACACACCCCTCTAGTCTCTTTATGAGGCTAGAGTTTGAAGTACATAAGTTACAAGTCGAATATCAACAGTAATAGCACAAATACACGTTTGAGCCCTAGGGCGTACCAAACCATATACCAATAAAGTGGTATAAGAACCACGACTGAGCTAGACACAAGGCCTAGAGCCTGTAGAAGTGCTTGGCCCTCAAGGAACCACCCAAGGTAGTGACACAGGGGACCCACGGGGGACGCGTGCAGTGTGAGAACACAGCCGCGAGCCGCCGTTGACTTCTACGGGGAATGTCGCGGTTGGAGTTTTAAAGAAAAAGGACACTTAGAGGAGGACTTGGAGCAAACCCCTTTAGAACTAGGTTGTTCTAGAGTCTATACCCACGGGAGCACCGGAGTACTCGAGTTACCTCACCCAGGGGAGCTGGGTGCATAGGTGTCTTTCGGGGTCGGGTTTCGCCGTCGTTTTCAATGGCGATCTGCTGCAAAGTGCTGATGGCGACCAAGTCGAAAGTGTTCGGGTGGAGCCACGGGTGGATCGAAGATCTGAAGAACCTGAAAGCAGAGGGGACAGAGTCTGGGTCACTAGCCAGTGACCAGGAAGGCGATGAGCAGATGCCCACCGATGTCGGGTGCTTCAGGTAGGTTGACGGTCGTCTTGACTCTTCAGCCACGAGGTCAAGGAGGCGTCGATGATGACCAGGAGCTGGATTCGAGCTGTCCCACGACGTCTGTCGATTGCTGAGGTATCGCGACCGGATTGGACCCAACAAGCCTTGGCAACGGCAAGTCATGGGGAAACAGAGAAAGGACGTTGATGCAGACCAGCAAGGTCTGAGGGACTCACCCAGCAAGGGTAAGTCAGGGCACATCTGGAGCAACCAGGGAAGCCCATGCAGAAGAAGAGTTGCCTTCGGGAGGGCCCACTAGCCAACGGACTAGCGACCGCGAAGGAGCCTCGAGTGGACGCACTTGGAGCTGGCTCACAGGACACTCGTGGAGTTGAGGCCAGTGATCTTCAGTGCAGTCAGTGCTGGAGGTGGGGGCTACTCGGAGCCCAAAGCACAACTTCGTGGGAGACCAGAAAGAGGATGCACTTGCAAAAGTACTTGGTGTCCAGGGGTCACGGTTCCACGTTACCCACAACAGCTATGGGCCTCAGCTTTGCTGGGGACTCAGGGCAGCCTCAGTGAAGTATGGAAATCTACCTCTGGTGATGCAAAGACTTCGGCGTCCGGTGGGAGCTTCAGCGATGCAGACCGGACAATTGCTTCTTAGGTGCCTGCCAAGCAGGGGAGTCACTCCTTGACCCCAAGGGAGATTCTTCAGTCCTCTAGTCTTCAAGTAGAGCGTCGAAGGTCCAGGATTCAGTGTCAGAGTTTCGTCCAGGTTAATCTAAAGTCCTAAGGACTGGGGTCCCATACTTATACAAAGTTAGGGGGTTGGACATACTCTGGGGGACCCACCTATGGGAGGGTCAGGGAAGAGGGGTGGTTACACCCTTTCCCTTTGTCCAGTTTCATGCCAGAGCAGGGTCAGGTAGCCCCTGCAACCGGTTTGAACTGGCATATGCACAGGGACACCAAATGTGCCCCCAGTGCAGGACTTCAAAGCACCAGAGGGTGCTCCCGCCCAGCCCCAATACATACTATCCTGTCTGGGGAGGTGGTTACACCTCCCTTCGACAGGAAACCTATTGTCCAGGCCTCCCCTGCCGGAGTTTCAGTCAGCAGCAGGAGGCCAGACCCGCGTCTGTGGCAGCGGCATCCATTTTGTGATGCCAGGGTTCTGGAAAGAAGTTACCGGGTAGCCCGGTGTGTACATGTCTCTCCCTCTAGAAGGGTGGAATGCTACCCCCGCCACCAGGACTGGCGGGGGTAGTATTCCAAGATGTTTGACACCAAACACGACATGTTTTGGTGCAGCCAGTCCAAAGTTAGCATTGTACCGCGAGGATATAATGCACTTAAGAGTATATGGTCAGGCTGCACTACAAACAGCATCAGAGAAGGGTCTCCGAATGCTGCAGAGGGGCTCTGCTCATGCAGGGGCACCCTCTCACATAAGAACCAAGCACTCTGCCTTCAGGATTGATAAGGCCTGCCATAGGAGTGACTTATAGGTTTATATGTGTGTATACCAAGTTGGTTAGACCTGCCGTGAGGGGAACGGCTCTGCTGTTTCTGTTTTTGCCGCCGTGAGGGGAACGGCTCCTGTCTACTCCACGCCGCCATGAGGGGAATGGCTCCTGTCTACTCCACGCCGCCGTGAGGGGAACGGCCTACATTTCCCAGCTGCCCCAGCATTGGAGCTGGGACACAACGTCAGCACAGGCGCCTCCCGCCAGGATAAAAGCACGGCTGCCCTCCCGCAGCGCGGGACGCGCTTACCAAGTTGGTTAGACCTGCCGTGAGGGGAACGGCTCTGCTGTTTCTGTTTTTGCGTCGTGAGGGGAACGGCTCCTGTCTTCTCCACGCCGCTGTGAGGGGAACGGCTCCTGTCTACTCCACGCCGCCGTGAGGGGAACGGCCTACATTTCCCAGCTGCCCCAGCATTGGAGCTGGGACACGGCGTAAGCACAGGCGCCTCCCGCCAGGATAAAAGCGCAGCTGCCCTCCCGCAGCGCGGGACGCGCGCGGGCAAAGCCCGGGTCAAGGGCGGGCCCGTCTGAGCCCGTCCGTGACTGCCAGAGGCCGGGCTGGGCCATCCCCCTGACATTGCTCATCCTCCTAGATATCAGTGTGGTGAGTGAAGTAAGCCTAGTTTCTCTGGTGTATATTTTGTATTAAACATGGCCAAAAGGCCAGTTGTATCCAGTTCACGCGGCTCTGCCTCCATTGATAGTATGCTGGAGAGAGTTGTTAACATTGTCAGCACTGAAATAGAGCTGACTGAGAGGCGTATGTCCCTGGGCCCAATTACTCCCCACCCCACCCCCCAAAATATGACTCACTCCGGCTTGCCAAACAGTTCTCCTTCAACGCTAAATCTATTAGTTCCCTTGCCAGTTCCGAATGCTGGACTGGTTAATGAGCAAAACTGGGGTAATGAAGATACTGGAGCTCATGTGGGGTCGATGGATCTAACGGACCTAATGTCACCAACTCGCGGGAAGGATATTGGTGCAGCAGTGAATGTTTCCCCAGACCCAGTAATCACTGGGGCAAAGAGAAAAAAGATTGTAATGAAGCCCGCTTGCCCAAAGAGGAAACAACCACCGCGTTCAAAGCCACAGCGTACTGCTTTGAGTGCATGGAGGCAAGGGTCAGCAGCCCCAACTGAAACAGTGACTGTCAATGCCTCTGTCAATGTTTCTGATGTTTTAATGTCTATTAGTTTGCCTAGTCAATCAATTCATACTCAAACTGAATCTATACCAGCACCTTTTAATATTTTTAAATTGGGGGACACTGCAATAGATATTATTATGGACACCATGTTTGAGCGTGTTAAGGAGCTTGTCGATAAAAATTTTACTACCCTGTGGAAACGTTTAGATCGATTAGAATCACTAATTAGTAAGCCTAACTCACATAGTAAGGCATTTAATACGCTGCTAACACAGGGGGTGCCACACATTCCGCAAGCCTTAAATGGCTTAGTCCCCAATACATCACAGCAACCCTCAAATGCCTTACAACCGCCGTTAACTCGTTCTCGTGATCCTTGTGATGTTTGTTGTAAAGTCAATAAATGCACCCTTACCAAGGTCCTCACTTCTCAGGATGGCGTTTCAAATTTGGGCAATAATGCCTTGTATCTACCCCGCCACCAAGATGTGCATGCATCTATTAAAGCCCCAGTAAAAGACGCAAATCAAATACATAATTTACAGAGCACAGCTTCCTTACCCAGAATTAACGTTTGCAGGCCTCTTAATGCAAGAAATGATGTTTTAAGTTTACCTCCTGAGGCTTGTCCTTATGTATTAGTTTTAGCTGGGGTGCCACCTTTAATGGAAAACCAACAAGAGTCTTGGGACCAACTGCGCAATAAGTGCACAAACTGGCTCATGAAACATAATGGCTTTAGGGTGTCTAACATCAACGAGATCTTGATGGTACGCAGGGTTGGCTGGGTTGGATCATCAGAGAAGTTAATAAAGGGAGACTGTATTGTTGTTAATTTCCGACAACCCGCCCTTGTAAAATTGATACTATTGCAGAGAGAGCACGACAGTTCTACTGATGTCTGGTCACTGCCCCTTGGCTATTTTTATAAACCCAACGTCACGCAAGCCATTTCCCCGCTCATGTTACAAAATAGATTTTCCTCCCTCTCGGATTTAGACACTCTAGACTGACTGGCCCCGTTATCAGTGCCTATTGAATTGGCCCCCTCCATAGTAGCACTTGCACCACTGTTAAGAGATGCCTCTAGGCAGTCTGACCAACTCTTGCAGATACTAAGTTGGAACATCGCTGGCCTAGCCTCTAAAGTAAATAATGAAGACTGGGTCAGGCTGGTAAACAAATTTGATATTTTATTGCTCCAGGAGACTTGGGCTACAAGTGAGATACATTGTGAGGGCTTCCAATGTTTTAATGTGTGTGCACTGGCTCCTAAACATGGGCGTCCGTCTGGCGGCCTTTCTATTTGGGTTAAAATATCGTCAGGTGGCTTTATTAAGACTATTTCGACAAACAGCCCTAATCACCAAGCTTTGATATACACACGTGGGGCCTCAATTTGTTTTATCAACTTTTATAATAATGACTTTTAAGTGTACCCAATAAGATTGTTGAAAATCTTTTAAATTTGTTTCTAATATACACATTGTAGCGGAAATCAAAATTTAGCTGGAATTTGTCTGGTGGGTGATTTTAATGTTAAGATCTCTAGGGCATATAATTTGGATACTGGCTACATACAATATGAAAATTTGAGCAAAAGGGGAACTGAATTAATGGATTATCTGTCAATGCATGATTTATCAAATGTGATGGACATTGCACCCATAAACCATAGTGATAATCAGACAGTGCCAACATATAGAGGCCGAGGGCGTGCCTCAATAATTGATTATGTCTTTATATCTGCCCCACTTGAAGACATTTTAGTTGGTGCAGAGGTTATACCTACTACGTTTGGGGATCACAACCCAACCTCGGTATTGTTTAGGGTTGCCCCCAGACACATTTTTAAGGGAGAACCTGGGGCCTGTAATATATCTTCCTCAACTGATAATTTAAGAATCATCTGGAAAGGAATTGATAATAGCACGCTGTTTAAGAACATGATAATACTTTATCGATCAGCTGTCGACGTATGTCTGTCATCCATTGACCCTAACCTTGAGGTGGTTGCAGCCTTTACTCAGTTAGGTGCAGGTATTAAACAGATGATCTCTAAACCTGCGTTTAACAATAACCACCATCCTAAGTGGTTCAATAGTGTATGCTCCCGGGCTAATAGAGATCTTCGTGCTGCCTTGTCGGCAACACCTAGGGATGCAATTTTAATTAGATCACTAAGGAACCAATATAATAAAGTGGTTAAGCAAAGGAAAGAGGAGATTTTGAGAGATCAATGGGATAATTTGGCTTGCGCTGCAAGATTCAATAATACAAATGGCTTTTGGGCGGTGGTCAAAAATATGAGAAACACTGGTCAGCACTTAAGTCCCATAAGCTGTAATATAACCAGTGATGCCTGGGTCTCTCATTTCTCTAAAATATATTCTGCATCATCGCTGGACGAGGTCCACATAGATCTTTACGTTGCGTCACGAGTCCAGATATCGCTCTCAGAAGTGGTAGACGCAATTGATCAGAGTTTAGGCAATAAGGCCCCCGGCCCCGATGGGTTTCCCATCGACTTCATTAAATACAAACTAGATTTCTGGGCCCCGATTTTACTTAATGTTTTTAATAATTTAACAAACTCCCAAATTCCTAGTACATGGTCGTCCAGTACCATAGTACCGATTTTTAAAAAGGGGGACAGGGCTAACCCTAGTTGTTATAGACCAATTTCTTTGATCGATAACACTTTAAAGATACTTGGGAGGGTGCTATTTAATAAAATTAGGAGTTGGGCTGAGGATACGCATATTTTAAATAAATGTCAGTTAGGTTTTAGAAGCAAATTAGGAACCATAGAGCAATGTCTCAATTTAAATTTGATTGTTCACAAATATATGATAGCTCGGCAGTCTCCCATTTACCTAGCTTTCATGGACCTCACCTCAGCCTTCGATTATGTGAATAGATCGCGCCTATGGTCATGTCTCCTAAATTTTGGGCTAGACGAGGCCTTAGTACACTTTCTGGCCTTCTTACACAAGGATTTGGGGGCAAGGATGAGGATTAGTAGGGATGGGGCCGTATCAGAGAATATTGTCATCGGCCGAGGAGTCAGGCAGGGGTGTGTGCTGGCCCCTCTGCTTTTCATTTGATATATTAATGAGTTGCATGATGAGCTGTCAAACTTGACTATGGATGTCCCGGTGATCAATGGCAGCAAAATACCTGCTTTATTATACGCGGATGACGCGGTCCTAATGGGCCGCACACCCAATGCACTACGCACTTTAGTCGGGGGCTTTGTTGATTTTATGTCTAAATTGGACTTGTGTACAAATTTAAAAAATCTTTTTTTAATGAATTGTGGTCCAAATAAACATCGGGTTAATG
The DNA here is from genome assembly GCA_963921515.1 of Calotriton arnoldi. NCBI lineage: Eukaryota > Metazoa > Chordata > Amphibia > Caudata > Salamandridae > Calotriton > Calotriton arnoldi. Next base: position 579,706 of record CAWUFW010004188.1, read on the forward strand.
TAATCAGCTCCGGTTCTGAAAAACTATTTTGCACGCGCACTTTCTCATACCTGGGGCTGGTATTTGCTGACAATGGTTCCTGGACTGCCCATTTGACACACAGCCGGAACAAACTCTTAAAGGCCTCCAATTCAATCTTATGCCTCCCTCAAACCAGAAGAACTGAGGTAGTGCTATCCCTACTGAAGATATATAGAACTCAATGCAGACCAACCGCAACTTATGGAGCTGAAGTGTGGGGCTATGCGAATTGTAACAATATTGAAATAGAGGAAAACAGATTTTGTCGGAGAGTTCTGGGGGTTCCGATTAGCTCCTCTTCCTTTGTTTGTCACCAGGAGCTAAAACTGTCCTATCTTGAAGATTATATCAGGGCCCGTCCAACTATTTTTGGGATAAAAATATTTCAAAATCCGGCAACCACACTCACTAGAGAAATCATAGCTGATTGTCTTAAATGTGACAAGGGCAGTAGCATACCTTGGCTGGCAGCTGTTAAGGACAGCTTGTCCGCTGTAAACCTGCCACACATTTTCTCAAATCCAAGTGATATATCAGGCATCAATAAAAAGAGTATACAGGAGACCCTGTATGGGTATTATGCCAGTATGAGACTTAGGCATGAAACTTCGAAAAGCTCAGTTGCCCGTTACATAACGATGTCGGACGCTGAGGGCCCACCGATAATATTGCCAGCCCGTTATCTTTTAATGGCGACTAACCGTTGGGAAAGAAGTTTGCTCTTTCGCCTCAGGGCTGGTACTTTAAAATATTTATTATGTTTTCCCCTTGGGCACACCAGTAACCTTGAGCAAACCCCTTGTCCCTGTGGTAATCGTGGCAATCAATCTATGTTACATTTTTTGTTTTTCTGTAACTTTTATCAGTTATATAGTAAACAGTTGCTGATCCCGTTTTTTAAGGTAGCAGCTATCAGCAACTATAAGGTGGCATATAGAGAAATTGTTGAGCTCAAAGACAAAAATTTAATTTTCCGCGTCAGCACTTTCTTGCGTTTGGCTGTCCACTCACGCGCTTCTATGAGTTTGGTATAATTGGCCTTGATTGCCCATTTTTAACCCCTCATTTATATGTAGGTTGCATAATTTTATTGTGTGTATTTCATTGCTACATAATTTTTGATAAACTGCTCGCACTTTATAATATTATGCTGCTAGATTTAATGAATTTGTTTGATTTTAACGCTGGTCTAATGTGATAAATTGTTCGCATTTTATATCATTATGCTGCTATATTTAATGAACTTTTTATTCTCATTTTAATATGTGTTATTATTTTAGTCTGATGTTATTTATCAAATCAGTGGATATTGGTTGCCTGTATCAGTTGATTCCAGGAACTATTATACTATTGCCCCTAACAAATTATAAGTGTAAGACAAATCCTCTGAGCATTGCGTATGTAAATGTTTTGTGTATTTACTGTTTTTTAGCCTCGTGTTGGCTGTCTTAAATTTTTATTCATGTATGTATTGTTTGTTTGTTTTTAAAATTTTGCTGGTATTTTTATTTTGTTCTTTTATGGATATTTTCTTATCCGAATAAAGATGAATTGAATTGAATTGAATAGGTTTATATGTGTGTATATATGTAGTGATATAGGTAACCTATATCACAGTAAGGGGTGCATGCACCACCTTACCCAGGCTGCAGTAGCAGACCTGTGGTGTCATTTTGGATGGCCTTCCAGGGGTGGCACAATACATGCTGCAGCCCCTGGTAGGCCTCTGAGGCACCTATGCCCTGGGTAAATAGTGTACCATATACTAGGGACTGATAAGGGCACTCCAGATTCCAATCAGAGATGTGCCTAAGGCACATGGAAACCATTTTAGAGAGGAAGCAGCTAGGCTGGGGTTCTGATTAGCAGGGCCCCAGCCAGACTAAAGTCGAAAAACAGTGAAGCATCAGCAAAAAGTGGGGGTACCCATGTGAAGCAGATCCTACTCTCCTACACTCACCAACCCTCACCAATGAGAAGACTGCTTATGATCATGCTTCCTTTCCTGATTGGACAAGAGGGAATGTCAGTCTCAGCCATGAACAGAGGAGCCAGGGAACTGTAAGCATGCAGAAGTTGTAAATCATGTCAGCTTCCACCTGTCCTTCCTGCTGGGCTCTTCAACATTAAGGATGGGAGTGGCATGAGAGTACCATCTGTAGTGCCACTACACACTAAGAACAAACGTTTAGTGTTCTGTCAGGGAGTGGGGTAAAGAACCTATGAGTCAGCACGCATGTGTGAATGCACCTAAATGTTTTGATTCTGTGCACACGTTTGTGTTTGTACATGCACACATGTCGGTGGTGAGTGAATGGGTGATGCATGTGTGTTTGGCAGGGAATGGGGGAAATATTTGGTGGCATGATCGTGTCTTCGACAGACCCTTCACCCCGTCTCCCTAGGGCCCTTGCTGCATTTAATTCAGGAAAAACTCACCTGCTCCGCAATACCAAGGCAGCGTGGGACAACCCGTACGCTGAACCCAGAAACACCATGCCAAAACCAAGCCTAATGAGGGATCCCACCAACTAAATTTGAGAGATGGGCACGGCTACTGGGCCTTAAGTTGGTTCCCTGGTGCAAGCACTATCCCCTCACCTTCCAGGGCAGTACTATGGAGTACTTGTGAAGGGCTAAGGGCAGTCGCTATAGTGCCCACTCCCAATTTCACTGCCCATGCTTAGGGAACAATTTGAGCCAAATCCAGAATTTGCCTGAATGTCAGATACTAAGGTGTGTACCTGCCTTGTAGCAAACCATGAGTCTACCCCGTCACTGTCCCAATGGTTAACTCACCATCTGTGCCCTGCCCCCTCCAAAAGCCCACTTTTCAACTCAAGTAAAAATACTGCACAGCGAACACCAGCCGTGGTTCCGGAATCACCTAATTGCCTTGAGAGGACAATTGTACAACATCATTATGAAAGAATTGACCCCTGAGGCAGCCAAGAGAAGCAGTCTTTATTCAAGCTGTATTGATCAACTTCCTCAATTGACTATTGAGGTGCCTGGTGGATTCGTTGAGGCCCTGGTAGAGGAACCCATTCTTCACAATCTCCAATGTAAAATGTGTGCTCAAGCAATGACTGCTTTTGGGAATCGTTTTTCCATCCACAAAAAGTCTTCCGTATAGAAAATCCGAGCAAAGTCCCCTTACAAGCACTGCAAAATCATTACCCTGGACATGAAGAATGATGAGAGTAGGTGGCTGTAGCCCCCTGCTTGCCATTTTTTCCACCAGATGGCACATACCATCCAAGGAAAGTCACACAACACTCGACCAATGCATCTGTAAACCAGCCCCTTTCGCCTGCTTCGGATTTTGCCTTGGGTGAACTAGACCCCTGCTCTCCTCACAAAGGAGCTGCCAAGCACCCATCCGCTGGCTGCAGCTATGTAACATAATGTAAACAATTGAGGAAGGAAAGGAGATGCCATCAGTACAACATATACCATCTTAATGCGTTCAACTTTCTTACCAATAAGATTGAGGCAGACATAACATTTAAAGCAATCTGATTTCTATCTTTTCGTCTTTAACTGTACCCATGTCAAGTCCCAAACCCTCAGTAGAAGTGGCTACTCCAACGCTGAAGGAATGGAAACTGAAGTTGGGACCATCAATTCCTGCTGCTCGCAATGCCATGGCAAGAACCCTCCTGAACTGAAACTTGGTGAGAGGGGCACCACTAATGTGAACCAGCAAGGAGATCACCCCACAATTAGGGCACAAGCTCATAAACACCTGTGGAGCTAAGACTGGGCAACCTACAAAACCTTTGCCTGCCTCAAAATCTTTTGGTCACCCATCCTTCACTGGTCAGTCTTGGAAAAGGGGAGGGTGACCCCCAAGTACTCTTTAAACCAAGAGCTAGTTTGCAAGAGTAACACACCACATCTGTTTTGGGCCCTGTCACTAGCTCTGAAAATCTGAAAGGCCAATTAAAAGCAGGCAAAAAGAGTCATAGTCTGAATTACAGACTAGCGGCAGAGAATGGAGCACCCTCCCCAACTTGTCTAGGTCAGTTTCCCAACTCCTATCTGTGCTTACCCCTTCCAGCCTTTAGGGGTTTATAAATGAGGAAAGATTTTGAATGATCAGAAAACCCCTGCTACCTTGGAGTAAAAGGCTAATGTGGAAATGTGCCTCCTCGCAAAAGCTGCCAACCTTCCCGACTGACGCATGCACTTGAGGAACCCCTCCCAGCTTTCTAAGGAGAAAGTACCCCCTTGTGTGGAATCCTCAGCATATAACATATATGACTGGTAAGCCCCTTCATAGGCCCTCATTGTCTTTTGAGAAGGACTGGCTGATGCAAAGTCAGGGAGTACTGAGCACCAAGACTCAAAAGATGTTCTGGAAAGGGATGGCTTCTTTTGCTGCCCTGGGATGCCAGCACTGGAACTTCTGCAACTTAAAATGAGATAAGTCATTAGTAGTGTCGTTGAAGACACCAGGCACATTCTACACAAGATGATGGTCAGTTAACAAATCAGCACAATTTCATTCAGTAGTCTTAGCACCATCTAACACTTTGCATGCTGTAGGTTAATGGACAGAACCACTGACATACTATCATGCAACAGCATAATAGGCATTTTGCAGAAGTGGCAGACATGGATGGCCACAAGAATGGGAACCACTTAACAAAAAGGTAACATTGTTGAAAATACCACATTCAAACCACTATTGAGTTCATGGGGGAGCACACCATTCCAATCCCAAAATATCCCTGAAGATCATGCTGCCGGCCACATCAGTAAAAAGGCCCAGTTCCTAGTTTGACACGATGGGGGTGGGCTTTACAACGGAATCATTTAATTTCTTTGGGAAAGGTGACCAGTTCCTGAGGAATATATGATGCTACTTAGCATGCCGTTACTACACATGCTTTTAGTGCGATGTTTTTACATCGCAAATGCCATTACTACGCATATTTTTACTGCGCATACCAGTAAATCGCAAATGCATTAATAATATAAGAATTTGCTTTTACAGCGCAGATCATTACTACGCATACCACTACTTCGCGTACATGGACAATTTTTAATATTTTAAAAATAAAGTAACCTAACCCCTGGGACGGGATGCCAGGGAAATAGGGGTTTTGGGTGGGGGAGCAATTTAAAATACAGTTTAAAAATTAATACTCCTGTATGAAATGTAATACTCGAGTATTTATATTTAAACAAAAAAAAAATATCGAACAAAAAATTTAAAAGAACATATTAAAAAATGAAGTGCTAAAAGAAAACAGACATTAAACATACATACAAATGACAATTAAACAAATAATCAAACATAATGTAATCAAAACATATAGGAAATAACGTTTATACAAAGGAAAAAACAATGTCCTTTCACTATTTCTACAGTTTAAGTTCTAGCAATCACATCACAAAATGGCTGACATTCGAAACGATAACGTTAAGAAAGCTGATAATTAATTACCAAAAATTAAATTATAAGTTTAGTCAGATATAAAATCGCATTTTAAAGCAGATTACAAAACATATTTTAATGTCAATTATCGACAAGTCACAAAAAAAGGATATAAGCAGCTGGCCACCATTTTGGTTTCACTTGACTGCTGTCATTCACAGTGTCAGGACGCGTTCTTCACGAGAGAGCAACCACCATTGACTAAATTGTAAAACAGTGCCATCTTCTGACAAAAGTAAGTAGCACCCAATGAAATAAAACAAACAGCACACGATTAAATGATCAAATAGAATATTCTTAAAGAAACAGTTTATATAGTTAATATTTTACTGGTGATTGTGTGTAAACGTGTATAAAAGCATTGAATTTAAAAAATGATAATAATAGAATAGTTTATTGAGCGGTATAGGAAAAAGGAGGACAATCATCTTAGTCTGTTTAAAATTGGACAGACGGTAATTTATCGAAAAAATCTATTATTGGTCAATTAATTTGAAAGTGAAAAATAGAAAAAGATTTTTACATTTGAAAATATGCGTAAACGAGGAGTACTATAAGTAAAAATAATAATCAAAAAGTACTCGGGTATTTTTTACAAATACCCTAGTAATTTTTTAAAAAGAATTATAGGGTTTATTGAGCATCTGTAAATGCCAGTCCGGAGAGTCTGACTGTGGGGAAATGACATTCCATAGTTGACAGGAGTATCTGAAGGGAGGTGTTGAGTAACTAGCACATTGCCCGAGATCTTTCAATATCTTATGGTTTAGTCTGAGCACATGCCAAGGATCTCTAACATACATAATATGGTTTGTTGCAGGACCAACTTGAGGTGCCTGATAGGTTGCTAAGTGCCTCTGATCGAGAGTTGACAGTCTCTGAAGGCAGATTTGAGGTAAGTGAGAGACAATTGTAGGTTTATTATTCTCAATGAGGGAGTCTGCCAGTGATTAAGGACCAGCTGGAGGAGTCTTAAACAGGGCTATTACAAGAAAAGAGGCAATTTTTCACCATCGTAAGTGCCTCTGATGACCACATATCTGTAATTAAATGCTAAAGTCATAAGGGCAGCAGGACTATAGAGACCAGGTTATGTGCTGGCATGGAATATGAAAAAAAATAAGTAATAATATGTAAAATGTAAAAATAGAATGTGCTGAAGTCAAAGCTATTTCAGTTTCTGATTATAAACACACTACTTGTGTGGAAGACCCCTACCATTCCTCAGAGGTATGTTTGTGAATTATTGCCCAGTAAGATGCCAAAAATTGTTAACAAACTAACACAAAAGCTTTTTTTATTCAAGATGGGGAGAAAACAAGCATCAATGCATTGTTTTTCCTTGAGCACTGAACATCCGCGAAATGATCTGTATAATAAAACGACAATTGAATCATTGACGGATGACGATAGTTGGGGCACTATTTAATAATACAGCAAGATGATTTTAGAAAGTTGAGGTGCAGAAAAGTGCTTGGTAATGTTACCTGTCAGGTCAATGAAAATCATGATTGTTTAATAACACTACACACTCAAACTATGCCGCCACTCCCCCCTCCCAGGTTTGTAATGCAGCGGTTTGTAGGTCACATGAAGCTTTTCAGGGATTGGCTGATGTTCAAGGTTGTAGCATCATCTTTCAAGCATGGTGTGGGGTAGTAGAATTGAAAGCGGAGGGAGTGGATGAGTGTAGGTAAGAAGGAGGGCTGTTCTGGTGTTTGCTAAAAAAAAAAAATGTAATAAACATAGAGAACATTTCTAAAGGATAAATTACTTGAATCTTAGAATATTCTAAAAAATATTTCAATTTTTATTTTTTTTGCATTTCAACAGATTAGCTAAAATAGCGGTTAATGAAATTGCGAGTGTGCCAAACCAGAGAGAAGTAAACAAGCAAGCACGAAAAAGAACACACAAGGTATTGTTATATTTACACAATAAATAAAACAGACTAAGGTGTAACAGACATAGAAAGTGGTAAAGGATAGTGTAATGCAAGGAAGAGAGAGGGAATGTGTTTGGAGTGTGAGTAGTGCAGGGATGTTATTTTAAGAAAAACCTATGACAGTTACTTTTGCGAAAGTCCTAAACCTCTAAATTAAAAATAATATTTATCAGATTTGACGCAAAATTAAAAACAAACTAATAAAGAAATGTTTTTACATCTCAATAGAATTGCATAAATAACTGCGATACAACGTTCAAGTGTGTAAAACGAGAAAAAAGAATCAATCACCAAAAACAATAAACAAACAAGGTATTGTGACTCTCTCGATAAATTAAACATCCTCAGGTGTTACAGACAAATAAAGTGGAGGAGGGTAGTGTAAATGAAAGCGGAGGGGTTGGATATGTCCAGGGTGGAAGGAGGACTGGGCTGTTGTTTGTAAATATAACAATGTAAATAAATTCAAAAATAATTCTAAAGGTTAAAATAAATTGAAATTTATCAATTGCAATTCTAAATAAACACCAACAGATTTTTATACATTTTGCATCCAAACAGCATTTCCACAACACAGGAAAAACGAATTGCTGCAGTGCAAGAGCCAAAAGAAGAATAATTCAACAAAAACAATCAAGATACAAGGTATTGTAACTGTTTCTTGAAATCAAAATGGATCACAGGTTAAAGACAAATAAAGTGATGGAGAATAGTGTCATTAAAGGATGAAGGAGTGGATGTGTGTGTGGCAAGGGAAGCATGAAAGTTATCTAAGAGCAAACGTTTTTGAAAATATTTATAATGCCGGATGAAGTAAATTTGATTTCTAAAAATTGAAGTTTTACATTATAAGAGCTAATTGTCTAGATACTATGTTGACTAGTAAATAATAAATGTTTTTTGACAAATTGATAAACATATTATTATACCCAAATGAATGTATAATTTTAAATGCACTCTACAGACACGCTGAGGAGAAACTAAATCACTTTTTGCAACAACAAAAGCGGGAATACAATTTGAGCTTAAGAAAACTTCAATATCAAAAAGTAATTTCAATTCAAGATTTAAATTTCATAATTACGGTTCATTTTGGATAACGGGAGCGTTAAAATTACTATTCAAACTCCAGAAGGTGCAACAGTAGGGAAAGTGTTGTATGGCAGGAGTGTTCAAATTACTATTCCAACTCCAGCAGGTGCAGCAGTAGGGAAAGTGTTGCATGGCGGGATGGTAACAATTACTATTCAAACACCAGCAGATGCAACAGTAGGGTAAGTGTTGGATAGCGGGAGGGTTTAATTTACTATTCCAACTCCAGAAGGTGCAACAGTAGGGAAAGTGTTGGATAGCGGGAGGATTAAAATTACTATTCCAACTCCAGCAGGTGCAGCAGTAGGGAAAGTGTTGGATAGCGGGAGGGTTTAATTTACTATTCCAACTTCAGAAGGTGAAACAGTAGGGAAAGTGTTGGATAGCGGGAGGATTAAAATTACTATTCCAACTCCAGCAGGTGCAGCAGTAGGGAAAGTGTTGCATGGCGGGATGGTCACAATTACTATTCAAACACCAGCAGGTGCAACAGTAGTGTAAGTGTTGAATATCGGGAGGGTTGAATTTACTATTCCAACTCCAGAAGGTGCAACAGTAGGGAAAGTGTTGGATAGCGGGAGGATTAAAATTACTATTCCAAATCCTGCAGGTGCAACAGTAGGGAAAGTGTTGGATAGCGGGAGGGTTTATTTTTCTATTCCAACTCCAGAAGGTGAAACAGTAGGGAAAGTGTTGGATAGCGGGAGAATTAAAATTACTATTCCAACCCCAGCAGGTGCAACAGTAGGGAAAGTGTTGGATAGTGGGAGGATTAAAATTACTATTCCAAATCCTGCAGGTGCAACAGTAGGGAAAGTGTTGGATAGCGGGAGGGTTTAATTTACTATTCCAACTCCAGCAGGTGCAACTGTAGGGAAAGTGCTGGATAGCGGGAGGGTTTAATTTACTATTCCAACTCCAGAAGGTGCAACAGTAGGGAAAGTGTTGGATAGCGGGAGGGTTTAATTTACTATTCCAACTCCAGAAGGTGAAACAGTAGGTAAAGTGTTGGATAGCGGGAGGATTAAAATTACTATTCCTACTCCAGCAGGTGCAACAGTAGGGAACGTTTTGGATAGTGGGAGGGTTTAATTTACCATTCCAACTCCAGCAGATGCAACAGTAGGGAAAGTGTTGGATAGCGGGAGGAATAAAAGTACTATTCCAACTCCCCCAGGTGCAACAGTAGGGAAAGTGTTGGATAGCGGGAGGGTTAAAATTACTATTCCAATTCCAGCAGGTGCAACACTAGGGAAAGTGTTGGATAGCGGGAGGGTTTAATTTACTATTCCAACTCCAGAAGGTGAAACAGTAGGTAAAGTGTTGGATAGCGGGAGGATTAAAATTAAAATTCCAACTCCAGCAGGTGCAACAGTAGGGAAAGTGTTGGATAGCGGGAGGGTTTAATTTACTATTCCAACTCCAGCAGATGCAACAGTATGGAAAGTGTTGGATAGCGGGATGAATAAAAGTACTATTCCAACTCCCCCAGGTGCAACAGTAGGGAAAGTGTTAAATAGCGGGAGGGTTAAAATTACTATTCCAACTCCAGCAGGTGTAACAGTAGGGAAAGTGTTGGATAGCGGGAGGGTTTAATTTACTATTCCAAATCCGGAAGGTGCAAAAGTCGGTAAAGTGTTGGATAGCGGGAGGGTTAAATTCCTATTCCAACTCCAGCAGGTGCAACAGTAGGGAAAGTGTTGGATAGCGGGAGGGTTTAATTTACTATTCCAACTCCAGAAGGTGCAACAGTAGGGAAAGTGTTGGATAGCGGGAGGGTTTAATTTACTATTCCAATTCCAGAAGGTGAAACAGTAGGTAAAGTGTTGGATAGCGGGAGGATTAAAATTACTATTCCAACTCCAGCAGGTGAAACAGTAGGGAAAGTGTTGGATAGCGGGAGGGTATAATTTACGATTCCAACTCCAGCAGGTGCAACAGTAGGGAAAGTGTTGGATAGCGGGAGGAATACAAGTACTATTCCAACTCCCCCAGGTGCAACAGTAGGGAAAGTGTTGGATAGCGGGAGGGTTAAAATTACTATTCCAACTCCAGCAGGTGCAACAGTAGGGAAAGTGTTGGATAGCGGGAGGGTTTAATTTACTATTCCAAATCCAGAAGGTGCAAAAGTCGGTAAAGTTTTGGATAGCGGGAGTGTTAAACTCCTATTCCAACTCCAGCAGGTGCAACAGTAGGGAAGCTGTTGGATAGCGGGAGGGTAACAATTAATATTCCAACTCCAGCAGGTGCAACAGTAGGGAAACTGTTGGATAGCGGGTGGATTAAAAGTACTATTCCAACTCCAGCAGGTGCAACAGTAGGGAAAGTGTTGGATAGCAGAAGGGAAACAATTAATATTCCAACTCCAGCAGGTGCAACAGTAGGGAAAGTGTTGGATAGTGGGAGGATTAAAAAAACTATTCCAACTCCTGCAGGTGCAACAATAGGGAAACTGTTGGATAGCAGGAGGATTAAAAGTACTATTCCAACTCCAGCAGGTGCAACAGTAGGGAAAGTGTTGGATAGCGGGAGGATTAAAAGTACTATTCCAACTCCCCCAGGTGCAGCAATAGGGAAAGTGTTGGATAGCAGGAGGGTTAAATATTCTATTCCAACTCCAGCAGGTGCAACAGTAGAGAAAGTGTTGGATAGCGGGAGGATTAAAAGTACTATTCCAACTCCAGAAGGTGCATCAGTAGGGAAACTGTTGGATAGCGGGAGGGTTAAAATTACTATTCCAACTCCAGAAGGTGCATCAGTAGGGAAACTGTTGGATAGCGGGAGGGTTAAAATTACTATTCCAACTCCAGCAGGTGCAACAGTAGGGATAGTGTTGGATAGCGGGAGGGTTTAATTTACTATTCCAAATCCGGCAGGTGCAAAAGTCGGGAAAGTGTTGGTTAGCGGGAGGGTTAAATTCCTATTCCAACTCCAGCAGGTGCAACGGTAGTGAAACTGTTGGATAGCGGGAGGGTTAAAATTACTATTCCAACTCCAGAAGGTGCAAAAGTAGGGAAAGTGTTGGATAGCGTGCGGTTAACAATTACTATTCAAAAGCAAGATTGTGCAAATTTTTGAAAAAATGTGATAGCAGGAGGGTTAAACTTACTATTACAAATCAAGCGGATGTAAAATTAGGCAAAGTGTTTGATAGCGTGAGTTAAGAAATACTGTAAATCTCAAAACACTTGTGACGTACAATTTTAATACTCATAATGTTCTTTTTTCATTTTTTTTATGTTTTACAGATTATGGCAGAAAGAAACATTGCAAAATACATCAAGTCACGAAGAGGCAACAGACTACTCCAACACCATGGATACGTTTACTGTAAGGAGAGACTTACTGAGCCCAGGTGTCATTGGAGGTGTGTTCAATTTCAATCATCCCTTTGCAGAGGCAGAGCAGTTACTCTTGGTGATAAGGTATTACGAACCATGGAGCATAACCACTCTGCCTCTGCAACGGAGATTGAAGTTAGACAAAATATAAATGACATGAAAGAAATGGCAAGCACCTCCAATGAAAACTGTGGCTCAGTATTAAGAGAGGTTTCCCAACACATTCCTGCACATGTAGCAAGTGCAATGCCTTCAATACCCAATTTACGTAGAATAATTCAGAGAAAAAAACAGGAAAGTAACCCCCAACGTGTTACACCCCAATCTTTTTCTGACATCTCCATTCCTCGTGAGCTTTCAATAACAGTCACTAACTAACCTTTTATTTTGCATGATAACAAAAACCCTCTTAAAAGGATCCTTATCTTTAGCACACCACGTAATCTTACTAAATTAGAGAATAGTGATATTTGGATGATGGATGGGACATTTAAATCAATGCCCCATCCATTCACTCAAATATACACTATTCATGCTTACATTAATAATACTGTAGTACTGTTATTGTACAGTTTACTGCCAGATAAACATACTTCAACGTACACTGAATTTTTATCAGTGGTTAAATCCCAAACTATGAACATAAGTCCTAGAAAAGTGCTAATTGATTTTGAATTACCGATGATTAATACAGTATCAAAATTGTACATGGATACCCAAATTCAAGGATGTTTTTCCACTTTTCACAGGCGTTTTGGCGTAAAATACAAAAAACATCATTACTTGAAGAATTTTTTTCTGACAGTAAACTGCAATTTGAACTTAAGAAACTAACAGCACTTTGTTTTGTTCCTCCTGACAGTGTAGATGAGTACTACACATCTATTACTGATTCGGACTATTATTCAGAAAATGAAGAAAAATTGTCACCCCTTTTAAATTATTTCGAAGACACATGGATTGGCCATCTAAGCAGGTCTGGTCACAGGAGGAAGCCACGTTTCCATGTGGAGTGGTGGAACTGCTACACGACCTGCTTAGAGGGAGGAGCAAAAACAAATAATGCCATTGAGGGTTGGCATAACTCCTTCAACAAATCAATTGAAAGACCACATCCTAACTTTTATCATTTCTTGGAAATTTTGAGGAAGGAGCAAAGTTTCCAAGAGATGAGAATTTCACAAGCATTAACAGGTAGCCTGAACCCACGAGTTTCCAAAAGAACAAAGGAAATGTCTGAGAGACTATTGGGTATTCTTCAACAGTTTTCGATGATGGTGGCTTCAGACTACCTTGATAATCTTGCACATATCCTCCATTATTAATACGTACTACCTTAAATAATATGTAACTTCCCTGTTTTTTTCTACAAAACTAACTTTTTGGATTGGCTTTTTTCAAAATTTTTATTATTAAATTATTTTAGAGGTCGGGTTACATTACCTTTAGAAGTCTTCTTTTTTCTTTTTTTTCCGTATTTTTCTATCTTCAAACTTGAGAATCCACTTTTTGACCCATTCCATTTTCTGTAAAAGCTGTTTTTCCATTCCCGTTTTAATTTGTAATCTAAAAGTACACATTTTATCAGATTCTTAATTTGCAAAACCCAAAAAATTTGGCTGCAATCCATAAATCTGGAAAGTTCCCTAAAAACTCAACCCCAAAAAACCCCGAAAAATTCTTTTAGTCAAAAAATGCAACAAATAATCCAGCATTGCAATCCAGTCTTAAAGCGAATGTCAAAGAAATTCCTTTCATATTTTTCCAAGATTTGATTTAAATTCCAGCTCCAAAATTCCAAAAATGAATGTTTTCTTGACCATCCAAATCCAATATAATTTTTATTTTTTTTAAAAATGTGTCCTTGATTTAATAAAAATGATCCATTCAATTCACCTGTAACGTGATAATCCATTCAGTAATGCACAAAAAAAAAAGTTTTGAATGACATTATACTATTATATAAAATACCTTTTTCATTAAATATTTCAAATTCAAATACACCTGACCTCAGCATTTTTCTTGCTACATGTGTAGGAATCTTTGTTGAAAAACCTTTATGAATATTATTTTTCATTCTCTCCTTACAGTAAACATTCCTTCCACTGAGGGGTCGATTCCGATCTCGGCCGGTAGGGCACCGAATCGGATTCGGCTGAACCGGATCCGATTCGGAGCCCTCTTTCCCGACTGAGTCGTACGTGCGTCCGGGCGAGCAAGTACGATGCGAGCGCACGCGAATTCGCCGACCGACTCGTATGCCCGTCCCAACCGCACCGACCGACTCGCACGGACATGACTCGCACCGCCCGATGGAGACGATCCCCGGCCGGGCAAGTACGATGCGCGCCGCGAGCAGTCCGACCGACTCGCGCCGTCCGGCTCCAAGAAGCTGGCGGAGCCGTACTTTGGGGGTCTGTGTCGGACCCCCCTGTACGCGTAGCCATGTGAGTCGCACAAAGGGGGGACCCATGGGTCCCCCCTACCTGTGCATGTACGGCGCGAGTCGCTTCGCCACGTACACGCTGTAGGGGGCGCCCTTGTTCGCCTCGCACCCATTGAGTCAATGGGAGCCCGCGTACATGTTGTACGACCGGCTCCCATTGACTTCAATGGGAGTCCGACCGAATCGAGTCCGATGGCATGCGTACGCATCGTACTCGTTCGGTCGGGCTGCTAGCGTCCGATAAGGTCGGAAATCTCTTCGGGTCCGGCTCGGTCGGAGAGATTTCCGGCCCGAATTGGAATCGGCCCCTGAGTCTTCCAATTTTGCCTTCATCCATTTGCAGATCCAGCATGTGTACCAAAAAATACCATTCCTCTTGGTTTTTGTAAACCCTTAGTAAAAGCTATATTTACATTTTTTAACTTATTAAAATTGTTTCTTTCTTGGAAATAATAAAATAAACAAATCTGTTTTGAAAGCTTTTTCTTGTACAACATATTTAATTATCTGTAGAATTATATAAATTTATTTCGCAGCATGCTTAAGTCTCGCACACACACAGCATGTACAGCATTTTGTAAACATTCCACATAATCATTTAATCATTTTATAAACTATTTTTTGCAGCACGGGAATCCACAAACTATCATGCATACCATGTGATACTTTAAATCTCACTACCCGATTTTCATTCCACCAAATGTTTGTCTCTTTAACTCACTGAAAGTGCATGGCGGGGCATTCATTTTCTATGCTGGAGAAGCACACTGAGTTAAAGGTTTACCAAACCAAGTTCAAAGTAAGCCATAAAAGAAGACGGGATCTCTTTAACTCACTTATACCACATGACGGATCATTCTTTAACTATGTTGGTAATTTACGCAAAGAGTAGCTTTTATCTTTTCTTGCAGATATAATTCCGAGTGTCACTCAACCATCAAACACGCATCCAAAGTGAAATATGACAAGACAGTAGCAGCTACAAATAAAGCAAATAAAATACGTGGTCAACAAGTCATTGGAATTGCAATTTTTGTCATTTTAAATCTAAACAGAAAATGAATGCAAACATGTGCCTCTACATGAAAGCTTTTAAATGAGTAATTTTAAAATTCTTCAAATATTTTGTTGCATTCATTGTCTTTGCAGGAGAAGCTAGCAGACTTCGAGCTTAACCAAACCAACAACAAAACAAGCCTAAAAAACATACGGTATCTCTTTAACTCACAAATAAAGCCCAAAAAGCAGACGTGATCTCTTTAATTCACAAATAATTAATCTCGGATAAATATTTTACTATGTTGTGTATTTACGCCGAGAATTGCTTTTTTTTTAAATCATATTTTTATGCGAATGTCACTCAGCAATACAAAACAGATCCAAGCTGAAATGAGACAAGTCAGTTGCTGTTTAAAAAATCTCTAATTAATTTTGTGCTCATGAAAACCTTATCATAACTTTTTTACAGTTTAATTCTAAACAGATAATAAACGCAAACAGATGGCTCTACATATTGATTCATCATAAATATTCCTCAATGTGATCCATCAACAATAACTGTATCCTCAAATTTTATTCCTATTTTCTTTTTTAATAACTTAAAAGTATGCCCAACTACAGCCAACTAAAATAGTTCGCCTCCTCTCCCTCTCGATCCTGCTTATGTCTTATGTACGTAAATAGTTTCGACATCTTTACGTTTTTTTTTTTTAAAGATAAAATAGATTATGTATATTAAATATACTTTTACTCTTACTCTAAATTTGTAAATTTACATCTAATTGTATAGAAAAATGTTCTTACCTGTTCAGCCTAGTTTCATGCTTCTTCTCCTCTCGCCTTCGATCCTCTGTTTGACGTATAAACGTGTTTGCGTCTACGGATTTCTTCTTTCACTAAAATAAAAAAAGTACTAAGTTATCAATAGAAAAAAAGTAGTAAACCGTGGGAATTCAATGTAAGTAAATACACCAATAACTTTAAAACTTATTATTAATTTATTTTTATATAGTTACTGTTTTAAGTAATATTTATTTAATTTTTACAAATCATACATATTTTTTTAAAAACAATTTTATTAATTAAAAAAAATTAAATTATTTTTTCTAATTATTCAAACATTCATTATAATTAAACCATTTTATTTAATCTTAATAACTCAATTTATTTATTTTTAATTTTTAAATTATTAAAATTTAAATTACTTAAATAAAGTTTTGCACAGAGGAAATAATAGTAATAAATAAACAATTTTATAAGAAATAGGAAGGCACTGTATACAAATAAAAATAATACTCATCATAATACTAAACTAAAGCAAACTTAAATTCTTAAATTATTTAATTTTAAATCATAATATTTGCATGATATTGAGTGGGATACCAATGACATTTGCAAAGTAAAGTAATGCGTAGTAAACGCATTTGCGTACTAAAAGCATGCTATGTAGCAGCATGCGTAGTAATGGTTAACGCGCACTAAAAAATGCGTAGAAAAGGCACATCGTAGTAATGCCCGCGTAGTAACGGTGTCTGACCGTTCCTGAGGTCCTATTTTATCTGAGCTGAAATACAAGTCCTGGGATGTTTTTCTCTTAGTTCAGACATAGCCTGGGTGATGGACCTTGAGTAGGGTCACCCCATTGAAATGATCCACAAGGCAAAGTTGAGCTCTCCCACCAAAACCTGAAGCTGATGAACCATGACTTTGCATGAACCCAGACAGGACCTTAAAGACCCCAGAAAGCGTGCACTTTTTCCTGTGGCAACCTTCACTCACCTATCAATGACTCAACCTCTATCACCAGAACGACGCAGGGGATAGTTTTTATCCTTGGCCAGAGGTACTCATTACCCTGGTAAAAGGTGCGTAAAACAGGCCAACAAGTCTGCACACCTGTTCAAATCCCCAGTCACAAGAACTGCCTGTCATCCAAGTAGAGAATGACCATATTTATTCCAGCTGAATGAGCACTTGAGGAAAGTGCTGAACTGTTAAAATTAGGAGCAAGACACTGAGCACCCCATGGACAATACACTTTCCAGAAAAGAGATTTCCTTCAAACTGGAAATCCAGAACATGAAACTTTTCTAGCTTGACTGGTAACAAGCTGAAAGCTGACTCAATGTTAGCTTTCACCATGGGACAACCACCCTAAAGGCCTCAACATGGGTATGGCCTTGTCCAGTAAAGTGTGACTCAATGAACACAGGGCATGACGAATGGCATCATTCACTGACTGCCCCACCCC
This sequence comes from Calotriton arnoldi, assembly GCA_963921515.1. Classification (NCBI taxonomy): domain Eukaryota; kingdom Metazoa; phylum Chordata; class Amphibia; order Caudata; family Salamandridae; genus Calotriton; species Calotriton arnoldi. The sequence goes on from CAWUFW010004188.1 coordinate 597,247, forward strand.
TTTGAAATGAAGAGGTTGTGTGTAAACCTGAACTCACCAGGTTCCTTCTTGGTGACCACCCCGTGGGGATCAAACTGAGGTAATAAAAGAAGGCTCTTTTAATGGACCACCTACACTCCCTAGCCATCTCTATTTCTCACTCTTCTTTTTAGCTACTTCCTTGTTAAACAACAAGGCTTGTTGATACTTGCAAAAACTAGGACCATGTACCTCCATCGTTGGCATTCTGAAGCCACAGCAGAAACCAGAGTAAAGTTGCTGCGCTGCATCGGATTTTGGGTAAGAGTTTAACCATGGGATTAGAACCTGCCATACTTTGGGGGAGGGAGATTTGGAGCAAGATCTCTTTCCAATTCCTTTTTGTCCTTCTTTTGTCTTTGGGTTTTATGAAACACTTAAACTCAGGGTGCACCACAGTCACACAGAAGGAGCAGTTCATCTTACATTTATAGGTGCCAGCTAGTCGAGTGCAGGCTTTCTCATTGAAGGGCCAATATGCCCCTTTCTTATCTCCATCCACAAGCAAGGCTGAATCACTCTCTCCCGTTTCTTGAGCATCATGCACTTCAGTCACAACTTAGGGGCCGATTCCGATTCGGGCCAGAAATCTCTCCGACCGAGCCGGACCCGGAGAGATTTCCGACCGAATCGGACCCGTGCAGCCCGACCGAACGAGTACGATGCGCACGTATGCCATCGGACTCGAGTCGGTCGGACTCCCATTGAAGTCAATGGGAGCCGGTCGTACAACGCGTACGCGGGCTCCCATTGACTCAATGGATGCGAGGCGGACAAGGGCGCCCCCTACAACGTGTACGCGGCGAAGCGACTCGCGCTGTACACGCACAGGTAGGGGGGACCCATGGGTCCCCCCTGTGTGCGACTCGCGCGGCTACGCGTACAGGGGGGTCCGACACGGACCCCCAAAGTATGGCTCCGACTGCTCTTTCGAGCCGGAGTGTGCGGCTCGGTCGGACTGCTCGCGGCGCGCATCGTACTTACCCGGCCGGGGAACGTCTCCATTGCGCAGTGCGAGTCGAGTTCGAGCGAGTCGGTCGGTGCGGTTAGACCCGGGTACGAGTCAGTCGGGACGCCCGGACGAGTCGGTCGGCGATTTCGCATCGTACTCGCTCGCCCGGACGCGCGTACGAATCGGTCGGGAAATAGGGCTCCGAATCGGATCCGGTTAAGCCGAATCCGATTCGGAGCCCTACCGGCCGAGATCGGAATCGGCCCCTTAATATCTGTCTGGTCCCAACACATGTACATTATTTAAGTTCTTATGATTCTTCTCTAACTGGATACTGCGGTATGTGCAGATGGGCCAGTGATAATAAGAAAGGCTTTAAAGGACTGATGGCAGGACATATGTCATACGACACAACATTAATTGTAACACCAAATATGTAATTTACATGATTGAGTGCAAAAATGCATTTATGTGAGCAGCACTCTTAGGGCTCTCAAAAAAAGAATCAGCGAGCACTTGAGAGCGCTTAAACAGCAGGATGTAAGATACCCCATGGCAATTCATGCGATGGAATGTGAGGCACAGGGGCAGCACAAACGATTTACTTTCTATGGTATAGATTTCACGGACTAGATCCCCGTGGGGGTAACAGGGAATTAAATCTGAGAAGAAAGGAAGCATTATGGATAATGCACCTTAAGGGTGTGGAACTGGGTCTAAACACAGACCAGGAATTACAGTATTTTCTAGGGGACTAGGATGCAATCAATGTAGTAGGGGTGTTTCCTTTGACCACTATAAAATGGATAGTATTTTGATGTATACACTGTACAATATGCATATCTAATGGATTGAATTGCATTAAGTTGGTGAAATAATAACACCTCATGCACCTGGATAATATTGAAAAATGTCAACAGTGTTGAAATGTACTGCTAGTGCATCTAACAGATTGAATATAGTATAAATTAATGCATTTTTTCTTCTTGTATTGAAGGTTATTATGTATATTCAGAACTATATGTAAATTGTAAGTTCTTCACATTAGGCGTGGTGCCTTCTGATAATAAGTAGGTTTAATTAGGGGAGCGTTGACTTAATAATTAGTTCTCGATATATATATATATATATATATATATATATATATATATATATGCTGCAACAAGGTACGTTTCATCTTCGTACCAAACGAAAAGCACTCACGGGAACAATTCTGGTAGAAAATTACTTTATTGGTGCAGACCCCCCGCTCCCCTGACAGACGCGTTTCGCCTTAAAAAAAAAAAAAAATATATATATATATATATATATATTAGAAATGGGGGTCTCTAGTTGGCAATGGTTTGCACCTTGTCCAAGTAGGGACCCTTCCTTCTAGTCAGGATAAGGGAGATACACTCCTAAAATAACCCCTGCTCACCCCCTTGGTAGCTTGGCACGAGCATTTTCACATAACCAACAGTAATACAGTGAAGACACTACAAAAGGACACCACACCAGTTTAGAAAAATATCCAATATTTTTATATACTTAAGACAAGACCAAAAACAATAAAAATCCACAATACAGTATTTAGAAATCTTCAGTAATCAAAATAGACTTGAAATAAAGTTCCTTAAAGTCCATAGCTCCATCTGGGGCTATCACGGCGTCGTGAACAACAAATCCAAACAGTTCAGGATGACCGCGGCGTCGCGGGCTAGCTACGGTGTCGGGAAGACCTGCAAACAGTACCTTTAGAATTGCACGGCGTCAGCGACCTCTCGATGAGCCCCGAAAGGCCGGCGTCCGCAGGTGTCGGTTCCGGAGGTCAGTGCAGGAGTCGTCAGAACCCTTGAAGTCACACGCATTGCAGATCAAACTCCTCGTGGTTGATGTCGGGAGCGCTGGTGTCGGCAGGCGTCGGGGCTGCGGTGCGAAGTTCAGCGGTGCAGCATGCAGTGCCCTCAGGTCATGGTGCAGGCAGCGGCTCGGTGGCGGTCGTCTAGCGGCGTCGGTGAGACCAGGGCTGCAGTGCAAAGTGATGCGGTGGTCGTCGCGGGGCTGGCAGGTCGCGGTGCAGGCAGCAGCGTCGTTGTTGTTGAAGTGCTGTTGTCGGCTGATGAACTGGAGTCGATGGCACCGGCGTTGGTAGGTCAAGGCTGCGGTGCAGGATGAGGACGGTGCGTTGTGTAACTTACGAGCCGTGCCCTTGAACCACGGTGCAAGCAGCGTCGTCGATCTCGGTGTAGAGCGTCGTCGTCGGGGATAACAGGGCGACGCTGTGAAGCGAGGTAGTGCGGAGTGCAGTACCCACAGGTCACGGTGCAAGCAGCGGCTCGGTGGCGGCGTCAGGCATCGTTGTCGGTGAGACCAGGGATGCGGTGCGGCATTGCGGCGGTGCCCTCTGTGGTGCCTTCAGGACACGGAGTCGGCAGCGGCGTCGTAGACGGCGTCAGGTTGCTTTTCTTCTATTGCAGCACAAAATCACACAATCCCCAGTGTTGATGGCAGAAGAACTTGAAGTCTTTCCTGTTCCTGAGACTTCTTGTACAGGGGGCAAGCTCTACCTAAGGCCCTTGCAGAAATTCACAAAAAGAAATTGCAGAAAGTTCAGTCCAGTCCTTTCACTGCCCAAGACAGAAGCAGCCACTGCAGGCCAACACAGCAAAGCACACAGCAAAGTGGTAGTCCCTCCTCACAGCTTCTCCAGCTCTTCTTCTTGGCAGTCTTCTTGGTTCCAAAAGAGTTCTAAAATTCTGGGGTCTGGGCCCCAATATTTATACCCCAAATTCCTTTGTCCTCTCAGGCAGAGAGTGTCTGTGCTTAGTCCAAACCAGTTCTGTCCTCTCTGGCTCAGCTTCCCAGCAGGAGGCGGAGACAGCATCATTCCAGGCAGACAGGGCCTATTCAGGTGCAAGGGAAATCTCCTCCCACCTCTCTAAATGCAGACCGGGCCTATTCAGGTGCTAGTGACAACTCCTCCCACTACTCTGAATGTAGCCCAGGTCTATTCAGCCCAGCCCTGACTCATCCATACTCTCTAGAGCCACTGCACATCCTCAGCCTCTGTCACTCCAAAGCCAGACAGTCAATACACATCCTAGCAGAGGCGCACAGGATGGCTAAGCAAGAAAATACCTACTTTCTAAAAGTGTTATTTTCAAACACAGGATGTAAAAATCACCTTTACTAAAAGATGCATCTTTAGATTCTGAGTTCAGGCATACTAAACTTTATTTTCCTATCTGGTCCCAATGGGAAGATATATTTATAAGATGTTATAAATTAACTCGCAGGCTTTCCTATGGGCCAGATAGCCTTTCAATAGTGAAAAACGAAATTCACTGTAATTCACTATCAGGACATGTCACACACACCAGTACATGTCCTACCTTTAACATACACAGCACCCTGCCCACAGGGGTACCTTGGGCCTACCTTAGTGGTGACTAATATGTAAGAAAAGGGAAGGTTAGGGCCTGGCAAGTGGGTGCACTTGCCAAGTCGACATGGCAGTTACAAACTGCACGCAGACTCTGCAGTGGCAGGTCTGAGTTACCTTTTCAGGGCTACTCATGTGGGTGGCACAATCAGTGCTGTGGGCCCACTAGTAGCATTTGATTTACAGGCCCTGGCACACTCAGTGCACTTTACTAGGGGTTGACTAGTAAATCAAATATCCAATCATGGAATCACCAATTCATAATACAAATTTCACATAGAGCATATGCACTTTAGCACTGAATAGCAGTGGTAAAGTGCCCAGAGTCCTAAAACCAACAACAGCAGGTCAGGAAAAAACAGAAGGAAGAAGCAAAAAGTTTGGGGATAACCCTGCAAAAAGGGCCATCTCCAACTATATATATATTCACTGAAAAAACCATAGGTTTTAGGGACAGTTATAGTTAGTTGGACATTTCACTCGTACAAAACCCGTGAAATTCCCCCGTTATAGTTAGTTCAGCTAACTATAACTCGCGCCCCGCAATGCACTGCTGATGACGTCACATATTACATCACTCATGACATGGTCAGTGACATCACTGATGACATCACTGATGACATCTCAAATGACATCACTGATTACATCATCCAGTGACTGTGTGTTTCTGTAAAGTTTAAATATTTTTAATATATATAGGAAAAGACGTATTGAAGAATGAGTGGGTGTGTAAGTGTCTGTATGGATGATTTAGTAGGTGCGTGACTGACTCTATAAGTGAGTGATTTAACGTATCTTACTGAATGCATGGGTTAGTGACTAAACTGGGTGAATGTCTGTATCCATCTGTCTGTTGCTGTGTAAGTGGCTGCATGGGTTTGTGAATAGCTACATGAGTGTCTATATGAGTTATTGATTGGTTGTCTGAGTATCTGTATGGGTGCCTGAGTGTTTGTGTGGGTGGGGTGTGTGCGACTCTGTGCATAGATGTGTGAGTGGGTGATTCACTGGGTGGATGGTTTCAAGAGTGCATCTGTGATAGACTGTATGGGTGGGTAAGTGTGTGTAAGAGTGTGTTAGTGAGTGAATGTATGTCCCAGTGGTACATGTGTGAGTAACTACATATGTGAAAGGCAGTATATATGTGTGTTGGAGTATATAAATAGCTATAAGCGAGAGTGAGTGATTGTGATAGTGGCTGTATGGATGAGTGTGTGCTTGTATCAGTGATTGTATAAGAGCGTAACAATGTGCTAGTATTTGTATGATTAAGTGAGCTGGTGTGTGTATAACTGTATAGGTGAGTAAATGGCAGTGTGTTTAATTATTTCCATGACTGACTAGGTGTGTGAGTACCTCTATGGATGAGTGGCGGTGTTTGAGTGTCTATATAGGAGTAAGAGTGCATATGATAGTCCTGTACTGAGTGACCATAAGTATGAGTGACTGTACGGGTGAGTGAGTGGATGTGTGTGTGTAGACCTAAGAATCAGTGAGTGGGTATGTAGTTATTGGTGTTGGAGTGTCTATAGTTTTGCGAATGGCAGTCTGTAATTTAGATTGGGTGTATCAAAGGTTATATTAGGGTGTGAGGAGCTGCATCAGATTATCACGTGGATGATGTCATCAGTGATGTCATTTGAGATGTCATCAGTGATGTCATCAGTGATGTCACTGACCATGTCATGAGTGATGTAATATGTGACGTCATCAGCAGTGCATTGCGGGGCGCGAGTTATAGTTAGCTGAACTAACTATAACGGGGGAATTTCACGGGTTTTGTACGAGTGAAATGTCCAACTAACTATAACTGTCCCTAAAACCTATGGTTTTTTCAGTGAATTTCAAAGGTTTTTAAATGCTAATTTGTAACTATAACATATCTGAAACCTATGGTTTTTTCAGTGAATTTCAAAGGTTTTTTAAATGCTAATTTGTAACTATAACTGTCCCTAAAACCTATGGTTTTTTCAGTGAATTTCAAAGGTTTTTTAAATGCTAATTTCTAACTATAACGTGTCTGAAACCTATGGTTTTTTCAGTGAATTTCAAAGGTTTTTTAAATGCTAATTTGTAACTATAACGTGCCTGAAACCTACGGTTTTTTCAGTGAATTTCAAAGGTTTTTTAAATGACATTTTTTAAATGTATTAATTTTTATATAAATTTTTTTCATACTGATTTACTACATTTTTAGAAACAATTTCTTTTACATATTTTATTTTTTAAATTACATTGTAATTACATTATACATTACATTACAAAAAATACTTTCTCAGAATGAATTACTTTAGTTTAAATACTTAGCACATAGGCAATAGACTTTTAAGTACAGTAGTTACAGTTGTTGCAATGGGCAACACATTTTCAAACACAATGCAACATTCAGCTCAATGTGAATTTCTAGTTAAATGCAATTAGTTACTTTATGGATTACTTTTTCTAACCACAGGACTGGATCCTAAATTCAGTCCTGGGACATCTCCTGTAAACAGTTGAGTAAAAGCGTTTTGGTTACAGTCGTGATTTTTAAGGAATATTATTGTATTTTAAAAGTTGACACTTAGAAACTTTTCCTCATAGAATCACCAATGTTATCCTATGGAAGGAAATTCACTTAGCAGGTAAAAACTGTTATCGTTACTTTTTCTTACTCAGTGTTGGATCCTGGATCCAGCACTGGTGCATCTCCTGTAAACAGTTGAAAAAATGCGTTTAAGTCATACAGGCGATTTTTAAGGAATATTTGTAGTTTGTGAAAATTGACACTTTGAAACTTTTCTGCTGAAAACCAGACAATGGATTCCTATGGAAGAAAAGATAAGTTACTGGTAAGTACGGTTAAAATTACTTTTCAGGGTCAGTGCTGGGCTAAAAGATGCAGCACTGGGTTCTCTCCTGATAACAGGTGAATAAATCGGAATTCGTATTTCGGCTGATTTTAGAAGAATAATTTAAAGTTCCAAAACTCCACACTTAGAAGAATTTCCAAGTGAAACCAGTCAATGTTAGCCTATGGAAGGAAATTCAAGTTACTGGTAAGTACGGTTAAAATTACTTTTCAGGACCAGTACTGGGCTGAAAGATGCAGCACTGAGGTCTCTCCTGATAACAGGTGAGTAAATCAGAATTCGGATTTCGGCTGATTTTAGAGGAATATTTGTATGTTTCAAAAATCAACACTTAGAAACTTTTTCAGCAAAAAGCAGGCAATGATATCCTATGGAAGGAAATTCAAGTTACTGGTAAGTACGGTTAAAATTACTTTTCAGGATTAGTACTGGGCTGAAAGATGCAGCACTGAGGTCTCTCCTGATAACAGGTGAGTAAATCGGAATTCGTATTTCGGCTGATTTTAGAGGAATATTTTAAAGTTCCAAAACTCCACACTTAGAAGAATTTCCAAGTGAAACCAGTCAATGTTAGCCTATGGAAGGAAATTCAAGTTACTGGTAAGTACGGTTAAAATTACTTTTCAGGACCAGTACTGGGCTGAAAGATACAGCACTGAGGTCTCTCCTTATAACAGGTGAGTAAATCGGAATTCGTATTTCGGCTGATTTTAGAGGAATATTTGTAGGTTTCAAAAATCAACACTTAGAAACTTTTTCAGCAAAAAGCATGCAATGATATCCTATGGAAGGAAATTCAAGTTACTGGTAAGTACGGTTAAAATTACTTTTCAGGACCAGTACTGGAATGAAAGATACAGCACTGAGGTCTCTCCTTATAACAGGTGAGTAAATCGGAATTCGTATTTCGGATGATTTTAGAAGAATATTTGCACAATGGTGAAGGGAGGGGCGGGGCCTGAGGTGACATCTGTGCAAACGCGCCCGTTGCGCGTTTTAAGTTGGGGGATTAAGTCCCCATGAATCCTGAGGGTCCCTAGGGCCAACTAGCCCACCAGGAACCTCCAATATGCGCCAGGGGCTGCGTTGCAGAGACGTGTAGAGAGGCCACACCCCTTTACACCTCTCTGCAACGCAGCTCTGTGGCGCTTTCTGGATGTACCTGTTGGGCTAGTTGGCCCCCAGGGACCCTCAGGATTGAAGGGGATTTAATCCCCAACTTAAAACGCGCCACGGGCGCGTTTGCACAGATGTCACCTGAAGCCCCGCCCCTCCCTTCACCACTGTGCAAACGCGCCCCGTGGCGCGTTTTAAGTCGGGGGATTAACTCCCTTGAATCCTGAGGGTCCCTGGGGGCCAACTAGCCCAACAGGTATATCCAAAAGCGCCACAGAGCTGCGTTGCAGAGAGGTGTAAAAAGGGGCGTGGCCTCTGTACACCTCTCTGCAACGCAGCCCCTGGCGCATACTGGAGGTTCCTGGTGGGCTAGTTGGCCCCCAGGGACCCCCAGTATTCAAGGGGATTCGTTCCTCTGCAAACGCGCCAGGGGCGCGTTTGCAGAGTGGTGAAGGAAGGGGCGGGGCCTGCGGGCCCGATCGTTTTTTTTTTTGTCCCCTGAAGGGGGCTGTGTGGCCCCCCTTCCTTTTTCCTGTTTTTGGGCCCTGGGGACCCCATCCCCCAGGGCCTTACCCCTTTTTTTAATTAAATTTTAAAAAAACGGGAAGGGGGCCGCGTGGCCCCCCTTCCCTGGGCCTGTATTGGCCCCGGGGACCCCATCCCCCGGGGCATGGCCTCGATTATTTTTTTTTCTTTGGAGGGGGTGCGTGGCCCCCCTCCTCAGGCCATTTAAGGCCCCGGGGACCCCATCCCCCGGGGCCGGCCTTTCCGTTTTTTTTAAAATTATTTTTTATTTTTGGGGGAGGGGGGCCGCGTGGCCCCCTTCCCGGGCCACTACTTGCCCCGGGGACCCCATCCCCCGGGGCTGGCCCTCTCTGTTGGGGACTGTGGGGGTCCCCAATCCCCCCACAGTCCCGCCGGCTCCCCGCGTCCCTTGGGAGCCGGCATTCTTTTCCACATGGGGAGCTGCTAAGATGCAGCTCCCCATGTGGAAAGCAATGTGCTTTGGATATTGGAAGAGAGAGCAGGTTTCCCTGCTCTCTCTTCCAATATCCAAAGCAGCTTGCTATGGCAGGACGGGAGCCGCGAGGCTCCCGTCCTGCCATAGCAAACTACAGTGTCCCGGGGGTAGGCACCCCGGGACACTGCAGGAGCCGGCCCTGGGGGTGGCGGTCCCCAGGGCCATCAAGGGCTCCAGGAGGGGGCCGCGCGGCCCCCTCCCTTAAATTGCACAGCCCCGGGGAGGTGGTGGTCCTCGGGGCTCTGGGGGTCCGTAATGGACCCCCACATTTATTTTATAAGTGCCCCGGGAGGTGGTGGTCCCGGGCGTGTGGGGGCTGGAGCCCCCCCACACCTTATTCAAATTAAAAAAGAAGCCCCGGGGGTGGCGGTCCCCGGGGCTGCGGGAGGGCAGAAGAGCCCTCCCGCACTATTTTTGCAATAAAGCCCCGGGGGTGGCGGTCCCCGGGGCTTGGGGCCCTTGAGGCCCCCCACACATAAAATTAACCCCCACCATGCCCCCGGGACTTGGGCCACCCGGGGCAAAATACACTCGAAGCGCGGGAGACCGCGCTTCGATTTTTTTTTATTTCGGCAGGATTCGCGCACCCTGAGCGCATCCTGCCGATTAAAAAATTTTTTTTTTATTTTTTTTTTTGCCCAGGGGGTCCTTGTGGGACCCCCTGAGCAAACCTAGGGGGTCAGGGTGTTTCTACCCTGCCCCCTTTGTGCGCTTTGCGCACTTGTTTCTGTCCCTCGGTTCTACCGAGGGACAAAATGGCTGCCAACATTTCCTGACCGGAATGTTGACAGCCAGCTGACAGCCAATTAACATGCAGCTCGTGATCGGGAGGGTACGCGGACCCTACTCGGCCATAGATATCACTATCTTTTACTTTTGATTTTCTCAGCAACTACTGAACGGATTTACACCATTTAACAAAAGGGTTCTTTCTGAACCAAGAACTACCTCTTTGCCAAATTTGGTGTAATTCCGTTCAGCAGTTCGGGCTGTAGCCGTGTCTAAAGTTTCCTTTGGAAAATTGCATGGGGAAAACGCGTTTTGGGACCCCCCTTTTTTCTCGGCCCCCGCTTGACGAATCCCCCCGAGACTTTCAGGTTAGGAGCGGACCGGAGCGCCCCACAAAGTTTGAAAATTTTGCGAAGATACGTCAACCGGCAAGAGAGTTATTTCAAATAGAATGTCGCGGATTTCCTATGGATAATAGGTTGTAACTATAACTATCTACTGGCGACCGCCAGTAGATAATATATATATAGCAGATGCCGTTCTTCGTGGATTCCCTTCTCTGGGAAAGGACGGAACACGAACCCAATTTGGTGCATGAAATCTTTATTGTGCTCTCAACACCACTACCGCCCTGACGCGTTTCGGCCTGACACGGCCTTGATCACATATATATCCAATTACCACTCAAAGGTGCATTCCGGCACCGAAAAGAGAGACGGACAACTGCTTCTTATGCTGATACTGCCGGCCGCAGTAGCATATTTATTGTTCCAAACAAGTGCAAAACTCGAACATTGACGCAATTCACTGAAAAAAACATAGGTTTCAGGGACGTTATAGTTAGAAATTAGCATTTAAAAAACCTTAGAAATTCACTGAACAACCACAGGTTTCAGGGACGTTATAGTTAGTTGGACATTTCAGTCATACAAAACCAGAGAAATTTGGCCTATAGTTAGTTGAGGTAACTATAACTCGTGCCCCCGCAATGCACTGCTGATGACGTCACATATTACATCACTCATGACATGGTCAGTGACATCACTGATGACATCTCAAATGACATCACTGATGACATCATCCAGTGACTGAGTGTTTCTAAAAAGTTTGAATATGTTTTATATATATATATATGCCAAGGTGTATTTATTTATTTGAAACTTGTAGAGTGCGCAGCTACCTCCAACGGAGGTGTCCCGGCGCTGAGGCAGTTGAATAACACAAGGGCACACACAAGCTTAATGACAGTTGAAGAGCCAGGTTTAAAGAGCTCGCCTGAAAGCATGTTCTGGTTCAGTCAGGCAGAGCGGGAGTGGCATGGCATTCCACAGTTTTGTGGTCCTAACCACGTAAGCTCTACCGCCAACCCTCACCTTGTGAAAGCGGGGAGTGGTGAGGAGCTTCAGGTGGTTAGATCTCAAGGGCCGGTCATGATGGTAGTGTTGGAGTCTGACTCTCAAGTAGGCTGGGCCTCGGCCCCTGGTTGCTCTGTAAGCCAGGGTGAGTGCCTTGAATTCTATTCTCCTTATGACAGGCAGCCAATGGAGGCTTCTCAGGTGGGGAGTGATGGAGTGACGGTAAGGCACCTTGCAAATCAGTCTAGCCGCTGCATTCTGTATCATTTGCAGTCTGCGAATCAGATATGCAGGGAGACCCAGGTAAAGGCCTTTGGCATAGGCCAGATGTGATGTAATTAAGGCATGAACCACCATCTTCCTGCAGTCTATTGAAGAATGAGTGGGTGTATGAGTGTCTGTATGGATGATTTAGTAGGTGCGTGACTGACTGTATAAGTGAGTAATTAAATGTATCTTACTGAATGCATGGGTTAGTGACTAAACTGTGTGAATGTCTGTATCAGTCTGTCAGTTGGTGTGTAAGCAGCTGCATGGGTTGGTGAGTAGCTACATGAGTGTCTATATAGGTTATTGATTCATTGTCTGAGTATCTGTATGGGTGCCTGAGTGTCTGAGTGGATGGGTGGGGGATATGTGACTTTGTGCATAGATGTGTGAGTGGGTGATTCACTGGGTGTATGGGTTTAAGAGTGCATCTGTGAAGGGTTGTATGGGTGGGTGAGTGTGTGTATGGGTGTGTTGGTGAGTGTTTAGATGTCTCAGTGGTACATGTGTGAGTAACTACATATGTGAAAGGCAGTATATGTGAGTGTTGGACTATATAAATGACTATATGTGAGAGTGAGTGATTGTGAGAGTGGCTGCATGGATGAGTGTGTGCTTGTGTCAGTGATTGTATAAGAGAGTAAGTATGTGTTACCATCTGTATGAATAAGTGAGGTGGTGTGTGAATAATTGTGTATGTGAGTAAATGGGAGTGTGATTGATTATTTGCATGACTGACTATGTGTGTGAGTAACTCTATGGGTGAGTGGTGGTGTGTGAGTGTCTGTATAGGTGTATGAGTGCATATGATAGTGCTGTATTGAAGAGTGACTGCATGTATGAGTGACTGCATGGGAGAGAGAGTGAATGTGTAGACCTAGGAATCAGTGAGTGGGTATGTAGTAACTGGTATTGGTGTGCCTTTGGTTTCGAAAATGGTAGTCTGTATTTTAGAGTGGGTGTATCAAAGTTTATATTAGGGTGTGAGGAGGTGTATCAGATTATCACGTGGATGATGTCATCAGTGATGTCACTGACCATGTCATGAGTGATGTAATATGTGATGTCATCAGCAGTGCATTGCGGGGCGCAAGTTATAGTTACCTCAACTAACCATAACAGCCGAATTTCTCTGGTTTTGTACGACTGAAATGTCCAACTAACTATAACATCCCTGAAACCTGTGGTTTTTTCAGTGAATTTCTAAGGTTTTTTAAATGCTAATTTCTAACTAAAACGTCACTGAAACCTATGGTTTTTTCAGTGAATTTCAATGGTTTTTTAAATGCTAATTTCTAACTATAATGTCCCTGAAACCTATGTTGTTTTCAGTGAATTTCAAAGGTTTTTTAAATGCTAATTTCTAACTATAACGTCCCTAAAACGTATGGTTTTTTCAGGGAATTTCTAAGATTTTTTAAATGCTAATTAATAACTATAACGTCCCTGAAACCTAAGGTTTTTTCAGTGAATTTCTAAGGTTTTTTAAATGCTAATTTCTAACTATGCCTACATAGGTAGGTCATATGCAGAAAGAGGAAGAAAGGCGCAATAGAAATGCAGAAAGAAGCAAGAGAAATGCAGAAAGAGGCAACAGAAGTCCAGAAAGACTAAGAAAGGTGCAGAAAGAAGCAATAGTTATGCAAAAAGAACCAACAGAGCTGCACAAAGAGGCCTTGTTGCAAAATCATCCTCTGCCCCCGACTTTTTGCTGACTGGTACTGGTGGTAACTGACTCTGACTAACCAGGCGCGGAGCCAGTGCTATGCTAAAAGACACTTAGAATACAGGGAAAACACCTACATACACTAGGGTACACTATGGGTTGGGGTACCCCTGTGATTGGCATGACCTACCCTCTAAGACCCTAGTACATAATTGGGCAGGGGGATTAAAATGACCTCTAAGTCAGAGGTGCAGAAAGAGGCAAGCGCAGTGCAGAAAGAACCAACAGAGGTGCAAAAAGAGGCAAGAGGGGTGCAGAAAGAAGCAAGAGAAGTGCAGAAAGAAGCAACAGAGGTGCTTAAAGAGGCAAGAGGGGTGCAGAAAGAGGCAAGAGAAGTGCAGATAGAAGCAACAGAGGTGCCGAAAGAGGCAAGAGAGGTGCAGAAATAGGCAAGAAAGGTACAGAAAGAGGGAGCAGGGGTACAGAAAGAGGTAAGAGGGATACAGAAATTTGCAAGAGAGGTGCAGAAAGAAATAAAAGCAGTACAGAAAGAAGCAGGAGAAGTGCAGAAAGAAGCAAGAGAGGTGGAGAAATAAGGAAGAGGGGTGCAGAAAGAGGCGTGAGGGATGCAGAAATTTGCAAAAGAGGTGCAGAAAGAAGCAAGAGCAATGCAGAAAGAACTAACAGAGGTGCAAAAAGAGGCAAGAGGGGTGCAGAAAGAGGTAGGAGAGATGCACAAATTGGCAAGAGAGGTACAGAAAGAGGCAGGAGGGGTGCAGAAAGAAGGAAGAGAAGTGCAGAAAGAAGCAAGAGAGGTGCAGAAACAGGCAGGAAAGGTGCAGAAAGAGGCAACAGAGGTGCAGAAAGACGCAAGAGAGGTGCAGAAACAAGCAAGAGAAGTTCAGAAAGAGGCAAGAGAATTGCTGAAAGAGGGAACAAGGGTGCAAAAAGAGGCAAGAGAGGTGCAGAAAGAGGGAAGAGGGGTGCAGAAAGAGGCAAGAGGGGTGCAGAAAGAAGCAAGAGAGGTGAAAAAGAGGCAACTGAGGTGCAGAAAGACGCAAGAGAAGTGCAGAAACAGGCAGGAAAGGTGCAGAAAGAGGCAACAGAGGTGCAGAAAGACGCAAGAGAGGTGCAGAAACAAGCAAGAGAAGTTCAGAAAGAGGCAAGAGAATTGCTGAAAGAGGGAACAAGGGTGCAAAAAGAGGCAAGAGAGGTGCAGAAAGAGGGAAGAGGGGTGCAGAAAGAGGCAAGAGGGGTGCAGAAAGAAGCAAGAGAGGTGAAAAAGAGGCAACTGAGGTGCAGAAAGACGCAAGAGAAGTGCAGAAAAAAGCAAGAGAAGTGCAGAAAGACGCAAGAGTATTACTGAAAGAAGCTACAGAGGTGTTGAAAGAAGCAAGAGAAGTGCAGAAAGAGGCAAGTGAGGTGCAGAAAGAAGCAAGAGCAGTGCAGAAAGAACCAACAGAGGTGCAAAAAGAGGCAAGAAAGGTGCAGAAAGAGGTAGGAGAGGTGCACAAAGAGGCAAGAAAGGTACAGAAAGAGCCATGAGGGGTACAGAAAGAAAGAAGAGAAGTGCAGAAAGAGGCAAGAGAATTGCTGAAAGATGCAACAGAGGTATAGAAAGAAGCAAGAGAAGTGCAGAAAGAGGCAAGTAAGGTGCAGAAAGAAGCAAGAGCAGTGCAGAAAGAACCAACAGAGGTGCAAATAGAGGCAAGAGGGGTGCAGAAAAAGTAGGAGAGGTGCACAAAGAGGCAAGAGAAGTACAGAAAGAGGCAGGAGGGGTGCAGAAAGAAGGAAGAGAAGTGCAGAAAGAAGCAACAGAGGTGCTGAAAGAGGCGCCAAGGGTGCAGAAAGAGCAAGAGAAGTACAGAAAGAAACAACAGAGGTACAGAAAGAGGCAAGAGAGGTGCAGAAACAGGCAGGAAAGGTGCAGAAAGAGGCAACAGAGGTGCAGAAAGACGCAAGAGAGGTGCAGAAACAAGCAAGAGAAGTTCAGAAAGAGGCAAGAGAATTGCTGAAAGAAGCAACAGAGATGTGGAAAGAAGCAAGAGAAGTGCAGATAGAGGCAAGTGAGGTGCAGAAAGAGGTAAGAGAGGTACAGAAAATGGCAAGAAAACAGCAGAAAGAGGCAAGAGGGATGCAGAAAGAAGCAAGAGAGGTGCTGAAAGAGGCAATGGAAGTGCAGAAAGAGGCAAGTGAGGTGCAGAAGGAGGCAAGAGAACTGCAGAAAGAGGCAAGAGAGTTGCATAAACAGCAGAAGGGGTGCAGAAAGAGGTAACAGGTGTGCAGACAGAGGAAAGAGAGGTGTAGAAAGAGGGAAGAGGGGTACAGAAAGAGGCAAGAGGGATGCAGAAAATTGCAAAAGAGGTGCAGAAAGAAGCAAGAGAAGTGCTGAAAGAGGCAAGTAAGGTGCAGAAAGAAGCAAGAGCAGTGCAGAAAGAACCAACAAAGGTGCAAAAAGAGGCAAGAGGGGTGCAGAAAAAGTAGGAGAGGTGCACAAAGAGGCAAGACAAGTACAGAAAGAGGCAGGAGGGGTGCAGAAAGAAGGAAGAGAAGTGCAGAAAGAAGCAACAGAGGTGCTGAAAGAGGCGCAAAGGGTGCAGAAAGAGCAAGAGAAGTGTAGAAAGAAGCAACAGAGGTACAGAAAGAGGCAAGAGAGGTGCAGAAACAGGCAGGAAAGGTGCAGAAAGAGGGAACAGGGGTGCAGAAAGATGCAAGAGAGGTGCAGAAAGAGAAAAAGGGGTGCAAAAAGAGGCAAGAGGGGTGCAAAAGAAGCAAGTGAGGTGCAGAAAGAGGCAACAGAGGTGCAGAAAGACGCAAGAGAGGTGCAGAAACAAGCAAGAGAAGTACAGAAAGAAGCAACAGAGGTGCTTAAAGAGGCAAGAGGGGTGCCGAAAGAGGCAAGAGAAGTGCAGAAAGAAGCAACAGAGGTGCCGAAAGAGGCAAGAGAGGTGCAGAAACAGGCAAGAAAGGTACAGAAAGAGGGAGCAGGGGTGCAGGAAGAGGTAAGAGGGATACAGAAATTTGCAAGAGAGGTGCAGAAAGAAGCAAAAGCAGTACAGAAAGCAGGAGAAGTGCAGAAAGAAGCAAGAGAGGTAGAGAAATAGGGAAGAGGGGTGCAGAAAGAGGCATGAGGGATGCAGAAATTTACAAAAGAGGTGCAGAAAGAAGCAAGAGCAGTGCAGAAAGAACTAACAGAGGTGCAAAAAGAGGCAAGAGGGGTGCAGAAAGAGGTAGGAGAGATGCACAAATTGGCAAGAGAGGTACAGAAAGAGGCAGGAGGGATGCAGAAAGAAGGAAGAGAAGTGCAGAAAGAAACAACAGAGGTGCTGAAAGAGGCACGAAGGGTGCAGAAAGTGGCAAGAAAAGTGCAGAAAGAAGCAACAGAGGTACAGAAAGAAGCAAGAGAGGTGGAGAAACAGGCAGGAAAGGTGCATAAAGAGGGAACAAGGGTGCAAAAAGAGGCAAGAGGGGTGCAGAAAGAGGGAAGAGGGGTGCAGAAAGAGGCAAGAGGGGTGCAGAAAGCCGCAAGAGAAGTGCAGAAAAAAGCAAGAGAAGTGCAGAAAGAGGCAAGAGTATTGCTGAAAGCAGCTACAGAGGTGTAGAGAGAAGCAAGAGAAGTGCAGAAAGAGGCAAGTGAGGTGCAGAAAGAAGCAAGAGCAGTGCAGAAAGAACCAACAGAGGTGCAAGAAGAGACAAGAGAGGTTCAGAAAGAGGTAGGAGAGGTACACAAAGAGGCAAGAAAGGTACAGAAAGAGCCAGGAGGGGTACAGAAAGAAAGAAGAGAAGTGCAGAAAGAGGCAAGAGAATTGCTGAAAGAAGCAACAGAGGTATAGAAAGAAGCAAGAGAAGTGCAGAAAGAGGCAAGTAAGGTGCAGAAAGAAGCAAGAGCAGTGCAGAAAGAAGCAACAGAGGTGCAAATAGAGACAAGAGGGGTGCAGAAAAAGTAGGAGAGGTGCACAAGGAGGCAAGAGAAGTACAGAAAGAGGCAGGAGGGGTGCAGAAAGAAGGAAGAGAAGTGCAGAAAGAAGCAACAGAGGTGCTGAAAGAGGTGCCAAGGGTGCAGAAAGAGCAAGAGAAGTGCAGGAAGAAACAACAGAGGTACAGAAAGAGGCAAGAGAGGTGCAGAAACAGGCAGGAAAGGTGCAGAAAGAGGCAACAGAGGTGCAGAAAGACGCAAGAGAGGTGCAGAAACAAGCAAGAGAAGTTCAGAAAGAGGCAAGAGAATTGCTGAAAGAAGCAACAGAGGTGTGGAAAAAAGCAAGAGAAGTGCAGAAAGAGGCAAGTGAGGTGCAGAAAGAGGTAAGAGAGGTACAGAAAATGGCAAGAAAACAGCAGAAAGAGGCAAGAGGGATGCAGAAAGAAGCAAGAGAGGTGCAGAAAGAGGCAATAGAAGTGCAGAAAGAGATAAGTGAGGTGCAGAAGGAGGCAAGAGAACTGCAGAAAGAGGCAAGAGAGTTGCATAAACAGGCAAAAGGGGAGCAGAAAGAGGGAACAGGTGTGCAGACAGAGGAAAGAGAGGTGCAGAAAGAGGGAAGAGGGGTACAGAAAGAGGCAAGAGAGATGCAGAAATTTGCAAAAGAGGTGCAGAAAGAAGCAAGAGAAGTGCAGAAAGAGGCAAGAGGGGTGCAGAAAGAGGTAGGAGAGATGCACAAATTGGCAAGAGAGGTACAGAAAGAGGCAGGAGGGGTGCAGAAAGAAGGAAGAGAAGTGCAGAAAGAAGCAACAGAGGTGCTGAAAGAGGCGCGAAGTGTGCAGAAAGAGGCAGGAGAAGTGCAGAAAGAAGCAACAGAGGTACAGAAAGAAGCAAGAGAGGTGCAGAAACAGGCAGAAAAGGTGCAGAAAGAGGCAACAGAGGTGCAGAAAGACGCAAGAGAGGTGCAGAAACAAGCAAGAGAAGTTCAGAAAGAGGCAAGAGGATTGCTGAAAGAGGGAACAAGGGTGCAAAAAGAGGCAAGAGAGGTGCAGAAAGAGGGAAGAGGGGTGCAGAAAGAGGCAAGAGGGGTGCAGAAAGAAGCAAGAGAGGTGAAAAAGAGGAAACTGAGGTGCAGAAAGACGCAAGAGAAGTGCAGAAAAAAGCAAGAGAAGTGCAGAAAGACGCAAGAGTATTACTGAAAGAAGCTACAGAGGTGTTGAAAGAAGCAAGAGAAGTGCAGAAAGAGGCAAGTGAGGTGCAGAAAGAAGCAAGAGCAGTGCAGAAAGAACCAACAGAGGTGCAAAAAGAGGCAAGAAAGGTGCAGAAAGAGGTAGGAGAGGTGCACAAAGAGGCAAGAAAGGTACAGAAAGAGCCATGAGGGGTACAGAAAGAAAGAAGAGAAGTGCAGAAAGAGGCAAGAGAATTGCTGAAAGAAGCAACAGAGGTATAGAAAGAAGCAAGAGAAGTGCAGAAAGAGGCAAGTAAGGTGCAGAAAGAAGCAAGAGCAGTGCAGAAAGAACCAACAGAGGTGCAAATAGAGGCAAGAGGGGTGCAGAAAAAGTAGGAGAGGTGCACAAAGAGGCAAGAGAAGTACAGAAAGAGGCAGGAGGGGTGCAGAAAGAAGGAAGAGAAGTGCAGAAAGAAGCAACAGAGGTGCTGAAAGAGGCGCCAAGGGTGCAGAAAGAGCAAGAGAAGTACAGAAAGAAACAACAGAGGTACAGAAAGAGGCAAGAGAGGTGCAGAAACAGGCAGGAAAGGTGCAGAAAGAGGCAACAGAGGTGCAGAAAGACGCAAGAGAGGTGCAGAAACAAGCAAGAGAAGTTCAGAAAGAGGCAAGAGAATTGCTGAAAGAAGCAACAGAGATGTGGAAAGAAGCAAGAGAAGTGCAGATAGAGGCAAGTGAGGTGCAGAAAGAGGTAAGAGAGGTACAGAAAATGGCAAGAAAACAGCAGAAAGAGGCAAGAGGGATGCAGAAAGAAGCAAGAGAGGTGCTGAAAGAGGCAATGGAAGTGCAGAAAGAGGCAAGTGAGGTGCAGAAGGAGGCAAGAGAACTGCAGAAAGAGGCAAGAGAGTTGCATAAACAGCAGAAGGGGTGCAGAAAGAGGTAACAGGTGTGCAGACAGAGGAAAGAGAGGTGTAGAAAGAGGGAAGAGGGGTACAGAAAGAGGCAAGAGGGATGCAGAAAATTGCAAAAGAGGTGCAGAAAGAAGCAAGAGAAGTGCAGAAAGAGGCAAGTAAGGTGCAGAAAGAAGCAAGAGCAGTGCAGAAAGAACCAACAAAGGTGCAAAAAGAGGCAAGAGGGGTGCAGAAAAAAGTAGGAGAGGTGCACAAAGAGGCAAGACAAGTACAGAAAGAGGCAGGAGGGGTGCAGAAAGAGGGAAGAGAAGTGCAGAAAGAAGCAACAGAGGTGCTGAAAGAGGCGCCAAGGGTGCAGAAAGTGCAAGAGAAGTGTAGAAAGAAGCAACAGAGGTACAGAAAGAGGCAAGAGAGGTGCAGAAACAGGCAGGAAAGGTGCAGAAAGAGGGAACAGGGGTGCAGAAAGATGCAAGAGAGGTGCAGAAAGAGAAAAAAGGGGTGCAAAAAGAGGCAAGAGGGGTGCAAAAGAAGCAAGTGAGGTGCAGAAAGAGGCAACAGAGGTGCAGAAAGACGCAAGAGAGGTGCAGAAACAAGCAAGAGAAGTACAGAAAGAAGCAACAGAGGTGCTTAAAGAGGCAAGAGGGGTGCCGAAAGAGGCAAGAGAAGTGCAGAAAGAAGCAACAGAGGTGCCGAAAGAGGCAAGAGAGGTGCAGAAACAGGCAAGAAAGGTACAGAAAGAGGGAGCAGGGGTGCAGGAAGAGGTAAGAGGGATACAGAAATTTGCAAGAGAGGTGCAGAAAGAAGCAAAAGCAGTACAGAAAGCAGGAGAAGTGCAGAAAGAAGCAAGAGAGGTAGAGAAATAGGGAAGAGGGGTGCAGAAAGAGGCATGAGGGATGCAGAAATTTACAAAAGAGGTGCAGAAAGAAGCAAGAGCAGTGCAGAAAGAACTAACAGAGGTGCAAAAAGAGGCAAGAGGGGTGCAGAAAGAGGTAGGAGAGATGCACAAATTGGCAAGAGAGGTACAGAAAGAGGCAGGAGGGATGCAGAAAGAAGGAAGAGAAGTGCAGAAAGAAACAACAGAGGTGCTGAAAGAGGCACGAAGGGTGCAGAAAGTGGCAAGAAAAGTGCAGAAAGAAGCAACAGAGGTACAGAAAGAAGCAAGAGAGGTGGAGAAACAGGCAGGAAAGGTGCATAAAGAGGGAACAAGGGTGCAAAAAGAGGCAAGAGGGGTGCAGAAAGAGGGAAGAGGGGTGCAGAAAGAGGCAAGAGGGGTGCAGAAAGACGCAAGAGAAGTGCAGAAAAAAGCAAGAGAAGTGCAGAAAGAGGCAAGAGTATTGCTGAAAGCAGCTACAGAGGTGTAGAGAGAAGCAAGAGAAGTGCAGAAAGAGGCAAGTGAGGTGCAGAAAGAAGCAAGAGCAGTGCAGAAAGAACCAACAGAGGTGCAAGAAGAGACAAGAGAGGTTCAGAAAGAGGTAGGAGAGGTACACAAAGAGGCAAGAAAGGTACAGAAAGAGCCAGGAGGGGTACAGAAAGAAAGAAGAGAAGTGCAGAAAGAGGCAAGAGAATTGCTGAAAGAAGCAACAGAGGTATAGAAAGAAGCAAGAGAAGTGCAGAAAGAGGCAAGTAAGGTGCAGAAAGAAGCAAGAGCAGTGCAGAAAGAAGCAACAGAGGTGCAAATAGAGACAAGAGGGTGCAGAAAAAGTAGGAGAGGTGCACAAGGAGGCAAGAGAAGTACAGAAAGAGGCAGGAGGGGTGCAGAAAGAAGGAAGAGAAGTGCAGAAAGAAGCAACAGAGGTGCTGAAAGAGGCGCCAAGGGTGCAGAAAGAGCAAGAGAAGTGCAGGAAGAAACAACAGAGGTACAGAAAGAGGCAAGAGAGGTGCAGAAACAAGCAAGAGAAGTGCAGAAAGAGGCAAGAGAATTGCTGAAAGAAGCATCAGAGGTGTGGAAAAAAGCAACAGAAGTGCAGAAAGAGGCAAGTGAGGTGCAGAAAGAGGTAAGAGAGGTACAGAAAATGGCAAGAAAACAGCAGAAAGAGGCAAGAGGGATGCAGAAAGAAGCAAGAGAGGTGCAGAAAGAGGCAATAGAAGTGCAGAAAGATATAAGTGAGGTGCAGAAGGAGGCAAGAGAACTGCAGAAAGAGGCAAGAGAGTTGCATAAACAGGCAAAAGGGGAGCAGAAAGAGGGAACAGGTGTGCAGACAGAGGAAAGAGAGGTGCAGAAAGAGGGAAGAGGGGTACAGAAAGAGGCAAGAGAGATGCAGAAATTTGCAAAAGAGGTGCAGAAAGAAGCAAGAGAAGTGCAGAAAGAGGCAAGTAAGGTGCAGAAAGAAGCAAGAGCAGTGCGGAAAGAACCAACAGATGTGCAAAAAGAGGCAAGAGGGGTGCAGAAAAAAGTAGGAGAGGTGCACAAAGAGGCAAGACAAGTACAGAAAGAGGCAGGAGGGGTGCAGAAAGAAGGAAGAGAAGTGCAGAAAGAAGCAACAGAGGTGCTGAAAGAGGCGCCAAGGGTGCAGAAAGAGCAAGAGAAGTGCAGAAAGAAGCAACAGAGGTACAGAAAGAGGCAAGAGAGGTACAGAAACAGGCAGGAAAGGTGCAGAAAGAGGGAACAGGGGTGCAGAAAGATGCAAGAGAGGTGCAGAAAGAGAAAAAAGGGGTGCAAAAAGAGGCAAGAGGGGTGCAGAAAGAAGCAAGTGAGGTGCAGAAAGAGGCAACAGAGGTGCAGAAAGAGGCAACAGAGGTGCAGAAAGACGCAAGAGAGGTGCAGAAACAAGCAAGAGAAGTGCAGAAAGAGGCAAGTGAGGTGCAGAAAGAGGCAAGAAAGGTGCAAAAAATGGCAAGAAAACAGCAGAAAGAGGCAAGAAGGATGCAAAAAAGGGAAGAAGGGTGCAGAAAGAAGCAAGAGAAGTGCAGAAAGAAGCAAGAGAGGTGCTGAAAGAGGGAAGACGAGTGCAGAAAGAGACAACAGGGATGCAGAAAGAGACAAGAAGGGTGCAGAAAGAAGCAAGAGAGGTGCAAAAAGAGGCAATAGAAGTGCAGAAAGAGGCAAGTGAGGTGCAGAAGGAGGCAAGAGAACTGCAGAAAGAGGCAAGAGATTTGCAGAAACAGGCAAAAGGCGTGCAGAAAGAGGGAACAGGTGTGCAGACAGAGGCAAGAGAGGTGCAGAAAGAGGAAAGAGGGGTACAGAAAGAGGCAAGTGGGATGCAGAAATTTGCAAAAGAGGTGCAGAAAGAAGCAAGAGCCGTGCAGAAAGAACCAACAGAGGTGCAGAAAGAGGCAAGAGGGGTGCAGAAAGAGGTAGGAGAGGTGCACAAAGAGGCAAGAGGGGTACAGAAAGAGGCAAGAGGGGTGCAGAAAGAAGGAAGAGAAGTGCAGAAAGAAGCAGCAGAGGTACTGAAAGAGACAAGAAGGGTGCAGAAAGAGGCAAGAGAAGTGCAGAAAGAGGCAAGAGAGATGCAGAAAGAAGCAAGTGAGATGCAGGAAGAGGCAAGAGAGGTGCAGAAAGAAGAGTGTGAGGTTGAGAAAGAGGCAAGAGAAGAGCAGAAAGTGGCAAGTGAGATGCAGAAAGAGGCAAGAGAGGTATAAAAAGAGGCAAGATAAGTGTAGAAAGAGGCAAGAGAAGTGCAGAAAGAGGCACTTGAGGTGCAGAAAGAGGCAAGAGAGGTACAGAAAGAGGCTTGAATAGTGCAGAAAGAGGCAAGAGAAGTGCAGAAAGAGGCAAGAGTGGTGCAAAAGGAAGTGAGTGAGGTGCAGAAAGAGGCAAGTGAGGTACAGAAATCGGCAAGAGAGGTACAGAAAAAGGCAAGGGAACTGCAGAAACAGGCAAGAGAAATGCACAAAGAGGCAAGAGAGGAGCAGAAAGAGGCAAGAGAGGTGAAGAAAGAAGCAAGAGAAGTGCAGAAAGAGGCAAGTGAGGTGCAGAAAGAGGCAAGAGAGGTGCAGAAAGAGGCAAGAGATCTGCAGAAAAAGCAACATAGGTTCTGAAACAAGCAATTGAGGTGCAGAAACGGGCAAGAGAAGTACAGAAAGAGAAGAGTGAAGTGCAGAAAGAAGACACTGAGGTGCAGAAAGAGGAAGAAAGGTGCAGAAAAAAGCAAGAGAAATGCAGAAAGAGGCAAGAGAGGCACAGAAAGAAGAGAGGTTTGTGCACCATTAGTACCAGTTTAACACCCACATTTTGCAATAAGTAACACATGACCATTCCAGCTTTGCAAAGGGCCTTCCACCATGCTGTAACACGTGACGCACATTTTTGGGAACATTTGAGCCGTTGGAGCTAGAAACAAGGCTTTTTTTGTTCAAATCTGCAGATTAGGCTGCAGATGATGGAATATTTGGCAAATGCGGAAAATGTTTAATTATGTGAAAATTGTTGCAGCCGAACAGTCACATAATTCCAGTGGATTTAAACAAGAATGGCCCTGCCCTCAAATAAACAAAGGATTAGTAAAGGATGTTAATGTCCATAGTCCATTGCACAAAGGTACAGTTGTATCTTCCCAAATGAAAAGACATAAGTCAGCGTTGCTGTTGTAGAAAAGGGTTCTTTTTATTCTTTTATTCCTTTGGAATTCCTTAAACTCACAGCACGCATTAGACAAGACAGCCGACGCGTTTCGTCCCTCACAGGACTTTTTCAGGGCTAAATATATCAGGCGTCCCACCTCACAGGGTATGAACCGAATATTCAGGACTCATGATCCCAGATACCAGTTCGGAAACTTCCTCCGACGTACAAACAGATGACAGCTACAAACGGGACGAATAATCTGCCAAAATTATTCAAAGGAATAAAAGAATAAAAATAACCCTTTTCTACAACAGCAACGTTGACTTATGTCTTTTCATTTGGGAAGATACTAATCACTTATTTGTTTATTTGAGTGCAGTGCCATTGTTGTTTAAATTTGTGTGGGAGGTTATATACCACCTTTTGAGGACGCATGAAGGTCACGTCCTGGCCTCTTTGCACCTAATTCTAATTTTATCATAATAGCCACGATACGTTACAACGACTGGTGCGGGGTTCTGTTGCCCTGACCTTTTTTCCTGTGCTTTTGTGTAAAATAATTCCACATAATTCCAGTGGCCCTGCTCATACCTCCGACTAGGTCCAGAAGTGTTCCTCACTGGTTCCTTCTTTTTTGTGTCTCATTGAGTTTATAGTTTAGCTTCTATGTAAACAAGGAAGACTAAACCTGAGGTTACCACTCCACAACAAAGACTACAATACCACATAATTACTCTCCACAGCCCATAATCCCACTCCACATAATTCCTATACACTAAATACCACACACTTTCTATTCACATAATTTCACTGCACAACATACCACATAATTCGACTACACACAACGTACATCCACTCTACACCAAAAAACATTAGTAAAAAACTTTTACATTTACAACGCCAATGGCTCTAACTCTTGCAAATGCTAAACCTATTACATTGCAAATGCTTCTTTAACTAGTAGTCGCGTTTGCAGAGTGGTGGAGAAAGGGTGCTGGGCCTCCGACTAGTGCTCAGGAATTCCACTGCGTAGGACTTACAGGAGGTACCAGGAGTGCTTCTTGGCCCCCAAAGTCCCTCAGGAGTAAATTGGACTTCATCCCCCATCCCGTAGTCTGCCAGGAGACGTGTTTGCAGAGTGGTGGAGAAAGGGGGCATGGCCTCTGAAGACGTCTTAGCAATCCCACTGTGTGGGACTTACTGGAGGTAACAAGAGGAGTAGTTGGCCCCCAAGGACATCCTTGGGGGCCAACTACCCCTCCTATTACCTCCAGTAAGCCCCACACAGCAGGATTGCTAAGTTCTCATAGCAGGCCATGCCCCCTTTGCCCACTACTCTGCAAACGCGCTCCCTGGCGTGTTCTTGGATGGGGATTGAAGTCACCTTCGCTGCTGGGGGTCCTTTGGGGCCAACTAGCCTACCTCTTACCTCCAGTAAGCCCCACACAGTGGAATTGCTGAGAGGTGGACACAGGCCATGCCCCCTTTCTCCACCACTGTGCAAACGTGCCTCCTGGCGTGCTCTTGGTTGAAGGATGAAGTCCCCTTGCCTCATGAGGGTCCCTGGGGGCACACTAGCCCACCATGTACCTCCAGTAAGCCCTAAACAGCTGGATTGCTGAGAGTGGTCCGAGGCCACGCCCCCTTTTTACACCACTCTGCAAATGCGCCTCATGGCACACTGCTGCTTGGGGGATGAAGTCCACTTGTGTCCTGAGGTCCTTAGTCACTAACCCATACATTCAGTAAGACACGTTTAATCACTCACTTATACAGTCCGTCACGCACCTACTAAATCATCCATTCAGACACTCATACACCGACTCATTCTTCAATACACCTTGGCATAGATATATATAAAACATATTTAAACTTTACAGAAACACGTAGTCACTGGATGATGTCATCAGTGATGTCATCAGTGATGTCATTTGAGATGTCATCAGTGATGTCATCAGTGATGTTACTGACCATGTCATGAATGATGTAATATGTCACGTCATGAGCAGTGCATTGCGGTGGCACGAGTTATAGTTAGCTCAACTAACTATAAAGGCCGAATTTCTCTGGTTTTGTACGAGTGAAATGTCCAACTAACTATAACGTCCCTGAAACCTGTGGTTTTTTCAGTGAATTTCTAAGGTTTTTTAAATGATAATTTCTAACTATAACGTCCCTGAAACCTGTGGTTTTTTCAGTGAATTTCAAAGGTTTTTGAATGCTAATTTCTAACTATAACGTCCCTGAAACCTATGGTTTTTTCAGTGAATTTCAAAGGTTTTTTAATTGCTAATTTCTAACTATGCCTACAGAGGTAGGACATGTGCAGAAAGAGGAAGAAAGGCACAGAAAGAAGCAAGAGAAATGCAGAAAGAGGCAACAGAAGTCCAGAAAGACGAAGAAAAGTGCAGAAAGGGGCAAGAGATATGCAGAAAGAACCAACAGAGGTGCAGAAAGAGGCCTTGTTGCAAAATCATCCTGTGCCCCCAACTTTTTGCTGACTGGTACTGGTGGTAACTGACTCTGACTAACCAGGCCCGGAGCCAGTGCTATGCTGAAAGACACTTAGAATACAGTGAAAACACCTACATACACTAGGGTACACTATGAGTTGTGATATCCCTGTGATTGGCATGACCTCCCCTGTAAGGCCCTAGTACATAATAGGGCAGGGGGATTAAAACTACCCTTAACTCAGAGGTGCAGAAAGAGGCAAGAGAAGTGCAGAAAGTAGCAACAGAGGTACAGAAAGAGGCAAGAGTGGAGCAGAAAGAGGGAAGGGATGTGTAGAAAGAGGCAAGAGAGTTGCACAAAGAGGGAAGAGGGGTGCAGAAAGAGGCAGTAGAGATGCAGAAAGAAGTAACAGAGGTGCCGAAAGAGGCAAGAGAGGTGCAGAAAGATGCAAGTGAAGTGCAGAAAGACGCAACAGAGGTGCAGAAAGATGCAAGAGAGGTGCAGAAACAAGCAAGAGAAGTGCAGAAAGAGGCAAGAGAATTGCTGAAAGAAGCAACAGAGGTTTAGAAAGAACCAAGAGAAGTGCAAAAAGAGGCAAGTGAGGTGCAGAAAGAAGCAAGAGCAGTGCAGAAAGAACCATCAGAGGTGCAAAAAGAGGCAACAGAGGTACAGAAAGAGGCAGGAGGGGTGCAGCAAGAAGCAAGTGAGGTGCAGAAAAGAGGCAGGAGAGGTGCAGAAAGAGGCAAGAGAGGTGCAGGAACAGGCAAGAGAAGTACAGAAAGAGGCAAGAGAATTGCTGGAAGAAGCAACAGAGGTGTAGAAAGAAGCAAGAAAAGTACAGAAAGAGGCACGTGAGATGCAGAAACCGGCAAGAAAGGTACAGGAAGAGGGAAGACGAGTGCAGAAAGAGACAACAGGGGTGCAGAAAGAAGCAAGACAGGTGCAGAAAGAAGCATGGAAAGTGCAGAATGAAGCAACAGGGGTGCTGAAGGAGGCAAGAGAACTGCAGAAAGAGGCAAGAGAGTTGCAGAAACAGGCAAAAGAGGTACAGAAAGAGGGAACAGAGATGCACACAGAGGCAAGAGAGATACAGAAACAGGTAAAAGGGGTGCAGAAAGAGGCAAGAGGGGTGCAGAAATTTGCAAGAGAGGTGCAGAAAGAATCAAGAGCAGTGCAAAAGAACCAACAGAGGTGCAAAAAGAGGCAAGTGAGGTGCAGAAGGAGGCAAGAGAACTGCAGAAAGAGGCAAGAGAGTTGCAGAAACAGGCAAAAGGGGTGCAGAAAGAGGGAACATGTGGGCAGACTGAGGCAAGAGAGGTACAGAAACAGGTAAAAGGGGTACAGAAAAAGGCAAGAGGGATGCAGAAATTTGGAACAGAGGTGCAGGAAGAAGCCAGAGCAGTGCAGAAAGAACCAACAGAGGTGCAGAAAGAGGTAAGAGGGGTACAGAAAGAGGCAAGTGAAGTGCAGAACGAAGCAAAAGAGGTGCAGAAAGAACCAACAGAGGTGGAAAAAGAGGCAAGAGGGGTGCAGAAAGGGGTAGGAGAGGTGCACAAAGAGGCAAGAGGGATACAGAAAGAGGCAGGAGGGGTGCAGAAAGAGGAAGAGAACTGCAGAAAGAAGCAACAGAGGTGCTGAAAGAGGGACGAAGGGTGCAGAAAGAGACAAGACAGGTGAAGAAAGAAGGAACAGAGGTACAGAAAGATGCAAGAGTGGTGCAGAAAGAGGAAAAGGAGGTATAGAAAGAGGCAAGAGAGTTGCACAAAGAGGGAAGAGGGGTACATAAACAGGCAAAAGGGGTGCAGAAAGAAGCAAGTGAGGTGCAGAAAGAGGCAAGAGAGGTGCATAAAGAAGCAAGAGAGTTACAGAAAGAGGCAAGTGAAATGAAGAAGGAGGCAAGAGAACTGCAGAAAGAGGCAATAGAGGTGCAGAAAGAGGCAAGTGAGGTGCAGAAAGAAGCAAGATAAGTGCAGAAAAAAGCAACAGAAGTGCAGAAAGAGGGAAGAGGGGTGGAGAGAGAGGCAAGAGGGGTGCAGAAAGAAGCAAGACAGGTACAGAAAGAAACAAAAGAAGTGCAGAAAGAAGGAAAAGAGATGCAGAAAGAGGCAAAAATGGTGCAGAAAGACATAAGAGGGGTACAGAAAAAGGCAAGAGAGGAGCAGAAAGAGGGAAGAAGGGTGCAGAAAGAGGCAAGAGGGGTACAGAAAGAAGCTAATGAGGTGCAGAAAGAGGCAACAGACATGCAGAAAGAGGCAAGAGAGGTGCAGAAAGTAGAAGAGATTTGCAGAAAGAAGCAAGAAAAGTGCAAAAAAAGAAAGAAATGTGCAGAAAGAAGCAACAGAAATGGTGAAAGAGGCAAGAGAGGCGCAGAAGGAAGCAAGAGTGGCTTGCACACCATTAGTACCAATTTAACACCCACATTTAGCAATAAGTAACATGTGACCATTCTAGGTTTGCAAAGGGCCTTCCACCACGCTGTAACACTTGTCGCTGCATTTTTGGTAACGTTTGAGCCATTTGAGCTAGAAACAAGGCTTTTTTTGTTCAAATCTGCAGATTAGGGAGCAGATGATGAATTATGTGGTTAAAGCAGAAAATGTATAATTGTGCGAAAATTGGTGCAGCCAAACAGTCGCATAATTCCAGTGGCCCTGCTCATACCTCTGACTAGGTCCACAAGTGCTCCTCAGTGAATCCTTCTTTTTTTATCTCACTGAGTTCATAGTTGAGCTTCTATGGAAACGAGGAAGACTAAACCTTATGTTACCACTCCACAACACAGACTACCATACCACATAATTACTCTCCATAACACATAATCCCACTCTACATAATTCCTATACACTAAATACCACATACTTTCTATCCACATAATTTCACTGCACAACATACCACATAATTCCACTACACACAACGTACATTCACTCCACTCCCCAAAAAATTAGTTAAAAAACGTTTACATTTACAACGCCAATAGCTCTAATTCTCGCAAATGCGAAACCTATTACATTGCAAACACTTCTTTAACTAGTAGTCGCGTTTGCAGAGTGGTGGAGAAAGGGTGCTGGGCCTCCGACCAGCGCTCAGGAATTCCGCTGTGTAGGACTTACAGGAGGTACCAGGAGGGCTTCTTGGCCCCCAAAGTCCCTCAGGAGTAAATTGGACTTCATCCCCCATCCCGTAGTCTGCCAGGAGGCACGTTTGCAGAGTGGTGGAGCAAGGGGGGCATGGCCTCCGAAGACGTCTTAGCAATCCCACTGTATGGGACTTACTGGAGGTAACAAGAGGGGTAGTTGGCCCCCAAGGACATCCTTGGGGGCCAACTACCCCTCCTATTACCTCCAGTAAGTCCCACACAGCAGGATTGCTAAGTTCTCATAGCAGGCCAAGCTCCCTTTGCCCACCACTCTGCAAACGCGCTCCCTGGCATGCTCTTGGATGGGGATTGAAGTCCCCTTCGCTGCTGGGGGTCCTTTAGGGGCCAACTAGCCTACCTCTTACCTCCAGTAAGCCCCACACAGTGGGATTGCTGAGAGGTGGACAAATGCCACGCCCCCTTTCCCCATCACTCTGCAAACGCACCTCCTGGTACGTTCTAAGTTGGGGTATTAAGTCCCCTTCGTTCCTGAGGGTCCCTGGGGGCCAACTAGCCCACCAGGTACCTCCAGTTCGTGCCACACACCTGCATTGCTGAGAGTGGTCTGAGGCCACACCCCTTTTTACACCACTCTGTAAACAGGGCTCCTGGTGCACTGCTGCTTGGGGGATGAAGTCCACTTGTGTCCTGAGGTCCTCAAGGTGAACAAGGAGCAAGCAGCTCTGAAACGCGTAGGGCTTAGAAAATAATCTGGACAATGAATGCCGGTTACCGTTTAAAAGAATGCTGCTGGGAAACTGCGGGATTCGCCTGGCTCTTGAGTGCGTCCTCGCAGGTGGGAACCTTTTTGAAGATGTAAATCCGGCCATCCCGGTCGGGAGGACTGCACCGCCACAAAAGGTGGGCTGTGGCACACAGACTGACTGGAATTGTGCCTACAGAAGAACAGTTAACATGGGATTAAACCGGTGAATTTGATCTGGAAGCTCACTGGAGAGCTTTTATTTTGTATATATTTTGCGAGTGGGGCGGAACCCACTGGAGGGCTTGATTTGTAAGTGAGGGTACTACGAGTCGCACAATGCTGTGTGTATTATTTAGCCCACTAGAGGGCGACCAAATATATAAATAGTGACTCATACCTTTAACTTAAGTCTGCCTCATTCGCATGTATTTTGCCCGTGAACAAGGAGCAAGCAGCTCTGAAACGCGTAGGGCTTAGAAAATAATCTGGACAATGAATGCCGGTTACCGTTTAAAAGAATGCTGCTGGGAAACTGCGGGATTCGCCTGGCTCTT
The DNA here is from genome assembly GCA_963921515.1 of Calotriton arnoldi. Taxonomy (NCBI): domain Eukaryota; kingdom Metazoa; phylum Chordata; class Amphibia; order Caudata; family Salamandridae; genus Calotriton; species Calotriton arnoldi. The sequence goes on from CAWUFW010004188.1 coordinate 627,993, forward strand.
GAGTGCGTCCTCGCAGGTGGGAACCTTTTTGAAGATGTAAATCCGGCCATCCCGGTCGGGAGGACTGCACCACCACAAAAGGTGTGCTGTGGCACACAGACTGACTGGAATTGTGCCTACAGAAGAACAGTTAACATGGGATTAAACCGGTGACTTTGATCTGGAAGCTCACTGGAGAGCTTTTATTTTGTATATATTTTGCGAGTGGGGTGGAACCCACTGGAGGGCTTGATTTGTAAGTGAGGGTACTACGAGTCCCACAATGCTGTGTGTATTATTTAGCCCACTAGAGGGTGACCAAATATATAAATAGTGACTCGTACCTTTAACTTAAGTCTGCCTCATTCGCATGTATTTTGCCCATAAACAAGGAGTAAGCAGCTATGAAACGCGTAGGGCTTAGAAAATAATCTGGACAATGAATGCCAGTTACCGTTTAAAAGAATGCTGCTGGGAAACTGCGGGATTCGCCTGGCTCTTGAGTGCGTCCTCGCCGGTGGGAACCTTTTTGAAGATATATATATATATATATATATATATATATATATATATATATATATATATATATATATATATATATATATATTCACTGAAAAAACCATAGGTTTTAGGGACAGTTATAGTTACTTGGACATTGCACTCGTACAAAACCCGTGAAATTCCCCCGTTATAGTTAGTTCAGCTAACTATAACTCACGCCCCGCAATGCACTGCTGATGACGTCACATATTACATCACTCATGACATGGTCAGTGACATCACTGATGACATCACTGATGACATCTCAAATGACATCACTGATGACATCATCCAGTGACTGTGTGTTTCTGTAAAGTTTAAATATTTTTAAAATATATAGGAAAAGACGTATTGAAGAATGAGTGGGTGTGTAAGTGTCTGTATGGATGATTTAGTAGGTGCGTGACTGACTCTATAAGTGAGTGATTTAACGTATCTTACTGAATGCATGGGTTAGTGACTAAACTGGGTGTATGTCTGTATCCGTCTGTCTGTTGCTGTGTAAGTGGCTGCATGTGTTTGTGAATAGCTAAATGATTTTCTATATGAGTTATTGAATGCTTGTCTGAGTATCTGTATGGGTGCCTGAGTGTTTGTGTGGGAGGGGTGTCTGCAACTCTGTGCATAGATGTGTGAGTGGGTGATTCACTGGGTGGATGGTTTCAAGAGTGCATCTGTGATAGACTGTATGGGTGGGTAAGTGTGTGTAAGAGTGTGTTAGTGAGTGAATGTATGTCCCAGTGGTACATGTGTGAGTAACTACATATGTGAAAGGCAGTATATATGTGTGTTGGAGTATATAAATAGCTATAAGCAAGAGTGAGTGATTGTGATAGTGGCTGTATGGATGATTGTGTGCTTGTATCAGTGATTGTATAAGAGCGTAACAATGTGCTACTATTTGTATGAGTAAGTGAGCTGGTGTGTGTATAACTGTATAGGTGAGTAAATGGCAGTGTGTTTAATTATTTGCATGACTGACTAGGTGTGTGAGTATCTCTATGGATGAGTGGCGTTGTTTGAGTGTCTATATAGGAGTAAGAGTGCATATGATAGTCCTGTACTGAGTGACCGTAAGTATGAGTGACTGTACGGGTGAGTGAGTGGATGTGTGTGTGTAGACCTAAGAATCAGTGAGTGGGTATGTAGTTATTGGTGTTGGAGTGTCTATGGTTTTGCGAATGGCAGTCTGTAATTTAGAGTGGGTGTATCAAAGATTATATTAGGGTGTGAGGAGGTGCATCAGATTATCACGTGGATGATGTCATCAGTGATGTCATTTGAGATGTCATCAGTGATGTCATCAGTGATGTCACTGACCATGTCATGAGTGATGTAATATGTGACGTCATCAGCAGTGCATTGCGGGGCGCGAGTTATAGTTAGCTGAACTAACTATAACGGGGGAATTTCACGGGTTTTGTACGAGTGCAATGTCCAAGTAACTATAACTGTCCCTAAAACCTATGGTTTTTTCAGTGAATTTCAAAGGTTTTTTAAATGCTAATTTGTAACTATAACGTGTCTGAAACCTATGGTTTTTTCAGTGAATTTCAAAGGTTTTTTAAATGCTAATTTGTAACTATAACGTGTCTGAAACCTATGGTTTTTTCAGTGAATTTCAAAGGTTTTTTAAATGCTAATTTCTAACTATAACGTGCCTGAAACCTACGGTTTTTTCAGTGAATTTCAAAGGTTTTGTAAATGACAATTTTTAAAATGTATTAATTGTTATATTAATTTTTTTCATACTGATTTACTACATTTTTAGAAACAATTTTTTTTTACATATTTTATTTGTCAAATTACATTGTAATTACATTATACATTACATTACAAAAAATACTTTCTCAGAATGAATTACTTTAGTTTAAATACTTTGCAGATAGGCAATAGACTTTTAAGTACAGTAGTTACAGTTGTTGCAATGGGCAACACATTTTCAAACACAATGCAACATTCAGCTCAATGTGAATTTCTAGTTAAATGCAATTAGTTACTTTATGGATTACTTTTGTAACCACAGGACTGGATCCTAGATTCAGTCCTGGTACATCTCCTGTAAACAGTTGAGTAAAAGCGTTTTGGTTACAGTCGTGATTTTTAAGGAATATTATTGTATTTTAAAAGTTGACACTGAAACTTTTTCTCATAGAATCACCAATGTTATCCTATGGAAGGAAATTCACTTAGCAGGTAAAAACTGTTATCGTTACTTTTTCTTACTCAGTGTTGGATCCTGGATCCAGCACTGGTGCATCTCCTGTAAACAGTTGAAAGAATGCGTTTAAGTCATACAGGCGATTTTTAAGGAATATTTGTAGTTTGTGAAAATCAACACTTTGAAACTTTTTGCTGAAAACCAGTCAATGTTAGCCTATGAAGGAAATTCAAGTTACCGGTAAGTACGGTTAAAATTACTTTTGAGGATCAGTACTGGGCTGAAACATGCAGCACTGAGGTCTCTCCTGATAACAGGTGAGTAAATCGGAATTCGTATTTCGGCTGATTTTAGAGGAATATTTTAAAGTTCCAAAACTCCACACTTAGAAGAATTTCCAAGTGAAACCAGTCAATGTTAGCCTATGGAAGGAAATTCAAGTTACTGGTAAGTACGGTTAAAATTACTTTTCAGGACCAGTACTGGGCTGAAAGATGCAGCACTGAGGTCTCTCCTGATAACAGGTGAGTAAATCAGAATTCGGATTTCGGCTGATTTTAGAGGAATATTTGTATGTTTCAAAAATCAACACTTAGAAGAATTTCCAAGTGAAACCAGTCAATGTTAGCCTATGAAGGAAATTCAAGTTACTGGTAAGTACGGTTAAAATTACTTTTCAGGATCAGTACTGGGCTGAAAGATGCAGCACTGAGGTCTCTCCTGATAACAGGTGAGTAAATCGGAATTCGTATTTCGGCTGATTTTAGAGGAATATTTTAAAGTTCCAAAACTCCACACTTAGAAGAATTTCCAAGTGAAACCAGTCAATGTTAGCCTATGAAGGAAATTCAAGTTACCGGTAAGTACGGTTAAAATTACTTTTCAGGATCAGTACTGGGCTGAAAGATGCAGCACTGAGGTCTCTCCTGATAACAGGTGAGTAAATCGGAATTCGTATTTTGGCTGATTTTAGAGGAATATTTTAAAGTTCCAAAACTCCACACTTAGAAGAATTTCCAAGTGAAACCAGTCAATGTTAGCCTATGAAGGAAATTCAAATTACCGGTAAGTACGGTTAAAATTACTTTTGAGGATCAGTACTGGGCTGAAAGATGCAGCACTGAGGTCTCTCCTGATAACAGGTGAGTAAATCGGAATTCGTATTTCGGCTGATTTTAGAGGAATATTTTAAAGTTCCAAAACTCCACACTTTGAAGAATTTCCAAGTGAAACCAGTCAATGTTAGCCTATGAAGGAAATTCAAGTTACCGGTAAGTACGGTTAAAATTACTTTTCAGGACCAGTACTGGGCTGAAAGATACAGCACTGAGGTCTCTCCTTATAACAGGTGAGTAAATCGGAATTCCTATTTCGGCTGATTTTAGAGGAATATTTGCACAATGGTGAAGGGAGGGGGCGGGGCCTGAGGTGACATCTTTGCAAACGCGCCCCGTGGCGCGTTTTAAGTTGGGGGATTAAGTTCCCTTGAATCCTGAGGGTCCCTAGGGGCCAACTAGACCACCAGGAACCTCCAATATGCGCCAGGGGCTGCGTTGCAGAGACGTGTAGAGAGGCCACACCCTTTTACACCTCTCTGCAACGCAGCTCTGTGGCGCTTTCTGGATGTACCTGTTGGGCTAGTTGGCCCCCAGGGACCCTCAGGATTGAAGGGGATTTAATTCCCCATCTTAAAACGCGCCACGGGGCCTGTTTGCACACATGTCACCTGAAGCCCCGCCCTCCCTTCACCACTGTGCAAACGCGCCCCGTGGCGCGTTTTAAGTTGGGGGATTAAGTCCCCTTGTATCCTGAGGGTCCCCGGAGTCCAACTAGCCCACCATATACCTCCAAAAAGCGCCACAGAGCTGCGTTGCAGAGAGGTGTAAAAAGGGGTGTGGCCTCTCTACACCTCTCTGCAACGCAGTCCCCTGGCGCATACTGGAGGTTCCTGGTGGGCTAGTTGGCCCCCAGGGACCCCCAGTATTCAAGGGGAATTGTTCCCCCTCTGCAAACGCGCCAGGGGCGCGTTTGCAGAGTGGTGAAGGAAGGGGGCGGGGCCTGCGGGCCGATCGTTTAAAAAAAAAAAAAAAACGTGTCCTCTGAAGGGGGCTGTGTGGCCCCCCTTCCTTTTTCCTGTTTTTATGCCCTGGGGACCCCATCCCCCAGGGCCTTACCCCTTTTTTTTAATTTGTAATTTTAAAAAACGGGAAGGGGGCCGCGTGGCCCCCTTCCCTGGGCCTGTATTGGCCCCGGGGACCCCATCCCCCGGGCATGGCCTCATTTTTATTTATATTCTTTGGAGGGGGCTGCGTGGCCCCCTCCTCTGGCCATTTAAGGCCCCGGGACCCCATCCCCCGGGACCGGCCATTCCGTTTTTTTTTTTTAAATTTATTTATTTTTTTGGGGAGGGGGCCGCGTGGCCCCCCTCCCGAGCCACTACTTGCCCCGGGGACCCCATCCCCGGGGCCTGGCCTCTCGTTGGGGACTGTGGGGGTCCCCAATCCCCCCACAGTCCCGCCGGCTCCCCGCGTCCCTAGGGTGCCGGCATTGCTTACACATGGGGAGCAGCTAACATGCTGCTCCCCATGTGTAAAGCTATCGGCTTTGGATATTGGAAGAGAGAGCAGGTTTCCTGCTCTCTCTTCCAATATCCAAAGCAGTTTGCATGACAGGACGGGAGCCGCGAGGCTCCCGTCCTGTCATTGCAAACAGCAGTGTCCCGGGGTAGGCACCCCGGGACACTGCAGGAGCCGGCCCTGGGGGTGGTGGTCCCCAGGGCCATCAAGGGCTCCAGGAGGGGGCCGCGCGGCCCCCCTCCCATTCAGTACACAGCCCCGGGGAGGTGGTGGTCCCTGGGCTCTGGGGTCCGTAACGGACCCCCATATTAAAATGTTTAGTGCCCCGGGGAGGTGGTGGTCCCGGGCGTGTGGGGCTGGAGCCCCCCACACAGGTTTAATAATTTTTAAAAAAAAGCCCCGGGAGGTGGTGGTCCTCGGGGCTGCGGGAGGGCTCAGAGCCCTCCCGCACCATTTTTTTAAAAGCCCCGGGGGGTGGCGGTCCCGGGGCTTGGGGGCCCTTGAGGCCCCCACACATCAAATTATCCCCCACCATGCCCCCGGGACTTGGGCCACCCGGGGCCACTAACATCGAAGCGCGGAGACCGCGCTTCGATTTTTCGGCAGGATTCGCGCACCCTGAGCGCATCCTGCCGATTTTTAAAAAAAAAAAAATTTTTTTTTGCCCAGGGGGTCCTTGTGGGACCCCTGAGCAAACCTAGGGGTCAGGGTGTTTCTACCCTCCCCTTTGTGCGCTTTGCGCACTTGTTTCTGTCCCTCGGTTCTACCGAGGGACAAAATGGCTGCCAACATTTCCTGAATCGGAATGTTGACAGCCAGCTGACAGCCAATTAACATGCAGCTCGTGATCGGGACGGTGCGCGCAGGGTGCGCTCAGGTTGCGCGAATCCTCCGTGCCCATAGATATATATGTACTTTTACTTTTTGATTTTCTCAGCAACTACTGAACGGATTTACACCATTTAACAAAAGGGTTCTTTCTGAACCAAGAACTACTTCTTTGCCAAATTTGGTGTAATTCCGTTCAGCAGTTCGGGCTGTAGCCGTGTCTAAAGTTTCCTATGGGAAAATGCATGGGGAAAACGCGTTTTGGGACCCCCTTTTTCTCGGCCCCCGCTTGACGTATCACCCCGAGACTTTCAGGGTAGGAGCGGACCGGAGCGCCCCACGAAGTTTGAAAATTTCGCGAAGATACGTCAACCGGCAAGAGAGTTATTTCAAATAGAATGTCGCGGATTTCCTATGGATAATAGGTTGTAACTATAACTATCTACTGGCGACCGCCAGTAGATAATTATCTACTGGCAGTCGCCAGTAGATAGTTATAGTTAGGACCACGTTTCCATAGGAAAAGCATTTTTTGATGTGCTTATAACTTTGGCGTCGTTTGACGAATCTTTACGAAATTTTCCAAAAAGTTCCTCTTTTCAGGTCAGCTCCTATCCTGAAAGCTTGGGGGATTCGTCAAGGGGGGCTAAGAAAAAGGGGGGTCCCAAAACGTGTTTTCTCCATGCAATTTCCATAGGAAACTTTAGACAAGGCTACAGGTCAAACTGCTGAACGGAATTACGCCAAATTTGGCAGGGAGAGAGGTCTTGGTCCAGAAAGCACGCTTTTGTTTAAATGGGGTAAATCCGTTCAGTAGTTTTTCGAAAATATAAAATTTTCCAGATATCGATATTTGAGAATTCTGACATCTGATTGGCTGAGGCGTTACGAGCACGAGCTTGCGGCTCATTGGCTGTGAACTGTTGAAACTAGGAAGTGTTGGCAGCCATTTTGTGATTCAGTCCATCAGCTCGCATCTCTCCCTCTACAAGGCATCGGGTCCGTAGTTCTACCTCTGCGAGGCAACACTAAAAATAGATACCCCTTTCACGGTCCCTCTCCCCACATCACCAGCTCGCGGCTATACCTTTAGAAGCCAGTCCGTCAGCTCGCAGCTCTGCAACTGTGAGCTGTCAGCCATTTTGTGACTCAGTCCGTCAGCTTGCATCTCTCCCTCTAAAAGCCATTGGGTCCGTAGTTCTACCTCTGCGAGGCAATACTGAAAATATCCCGCAGGTCTGTCTGTGCTAGATACCTCTTTTATGCTCCCTCTCCCCACATATCCAGCTCGCGGCTATGCCTTTAGAAGCCAGTCCGTCGGCTCGGAGCTCTGTGTCTGTGAGCCGTCGGGCCCGCAGCTCTACCTCTGCGAGCCACCTCGTTAGCTCATAGCTGTGTCTGTGATAGCACGCCCGTCAGCCTGTTACTGTCCCTCTGCGAGTCAGCCCGTCGGGTCGCAGCTCAGGCCCGCAGCTGTATCTCTGTGAGCCAGCCCGTTAGCTCATAGCTGTGTCTCTGGTAGCAGGCCCGTCGGCCCGTTACTCTCCCTCTGCGAGTCAGCCTGTCGGGTCGCAGCTCGGCGGGCCCGCAGCTGCATCTCTGCGAGCCAGCCCGTTAGCTCATAGCTGTGTCTCTGCTAGCAGGCCTGTTGGCCCGTTGATATCCCTCTGCGAGTCAGACCACAGCTCAGTCCGTTGGCTCGCAGCTCTGCGACTGCGAGCTGTCAGCTATTTTGTGACTCAGTCCGTCAGCTCGCATCTCCCTCTAAAAGCCATCCGGTCCGTAGTTCTACCTCTGCAAGGCAATACTGAAAATATCCCGCAGGTCTGTCTGTGCGAGATACCTCTTTTACGCTCCCTCTGCCCACATATCCAGCTTGCGGCTATGCCTTTAGAAGCCAGTCCGTCGGCTCGAGGCTCTGTGTCTGTGAGCTGTCGGGCCCGCAGCTCTACCTCTGCGAGCCACCTCGTTAGCTCATAGGTGTGTCTGTGCTAGCAGGCCCGTCGGTCCATTACTGTCCCTCAGTGAGTCAGCCTGTTGGGTCGCAGCTCGGGCCCGCAGCTGTATCTCTGCGAGCCAGCCCGTTAGCTCATAGCTGTGTCTCTGGTAGCAGGCCCGTCGGCCCATTACTCTCCCTCTGCGAGTCAGCCCGTCGGGTCGCAGCTCGGCAGACCCGCAGCTGTATCTCTGCGAGCCAGCCCGTTAGCTCATAGCTGTGTCTCTGCTAGCAGGCCTGTTGGCCCGTTGGTCTCCCTCTGTGAGTCAGAAAAAACTTTGAAATTCACTGAAAAAACCATAGGTTTTACAGACGTTATAGTTAGAAATTAGCATTTAAAAAACCTTTGAAATTCACTGAAAAAACCATAGGTTTTACAGACGTTATAGTTAGAAATTAGCATTTAAAAAACCTTTGAAATTCACTGAAAAAACCATAGGTTTCAGGGACGTAATAGTTAGCTGGACATTTCACTCGTACAAAACCATAGAAATTCCACCGTTATAGTTAGTTCAGCTAACTATAACTTGCGCACCCGCAATGCACTGCTCATGACGTCACATATTACATCATTCATGACATGGTCAGTGACATCACTGATGACATCACTGATGACATCACTGATGACATCATCCCGTGACTGTGTGTTTCTGTAATTTTTAAGTATGTTTTATATATATTCCTAGGTGTATTGAAGAATGAGTGGGTGTATAAGTGTCTGGATGGAGGATTTAGTAGGAGGGTGACTGACTGTATAAGTGAGTGATTAAATGTGTCTTACTGAATGCATGGGTTAGTGACTAAACTGTGTGAATGTCTGTATCAGTCTGTCTGTTGTTGTGTAAGCTGCTGCATGGGTTGGTCAGTAGCTATATGAGTGTCTATATAGGTTATTGATTGTTTGCTTGATTATTTGTATGGGGGACTGAGTGTGTGGGTGGGTTGGAGGTGTGTGACTCTGTGCATAGATGTGTGAGTGGTTGATTCACTGGGTGTATGGGTTCAAGAGTGCATGTGGAAACAGCTGCATGGGTGGTTGAGTGTGTGTATGGGTGTCTTGGTGAGTGAATGGATGTCTCAGTGGTACATATTTGAGTAACTACATATGTAAAAGGCAGTATATGTGAGTGATGGTGTATATAAATAACTATATGTGAGACTGAGTGATTGTGAGAGTGGCATGTATGGATGAGTCTGTACTTGTTTCAGTGATTACATAAGAGAGTAACTATGCGTTACTGTCTGTATGAATTAGTGAGGTGGTGTGTGTATAACTGTTTAGGTGAGTAAATGGGAGTGTGATTGATTCTTTGCATGACTGACTAGGTGTGTGAGTAACTCCATGGATGAGTGGCGGTATGTGAGTGTCTGAATAGGTGTATGAGTGCATATGATAGTGTTGTATTGATAAGTGACTGCATGTATAAGTGATTGTATGGGTGAATGAGTGGATGTGTGTGCAGACCTAGGAATCAGTGAGTGAGTATGTAGTAACTGGTATTGGTGTGTGGATGGTTTTGAAAATGGTAGTGTGTATTTTACAGTGGGTGTATTAAAGGTTATATTAGGGTGTGATGAGGTACATCAGATTATCACGTGGATGATGTCATCAGTAATGTCATCAGTGATGTCATTTGAGATGTCATCAGTGATGTCATGAGTGATGTCACTGACCATGCCATCAATAATATAATATGTGACGTCATGAGCAGTGCATTGCGGGGGCGCGAGTTATAGTTAACTGAACTAACTATAACGGTGGAATTTCTATGGTTTTGTACGAGTGAAATGGCCAGCTAACTATAACGTCCCTGAAACCTATGGTTTTTTCAGTGAATTTCAAAGGTTTTTTAAATGCTAATTTCTAACTATAATGTCTGTAAAACCTATGGTTTTTTCAGTGAATTTCAAAGGTTTTTTAAATGCTAATTTCTAACTATAACGTCTGTAAAACCTATGGTTTTTTCAGTGAATTTCAAAGGTTTTTTAAATGCTAATTTCTAACTATTACGTCTGTAAAACCTATGGTTTTTTCAGTGAATTTGAAAGTTTTTAAAAATATTAAACTACTATTCTGCTATTTGTCATTAGTACTGTTTTTTCTGACTTTTCCACTACAGAAAAGAAAATAAACTGTAAAACTGTTGTGTAATGTAATATATTTCACAAATTACAGTGTTACTTATCAAATAATACAACATAATTTAACATTTTGAAAACATATTTTCTCCCTTTTTCTGCTATCAGATTCTACCTAACTTCACTATTCACAGTGATGTCAGTGTAGTATCATCATAAACAGCTGGGAAAAAAAACAATCTACTAGATTGTTAAAAAAAAACAAATGACTAATTCTAGCAAACACAATACCAAATAAACACAAATAACACATCCAATACTATTTCCAATTTTTAAATCTTACCTTTACTGTGTAGTTTCTGTTCACATTTTTCCTCAAGGCCAAACAATGTGTGGAAATTTTTGGGGGAAATCATCCAGTATCAATTCCTTAAAGCATCTTCCCATTTTCCCTCTAGGCCGAATAATGTATCTAAAATTTTTGTTTCAGAAATATCAAGTATGAGTTGGGTAATTCATAAGGCAATCTCGGTTTAATTTCCAAGTGTGTATCGTTGCAGTGACTCCAACCATTTTTGCATTTTAAATATACAGTATAATGTCCACATGTGATAGTAGCTCCAGCATGGAAAACAATAGCCAGTGTTGTGAAAGTACTTCCAGAAATAGATACTTGACTAGCAACAAAATGTTTAATTTTCGTTTCCACTTTTCTTCCATTTGGTCTACAGCGTTGTAGCATTAAAATTAGATATTTTCCATATCTTTCTAGGCATAATGTAGATAACATTTCTGATTGACAACGAGAACATTTCATATCATGATTTGCTTCTTTTACTAATTTCGGAAAAGGTACAGATTTGCAGTCAGGTATTGTTAAATATAGAAATCGTTCTCTGTCAATTATAGTACTTGAAGTTAATGAACACTGTTCACATTTGTGATCCCATTTGTAACTGAGTCCAAATAAACTCTCAATCTGGATTCCTTCATCTTCTAATACTCCAAGCATAACCATCAGAAACTCTTGTTCATCTTGTTGTATATTAGGACTGAACGTTAAAGATCCAGTACATGTATCCAAGAGTTGTCGAATACCAGAAGCACTATGGATCTTACTTCTGTCAGTTCTCAATTGTTCAAATAAAGTATAAAGTGCAGAACATAATCTTTTTTCCTGACTTTCCATAATTTCACCATAAAGATCTTCTAGATAAAATATAACGTTTAGAATAACATTACCATAGCAGTTGACACCAAAAGCATTTTCTAATTGGTATCCCACAACATCATCACTTGTTTGTATTTTCTGTTTCTTTGCATCTTTTCTTTTCTCTTGAATTTTTTTCTGCTTTTCAACCACACTTGATTCATCAACATGTTTGCGTTTTGAACAAACAGCGCGTTTTTCATAAATAGGATATTCACCTAAAGTTGGTGCATAAAGTCTTCTTAAACGATTATATTCTCTTACACAATTTACATCAGCACTAACCTTGTTTTCATCGAAATCAATTAAATACAAACCAGACAATGTTCTAACTCGAGATAATGCAACGTATGCCATTCCCTCTTTAAACACAGTTCTTCCAACTTTTACTAAAGCATTATCTACACTTAAACCTTGAGATTTATGAATGGTTATTGCATATGCTAAACAGAAAGGAAACTGTTTTCTACGAACATACAAGTCTTTTACCAGCAAAAAACGTACAGCACAACGCCCAATTTGTTTCACCTCTGCAATCTGATCAAATTTAATTTTCAAGAATTCAATTGCATTTCTGTTTTGATATTTTACAAATTCAACAACTTTCCCTATTGCTCCATTCACTAAACCTTGTTCTATATTCAAATTACGCCTCAAAATTACCCGACAGTTTATACATACATCTAAAAAAAATTCTAAGCCAGCAGTTTTTGATACAGACTTTTCCAAAGAATCCAATTTAGTCTGTAGTTTATTTGAAAGAAGAATTGTTATTCCTTGATGCTCGATTTTATCAATAGCTTCAATGTGAACTATTTCTTGATTTTCCAATTTCAGAAGCTCTTGATTAAATGTATAACACTCTTCCAGTGTAGGCATTAAGCAAAGTATAAACTTTTTTCCTGCAATGTTCTTGTACAGTACTGCTGCTGGTGTGTTTTCAGTTGTAAACAAGTTCTTTAGTAGACGACTTTGTAAAGCTTGTTTACCATGTTTGCTTAGAACACCAATTCTTACATCTTTCAGAATATTTCCATAATCTTCATCACTTGCTTGTCGCATATTCTGAGTGAGTTCTTTATATTCAAAATTTAACCAGAGATTCACATTTCCAATACTTCCCAAAGATTTCCTAGTGTCTTCATGTAGAAGCGTTTTAAAGACTGGTTCTCCTTTTACAGGAGTTAGTTGTAGCAGATCTCCAAATACAATTAAATGTTTTCCTCCAAAGAGAACGTCGTAATCTGTTTTTAATACCTGTTGCATTCTTAAATGCCTGAAAGCAAGCATTAAGTTTGAGACCATGCTCACCTCATCAATAATTAAAATTTTCTTCTTCTTCAGCACTCTTGACACTTCATAAGAAGCTTCTCCAGACAACTTCTGATATTCTAATGTATTATCATGCTCAACTGGTAACATTAGTAATCTATGCAAAGTAATTCCTTTAACATTGTGCGCAGCTAATCCAGTTGGAGCTGTTACTACACAAGATAAATGTGAACCAGTAGTTTTTTTAAGATAACTGGTCAAAACTTTAATTAAAAAACTTTTACCCGTTCCAGCTTGACCAGTGATGTACATCAGAATAGGTTTAAATGATGAACATACACATTCTTTTTTTTCATGCAACAAACCATGTTCTATCTGTTCTCTCATTTGTACATATATTTCTTTCTGTTCAATATTTACTTGTTCTTCTAACTTTTCCAATGTAATATTCTCCTCTTGTGCTTGTTGCATTGCAATTTCCACTTCATGCATAGCAATCGCTGCTTCATTTTGCACTATTGGTTGTCCAAGTGGATCTTGACTACATGGACCAGAATTTTGACTATCTTGAGAACTTTCATTTGGAACTTCAGCTGTAATAGTCTTTTCCTGTTCAACTTCATCATCCAACATTTTTAAATATGTAGGGAAAATTGAACATGCATTGCTATCTTTACATGCATTAAAAGAATCTTCGTAGCAGTCGAAATCTCCAAGTAATTCACTTTCGCTACGCCATGGTTTGAACAGTTGGAGAAGTGCTAAATAGTAAAATTCTCGCTTGTCTGCAGTTTCACAACTGAGTTTCCTGTGGTTGATAAGGTTACCTTTTGTGTGTTTTACTAAACATCCATGACATCCAAGTACTGCATATTTTCCTTGTTTTAAATTCTGTTTAACATTTCTTTTGAAGCTGTAATGTTGAAGTACTTCATACAGACATAGCTGTTCCAGATGTCGACTCCTTTTCGGATTGTATGTATCCAACATATTAGTTTTAAGAATTTCTGTACTGTCTGGTTCATTTGCTGCTAAGTATTCAATTTCTTCTAATGATTTCAACACTCTATTTCATGAGCAGGCAACACCTAAACTTACCCAAATAATCCCTCGTGATTTTGAATATAAACTTGAAGAGCACAACTGGTCTGAACATTCATACGATCCAATTTCTCTGTGGGAAAGCATTTTCAAAGTAAAGCTGTACAATTTTTTGCTAAGGCTTTTCTCTTGTGCAATTTCTTCCCACATTTGTTTCATCTCGGTTTTTTCTGATTTCGTTATATATGATGTAATGTAGCGTGCAACAGCAATTGAGTTGTCTGCAACATACTGGATGTCCATATTTGCATTCCACATTTTTAAAATAACCGGATTGTAGTCATTAATATACTTTGACAGTTCTGTTCTTTTCAAGTTGTAGGTATTCTTTGGAGATTTGCGAGTTATTGTGTGCCTTACAGAAGAAAAAAAGAATTTACTCTTCCTTTAGAAATTACTGGACGTGCAAATCCAAGCCGACACTTGGTATAAAATGTTCCTTTAGACTTGTATTTTCGTCAGCAGTACTTTCCACAACGGTGACTTTGGAAACGTAAAACTTGCTGTCTCAAGCTTCTATCTCCTCCTTCTCTTGGAATCTGACATGTCACATACTGTTCAATGAAAGACAATACTATTTCATCTGAATCAGTTCCAAATTTAGGTGCATCCTTGATCCACAATAGCATATGTATATGAGGAGCACCTCTCGCTTGGTACTCCTTTCTCCAAAAGAAATTGGTAAGTTCTCTAAGAGGTGGATTCTTTTTATTGCAGATGAAAGACATCATAGCTTGAAACCTATGATTAAAATATCTGCACACATTTACAGGATCCAAAGAACACAGTTCTCCAGGTGTCTTCATTTCAACATTCTTTATATTGGAATTTGCTTCTTGTAGAAATTCAAGCAAATCTTCCCATGCATACTCTGCACAGCTAAGTGTCACAAACCATGTTGGTGTACCTAAGTTCCGTAACATACACTTCAGTTCTCCATGACGACGATACCAATACTCATTTGTTCCTCGTTGACATGCCATCAAATTAATTAACTGTGCTTCTAAATTTTCATCTGTTTGTTGAACTTTCTCCACAAATTCTTTCGCTGAAAGAAGTGATTGATGAACTCCAGTTTTCAGTATGTGGTTCACTGCATAGGACAGAGAAGACAGATCACTTTCAAACAAAAGGTGAAATATATATGGTATACACTGCCGGAATCTAGTATCTTCGGAGTATAATCTTGTTGAGCGATATTCTGAAGCTGGAATACGTACAGGTTGGTCATCATATCGTCCACCTTCTCCAGTAGGAAACAGCTGTGGAAAACAATGAGCTTCTAAGCTTTTCTCCCATACACTCATTGGAGTTCCCTTTGCTTTTTTCATTTGAAATAACTCAATACTGTTTCCTATTACTTCTTTTGAATGTAGAGGACATATTGTGTAATGTTCATAAATCTCTTCACTCCTTGACTCCTCCACTTTCTCTATTTCACCACATGAAATTTCAGATTCATCTTCCAAACTTATTACCTGTTGTTCCACATTTACACTTTTGTAATAAATATTATTCTCCACAAGATATAACGTAGCTTTTTGAAGTTTTTTAACATCCACACATTCTTGCCATATTTTCCGACTCTTTGTTGGTACTCCATTTACTAGAATGACTACTGCTTCATTTTCATCTTTGTCTCCACCAACAATTTCAATATTTTTCTTAAAATCCAAAGGTAAGTACACTACTCTTCCTTTCAGCCCTCTTTGTAAGTCTGTTGGTGGCAGTTTACCTGTTTTAGGCTCCATGAGAATTATAGTTTGAAATGGATGAACAGATTGAATTAGAACTGACTCATATGTATTCAAATCTGCCAGTTCCTCCGGAATAACTACTAATTCTAACTTATTATGTACTGCTCTAGCGGGCATTTTGTTCTCTTCTAATTTGTTATAACAATATTTACAAATACATTGATCACTACCTAACTCAAATTAACCTTCCACAAACAAGTAAGTTGCAAATTCTTTCCATTTATCATTATTCTTCTTTTCAGATTTCAAATACAAATCAACATTCCTAGTTTGAGTTTTATAATTAGTACGTCGACAACAAACACAAACATAGTTTGGAATTTCAGAGCACACTATGTTAAACTTTCCAATTTCTTCTTCAAACTGATCAATCATAATCACTTTCCCATCTTCTTCAACATCTGTAATTGTCAAACTTTCACTTTCTATACACTGCTCTTCTGAACCAAAATATCGGAACTGAATATCATCACACTTTTTTTGTACATCTGATAAAGAACCGTGTAAAAGAGCTGTATTCAGTTCACCTAAACATAATGCAGGACTTTTTACATAGTACAGTTTCCTTACAAACTTCCGCATTTCTGAATGGTGTACTGCTAACATCCTTAAGTGATGAAAAACACTTTTACACACTTTTCTTGAAAGACAAGCCAGAGAATGCCCATGTTTCTCAGTATATTTTCTTACATTACAAGGATCTAGTGTTTGTAACAACCTAATCTTCTGTTTTACACTTTTCTGTGTATATTCTCGTAACAAATTTCGCATTATATCAATAGATTCCTGTCGAATACTACAAATACTGCTACAACCCCACTTATACACAGGAGCTTGTGTGCGATTCCCTTGCACTTCTTCAGCTATTAACTGTTCTGCACTAATAGTAACCATTTCCTCTTTTGCAACAGGACAACCATTCTGAACTTCGTAGCAACGACCTCCAGTATCAACTGCAAATGGTAAACTATTTTCTTGGAAGTAACTCTCTTCATTAAAAAAAGGTTCACTATTAGATGTATGTTTCCATTTTCCACTGAAGATTTTACAAAAGTTGCTTCTGTTCACACGTCTTTTTTTTTACTTTAGTCTTTCAGAATCTTCATTGTTTTATCCAACACTTTCATCCTCTTCAAAATGAAAATAAATATTTTTTGTTTTAACTTAAAAGCAGTATCCACTATGCTTTCAACACGCTGTTTCTGTTTCAATTGCAGCATTTTCTTTTTATATTTGCGGCATCCTTTTATTAAATTCTGAATTACTCTATTTCTAAAAACTCTTTGACGAATTTCTTGAAATTGTTTTTGTCTACGGGTAACAAATACTCTTTCCTTATCATGTTTTTTTTTCTTGCAATTTGAAGTCGAAGTCCGCTTCTCCTTACTTGAAATTTTTTTATTTTTCCTTTGTGTGATGTTATTTTCATTAAATGTTCGTAGTACTTTTTTTAGAAATTGTCTAGTGTTTTTACCAGAAGAAACTATTTTTGTAGTACTCTGATTTTCTTCTAATCCATATTTTTGACTTTACTTTAAGTAGATTGCCTTTTTGTTTTTCCTTTTTTTTTCAGTTCTTCTAGGCATTTTCAATTTTTAATCCAAACAAAATAATTATCTGCGAATGAAAAAAAAGTTTCAATTATTTGTTATTTCTGTTCAATATGTCAAAATAATCACATACAATTATATAAGTTCCAGTTGCGGCTTGCCGAGGAAATGCTGCATGGTACTGGAGCGGAATAAGGGAACAGTAGGGTGGCAGGTAGTGTCATCCGACATACAGCACGTATTTATTGAATTATTTAGATTCACCTTCCCATTTTATATGTGACTCCACTACCTCCTACTTTTCCCCTCGCCCCCCGCCCCACCCCCGTCCCATGCACCCCACCGTCCCACGCCACTTCCTCTGCAACCCACTACAGATAACTTTGTAGATACTATTTTGTAAAATTGTTATCTATATACTTAGAGTGATATTCTCAACTAAATGGCACATGTAAACGTTACCCTTATTAGTTTAACACTTCTATCAGCAACTTAGCAAGCATAACACTGCACCATATTAGCAAAAATATGGTACAGGCTTACATTTCATTGTGGATGTACATAAACAAGTACAGATCAACTGTTAGACAGCAACAAAAACCACCGACATGGAGATGGAGAGGGGGGAAAGATTAAGGGACATATTCACAAGGAGCCATCGCCGAATTAACGGCACTTTATTGCAGCCAAACTCGTGATAAATTTACCCCCCCATTCACAAGCCGGTGTTAACAGGCCATAGCACCAGTATACCCGCGATAGCAGCCTCAAAAAACATCGCCACAGAGGACCCTCGCAAATATCGCTAATGAGATGCAGAGTAGGCGTTCCCGTGACAAAAGCTGAGACAACAGCACACCTCAACATTCACGACGACCATCCACATCCGCAATAAAAACACAAAACCGGCGATAAGGCGCGTTAGCACCAGGAAATTTACACCTGCTCTGACCTGGTGTAAAGTTTGACGGCAGCCAGCACCACAAAAGGGAGCACAGCCCAGGGCCACATCCGAAGGGCAACAGATGCCATGGAACAACTCATCATGCGGCCCGGACACCCAACAGGGCCACAACACCCACCGCCAACACCCCAGGACCCCATCCCACACCCTGAACACCCCCCCGGCACCACCCCCAACCCCGGACTAAGAAATTGCACACCAACACCACAAATCCCAAAACAAACATCTTGCGGTATGTCGCACAAGCAGCAAAATAAACATACATGCGTGACCAGAAAATGGAGAATCAGTCATACAGCAATGCAACCACCAACACAAAACCCCAGACAAACAAAAGCAGAAACAACCCCTAGAATGAGTCCTAGCTGCTCCCACTGGACAATCCGTAGCACACAGTCTGGTAGACCAAATCCAAGAGAAGAAGGTGTGCCATGCGCGCAACAAAGGAAAGAGAGAGAGAGAGCGAGGGAGAGAGACGGAGTGAGATAGCACAAGCAGCGCAAGGCCGCACGGGCACCTGGATCCACATGCCAACATGTGTGTGTACATCGCCATCCGTACACCATGAGGCCAAGGCCGTGTCCCAATCTCAGCGCCAAAGCCACATCACATTCCCAAAACGAAAGTAGTAGTGAGACAAACATCAGGGATGAAAGCACCATTGTCCCAATGCAGAAGCCGGGAGGACACCTGCACCTCTGACCTTGGTCTCGAACGTGCCTGGAACACCCTGATAGAGATACAATGGCAGATGAGGATGACTCCCACACCACGCATTCCGCAAATAAACCATCCGACTTATCCACAGCCCACACATAGAAGCCCCTGCCTGTGGTACCCCCGCATTGGATGCCCTTGACACCCACGGAAACAGCAACCCATGTCCCATAACGTTGCACACACATTCAAATCATTGCTCAGAGCTGTGGCATATCCTCCACACAACAGCCGCAGTCCAGAAGAGTGCCTGTTCACGAGACGCACCAACGCAATGGCAGGCCATACCGGGCACATGCACAACACCCGTCACGTGGAACAGTACCGTGCACGTATGCTGTATTTACTGGGCGCACTGCCACTGGCAGTGCTGCGAATCAGTTACAGGCTCAGCTTCCGCATTGCCCACGCCACCTGCGTCCAGCCCTGGTTCCACTGCCGAACATGCACATTCGAGTGTCCCATGGATGTCTTCCTATCCAACACAACTGTTGATGAATTGGACTATGACTTGTGTTTGCGCCCCCTGTTGGATCACGAACAGGAGTGTAACAGAGACAGCCGTGCATGGGATGCCTTGACATACTGCGTATGTATTGGTAGTTGTGCATGGGAGATGGCACAATTTCTCGTGTGCAGTGACCACATCGAGGCGCTCCCCTATTGGGCTGTGTTGCGGATCGGTGAGACGGCGTGGGCTGAGCACACCTGCCCGGACCACCTAATGAATTGGCTCACCCTGGTGTTCCTTGAACACGACAACGACGTACTATTGGAACACATTGCACATGAAGCTGCACGGGCATTCATGGACGTGTAACTACGTACCTGCAGCCACATCCTATTGCCACCCACAGCACATGGCCCAACAACTTGTTGCACAGTGGGGATTGCTCACATATCCCACCAAAACAGAGGACCCGTCTCCCTTCGGTCGAGCTCTGGATGCATGTGCGTGGAATAACGCGTGTGCACACACACCTGTCCAAGGCGACGCAGGTCCATGGTACGAGCAACACAGCGTCGTTTGGCAACGTTGCCAATTCGGACACACTGCTGGGTGAGAGCACACACATGGCGATGTAGCACGACATTTGAACCTGTCAGACTCTCACACCTGATCACTGTCGGCAGAGCAGACAATTGCCGCACCCCGGAGGCAGAGCACCATGCAGACCCTACATACAGTGAGTCGTGCTCCCTCACACTGGGCACTGTGCAGACGCCAAACAACACATGACTCATCCAGCAAGGCAAGGTGGGCTGTGAGCGTTGCCATATGTGATGAATCTTGTCCATTTCAGCCCCAACATCATCTGCCCCTTGACATGTACCCATGCTGCGTGTAAGTGTCTTAAGCATGTCCGTGCCTGTTGTGGCCGTTGCCTCGTCCGTACTGACACGCACATGCCAATAAAGCCTATGCCACTCCACTGGTGTCTAACTGTGAGGTGTGTTGTAAAGATTGTCCACTCGTGTGCCACAATGAGCCTCGTCCCAACACAGGGAAGAACTGACTGTTGCATGTGCAATGAGGGTGTATCCCTTTGGCAAGCTCCGCCTCTGTGAGCCAGACATTGTTTTTGCATAGGTGCTGGACGACATCTGATGCAGCCCTATCACCTACGCAGTCTGATGTGTCAGGGGCACACAGCCATGCAGCCATCACCCCGCCACACACACCGGACACAGAACCCGTATGAGGGGAGTTTTGTACCACATTGCCTTCATTGCTGATGTTCTGTGATTGCTATGTGTGTGGGCTGCATTGTGGGGGAGTTGCCCCTGCAGCTCTGATTTCGTGTAGCCTTCTCCCCTTGAGACGGGGTGCCTTTGAATTTTGTGCTTTTCGGGGCCTGTTTTGCTTTTGACTTGGGTGATGTGTGCTCGTGGACTGATTTTGTGGCCTGGTGCATTGTTGGTCTGCTGCGTGTATTGTAAGGCATGGGTTGTGGTTGCACAAGGACACGTCAGAGTGTGACCTGCTCCTTTGAGGATGTGATCCGCACTTGGCTCCGTCCATGTCGCTTCGTGGGCCATGTCATTTTGTTTGCGCAGCTGCTATGCTATCCGACATGCAGTGTTACTTGCATAGTCAGTTTGGGTCACGGATCTGCTGGTTTGCTGGATTCAGCATATGTGCAAGAGTAGGTTGTGATATTGGTGATAGGGGGGGCACTCTGTGCACATTGTGGATGGGGGCCTACTTGGCGTTTGGATGTGTGCTGCAGTGTGCCAAGGCATTCAGGGACATGTTCCAGGGTCATTGTGGGTGTACTGTGTGCTGCACAAATCAACGCCGTATCTGATTTACAAAACGACATACTCGTTTAAACATAACAAACTATACTGCTTATTTGTTACCTCTATACCTTACTCCTAAAACCATGTAATCTTTCAAACATATGTCACGTCACTTTTGTACCATTGAAACTGATTACGACCTTCTCTTTACACTACAGATCCCATGAACATGCTAATAAAGGTATAAGTGCTATTTTCATACTAGATAAAGCTCTCTTACTTAATTTTTATAAACACTACTGTTTGGTGCACAAAATGGGGTGACACATGAGGAGAGGAAACGGAGGTGTAATTCCTAATCTTTTATTGTACCGTTCCTTTAATATACGTATATTGAGGGTTTTAAGTGGGATGAAGAAAAATGCGGGTGTCTAAAAGGGGTAGCAGTGTTCAGCACCGGTAAGACCCATCCCACTTAAAGTCCTGCATATATTCAGCACAGAAACACACCCTAACAATTTTCATCACTTATAACCACAGTTAGTTTACTAGTGTGAAAAAATTGTACAGAAAATTTACTAAGAACATTTTTAATTGTTTTTTATCTCTCACACATTTATAAAATATCTCTTGTAAAGAAACGCCCCTCTCCACCTTTATTTCGTACGAACGAGCAATAAATAATCCCTTTACCAGCATCTAGTCACTAACTACTAACACTGTGCACTGTACCCAATTGTAAAGCAGAAATAGTGTTTAGATTATGTCTTAAAGTATCATCAAATGATTCAAACCATGCATACATACACAAAGCAACGTGCACGTTTACTTTGTCCATTTACTCTCTATGTAATCTGTGCACATTCTGAACGGGTTCGCAGTATATCATCTGTTTTCACTTATACTCAAATGTACCTTACAGTAAAAAAATGACCTCACAACCTATGCATATGTAATATTTCCTACATAATACAGTGCATTTCTATACCATTGAAACTGATCGCAACATTCTTTATATAGTACAAATTCTACCAATATGCCAATAAACCTATCAGTGCTATTTTTATAATACAAAAAGCTGTATTAGATTATTTTTATAAACAGTACTGCTGCGGGCACAAAATGGTGGTGCAAGGTAGACAGAGTAAATGAATGTGTAATTCCAAACTTTTTATGTATCGTCCCTTTACTATACATATATTAACAGCTTTAACTGGGATGAAAAAATTGGCGGCTCTCTTAAAGGGGTGGCGGAGCCTACAACTGATAACACCTGGACCACTTAAACGCCTGCGTATATTCAGCAGAGGAACACACCGTGACAATTACTATCATTAATAATCACATTTACTTTACCACTGTGAACAAAATCGTACAGAAAATATACAAAGAACATTTTCATTTATTTTTTATCTCTCACGTGTAAAAAAATGACTTCTGAAGAAACGCTCCCCAACAACTTAGATTTCCTAAGAACACCCAAATGCAAAGCCTCGCAGTACCACACCAGCCTTGACTGACATTGAAATCTACCTCTCAGTGTAAAAAATGAGACCACAAACTGTGCACATAACCTTTCTTCTTTTTTTCCATCTCTGTTAAGTTAATAACACATGAATTTTCTACTGTCACCCCTTCTCCACTATTTCCAGACTGAGCATAATTTCCAAACGTGCGACATTCTGTTTATCTCGCCGGAATAGATAAACAAATCGAAATTAACACTACATCAAATTTTCAAAACCATACAGGGCTATATTCACAAGAATGGCGATAACATTATCGCCGCTTTAGCGGCAGGAAACTGCCGCTAAAGCGGCGATAATGTTATCGCTGGTCTTGAGAATATGGCCCACAGTCTTTACATATGACAACTTACACCTTTTCTTTGTGAAAAACTCCTAAACATATATAAAGTACTTGTTTAACAACTAGTTACACATTATGCATATTTTAGAACCAATAAAACACCAGACTTTACTAACACTATGTTATTTAGAAATAAAAAATACTTTCAAAGTTAAAAATATCGTCTCAAATACTTAACCACTACTACAAAACACATAACACACCTTCTTAATTTCTAATTTACCTTCGTGGTTGGTATGCAGACTTCAAATGTCACAAACGCATGCAATTCTTTTCTTGTCACACAGTACATGTAATGCACTGCTTTCATCAAGAATGGAACCAGTAATGGCACAATTTCCCTGTTGCTCCACACATAAATACATGTAAAGAACAAATCCGAATAGTTCCTGATTTTTTTTAGATTTTAAAACCTCTCTTTATTGCTTATTTTTGAACTTTCCATATAAACTGTTTTGTTAAGGACACATACAGGTGAAAAGTTCAAGGTATTGTATCAACACTTTCTAGAACATTCTACGACACGTGCAGGTTAAAAGTTCATCATTTTTTTAAACCTACCGATATTTTTTTTTGCAACATTTTCTCCAACATTTAACGGCACGTGGAGGTCAAAAGTTCACCATTCTTTCAAGTTTGAACTGCACCTTCCAAATACAATTAGGAGGTGTGGTTGACGTGAGCAAATTCCATCCTATAATATGTACTCCACGTATAAACTGCTTTTTTATTAACCAATCACAAAGATGCTTTTCATCAAAACTAATATACACCCTACTTTTTAGGACACAATACATTTCATCTCCCAATCGGTTAACGTTTTGTATGTAAAAAAAAAGTAGTTCCCCATGTTTAAACATATCTCTCATTCTACGAACAGACTGCATGAGCTACAGACATTTATTCATATCTTCTAGCCATACCTTCAAAATGCTAGTGTGGATTGTAGGACATAGCTATATTTTCTGGTGCAAGAGGTATGCAGAACAGAGACGTATTGACTTAGACCTAGGTTTACAAAATGTGCACATTAAATGGTTTGCACAGAGAGGATTGAAGTGGCACCAATTGCTCCCTTTGGTTAAAACCTGTTTGCATCTCCAACACCCTGATCTCATGATTGTGCACTGTGGTGGTAACGACCTAGGCACTATGACTGGGGTAGGTTTGGAAATGCTTATGAAGGACACCTTTGCACAATTGATGTTACTTTTGCCTCAAACTGTCTTTGTATATTCCAATATATGCCAAAGACAGAAGTGGAAATGGTCAAACCAATTTTGTCATAAGATTGAAAAATCTAGGAAGAATGTCAACAAAGCTGTGTCTGCATACCTCAGAGACCATAGAATGGGGTCGATCTACAACAACAACATACGTTTTGATATGGCTGATATCTACAGAAGTGATGGAGTACACTTCACAGATGAGGGAAACCGAGTTTTCCTGATTAACCTGAAGCTGTGCATTCGCACTTACGTGTAGCTCCAACTAATAAACACAAGGGCTCTTTTTAGAGCCGCCTTATATTCCCAATTTCGGCTCGCAGAGTGTCACCTGCGGTTCCGCTAGCAGAGGGACACATGCGGGCCGTCGGGCAGGCTCGCAGAGGAAGAGCTGCGGCCCGTGGGCTCAGCTCGCAGAGGGAGACCTACGAGCCGTTGGCTTGCAAAAGCACAGCACCGTACCGGCTCGCAGAGGGAGAGCTGTGGTCTGACTCGCAGAGGGAGACCAACAGGCCAACAGGCCTGCTAGCAGACACACAGCTATCAGTTAACGGGCTGGCTCGCAGAGATACAGCTGTGAGCCCTCCGAGCTGCAACCCGACGGGCTAACTCGCAGAGGGAGAGTAACGGGCCGACGGGCCTCCTAGCACAGACACAGCTACGAGCTAACGAGGTGGCTCACAGAGGTAGAGCTGCGGGCCCGACGGCTCGCAGACACAGAGCTGCGAGCCGACGGACTAGCTTCTAAAGGCATAGCCGCGAGCTGATGATGTGGGGAGAGGGAGCATAAAAGGAGTATCTCGCACAGACAGACCTGCGGGATATTTTCAGTATTGCCTCGCAGAGGTAGAATTACGGATCCGATGCCTTTTAGAGGGAGAGATGCGAGCTGACGGACTGAGTTACAAAATGGCTGACAGCTCGCAGTCGCAGAGCTGCGAGCCGACGGACTTGCTTCAAAAGGAATAGCCGCGAGCTGGTGATGTGGGGAGAGGGACCGTGAAAGGCATATCTCGCACAGACAGAGCTGCGGTATATTTTTAGTGTTGCCTCGCAGAGGTAGAACTACAGACCTGATGCCCTGTAGAGGGAGAGTTGTGAGCTGACGGACTGAATCACAAAATGGCTGCCAACACTTCCTAGTTTCAACAGTTCAAAGCCAATGAGCCGCAAGCTCGTGCTCGTAACGCCTCAGCCAATCAGATGTCAGAATTCTTAAATATCGATATCTGGAAAATTTGATATTTCTCTAAAACTACTGAACGCATTTACCCGATTTAAACAAAAGCGTGCTTTCTGGACCAAGACCTTTCTCTCTGCCAAATTTGGCATAATTCCGTTCAGCAGTTTGACCTGTAGCCTTGTTTAAAGTTTCCTATGGAAATTGCATGGAGAAAACACGTTTTGGGACCCCCCTTTTTCTTAGCCCCCCTTTACGAATCCCCCAAACTTTTAGGATAGGAGCTGACCTGAAAAGAGGAACTTTTTGGAAAATTTCATAAAGATTCGTCAAATGACGCCAAAGTTATAAGCACATCAATAAATGCTTTTCCTATGGAGACGTGGTCCTAACTATAACTACCTACTGGCGACCGCCAGTAGGTAATATATATATATATATATATATATATATATATATATCCATCAAAAGAGTTGCCCCAGTGAGGATGACCACCTTGGAGAGAACGCCTCTCTTGTGAGGACTGCAGCTACTGAATGCTGCTTTCAATCTTGCTGGCTCTACGCGTTTCGGAAAATCATTCCTTGTTCACGAGCCGGACGCCAAAGAACGAGCAACAACATGAGTGAGGTTCACCTGCATTGATTTATTCAATTCAACCTCAGTGGGCGTGTCCTCCCGCATCGCGGGCATTCTGGTATTTGCAGTACATTCACTCAAGTATTACCCATGTGGGTGTTGTTGTGCGCCCCAAATAACGGCAATGTTCCTCTGTGGGCACAAGTCAAGAATAAGGTGCTGCCAGTGTGTCACTCAAAATGGGCTAACTCCGTCCCTGTTTCGCTGTGCCAGGCCCTCCTGGCGCTGCAGGTCCGCATCTCGCGGCGGGTCACCCTCGCGGCTTATGCTTCACCGCTACGAATCCATCAAAAGAGTTGCCCCAGTGAGGATGACCACCTTGGAGAGAACGCCTCTCTTGTGAGGACTGCAGCTACTGAATTCTGCTTTCAATCTTGCTGGCTCTACGCGTTTCGGAAAATCATTCCTTGTTCACGAGCCGGACGCCAAAGAACGAGCAACAACATGAGTGAGGTTCACCTGCATTGATTTATTCATTTCAACCTCAGTGGGCGTGTCCTCCGCATCGCGGGCATTCTGGTATTTGCAGTACATTCACTCAAGTATTACCCATGTGGGTGTTGTTGTGCGCCCCAAATAACGGCAATGTTCCTCTGTGGGCACAAGTCAAGAATAAGGTGCTGCCAGTGTGTCACTCAAAATGGGCTAACTCCGTCCCTGTTTCGCTGTGCCAGGCCCTCCTGGCGCTGCAGGTCCGCATCTCGTGGCGGGTCACCCTCGCGGCTTAGGCTTCACCGCTACGAATCCATCAAAAGAGTTGCCCCAGTGAGGATGACCACCTTGGAGAGAACGCCTCTCTTGTGAGGACTGCAGCTACTGAATTCTGCTTTCAATCTTGCTGGCTCTACGCGTTTCGGAAAATCATTCCTTGTTCACGAGCCGGACGCCAAAGAACGAGCAACAACATGAGTGAGGTTCACCTGCATTGATTTATTCATTTCAACCTCAGTGGGCGTGTCCTCCCGCATCGCGGGCATTCTGGTATTTGCAGTACATTCACTCAAGTATTACCCATGTGGGTGTTGTTGTGCGCCCCAAATAACGGCAATGTTCCTCTGTGGGCACAAGTCAAGAATAAGGTGCTGCCAGTGTGTCACTCAAAATGGGCTAACTCCGTCCCTGTTTCGCTGTGCCAGGCCCTCCTGGCGCTGCAGGTCCGCATCTCGCGGCGGGACACCCTCGCGGCTTAGGCTTCACCGCTACGAATCCATCAAAAGAGTTGCCCCAGTGAGGATGACCACCTTGGAGAGAACGCCTCCCTTGTGAGGACTGCAGCTACTGAATTCTGCTTTCAATCTTGCTGGCTCTACGCGTTTCGGAAAATCATTCCTTGTTCACGAGCCGGACGCCAAAGAACGAGCAACAACATGAGTGAGGTTCACCTGCATTGATTTATTCATTTCAACCTCAGTGGGCGTGTCCTCCCGCATCGCGGGCATTCTGGTATTTGCAGTACATTCACTCAAGTATTACCCATGTGGGTGTTGTTGTGCGCCCCAAATAACTGCAATGTTCCTCTGTGGGCACAAGTCAAGAATAAGGTGCTGCCAGTGTGTCACTCAAAATGGGCTAACTCCGTCCCTGTTTCGCTGTGCCAGGCCCTCCTGGCGCTGCAGGTCCGCATCTCGCGGCGGGTCACCCTCGCGGCTTAGGCTTCAACGCTACGAATCCATAAAAAGAGTTGCCCCAGTGAGGATGACCACCTTGGAGAGAACGCCTCTCTTGTGAGGACTGCAGCTACTGAATTCTGCTTTCAATCTTGCTGGCTCTACGCGTTTCGGAAAATCATTCCTTGTTCACGAGCCGGACGCCAAAGAACGAGCAACAACATGAGTGAGGTTCACCTGCATTGATTTATTCATTTCAACCTCAGTGGGCGTGTCCTCTCGCATCGCGGGCATTCTGGTATTTGCAGTACATTCACTCAAGTATTACCCATGTGGGTGTTGTTGTGCGCCCCAAATAACGGCAATGTTCCTCTGTGGGCACAAGTCAAGAATAAGGTGCTGCCAGTGTGTCACTCAAAATGGGCTAACTCCGTCCCTGTTTCGCTGTGCCAGGCCCTCCTGGCGCTGCAGGTCCGCATCTCGCGGCAGGTCACCCTCGCGGCTTAGGCTTCACCGCTACGAATCCATCAAAAGAGTTGCCCCAGTGAGGATGACCACCTTGGAGAGAACGCCTCTCTTGTGAGGACTGCAGCTACTGAATTCTGCTTTCAATCTTGCTGGCTCTACGCGTTTCGGAAAATCATTCCTTGTTCACGAGCCGGACGCCAAAGAACGAGCAACAACATGAGTGAGGTTCACCTGCATTGATTTATTCATTTCAACCTCAGTGGGCGTGTCCTCCCGCATCGCGGGCATTCTGGTATTTGCAGTACATTCACTCAAGTATTACCCATGTGGGTGTTGTTGTGCGCCCCAAATAACGGCAATGTTCCTCTGTGGGCACAAGTCAAGAATAAGGTGCTGCCAGTGTGTCACTCAAAATGGGCTAACTCCGTCCCTGTTTCGCTGTGCCAGGCCCTCCTGGCGCTGCAGGTCCGCATCTCACGGCGGGTCACCCTCGCGGCTTAGGCTTCACCGCTACGAATCCATCAAAAGAGTTGCCCCAGTGAGGATGACCACCTTGGAGAGAACGCCTCTCTTGTGAGGACTGCAGCTACTGAATTCTGCTTTCAATCTTGCTGGCTCTACGCGTTTCGGAAAATCATTCCTTGTTCATGAGCCGGACGCCAAAGAACGAGCAACAACATGAGTGAGGTTCACCTGCATTGATTTATTCATTTCAACCTCAGTGGGCGTGTCCTCCCGCATCGCGGGCATTCTGGTATTTGCAGTACATTCACTCAAGTATTACCCATGTGGGTGTTGTTGTGCGCCCCAAATAACGGCAATGTTCCTCTGTGGGCACAAGTCAAGAATAAGGTGCTGCCAGTGTGTCACTCAAAATGGGCTAACTCCGTCCCTGTTTCGCTGTGCCAGGCCCTCCTGGCGCTGCAGGTCCGCATCTCGCGGCGGGTCACCCTCGCGGCTTAGGCTTCACCGCTACGAATCCATCAAAAGAGTTGCCCCAGTGAGGATGACCACCTTGGAGAGAACGCCTCTCTTGTGAGGACTGCAGCTACTGAATTCTGCTTTCAATCTTGCTGGCTCTACGCGTTTCGGAAAATCATTCCTTGTTCACGAGCCGGACGCCAAAGAACGAGCAACAACATGAGTGAGGTTCACCTGCATTGATTTATTCATTTCAACCTCAGTGGGCATGTCCTCCCGCATCGCGGGCATTCTGGTATTTGCAGTACATTCACTCAAGTATTACCCATGTGGGTGTTGTTGTGCGCCCCAAATAACGGCAATGTTCCTCTGTGGGCACAAGTCAAGAATAAGGTGCTGCCAGTGTGTCACTCAAAATGGGCTAACTCCGTCCCTGTTTCGCTGTGCCAGGCCCTCCTGGCGCTGCAGGTCCGCATCTCGCGGCGGGTCACCCTCGCGGCTTAGGCTTCACCGCTACGAATCCATCAAAAGAGTTGCCCCAGTGAGGATGACCACCTTGGAGAGAACGCCTCTCTTGTGAGGACTGCAGCTACTGAATTCTGCTTTCAATCTTGCTGGCTCTACGCGTTTCGGAAAATCATTCCTTGTTCACGAGCCGGACGCCAAAGAACGAGCAACAACATGAGTGAGGTTCACCTGCATTGATTTATTCATTTCAACCTCAGTGGGCGTGTCCTCCCGCATCGCGGGCTTTCTGGTATTTGCAGTACATTCACTCAAGTATTACCCATGTGGGTGTTGTTGTGCGCCCCAAATAACGGCAATGTTCCTCTGTGGGCACAAGTCAAGAATAAGGTGCTGCCAGTGTGTCACTCAAAATGGGCTAACTCCGTCCCTGTTTCGCTGTGCCAGGCCCTCCTGGCGCTGCAGGTCCGCATCTCGCGGCGGGTCACCCTCGCGGCTTAGGCTTCACCGCTACGAATCCATCAAAAGAGTTGCCCCAGTGAGGATGACCACCTTGGAGAGAACGCCTCTCTTGTGAGGACTGCAGCTACTGAATTCTGCTTTCAATCTTGCTGGCTCTACGCGTTTCGGAAAATCATTCCTTGTTCACGAGCCGGACGCCAAAGAACGAGCAACAACATGAGTGAGGTTCACCTGCATTGATTTATTCATTTCAACCTCAGTGGGCGTGTCCTCCGCAACGCGGGCATTCTGGTATTTGCAGTAAATTCACTCAAGTATTACCCATGTGGGTGTTGTTGTGCGCCCCAAATAACGGCAATGTTCCTCTGTGGGCACAAGTCAAGAATAAGGTGCTGCCAGTGTGTCACTGTTAGACTTGGCATCTTTTGGCGTGTTTCCCCTGACTTTTTGCTTTCTGACCTCCCGGTTTTGACTCTGTTTTTGCTGGTGTAATGATTCTGCGCACTTTCCTCACTGCGGTCCAGTGGGAAAGTGCAAGTGCTCCTGTATAAAATGCGTTATGGATTGGTGTTTCCATGATTGGCCTATTTGGTTTATGTGTCAGTCCCTTGTAAAGTGCACTGCGAGTGCCAGGGCCTATAGACCAAATGCGGTTGGTGGGCTGCAGCACTGGATTGTGCCACCCACGCAAACAGCCCGTAAAGTGTAACTCGGGCCTGCCACCGCAGAGCCTGTGCGCAGCCTGGGGCTGCCATGACGACTTGGCAAGTGCACACACTTGCAAGTCCCTAAACCTTCCCTTTGCTACATGTTAGTCACCCCTAAGGTAGGCCCAAGGTACCCCTGTGGGCAGGGTGCGTTGTACGCGAAAGGTAGGACATGCCCGGGTGTGTGCGGCATGTCCTGATAGTGAATTACAGCCTAGTTCGTTTTTCACTATTGCAAGGCTACCTGTTCCCCTAGGCCAGAACGGGCAGTTTTGATTATTACAGCTTATAATCCTAACTGACCCCGGGAACATGGTAGAAATTCGAGTTTAGTATGCCTGGACTCAGAATGATAAAATGCATCTTTTAGTGAAGTTGGTTTTAACATTCTGTGTTTGAAAATACCACTTTTAGAAAGTGGGTATTTTCTTGTCTAACCATCCAAGCCTGCCTCTGCGAGGTTGTGTATTCCTTGCCTGGAGTGTGAGTGACAGGGGCTGGGGGATGCCAGGAGACAGGGTGAGTCAGCACAGGGCTGAATAGCAAGATCTACATGTAGATGGGTGGGAGGGGTCGCACCTGGGCCCTGAATAGGACAGTGCCTTCCCTCCACAATGCGGGCTCCACCTCCTGTGGTGCGTCTGATGTCCCTGGCCTACTCACTGAAAGAAGGGACGGAGACTTGTCAACAAAGTGCTCCAGAACTGGTTTGGACTAGGCAAAGGCCTCTCTGCCTTCAGAGAACAAAGGAATTTGGGATATAAATATTGGGGCCCTGACCCCATGAATTTAGATCTCGCTGGAATCAAGGAACCTGCCAAGACGAAGAGCTGGAAGAGCTGCCAGGAGGAGTACTGCCCCTTTGCTGTGTTGTTGCTTTGTTGGGTTGGCCTGCAGCTGCTGCTTCTGCCTTGGGCAGTGAAAGGACTGGACTGAACTTTCTACAAACTTGTGCTGAGTATCTCCAAGGGCCTGAAACCGAGCTGGCCTCCTGTTAAGAAGTCTCAGGGACTACAAAGACTTCACAAGCCTCTGGGTACCGCTTCTGGAACGCTGTTTCAGTTGCCACAGAGGAAGGGAACCGCAACCGACTCCGTCAACCGAATCCATCCCTGGCCGGTGACCTGTTTGCACCACAGACCGCATCGCCCCGCTTCACATCGCAACCCTGGTCTCTCCGTGGGCGACGTCCGACGCCGCCAACATCGAGCCGCTGCTTGCACCGTGACCTGTGGGCACCGCAGTTCGCATCGCATCGCTTCACTGAACCAACCGGACCCGACCGACGCGGTCGCTGCAACTGGCTCAAGGTTCGAGACCGCACCGCATTTGGGGCACCGCTCGCACGTCTGCGACGCACCGCTCCGACTCGCACCGCTGTCCGACGCCAGCTCCCGCACTCCGGCTAGGTCGCCTGCATCGCAACCTGTCAGCACCACATCGAGCATCGTCTCACCCTGCATCGCACGCCTTGGACTCACCGACTCCGTCTGCACGACGCTCATCGAGCCGCTGCCTGCACCGCATCGAGGGACACCGCACCTTGCATCGCTCCGTCTTGCACCGCAACCGCGACGAACGCCGACCGGCTCGTACACTCCGTACCAGCCACAACGAGAAAGGTACTGTAACCGAGTCTGTTCATGACTCTGCTGGCCAGTATCGACGCGGTCGGCTGGAACTGTTAGACTCTGGGGTTTTCAGCATCACGGTAGGCTCGGACGGAGCTACCGACTCGTACGAACTTTGCTTTTGTGCTATTCCTTCAAAGAAGAAGTTACCGTATCAAGTATTCATTCGTAAAGTATAGCATTGTGGATTTTTGTCGTAATTGGTCTTGTCTTGAGTATATAAAATATTGGTTATTTTTCTAAACTGGTGTGGTGTCCGTTTGTAGTGCTTACACTGTATTACTGTTGGTTATGTGCAAATGCTTTACACACTGCCTCTGAATTAAGCCTGACTGCTCGTGCCAAGCTACCACGAGGGTGAGCAGGGGTTACTTCACGAGTGTAACACCCTTACCCTGACTAGGAAAAAGGGTCCCTACTTGGACAAAGGTGCAAGCCCTTGCCAACTAGAGATCCCATTTCTAACATTGGTGGCAGCGGTGGGATAGGACTTGTGTTTGCACTTGACTTACAGTGATTGGTGTGCGCTACTACCATATCGCAGACCATTACGTACCACATACTGGTTCTTTTTCTTTTGGCCTATTTTTGATCTTGCCAGTTTTCAACTCACTACTTTTGTCATGCCTGAATCAATTGCATCATCCGTTGCATCTCTGGAAGTTATCTTTGAGGAGGATAGGTTGGAATCCTACGCCGTAAAGGAGCTACGAGCGATTTGTAAAAACTTGAAAGTCCAAATTAAAGGCCTCACAAGGAAGGAGGAGCTACAGAAGGCGCTGAGGGCCTGGGTAGCAGCCAGACATGCCAATGGGCAGCCTGGTAATCTCAGTGAGGAGGCGGAGGAGTCTATTTCCAGGGTGGATGTGCTTTTGGGTAGGGGGGAACCCGCCAGGTCAGGCAGCAGCAGTCTGTTCCCAGAGGAGCTGGAGGACAGGCGGGAGGTAAGGCAGTTTGAGCTGCAGAAGCTCAGGCTGGAGAGTGAGCGGGAGGAGAAGAGATTGGCCATAGAGGAGAGGAAGATGCTCTTAGAGCATGAGAGAGAACTGAAGGAGCTAGAACTTAGGAGTAAGTCAGGCTCAGATGGTGGCAGCAATTCGTCCAGAAAGGCAGACAGGATTGTGCACATTCCCAAGAACGTAGGCAAGGAGTTCAAGAAGGGGGATGACATACAAAGGTGGTTTCAGGGTTATGAGGCAGCCATACACATGAATGGGGTCCCTGAGGAGAATTGGGGAGCAGGATTGTGGCCACTTTTCCCGGAAGAAGCAAGGGATGCTCTGATAGCTTTGGGTAAGGGGTATCACCTCACCTATGCTGACATGAAGGATGCCCTTCTCACGAAGTATGGTCTTACTCCTGAAAAGTACAGGGATCAGTTCAGGTCCAGTAAGAAGTCTGATGCCAACACTTGGTTGGAATGTGTGGATGTGTTCTGCAGGTCTCTGGATGGTTGGGTGAAGGGCAGTAGCGTAACAGATTTTCAGGGGCTCTACAACTTGATTGCATGGGAGCACTTGTCTAGTCTATGTTTTGCAGATCTGCGCCAGCACCTAGTGGATAGTAAGCTAACTGACCCCAGGAAGCTTGCTATGGAAGCGGACCGCTGGGTGAGTACCCGGGTCCACAAGAAAGCGTTTGGGGGAGACTCAGCCAAAGGTGGGCAGGGTCCCCAGCAGAAAGGTGGGGGGACAAGGGTAAAGCACAGGAGTTCTCGAAAGGGCCCCAAACTAGTACCCAGGGTAAAGGTTCCCAGCCCCCGGTGATAAGAAGAAAGGGGTCTCCACAGGGAAGCCTGTTGAGACCGGCCCCCGCAAGTGTTATGCATGTGACCAGGTAGGTCACTTTAAGGGGGACCCCAAGTGCCCGAAGGGGACACAGCCACCCACCGGTGGACAGTCCAAAGTGTTGGCTAGTGTAGCGCTTGGGGAGGAGGGGTGCCCACAGGAGGGTGGGGATCCCGCAGAAATGACCCTTGTCTCACTAGGGGACAGTGAGATGGTCCCAGGAAACCAGGTGCCCCCTAACACAAAGAAATATAGCACCTGGGTGACCATTAATGGGAACAGGGTAGAGGCTCTCAGAGATACTGGAGCCAGTGTGACCTCAGTCCGGTGTCACCTGGTGTCTGAGAAGCAAGTAGTCCCCGGGGCATTCCACCAAGTAGTTGCTGTAGACAACTCAGAGCGCCAATGTATGGTGGCGCAGGTTCCCTTTGAATGGGGGGGTCTCAGGTCCCTTGAGGGTGGTTGTGAGCCCTACCATGCCTGTAGATTGTCTGCTAGGAAACGACCTGGAGCAGTCCTCATGGAAGGAGGTTGAGCTCAGGTCTCACTTGGAGATGCTTGGGTTGCCAGAGTGGGCATGCGTGTCTACTCGGTCAATGGCAGCCAGAAAGGGTGATCAAGAGGACTTGGAGCCTGAAACAGTGGCCCAAGTCCCTGCCAAGAGAAAGGGCAGGGGCGCGGGAAACCGGCACCCGAAGTTCCCACGGACCGGGAGGAGGCGGACCTCGAGGGGGACGCCCCGGTGCCTACAGGGGAACAGGTAGCCGAACTGGGAGACATCTCTGAGCTGACCCATTGGCAGCAAGAAGGGGGTCCCACCAGGGAGGAGTTCTGCAGGGAGCAGAACGAGTGCCCTACTCTGGAGGGTCTGCGGCGGCAGGCTGCAGACCAGGCAGCTGGTAATCAGTCCGGGTCACATCTGATCTACTGGGAGAGTGGTCTCCTATACAGTGAGCCTAAGGTTGCTGAGCCTGGGTCAGCCCATGTGCTGGTGGTACCCCAGCGCTTCAGGACCTTCCTACTGGGTCTGGCTCATGACGTGCCTTTGGCAGGACATTTGGGGCAGGACAAGACCTTTGACAGGCTTGTCACCCACTTCTTTTGGCCCCAAATGCGAAGGCAGTCAGATGCACACTGTAGGTCTTGCCAAACTTGCCAGGCAAGTGGTAAGAGTGGGAGGAAGGTCAAAGCTCCTCTCCAACCTTTTCCTGTTGTTGGAACACCCTTTGAAAGGGTAGGGATGGATATTGTGGGGCCACTGGATCCCAAGACAGCCATGGGCAACAGGTACATCCTGGTCTTGGTGGACCATGCCACCCGGTACCCGGAGGCAATCCCTCTCAGGACAACGACGGCGCCAGTGGTGGGCCGGGCGTTAATGGGGATCTTTTCCCGTGTGGGATTCCCCAGAGAGGTGGTTTCTGATAGGGGGACCAATTTCATATCGAAGTATATGACATCCCTGTGGAAGGAGTGTGGTGTAACCTACAAGTTCACCACTCCTTACCACCCACAAGGAAACGGTCTGGTGGAGAGATTCAACCAGACCTTGAAAGGCATGATCAAGGGTCTAACAGAACCCATGAGGCGTAAGTGGGACGTCCTCTTGCCATGCCTACTCTTTGCATACAGGGAGGTGCCTCAGAAGTCTCTTGGGTACAGCCCCTTTGAGCTCCTGTATGGCCACCCTGTCAGAGGACCTCTGAGTTTGGTAAAGGAAGGCTGGGAGGCAGCTCCCAGGAAAACTCCCCAGGATGTATTTAGCTACATGCTGGCCTTTAGAAACCAAACTGCCCGCTTCAGGAAACTCGCTCAGGCGAACCTAGAAGCAAGCCAGGAAGAAATGAAGAGATGGTATGACCAGAATGCCACTCTGGTCGAATTTCAACCTGGGCAAAAAGTGTGGGCATGGCCCCAGTGGCACCTTGTGCCTTGCAGGACAAGTGGACTGGGCCATATGAGGTAAAAGAGCGCAAAAGTGACGTCACCTACCTGGTGGATTTGCAGGCTCCAAGGAACCCTTTGAGGGTCCTTCACGTGAACCGCCTCAAGCCCCACTTCGAGAGGTCCGAAGTGAGTATGCTCTTGGCGACAGATGATGGGGTGGAAGAGGAGAGTGAGCCTCTCCTGACCTCCTGTCTACCAAGGAGCATGATGGGTCAGTAGAGGGTGTGATCCTCTCCCCTACTCTGACTCAAGAGCAGCAGGGGGACTGTCGCCAGTTGTTGGGACAGTTCGCCCCACTGTTCTCTCTGACCCCGGTGTTACTCACTGGTGTACCCATGACGTGGACACCGGTGACAGCCCTCCTGTGAAGCACAAGATTTACAGGTTGACTGACCGGGTCAGAGCCAGCATCAAGGAGGAGGTCTCTAAGATGTTGGCGTTAGGGGTGATTGAGCCCTCCCACAGTCCTTGGGCCAGCCCAGTGGTCTTGGTCCCAAAGGCTGCGGCGCCCGGTGCCACTCCAGAACTCCGGTTTTCTGTGGACTACCGTAGGCTCAATGCCGTCACCAGGACTGACGCGCACCCCATCCCCAGAGCTGATGAGCTCATTGATCGGTTGGGAGCTGCCCGGTTCCTCAGCACGTTTGATTTGACGTCTGGGTACTGGCAGATTGCCTTAACCGATGGGGCCAAGGAGAGATCAGCGTTCTCAACCCCAGAAGGTCATTACCAATTCCGGGTGATGCCCTTTGGGTTGAAGAATGCCCCTGCCACCTTTCAGAGGTTGGTCAATCAGGTGTTGGCTGGGCTGGAGGATTTCAGTGCCGCCTACCTGGATGACATTGCTGTGTTCAGTTCCAGCTGGGAAGAACATTTACAGCACCTTGAGAAAGTGTTGAGGGCTCTGCAAGGTGCAGGCCTCACGATCAAGGCCAGTAAGTGCCAGATCGGGCAGGGTTCTGTGGTGTACTTGGGACACCAGGTAGGAAGCGGCCAGGTGGCGCCCCTACAACCCAAGATTGACACCATTCTGGCTTGGTAATCCCCCAAGACCCAGACAGAGGTGAGAGCCTTCTTAGGTCTCACCGGTTACTATAGGAGATTTGTTAAGGGCTATGGCACCATCGTTGCCCCCTTAACAGAGCTGACCTCTAAGAGGCAGCCCAGGAAAGTGATCTGGACGGAGTCCTGCCAGAAAGCTTTTGATGCCCTGAAGGCAGCCATGTGCACGGCGCCCGTGCTCAAGGCACCTGACTTCTCCAAAGAATTTGTCGTGCAGACTGACGCTTCAGAGCATGGTGTGGGAGCGGTGCTCTCACAACTGAATGAAGAGGGCCTGGATCAGCCTGTAGTCTTCCTTAGCAGGAGACTACTTCCCAGGGAACAGAGGTGGAGTGCCATAGAAAGGGAAGCTTTTGCTGTGGTCTGGGCGCTGAAGAAGTTGAGACCATACCTGTTTGGGACTCACTTCCGGGTTCAGACAGACCACAGGCCCCTCAGATGGTTGATGCAAATGAGGGGTGAGAATCCAAAACTGCTGAGGTGGTCCATCTCCCTACAGGGAATGGACTTTACGGTGGAGCACCGTCCTGGTACAGAACACGCCAACGCAGATGGTCTGTCCAGGTTCTTCCGCCTTAGTGAGGAGAACTCCAATGGGGTTGGGTAGTTCTCCCTACTTTCAGCTGGAGGGGACATGTGTTAGACTTGGCATCTTTTGGCGTGTTTCCCATGACTTTTGCTTTCTGACCTCCCGGTTTTGACTCTGTTTTTGCTGGTGTAATGATTCTGCGCACTTTCCTCACTGCGGTCCAGTGGGAAAGTGCAAGTGCTCCTGTATAAAATGCGTTATGGATTGGTGTTTCCATGATTGGCCTATTTGGTTTATGTGTCAGTCCCTTGTAAAGTGCACTGCGAGTGCCAGGGCCTATAGACCAAATGCTGTTGGTGGGCTGCAGCACTGGATTGTGCCACCCACGCAAACAGCCCATAAAGTGTAACTCGGGCCTGCCACCGCAGAGCCTGTGCGCAGCCTGGGGCTGCCATGACGACTTGGCAAGTGCACACACTTGCAAGTCCCTAAACCTTCCCTTTGCTACATGTTAGTCACCCCTAAGGTAGGCCCAAGGTACCCCTGTGGGCAGGGTGCGTTGTACGCGAAAGGTAGGACATGCCCGGGTGTGTGCGGCATGTCCTGATAGTGAATTACAGCCTAGTTCGTTTTTCACTATTGCAAGGCTACCTGTTCCCCCTAGGCCAGAATGGGCAGTTTTGATTATTACAGCTTATAATCCTAACTGACCCCGGGAACATGGTAGAAATTCGAGTTTAGTATGCCTGGACTCAGAATGATAAAATGCATCTTTTAGTGAAGTTGGTTTTAACATTCTGTGTTTGAAAATACCACTTTTAGAAAGTGGGTATTTTCTTGTCTAACCATCCAAGCCTGCCTCTGCGAGGTTGTGTATTCCTTGTCTGGAGTGTGAGTGACAGGGGCTGGGGGATGCCAGGAGACAGGGTGAGTCAGCACAGGGCTGAATAGCAAGATCTACATGTAGATGGGTGGGAGGGGTCGCACCTGGGCCCTGAATAGGACAGTGCCTTCCCTCCACAATGCGGGCTCCACCTCCTGTGGTGCGTCTGATGTCCCTGGCCTACTCACTGAAAGAAGGGACGGAGACTTGTCAACAAAGTGCTCCAGAACTGGTTTGGACTAGGCAAAGGCCTCTCTGCCTTCAGAGAACAAAGGAATTTGGGATATAAATATTGGGGCCCTGACCCCATGAATTTAGATCTCGCTGGAATCAAGGAACCTGCCAAGACGAAGAGCTGGAAGAGCTGCCAGGAGGAGTACTGCCCCTTTGCTGTGTTGTTGCTTTGTTGGGTTGGCCTGCAGCTGCTGCTTCTGCCTTGGGCAGTGAAAGGACTGGACTGAACTTTCTACAAACTTGTGCTGAGTATCTCCAAGGGCCTGAAACCGAGCTGGCCTCCTGTTAAGAAGTCTCAGGGACTACAAAGACTTCACAAGCCTCTGGGTACCGCTTCTGGAACGCTGTTTCAGTTGCCACAGAGGAAGGGAACCGCAACCGACTCCGTCAACCGAATCCATCCCTGGCCGGTGACCTGTTTGCACCGCAGACCGCATCGCCCCGCTTCACATCGCAACCCTGGTCTCACCGTGGGCGACGTCCGACGCCGCCAACATCGAGCCACTGCTTGCACCGTGACCTGTGGGCACCGCAGTTCACATCGCATCGCTTCACTGAACCAACCGGACCCGACCGACGCGGTCGCTGCAACTGGCTCAAGAGTCGAGACCGCACCGCATTTGGGGCACCGCTCGCACGTCTGCGACGCACCGCTCCGACTCGCACCGCTGTCCGACGCCAGCTCCAGCACTCCGGCTAGGTCGCCTGCATCGCAACCTGTCAGCACCGCATCGAGCATCATCTCACCCTGCATCGCACGCCTTGGACTCACCGACTCCGTCTGCACGACGCTCATCGAGCCGCTGCCTGCACCGCATCGAGGGACACCGCACCTTGCATCGCTCTGTCTTGCACCGCAACCGCGACGAACGCCGACCGGCTCGTACACTCCGTACCAGCCACAACGAGAAAGGTACTGTAACCGAGTCTGTTCATGACTCTGCTGGCCCGTATCGACGCGGTCGGCTGGAACTGTTAGACTCTGGGGTTTTCAGCATCACGGTAGGCTCGGACGGAGCTACCGACTCGTACGAACTTTGCTTTTGTGCTATTCCTGCAAAGAAGAAGTTACTGTATCAAGTATTCATTCGTAAAGTATAGCATTGTGGATTTTTGTCGTAATTGGTCTTGTCTTGAGTATATAAAATATTGGTTATTTTTCTAAACTGGTGTGGTGTCCGTTTGTAGTGCTTACACTGTATTACTGTTGGTTATGTGCAAATGCTTTACACACTGCCTCTGAATTAAGCCTGACTGCTCGTGCCAAGCTACCACGAGGGTGAGCAGGGGTTACTTCACGAGTGTAACACCCTTACCCTGAATAGGAAAAAGGGTCCCTACTTGGACAAAGGTGCAAGCCCTTGCCAACTAGAGATCCCATTTCTAACAGTCACTCAAAATGGGCTAACTCCGTCCCTGTTTCGCTGTGCCAGGCCCTCCTGGCGCTGCAGATCCGCATCTCACGGCGGGTCACCCTCGCGGCTTAGGCTTCACCGCTACGAATCCATCAAAGAAAACTAGGCGGACCCTGCACATTTCAGCAGTCTCCTTTATTTCAGAACAACCGGACATCAAAGCGCTTAATCAATTAACAGCCCTACGCGTTTCAAAGCTCCTGCTTCTTGTTCACGGGCAAATGCGATGTCCAATAGGTGGAAAAACCAGAATGAAATAAGTCACAACTTTTTATACCTTTGGTAGGTTACGCCCTCTGGTGTGGCTTTTTATGATGAAAGATTTCTGGGACTTGTAGTTTTCATGCTGGTTCAATTATAATCCTCCGGTGGATTCCGCCGATAAAACATCCTTTTGGCACAATTTGCGCTCTCCAGTGAGCGTTAAGCACAAGATTCCGGTTTACTTTGTTGAACCTGTTTTTATCTGCAAGTCAAACACAGTGATCTGTGTGGGGCAGCCCAACATTTCATTTGTTGGTAGTGCAAGCCTCCCGGCCGGGACTGGCCGGTTTAAATGTATAAACAGTTATCCCCAAGCGAGGCTGCACTTAAGAAAACTAGGCGGACCCTGCACATTTCAGCAGTCTCCTTTATTTCAGAACAACCGGACATCAAAGCGCTTAATCAATTAACAGCCCTACGCGTTTCAAAGCTCCTGCTTCTTGTTCACGGGCAAATGCGATGTCCAATAGGCGGAAAAACCAGAATGAAATAAGTCACAACGTTATATATATATATATATATATATATATATATATATATATCATTTCACAATCCTCTCCTGACAGGAAAGGACAAGCGGGTCGCACTCGCGTAGAATTTTGCAACTTAGATTTATTTTCTCCTTACATCAAACGGGAACACAGGCAACAAGATCTACGCGTTTCGGTATTACCCAATACCTTGTTCACGATCTCAGGCATATACTTGTGAGCACTGTTTAAATGTTTAAACTTCACTTACATCACTTCCTGTTTGTGATCACAAGAGCCCCTGTGATTTATGGGAGTTGTAGTGACAAACATTTTTTTCTTTTTTTCCTTTTTTTACATAAACATGTTATTCTAATTTCATCTTTAACTTTTTAGTATTGGGTAATACCGAAACGCGTAGATCTTGTTGCCTGTGTTCCCGTTTGATGTAAGGAGAAAATAAATCTAAGTTGCAAAATTCTACGCGAGTGCGACCCGCTTGTCCTTTCCTGTCAGGAGAGGATTGTGAAATGGTTTGGAGCGGCGTGGTTCTGCCGCGGGGTTACGCACCCATGAGGAGCGCTGCCATGTCCCGACAAGGCTGAACCAACTCGGATATATATATATATATATATATATATATATATATATATATATATATATTTTGTTGAAGCCACCTTTGTGGCGTACACAGTATAAATACACAGGCCCTTCCAAAATGGTGCTGAAATCACACCGTTAAAGGAAAAAGTAGGACACAGTATAGTTTTTGGGAGAGAGCACATCGCGTCATAGTCTGGAGCAGTCAAAGTTAACACTTCCGGGATGACGAGAGACGCCGGACTGTCAGCGTACTCGCTAACAGGTCTGTTGGGAGACTGGAACGGGTGGTTTATTGAAGGGCAGAAATGCCTGTTGTTAAAGAGATTACAACGTATTTGATTTATTTTAGAAGGAATTTAATATGGACTAATTATACTGAGAAGTTGACGGAAGGAAAGAACGGACCAGAATATTAACAAGAAATAGTGCAACAGCAACTTCAAAAACAGGTGAGACATCCCCGTATCAAATTACGACAAGAGGTTAATTGTTGGGGAGAAAATAGCTGGCTTATTTGGATTGTAAAAACGGATTATTATTTGTAGGTGGATTTCACGGATACTTAGATATCGTGCATTGCAGAAGATACTTGTTCCACGGCCGGGACGGAATTAGAACCTGCATAGAGGTAACAGTGATATATATATACAATGGGTTCTTATTCACATTATTGTGCAAACGGTTGAACAATGGCAATTTACTAAAAATTCTGGACGTTAATTTCTCAAATACAGGTGGGACAGGAGAATACATTTGGTCACATTTACATGCATGTTTTGTGTGATTTGGGCTCAGTGTACCACTATATTTGTTCTGATTTACGCGCACTCAATGGTAGAGGGTAGATTTAATACATTAAATTATTTTCAGAACAGCATCGCACTCTTAGATAATAGGGTATAACACTCATTAAATAAGATCAATATTAAAATATATTGTGAGGATCATAAGTGAAGGGTATCATATAGATAACCCGTTACTAAAAGGACGTACAATGTTTATTGCATGCGTTTCCACCTATCACACATCATATTTTGAGTTGATTTCACAGATGGAAATTTATTCCACCAAAACATGGGTTGTCCTAATTTGGTGTTAGATCTGTAATATACTTGAAAGTGGTTTTATTACATTTTTTAGCCCTGAGAAAAGTCATGTGGAACTCCCCTGATGACCAAACACGTGTTGGGCACATGAAGTTATGAAAATTAAAGACAAAGATCAAGAAAATCATTGTGTAAATACCACTCACAGAAATTTTGTGTAATTTTGCTTGTGCTTAGGATATTGATTACAACTTAACATCTGTCTGGTCGCAACACATGTACATTATTTAAATTCTTATGATTCTTCTCCAATTGGTTTCTCAATAATCAGTTCAAATGGATCACCATATGCTTCCATCCTCTTCATATCATTTACCTCTTCAGTCAAGTGCAAGGTAACAGACCCCTAGTGGATAGAGCTTGATCATGCAGCAGGAGAATAAACATCCCTTCCTCAAC
This sequence comes from Calotriton arnoldi, assembly GCA_963921515.1. NCBI lineage: Eukaryota > Metazoa > Chordata > Amphibia > Caudata > Salamandridae > Calotriton > Calotriton arnoldi. The sequence goes on from CAWUFW010004188.1 coordinate 670,841, forward strand.
TTTGCTGTCAATGATCCTAGCCCTGGCCGATACAGTGTTAGTAGTGAGGGGCCCTTGGCTGATGACCTGCATAGACTGCATTATCCTGTAACAAGGCTGGGCCTTGTACCTCAACAACTGTAATAACATGAGGCTGATGGGGCTTCGACAATAGCAGCCACTGCACTGCTCCTGGTATGGCTGTGTTGCCTTTCTGCATTCACCACATCCACTAGCCATTTTGTCTTTGCTGATGCATCCTCCTTACCACTAGAAAGTCCACTCCTTCTTGCCCCTACCCTGGATGACCATGGTAAACCTCAGTCAAGCTTCTCTACAAGGTCCCCGTCGCTGGATCCATCTTTTTCCAGTACACCCACGAATCCCCACCTAGGTTCTGTTCTCTTCTCACTGGTGGTAACTACAGGGTGAAGGTAGTGGCCCGATTCGGGCCACTCGGGTCACTAATGACCACCTCTCAGCCTTCCATACCACATGAAGAGTCGGTCAGACAGTAGAGAATACAAACCAATATCTGTTTATTCAGGTACACTCAGATTGGAGCCCAGTCTGCCCAGTCGCTAGGAGTGCTGCAGAGGGACTGACATCAGCAAGCATAAAGATACATTATGTACATTTCAAAACCAATGAAGGCACCCCATAGTGGAATTTTCCAAGCAGATGCAGCTAAACAATGAAATACAGAGGATAAGTTTCGATTCAGATGCCGGGCACACATTATCTACTACACAAGGTCGTTCTACCCGTGCCCGCCACTAGACAAGTGGGAGAAGGCCTCTAGCTAGTGAGAAAGGTATACGCTAATAAGAACAGTCTATTCACTAGTGAAGCAAAATCCAATCTTGGAGAAATGAAACCTAACAGAAGCCTTTTCTCAGAAATAGCAAAGGATTAGTTTCGATCATGACTTAAAATGGCGCCTAAATAGAAAATGGTGCAGTGAATGCTAACTTACATAGGATAATACTTAAGCGGGTACATTTATATTCTAACAGACCCTCCAATTTCTGACAGCAACAAGAAAAATACATGATCAGAAAAACAAAAGACCATGAGTATAACTTCTTATGAACATTCCATATTCTCAGTATAGGGAAGGGAGACTGTAAGGAGGGAAGAAGTCTCGAAAATGCCCTCATCTATCTGCATGAGGTCATATATCTCCTTCTGCACCATAATTGCAGCATTGGTATCATGAATCGATATTTTCCTCTTAGGAGTGAGAAGGGTGGTGCAATAAGAGCAACAGAAGGGGAGGCACTGAATAAGGGCACAACAAAGCACCAATACCACAATTAGGTAAATTACCTTTTCAAGAATCCAACCCCAGCCACCAAAAAGGGACCAACTCCAATTTCCACTTTTCATTCCCTTGACATTCTCAAGAATGTCTAATATGTGTTTGGTGATATTCTTTTGCATATTTTTGATCCCGACTACACATTGGTCTCCCACTACCACGCATACACCACCACTTTTGGCTAAAATAAAATCCACTGCATATCTAGTCTGTTCAGAATATATTCGCATGCTCTCCAACTGAGTAGTGATGTTGCGTAAAGCAGCCACAGTAGTATTGGACAAAATCTGTAACTTGCATCCAAAATATTCTCTGGCTTTCTCACCCCGGGCCATAGAGGTACCACCCAAAGTGAAAATAGAAGAAAGGATGTATCCAAAGGTGATCCCATTACTATAGTTATTAACCTCTATATCAGTCATTCCCTCACAGAATTCTTTGATCAGGGTCCTCTTAACCCAACAAACATTAGGCTTCGCATATTTACAGGGCACACCCAAAGGCAACACCATCCCAAGGGCTACATCATTGGTACCGTTATGAACATTAGAAGAAGCACCGTTAGACAAAAAATAAAACCCCGGGTGTGCATAAATCGGTCCTTCGTAATCTACTGCGGCATATCTGGTATTCTTTCCAAACGTACTCGGATCTTTGTCATTAACCAGGGGCATTGTATTTTTGTACAGCACTATTCTAGAACAATTGATATACAGAGAAGTGTCTGTACTATTCACAATGGGGCAACAAGTAGGATAATAACCAGCCTCTCTGGTAACTATCAATTCCTTGTAATGCCAACCCACCAATGCAACATTCTGTTCTTCCTTGTAAAAGTTGTCGCAATACGTGTTGTTATCACACCCTGGATAACGCATTCCCAGTGGCTTTCTATAATATAAACAAGGACCTGGATAGCCAAAACCAAAAACTCCTTTCACTTCAGTAAATTGCTCTGGACGAGTGTAGGTATAGTTCACAAGAGATAATGGGTATGCAGTCCATAAACTAGTGACAGACTCAGTGGGGTAGCAAGCAGTCCCTTCTCCAAAGAATCTCTTATGTGTATCTAGAAACACATTGCTTGGGGCTGTCCTTTCCTTTCTTTCGTGGGGAAATAACTCTAACCTTGGTACGTAAAGACACATCCTGACCATTTTCAAAAAGCCATGACACCCCACACAATATGATTAGCAATAAAACCACAAGAGCAACACATGTCATTTTCTTCTTACGGGTCCACACCACATTATGCGGGGTAAAAAGTATCACTGGCTGCTCTTCCTCAGCAACCAGCCTACCAAAGGGATGCATAACGAATGGTGAAATGGGGGCAAAATGCAAAGGAAATATATATGTTCCCAGTGTCCGTCAGAGCCTCACTGGCACAGGCTCCTATTGTTCATCAATACGTTGGCGCTCTTGAGCGCCGGCGGTGGAGCTTGCTCTGTCCTAAGCTCGTATCCCACGTCGATCACGATGGTATACCACCACGGTATACTTTGGTCTTTGGTCTTCCCTATCTTAATGTTCAAGCAACTAACTAAAATAAGCAAAAGATCCTTCACCAAACTTTAATAAATCTCCGTGGGTACTATAATTCAGTACAGCCCGTGTTACACAGTCCATCCCTAATCTCTTTTCTCCTTGGATGCACTTTCCCTCAGCTGAGAGCGCAAATTGTACCTGGTAGCCCCAGGCACTGTGGGATTGGTGAACAACGGCTCAGGGATAGCTCGTATTTCCGGAGGAACAGCCGCATTTAACACGTCATCATTTTCCTTATCCGTTTGAGTCCAAATTAGTTGGGCATCGCTGAATGGGATAAACCGAGGCACCTGCTCGCACTCCGAGTCCCCGATGCCATCAGCGACCCACTGGTCATAGGATAAGGGCAAAGAAACCCTCCGACAGTAGGTCGCATGTACCCAGTTCTTACGGCCAGCAACCTTCACTGTGGTGTGCATCACCAACAGGACCTGCTCCGGCCCCTTCCAGCGCGGCTCCAAACTTTTCTTTTGCAGGAAATTCTGGAGCAGGACGAAATCCCCAGGCTAGAAATCCTGGCCAGATCCCTCTGGTGTAGAAGGCAGGGACTCCTGAACCTGTTGGTGAATAGAACATAACCTTTCTGTTAACTGGCCCAAATAATCAAGTAACATAGGGTACTCAATATCAGAGAAACGCAGAGGACGCGGGATGCCCCAGACATTCGCCAGGCATCCAAACACGACCTCATACGGTGACAATCCTGTTCTAGAATGAGCTGTCGTTCTTGTTGACAAAAGGGCTAATGGTAAAGCATCTGGCCACTTCAATCCTGTTGTCTCCTGTATCTTTGCCAATTTTAGTTTGAGAGTACCATTGTACTTCTCAACTAAACCTACTGCCTGGGGATGATTGGCAGCATGGCATTTTTGCTTAACATGGAGACCCTGTGACGAGGTGACTGCCCATGATCCGCAGACAGGAGACGATCCGGACGTGTTCCCCCCTCATGTTTCCCCTCTCCTCTGTTTCCAGTCTTCTGATGCTCTCGATTGCCGGGAACCGCACTGTTCCTTTAAGGATGTGGATCTCCAGCCTCCTGGACCGCCACATGTGACCTGGTCACATGCACCTATCAACGATGGGAGGCGTTCGGAGACGGAAGTGAAAGCGACCGGCGCCGGCACAACGAGGGAGGCTCCCGAGTCGAGTGGTCTCCTGCCAGAAGCTACCGAAGCGGAATCCGATGACCTAGACGTCTTGCAGCGGAATCTCTACAGCGGAAAGAGGGAGCCGAACCCGATTCGGCACTGCGACCATGCCAGCCACGTTCCAGGAGGAGCGTGGCTTCAAGAGGTACGTGATCGTGTCTCGGCCTTTTGGGTTAAGGGTAGGGGAGGCGGGACGGTAACTGGCACCCAGAAGCCATAGTATAAGACGTGTTGGCATAGCAGGGCACGCGATTCACTGGTGGCGGTACTTGGGTCTTACGTCCCCCCCACTCCCTTCCCTTTTGCCAGGAATTGCCTCCACGGGGCCCCGCCTTACTTTTCCTTCTCTTTTCCTTTTGGTTTTACTTCCTGGATCACGGAGCGTGAAGATCCGAAGAGGACGCAACGACTCCTGGGCCCGGGCACTGACGAACACCGGAGCGGACGCCCCGTATCCCCCCCCTCCCTCTGACTAACTGTCAACTTAAAAGAATAAAAACCCTTTGAAACGCTACCTCTCGCCATCATTTAGTCTCTAAGCGCCACACATGGTGGAGAATACGGGCACAGTAGCTCCATAGGACAGACATGGAGAACCTTATCCAACAGCTGGTAGTAGGACAGCAGAAACTGGAATGGGCGCTGGAGAAGCAGATGTCATCGGCCCAGGCCGACAGGGACTTGTTTAGGGACACTATAAGCCAGCAGGTCGACTGCATCCAGAAGGTGGCAACCGACCAGCCATCGCCGAACCCCGGGGCCCACACCAGTGGCCCTAACATAGTGTTACAAAAGCTTCTTCCTGGTGATGACCCGGATGCCTTCCTGATGAACTTTGAAAGGGCTGCACGGGCCTGTGCTTGGCCAGAAGCCAAGTGGCCTTTCTTCTTGGCACCACTCCTAAGCGGTGAAGTGCAGGCTGCATATCAGGTGGCCAACCCCACAGGGAACACTCCCTATGCAGTTATAAAACCCGTTATCCTAGATCATCTCGGAATGGATCCAGAGGCGTATCGGATACGCTTCAGAAAAGAAAGAGGAGCACCAGGCGAAAACCCAAAAACCCTGTACTTCCGATTAAAAGCCGCTGCAGATAAGTGGCTCAAGCCCCTAGAACATACCAAAGAGGAAACAATGGAGTCAATACACCTCGAACAGTATCTAGAGGCATTACCCTATCCCACGCAACGCTGGTTGAAGCAGCATCCACACCTGTCTGTCGAGGAGGCCGTGAACATGGCCACAACGTTCGCAAGAGCCCAGCCTCGTGTTTTACAGGGAGATAACACTCTAAACAGGACCACCGTATCTCCGCACAAGTTCGAAAGAAAACCAGTAAAACACCTGTCCGAATCTCCCCGCGCTCGATTTCGCTCCGATCCTCTCCCCCACAAAGGACCCCAGTGTTATGATTGTGGAGAGTGGGGCCACATCGCTCGCTTCTGTCCCCACAAAAACCACCCGATGAGCCAATGGACGTTAGCTGTATTCCATCTACTGTGTACTTCACTGAAGAGATGGGACCTTGCTTCTACGTAAGTGTCAAGATAGAGGGGAGGGAGGTCAGAGCATTGTTGGATTCTGGTTGCCGGCAATCGGTTGTTCGTGAGTCCCTGATAAGCCCATCTGTTCCCCTGACAGATGAACGGATACCCATACGGTGCGTTCATGGGGATGTCCGTACCTATCCAGTAGTATGCCTCCCCATCTCTCTCCCGAACGGTAGAATCATCCAGACCAGACTAGGGGTGTTATCCAACTTGCCAGAACAGCTAATCCTGGGGTTAGACAATCCTCTGTTCTTACACCTCCTGAGGGTGACCGTACGTCCTCCTAGACCCCTCCTGCAAGAACAGCCGTCTTTCCTAACCCAGGCCCCCTGGCTTTCTGATCGTAGTTTTAAATACAACCAAGAGCACGATCCAACCCTCCAAGCTGCTTGGGATCACGCCCGTCAGTCAGCCTTGTCACCCCAGCCAGTGTTTCCTCTTTTCCACATTGAGAATGATCTCCTATATAGGACCGGGAGTCCCGGTGACTCGCCCCAACTCCTGGTACCCCAGACCTTCAGGGCGCAGATCTTATTTTTTGCCCACACACACTTGCTTGCGGGACACAGAGGGGCACAAAAAACCACAGAAATGGTCCTACAACATTTCTATTGGCCAGGCATTTATAACAATATCGCAAAATTCTGTCAGGAGTGTGAGGTCTGTCAACGTAAGAACCCCTACAGACCTCCTGCTGCTCCCCTTCAGCCTCTTCCGATTATCGGAAGGCCGTTTGAACGCGTGGGAATGGACCTTATAGGCCCCTTCCCTCGCACTAGGAAAGGCAATCAATATGCGCTGGTCATAGTTGATTATGCCACCCGTTACCCCGAGGCCTTCCCTTTGCGTGCCCCCACAACCACCAACATCAGTGACAGATTAATAGAATTGTTCTCACGTGTGGGGTTCCCTAAGGAAATTTTGACCGACCAAGGGACCCCTTTCGTGTCACGATTGATGAGCCAAATCTGTAAATCGCTCAACATCTCTCACATCAGGACCTCAGTATATCACCCCCAGACTGACGGTCTCTGTGAGCGCTACAATGCCACACTGAAGCTTTCCCTTAAAAAGATGCTTAGTGTTGAGGGTCGCGAATGGGACATGCTCCTTCCTCTGGCTCTTTTTGTGGTGCGAAGCCAGGTGCAGTCTAGCTTAGGCTGTTCACCATTCGAATTACTGTATGGGAGACGACCTCGAGATTTGTTGGAAATCACCAAGGAGGCCTGGGAACAGGAAAAACAAGAGGAAACCCGGTCTTTCCTAGACTACACCATGGCGTTACGCACCCGCATACATAAACTGAGAGACTTCGCTGAGGCGAACCTAGAAAAAGCGCAAACCAAACAACAAACACTGTATAACCACGGAAAGAAATGGCGGCAACTCGCCGTAGGCGACTGGGTACTAATCCTCCTACCCTCCAGCCTGTCTAAAGTCCGATCCGAATGGAAGGGTCCTTTCCGCATTACAAAAAAATCGGGTTGACCACCTATGTAATACAACTCACCAAAAAAGGTCCCAGATGTATCATATCAACCTTATAAAAAAATGGTTGGGTCCCATACCTCAGAATGTACAGATCACAATCCCCTCTGAAAAGAACAACTGCACCTTAGAGCAGTTAATTGTGAACGACTCCTTATCGGGTACCCAAAAAGAAGCCTTACACACCGCCTTCTTACCATTTGCTTCTTTGTTTTCCGATCTTCCCGGGAGAACAACATTGGTAGAACACACTATTTCCACCCTTCCCGGGAAGACCGTCAAACAAAGGCCCTATTGCATACCCGCCGCACGGAGAGAGGCCATTAAAGGGGAGGTCGAAAACATGCTGGAGATGGGAGTGATAAAACCTTCCCGGAGTGAATGGTCATCTCCGTTAGTCCTGGTGCCAAAACCAGACGGTTCTGTCCGGTTTTGCATGGACTTTAGGGCAGTTAACAGCATCTCTAAGTTCGACTCCTACCCTTTGAACTTATTGAAAAGCTCGGGGATGCCCAATACATAACTACCCTCGACCTCACAAAAGGAAATTGGCAGGTGCCCCTCAAAGCCCAAGACCATGAGAAAACGGCTTTCTCTACGCCTACGGGTCTCTACGAATTTACCGTTTTACCCTTTGGCCTCCATGGGGCACCTGCTACCTTCCAAAGACTCATGAATAAAGTACTAGCTGACCATCAAGAGTATTCATCCGCTTACCTGGATGATATTGTCATCTATAGCCCCTGTTGGGACCTTCATGTACAGCATTGTCAACAGGTGTTCCGTGCATTGCAGCAGGCAGGGCTTCATATAAATGCCAAAAAGTCTAGAGTAGGCTTTCAAAAAGTTAGGTACCTGGGCTATCTCTTGGGTAATGGGGTTATTGAGCCGCAAAGCGAAAAGGTCAGAGCAATAGTCAATACACCCTTCCCTTCCACAAAAAAAGAGGTCAGGGCCTTCCTTGGCTTACTAGGCTATTATAGGAGATTCATCTCCAGGTATTCAGAGATTGCTAGCCCCTTGACAAACCTCCTTCGAAACCAGGTGAAACCCCGAGACCTCCTGAACCCTTCCCCTTTGGCTGAGCGTGCTTTTGTGGAGCTGAAGACCGCCATCACGTCTGGTCCTGTCCTGAGATCCCTGAACTTCTCTAAGGGTTTCATTCTCCAGACGGATGCCTCTGACAACGGTCTGGGTGCGGTGTTGTCCCAGGAGTCGGACGATGGGGTTGAACATCCGGTGCTGTTTATCAGCCGTAAACTGTTTCCTCGGGAACACCGGTACCCAGTTATCGAGAAGGAGTGTCTTGCCATCAAGTGGGCCGTGGAGAAGCTACACTACTATCTGGAGGGCTCTCGTTTCCTTCTGTACACAGACCATGCTCTTTTGCTCTGGATGAGCCGTAATAAGGGGAATAACCCCAGGGTGCTAAGGTGGTTCCTCTCGTTGCAGCCCTTCACATTTGAGGTTCGACACCGTCGGGGTGCCGCTAACGGGAATGCGGACTTCCTCTCTCGGATTCCCCTGTCCCCCGATTGGGAACAGTCTGGGGTAGGGGTGTGTGACGAGGTGACTGCCCATGATCCGCAGACAGGAGACGATCCGGACGTGTTCCCCCCTCATGTTTCCCCTCTCCTCTGTTTCCAGTCTTCTGCTGCTCTCGATTGCCGGGAACCGCACTGTTCCTTTAAGGATGTGGATCTCCAGCCTCCTGGACCGCCACATGTGACCTGGTCACATGCACCTATCAACGACGGGAGGCGTTCGGAGACGGAAGTGAAAGCGACCGGCGCCGGCACAACGAGGGAGGCTCCCGAGTCGAGTGGTCTCCTGCCAGAAGCTACCGAAGCGGAATCCGATGACCTAGACGTCTTGCAGCGGAATCTCTACAGCGGAAAGAGGGAGCCGAACCCGATTCGGCACTGCGACCAAGCCAGCCACGTTCCAGGAGGAGCGTGGCTTCAAGAGGTACGTGATCGTGTCTCGGCCTTTTGGGTTAAGGGTAGGGGAGGCAAGACGGTAACTGGCACCCAGAAGCCATAGTATAAGACGTGTTGGCATAGCAGGGCACGCGATTCACTGGTGGCGGTACTTGGGTCTTACGTCCCCCCCACTCCCTTCCCTTTTGCCAGGAATTGCCTCCACGGTGCCCCGCCTTACTTTTCCTTCTCTTTTCCTTTTGGTTTTACTTCCTGGATCACGGAGCGTGAAGATCCGAAGAGGACGCAACGACTCCTGGGCCCGGGCACTGACGAACACATGAGCGGACGCCCCGTATCCCCCCCCTCCCTCTGACTAACTGTCAACTTAAAAGAATAAAAACCCTTTGAAACGCTACCTCTCGCCATCATTTAGTCTCTAAGCGCCACAGACCCTCACAAATCAATTGAATCAGTTTTGCATTAAAATGACTTCCGTTGTCACTCCAGATCACTCGGGGCAAGCTGAAATGAAGAAAGAACTCCTTCAGGAGTACCTTTGCAGTCATAATGGCTGTATTGTCTTTGGTGGGGTAAGCCTCAACCCATTTACTGAATGCACATACAACCATCAGAACATACTTCAGATTATTACATCTCTCTAACTCAATGTAGTCCATTTGAAGGACTTCAAAAGGAAAGGTGGATGGTGGAAGTTACCAGGCGGTGTAGGGGTACCCTTCCCAGGATTATGCATCATGCATACCATGCAGTACTTTACCAAGTGTGGAGCTGTCTTAGAAATATTGTCATTCTGCCATACGGGATCTAATAATTTACAAATGCCTTTAGCACTAATATGGGCTGGACCGTGGGCCATAGCAACCACAGGAAGAACATATGCATCCGGCAACATCCATCTCTGCTTCCCTGATTTATCAATCCAACATCCTTCGTCATTCAACTGTGCTGTACTTTCCTGCCACACCGCTAATTCTTCTATCATGGCTTCACTTTGTATCTCTTTTACATTTTCATGGGTAGCTTCAAACATGACAACCTCAGGAACCCACCTAGCTGGACCTGCTACAAACATTCTTTTCATCTTTGTCCGAGCCGTTTCCTTAGCTGTCTGATCTGCAAAAGCATTACCTCTACCTATGTCATCAGTGACCTTCCGGTGGGCGCTACACTTCACTATGACCAATTTCTTGGGGAGTGTCAAAGCAGACAAAAGCCTCAATATGAAGTGCCCATGTTGAATTTTGGTGCCATGCGAAGTAAGGAATCCTCTCTCTGTCCAGAGTCGCCTAAAATTATGTGCGACCCCAAAGGCATACTGGCTGTCAGTATAAATATTGACAACCAGTCCCTCGCTTAATTCGCAAGCTCGAATAAGGGCAGCTAACTCAGCTGCTTGAGCTGAGTGATAAGGGACCCGGGATGTCTCTACCACCGTGCACAGTGTGGTAATAGCATAAGCTGCAGTGGTGATGCCATCTGGTAATTTAAAACAAGAGCCATCGACATATAGTTCCCCTTGTGGGTCAGATAAGGGAACATCAGTCAAGTCTACCCGTCCTTTTGTCTCTTCCTCCTTTCGGAAGATGCAATCATGTTTGTCAACTTCACCACTCTCGGAAGGGAGGGGTAGTAACGTGGCTGGATTCAAAGTAGCACATCTTTTGATCGTGATGTGTTTAGCAAACAATGTCAATTCATAGCCAGTAAGACGTGCACTGGTGAGGTGCTGGGTCTTTGTCTTATTCCAAAGCGTGTCTACAGCATGGGGTACCATGACTGTGAGGTCAGTATCAAGTATGAGTCCAGCCGATTGTCTGATCGAAGTGGCCACAGCCGCAACTGCTCTTAGACAACTCGGGAGGGCTCTCGCAACAGGATCAAGCATAGCAGAGAAATAAGCACACGGCCATTGCCTATCTCCAAATTTTTGTGTTAGGACAGAAAGCGCACAACCAGCCATCTCATGGACGTATAACACAAATGACTTACCATAGTTAGGTGTGCCAAGCACGGGAGCCGAACAAAGCGCAGCTTTCAATTGCTCAAAAGAATGTTGACATTCAGTCATCCAAGGCAAGGGCTCATGCACTTCTTTAGTTGTTAATGTAAGCAAGGGTTTGATTAGTAAGGAGTAGCTAGGTATCCACTGGCGACAGTAGGAAGTGATACCTATAAAAGCGCGCACATCTTTTCGAGTTTGTGGAATGGGCATTTTAACAATGGTACTGATACGCTCAGGGGTTAACCTCCTACCCTCCTTCGACAGTAGGTGACCTAAATAGGTGACCTCCTGTCGACAATAATGAAATTTAGAAAGGGAGACCTTATGTCCATGATGAGCTAAGTGCAACAACAATTTTACTGTACTGTCTTTACAACCTTGTTCTGTGTCAGAATCAATGAGGAGGTCATCGACATATTGCACCAATACGTTACCTGAGGGAAGCAAAAGGGAATCCAGCTGACTCTTTAAAGCTTGACTGTAGATACTCAGACTCTCTGTATAGCCCTGAGGAGCTCGACAGAATCTAAAGCTTCTACCTGCTAGTGTGAACCCAAACAAATATCTGCTATCTGGATGAATAGGAATACTAAAGAATGCATTTTTCAAATCAATAACAGAAAATAATGTAGCAATAGGAGGAATCATTGTCAAAAGCGTGGTGATGTCAGGAACCACCGGAAACTGAGGAACCACAATTGTATTAACTTCGCGCAAATCAATCACAAAACGGTAAACATCCTCATGATCATCAGGGGAACCTGAGGGTGTCCTTTTAAGAATCGTAAGAATAGGACAATTACAAATATTAGAATATTAGTAGAAGTCTCTTCAACTACGCCCTTTTGTATCAAATCCTGAATAATCCGTAGAAGGGCTCGTTCTCCCGCCTGAGGTATCTTATACTGAGGAATGCGAGGCACAATAGCATTGTCTTTAACCTATATCGAAACTGGTGGTATATGCAATAGTCCTAAATCTGTATCACCTGTTGCCCATAGAGTGGATGGCACATTAGCAAATTCAACAGGAAGAGGGTGAGACAGACACTGTTTAGTACTTACATTTGGGCCCATCATCATATAAACACCTTCCGGGGAACAATAAATAGTAGCATGCAATTTCTTTAACAAATCCAAACCCATCAAATTTTCACCACAATTGGACGTCAACAAAAATGGGGAATCCACAGTAAAAGGACCAACAGTCAATGCTAGGGGTCGTGAAATGGGGCTTACAGCCGGTACACCTGAAAAACCTACCAAAACATTATTATGGCCAGACAGAGCCACCCAGGGACCAAATGTTGAGAGACAGAATTCTTTGTTGCACCTGTGTCCACCAAAAATTCCTTAGTTGAGCCTTGCAAATCCGCTGTGACGTAAGGACCATGCTGATCTACAGGTATCGTAACTGGTCCCTCACTCTGTCCCTGGTTATCCTAGCTATAAGACATCCCTGTCCCCTCATTTGTATCGTAATCATCATGATAATACTGCCCATTGTGAGGGTCATCAAAGTAATTGTTATCAGAACGACCCTGTGAGACCGCAGCATTCTGAGCTCTATCGGTCCCACTACCCCGTCCACGAGAACCTAGCCCTCTAGGAACCGCAACTTTCTGCAAAAGCACAGGACACTCACAACGCCAATGGCCCTCCTCCTTACAATATGCACACTGATTCGGCCCTAAAGGTGTCGTGGTCGGCTGTCTGCTGGTGCGCGGAAGCTGTCTAGCAGGACCACCATGTCCTCTACCATTTCCTCTAAATGCTTGCTGCAACAGCACCTTCTTCTTTAGATCCTTATGTTTTTTCTCACTCTCCTCTTTCTCCTCTTGGTCATGATGTTCATAATATTGAGCCATATTCAAAATAACAGAAGGGGAAGAGGTGGACCAAGTGCTCTAAGATGCCTGTAAACGGGTCGCAATTTCAGGAAGTAAATTAGAAACAAACCTGTCAACAAACAACCGAACTCCTCCCTCGATAGACATATCCTGCCCACTATAATCCAAAAACGTATCTTCAAACCGAGTAAAGAAATCAGAAGGTCAAAAAACATTTCAATATCAGCAAGGGTCATTACAGTAGAAGAGGCAGCTTCTGTCAATTCTTTATAATAAGCAGTAGGATTTTTCCTGGGATCCGGCAGATGAGTCTTAAGGGATAGAACCTCACTCCTTTTCCACGGAGTATAAACCCACTAGTCTTGAAAACGGGCTGCTACACCTGGCCTAGTAACATTACCTAGCTGATCCGTTAATTCAGGTATTTCTGGATGATATATATGATCTACCTCTCGCATCTGAAACTGGGATACCAGAGTAGGACTCTTCTCATGCAACCTACCCCTATAAGCAACCAATGTCATAATATTCCCGAAGACTGGGCCAGGCTCCAAATCGCTAACATACACATGATCTCTAATATCAAATAACATTTGCGGCGCATCATCCCCAAAGTGTTGCTGCCAAAGACCAATTAACGTAGCGGACATATGCTTAAGAGCATGTTGCTGTATAAAGGGCTCAAAATCTCGTATAACTGCCCAAACATCCCCCACACTATAAATGGGATTACGACCCCACTGCGCAACCTGATCAGCTACTATCTTCTTCTCCTCATCCCCCGCCCCAGATTGCACCAATGGGCCCATTCGCTCCTTGAATTTCGTCCAATCTCTATCCTCAAATCCACGTATTGGTGTCTCAACACTCAAAGATATCAGGGGATGAAGAACCATAGAAGGAGAAGCGACAGAAGTAACAGGCATAATCATCACTGGCTGTTGCACTGTAGGCGAGAGAGCGTGGGGGTATAGGAGTCGAATCAAGAGGTGTACTAACAGTTACAGTTGCCACAGATGGCAAAGACAAAGAGGGAGTAGAGGGTACCATAGCCAAAGCCATTGAAAAGACAGCAGTGGACACAGGGACAGTTGGAACAGTTGGAACAGGCTGCTGTGGTAACGAAGGAACAACTGGATATATCCTCTGCGGGGCATATAGGGGCGGGGGTCGAGTATCTAACAATTCCTCCACAAAAGTATAATTTTCCTCTTGAGCCAAATAGACTGCCTACTTCGTCTTTAGAATAACTGTTCCTGTAAAAAACCAATCTTTTGTTCATCAAAAGTGCCCGTCAACGGCCACTGTAACTCGGCATTGTCCCTCGTATATTTGTGCCATAGTGTACTAAACATAATAGGGCCAAGACCATGTTTCACATACATATCAAAATTAGGAGTGCCTTCTGGAAGTGCTGGCTGGGCTTCCTCTAATCAAGCATCTGCAGAACAACAACGACAACACAAAGAGAAAAACGTACTGATTCCAGGCATTTTCAAAAAGAAAGCAAGTTTGTTATTTATGCCTGACAAAGCAATTGCAAATGCTTTTATCAAAAACGATCCTCAGACCATACCAAACTCTAACCACAATGGTACCATATCCACAAAGAACCAAAACAAACTCACCTGATAGGAGTAGCACAAACAAACCGATTCTCCACTGCCGACTCTTCAGACCAAACGGTCAGATCCAAGGATATCGCCGTTCAGGACTCCAGTCAGGATGACCACTGGGCGAGGCACCGTCCGGCAAGATGGAAGGGGCAGCTGAGAGCAATACTCCTCGTGCAAGGATCCCTGAACCGTCAGTCCGACCCAACGATAGCCTCGACCTCCCCTCCATCCGCGGAAAGGGGATGGGTCACTCACCCGATGGAGTCCCTGTTCAGGCGCAAACTGAAGGAAGTGGCCCGATTCGGGTCACTCGGGTCACTAATGACCACCTCTCAGCCTTCCATACCAAATGAAGAGTCGGTCAGACAGTAGAGAATACAAACCAATATCCGTTTATTCAGGTACACTCAGAGTGGAGCCCAGTCTGCCCAGTCGCTAGGAGTGCTGCAGAGGGACTGATATCAGCAAGCATAAAGATACATTATGTACATTTCAAAACCAATGAAGGCATGCCCATAGTGGAATTTTCCAAGCAGGTGCAGCTAAACAATGAAATACAGAGGATAAGTTTCGATTCAGGTGCCGGGCACACATTATCTACTACTCAAGGTCGTTCTGCCCATGCCCGCCACTAGACAAGTGGGAGAAGGCCTCTATCTAGTGAGAAAGGTATGCGCTAATAAGAACAGTCTATTTATTAGTGAAGCAAAATCCAACCTTGGAGAAATGAAACCTAACAGAAGCCTTTTCTCAGAAATAGCAAAGGATTAGTTTCGATCATGACTTAAAATGGCGCCTAAATAGAAAATGGTGCTGCGAATGCTAACTTACATAGGATAATACGTCCTGCAGATTGGTGTATACCACAAATCTGCAGGAGTTGAGGTGGGTTCTGAAGCTTTTCTTGCATCCTCCTGGTCCAGCATGCGCTGGGTCAATTCCCTGATGAGGGCACAATCAAGCAAGCAGCTCCTCAATTGAGTCAAAACACCCCATAACTAATTCTGCATCTGCGTCCCTCCCCAGCTCCTTTCTCTGCTTTGGTGCTATCCTCAACAAAAGAATTCACAGCCACACAACTTAACACTAAACAAAAAAATCCACAGCCACAAAGCCCAACCACAAAAAATTAGAGATCATGGTCAATTAGAGCAATTCCCAAGAGCTAGCAGTAAAGTCAGCACTTTTGAATCAGCAACGTTCACAGGAAGATCCCCATAAAAAATACAATGAACTATTTCCCTCACACAACAGTCCCCCCATCACACAAAGCTTTATCAAAAACCCACCAAAGCCAAAAAGCACTGTGGCGACCAGCTATAGTTCACTCTCCCTGCAGCTTGGCCATAGAGTGCAGTATTCCCTTTGCACTCACTCCTGCCAGAACAGGAGCATTGTGCAGCACTTTTAAATTAAACAAATATCTAAATAAACTATCTGGCTTCCACTGGCTCTGCACTGTCTCATTCTACTCACCTTTTTAATAATCCTTTGAGACCCATGACCATTCTTCCAGCAGTGGTGCAGCCCAGTTTCATGTGAGGCAAAACTCATTCCTTGAGGGTGGACTGACGCTCCTTCTGCCGTCAAACGAACAGCAGGTCAAGAAGGAAGGAAGGAGCCACATGAATTAGAGGCAGCCATGAGGGAGACAAGGGCAGTAGCAGCCAGTGGCAAAGCACTGCAGTCTCTGCAACAAGGCAGAAGGCATGGGTAAAAAATGAAATTATCAGGGCCAGGTGTCTAGGAAGCTGCTGTAAGGTGTCCGGTCAGCAAGGAGGCCCATGCCATAGCCCTTCTAACTTAAACTGTTGTCACCCTCGCACCTACAGATAGCACTGCCACCCTTGCAGACCCAAACCACCAATCATAATGCAAGTCAGGTTTTGCAGGCTTTTTCTGTGCACGCCTGGCTCCTGTCAAAATAAAAAACAACTCCAAGGTCCCTCCTCAACCCCTGGCTCGTCCACACCTATACGTCAGAGCTCACTTTGTTTAAGTCTACCAATACTTGCATATTGGTGAGCATTCTTGACATAATCGTAGTAGTCCATATCCTGATAGTGGTGAAAAACTCTGCTGTATAATGTCTATCCCTATCTGGCATTTGATGATGCTAAATGGAAGCAAACACCAGAATCAACCCATTTGTGATAGTAGTACCACCAGTGCTTGATGAAAATGAGAATTCCCATAGGAACTTTTAGTCACACGTACAGCCCGACCTGCTGAAAAAACTTACACCAAATTTGGCAGGGAAGTAGATGTTGGTTCAAGGAAGTGCCTTTTGCATATTTGGTGTAAATCTGTTCAGTAGTTCTTAAGAAATTTAAGCCAAAAATTATGGTGATATCTCTGGTCTCAGATATTTCGCAGTGGTTTTGTGATTACTCGTGAATGCACACGCCAATGGGAATGCTCTGATTGGCTGGACGGAACCTGAACAGAAAGTTGAGGCCACCATTTTATTGATAGGGAACGAACCCGGGGCTGAAAATTTCTGAAAAAGCTTACATAAGAGGTCAGGATAGAAGTACTCCGACCCCATGTTTGAGAAATGGGGGTGTTAGTGACACAAGTTATGTGTCCAAAATAGATTTTTTTAATTGTGCACGATATTTGCGATGACATTGCAACTGCCAGTGCAGCCCCCCTGTGTACCGTTGTGGGGACGTCACGACTATTGCGATGTCATCGCGAATATTGGTGAAAATATATCAGTGAATCATTAATATGAATTATTAGGGAGATATTGTCATTCTGATAAATGTTTTTATAGAGTTATTCATATAGTGAATTATCTACTGTGATGCTTAGATTTAATCATATAGTTATAATTTTTTTAATGTGGTAGTGGCTATTGAATTCCTACGTTTGCTTTCTGCTTTCGCCACGTAACCCCGGGGATATCGATTACCGATGTCATCGCGATATCTGGCCTCACCGCAAAAATGTAAAATCGGTTTTAGAGATGGTTGTTCTAGAAATACACTCGAAAAACATGAGTTTGAAGTGTACAGTATTAAACCCCTATTGTGTAAAATAGTGCCATATGTGTGCAAATATGTGTTTTCACATATTGAAAAAGGCAGAATCATCGCTAAAACAGAAATTTGGTCTTAAAGATGTTTTTTAAGGAAACTTACTACAAAAATATGAGTTGAAACATGCTTTGGAAGAAGTATGTCTATAGTGATATGTGTAGTGCAATGTTCAGAATTTATATTTTTACATAATATTTTTGGATGTGTTGGTGGTCAATGAATGTCTGCTTTTGTTTTCCGTTTCTGTGATGTGTCAGTGGGGATCGCGACATTGTTGCGAATATCCCCAAAAACGAAAAAAAAACCTTTAGAAAAAAAGTCACAATATTTCGGGTACTAGGGTGGCTCTGACAAGAGCTGTTGCGTTGATTGTGTGTATGTGGCTGCTACACATAAGACCGGATGCAGAGTTTCAGGTTACTTATAAACACCTTGTTCCTTCATCTGTAAAATGCACTCCATCATTTCTATAAATTCCATGCATGTCAAATTGCAGATTGCTGTTATAGAAACAGCCCATGCGATGGTCTCTGAGGAATGCAGAAACAGTTTTATTAACATGTTTCCTGGCTTTGTCAATCTGTGGACAGAAATGATTTGTCCACTTCCATTTCTGTCTTTGGCATATATTGGAGTACACCAAGACAGTGTGAGGAAAAGCGACATCAGTTCTGCAAAGATTTCTTTCAGCAGGATTTCCAGTCTTACCCCAGTCAATGTGCCTAGGTCATTGACACCACAGTGCAAAATCATGAGGAAGGTTACAGGACTTTATAGTTAGGAATTAGCATTTAAAAAACCTTAGAAATTCACTGAAAAAAACAAAGGTTATAGGGCCGTTATGGTTAGGAAATAGATTTTGATTGATGTAATATGTGAGATCATAAGCAGTGCATTGCGGGAGTGCAAGTTATAGTTAGCTGAGCTAACAATAACTGCTGAATTTCACTGTTTTTGTACGATTGAAATCCAAGCCTGCCTATAACGTTGCTGTAACCTTTGATTTTGTCCGTGAATTTCTAAGGCTTTTAAAATGCTAATTCCTAACTATAACATACCTGTAACCTTTGTTTTTTTGCAATTCATTTCTATGTTTTTTTAAGTAGTAGTCATGTTTGCAGAGTGATGGAGAAAGGGGGCGAGCCTCCGACCAGCTCTCAGGAATCCTACTGTGTAGGACTTACAGAAGGTACCAGGTGGGCTTCTTGGAATAAAGAGGACTTCATACCCCAATCAGTAGTGCTCCAGGAGGCAAGTTTGCAGCATGGTGGAGAAAGGGGTAGCGCCTCCGAAGACCCTTTAGCAATCCTGCTGTGTGGGACTTACTGGGGGTACTAGGAGGGGTAGTTGACCCCTAAGGACATCCTTGGGGGCCAACTACCCATCCTGTTACCTCCAGTAAGTCCCAGACAGCAGGATTGCTAAGAGGTTGTCAGAGGCCATGCCCCCTTTCACACCACTATGCAAACACGCCTTCTGGCGCACTACTAGTAGGGGGATAAAGTCCCCTTGGTTATTGAGGGTCCTTGTTGACCAACTACCCCTCCTGTTACCTCCAGTAAGCCCCACACAGTGGGTTTGCTGAGTGGTTTTCAGTGGCAACGCCCCTTTCTTCACCACTCTACAAATGCGCCTCCTGGTGCACTACTAGTTGGGGGATGAAGTCCCCTTGTCTCTTGAGGGTCCTTGGGGGCTAACTACCCCTCCTGTTACCTCACGTAAGACCCACACAGCTGGATTGCTGAGAGGTTGTCAGAGGCTACGCCCCCTTCATCCACCACTCTGCAAATGCACCTCATGGCGCACTATTGGTTGGGGGAAGAAGTCCACTTTAATCCTGATACCCTCAGGAGTAAAGTGGAATTAATTCCCCAACCAGCAGCACACCAGGAGGTGCTTTTGCAGAGTGGTGGAGAAAGGGGGCGTGGCCTCCATGTGTTCTCAACAATCCCGCTGTCTGGGACTTACGGAGGTAACAGGAGGGGTTCTTGGACCTAGCAAAACCAAAGGGGATGATGGACGGAGTGTTGAACATTGCAAGCACTCACCCCCAGTCAACTGATCTGGGTTTAATCCATCATCATTCTTTAGCTCACTCCGCCACCCCAGTTCAGAAATGGCCATAAGCAAATCAGTCTGACCCTGTGCCTCATGGGAACAGACCAGCCCGAACTGCCAAGCCATGTCTTCCCTGGACCTGAAACAAGCATCCTGGGACCGGTTTCTGGCTTACAGCCGTCATCAGCCAGGCTATCTTGAATCCAGTGGCAAAGTGAGCAAGGGACCCACGTCTGGGCATACCATGCCAACTTAGGGCGAACATAGCAAAACCAAAGGGGATGATGGACGGAGTGTTGAACATTGCAAGCACTCACCCCCAGTCAACTGATCTGGGTTTAATCCATCATCATTCTTTAGCTCACTCCGCCACCCCAGTTCAGACATGGCCATAAGCAAATCAGTCTGACCCTGTGCCTCATGGGAACAGACCAGCCCGAACTGCCAAGCCATGTCTTCCCTGGACCGGAAACAAGCATCCTGGGACCGGTTTCTGGCTTACAGCCGTCATCAGCCAGGCTATCTTGAATCCAGTGGCAAAGTGAGCAAGGGACCCACGTCTGGGCATACCCTGCAAACTTAGGGCGAACATAGCAAAACCAAAGGGGATGATGGACGGAGTGTTGAACATTGCAAGCACTCACCCCCAGTCAACTGATCTGGGTTTAATCCATCATCATTCTTTAGCTCATTCCGCCACCCCAGTTCAGACATGGCCATAAGCAAATCAGTCTGACCCTGTGCCTCATGGGAACAGACCAGCCCGAACTGCCAAGCCATGTCTTCCCTGGACTGGAAACAAGCATCCTAGGACCGGTTTCTGGCTTACAGCCATCATCAGCCAGGCTATCTTGAATCCAGTGGCAAAGTGAGCAAGGGACCCACGTCTGGGCATACCCTGCCAACTTAGGGCGAACATAGCAAAACCAAAGGGGATGATGGACGGAGTGTTGAACATTGCAAGCACTCACCCCCAGTCAACTGATCTGGGTTTAATCCATCATCATTCTTTAGCTCACTCCGCCACCCCAGTTCAGACATGGCCATAAGCAAATAAGTCTGACCCTGTGCCTCATGGGAACAGACCAGCCCGAACTGCCAAGCCATGTCTTCCCTGGACCGGAAACAAGCATCCTGGGACCGGTTTCTGGCTTACAGCCGTCATCAGCCAGGCTATCTTGAATCCAGTGGCAAAGTGAGCAAGGGACCCGCATCTGGGCATACCCTGCCAACTTAGGGCGAACATAGCAAAACCAAAGGGGATGATGGACGGAGTGTTGAACATTGCAAGCACTCACCCCCAGTCAACTGATCTGGGTTTAATCCATCATCATTCTTTAGCTCACTCCGCCACCCCAGTTCAGACATGGCCATAAGCAAATCAGTCTGACCCTGTGCCTCATGGGAACAGACCAGCCCGAACTGCCAAGCCATGTCTTCCCTGGACCGGAAACAAGCATCCTGGGACCGGTTTCTGGCTTACAGCCGTCATCAGCCAGGCTATCTTGAATCCAGTGGCAAAGTGAGCAAGGGACCCACGTCTGGGCATACACTGCCAACTTAGGGCGAACATAGCAAAACCAAAGGGGATGATGGACGGAGTGTTGAACATTGCAAGCACTCACCCCCAGTCAACTGATCTGGGTTTAATCCATCATCATTCTTTAGCTCACTCCGCCACCCCAGTTCAGACATGGCCATAAGCAAATCAGTCTGACCTTGTGCCTCATGGGAACAGACCAGCCCGAACTGCCAAGCCATGTCTTCCCTGGACCGGAAACAAGCATCCTGGGACCGGTTTCTGGCTTACAGCCGTCATCAGCCAGGCTATCTTGAATCCAGTGGCAAAGTGAGCAAGGGACCCACGTCTGGGCATACCCTGCCAACTTAGGGCGAACATAGCAAAACCAAAGGGGATGATGGACGGAGTGTTGAACATTGCAAGCACTCACCCCCAGTCAACTGATCTGGGGTTCTTGGACCCCCAAAGACCCTCAGCATTCAAGGGGACTTCATCCGCCAACCACCACTGCGCCAGGTGGCGCGTTTGCAGAGTGATGGTGAAGGGGGCTTGCCGGAGGTTTTTATTTTCTATTTCTTTTTTATTTAAGGGAGGGAGCTGCGTGGCCCCACCTCCCAGAGCCGATTTTGGCCCCAGGGACCCCACCCCCAAGGGACCAGCCTTTTCTTTTTTTATATATTGAATTTATAGGGAGGGGGTCTGAGCTGCCCCCCTCCCCATGCTATTTTAGCCCCGGGGACCCCATCCCACAGGGCCTGGCCTGTAGTGTGGGTGCCCTGGTCCCATTGAGGGTACCCACTATGTAAAGGTTGGAGACCGTGGAGGGAGCCTCAAAGACCCCGCTGTCCCTGCTGGCTCTCCGCCTTCTGCGGTAGCTGCATTGCTTTTACGCATAGGGAACTGCTGAACATGCAGCTCCCTGTGTGTAAAAGCAATTCTGCCCCGCTTCTGGTAAGTGAGAGTATTTTCTGCTCTCACTTACTAGAAGCGGAGCAGAGTTTGCTATGTCTTCTCCTGCTAAGCCATAGCAAAGTGCAATGTCCTGGAGGTGGGCACCTCGGGACATTGCTAGAGCCGCCCTGATGGGTGGCGGTCCCCAGGGCCATCTAGGGCTCCACGAAGGGGCTCCCCTCCTTTTTCAGGAGGACCTTTAGCCGTCGCTCTGCTCTTTTTGGAAGCACACACTCGTGCTTGTGGCGGCATCCAGCTTGCGGGAGCGAGCAGGGGCGCGCCACAAGCACGAGTGCAGTGCTTCCAAAAAGAGCAGACTGCGCGCGCACGCACGCACCACTCCCGGGCTCACCGCCTGCTCCCCCTCTCTCTCACGCGCATTATGGTGATGCATGTGCGTGCATAGTTATCCACATGTATGTGACTATGGAATTGCATGGCCGGTAGCAGCTTCATGATGAAGACGTGCTCATGCATACTTTCATGTCATTCCGCCTTTTTTTCTTTCCTATGTTCTTTTTTCAGATTTTGCTTAGCATCAGCAAAAAAGCATTGGCAAGGATAATAGCTCTAATAGGCGCAACCTATTGGCCTTACCGATACTGGCTGTTCACGGTGTTTATTTAAAGCAAAACGTGTTGCTTGTGGCCACAGCAGAGCTTTGCTGTTCACACAAAGTATGAAATATGAATCCGTATATCTGGGTGGGGCATGTGTGTGTCTAATGAAGACTGCATGACCTCTCACCTCATCTGTGCTCCGCATCTTAACTTCCAACAACCTCCCGCCATCTTCTTCTCCAGTCCTCCACGTTTTTACTTCCACTCCCACCTTCATTTGTTCATGCACTCAAAGCCATTCCAGGTCCAACACCACCCTTCCCACCCCCCCCCCCCCCACTTCGTGAACACTCCTATACTCAGATAAACAAATCATTCTTCTGCCTCTCCGACTCTCTCTTGTCCCCATTTATAAAAGTTATTTTTCCCTTGGCCTGTTGTGGCTTCAAAGGTCTCTCTTGGTTCCCCTTAGCATCAACTCAAAATGATTCCATTCCACCGTGGTGACACCATGTGGTGACCACCGTCTGCTCACGCTAACGTCCAGGCTTGCAAAGCTTCTTCTTTTCAAGGTGCCTAGAACAGCTAGCGTTTAATCTTACACCCTTGAATTTAACTAACCACGGCACCCTCTGCTCACGTCTGATCTTACAGCGCCGAAACTTTTCAAAGTGCCTAGAAAAGCCATTCACTGCACCCTCTGCTCACGCTAACGTCCGGCCTTACAGCGCCCGAACGTTTCATAGTGCCTAGAAAAGCTAGCGTTCACCAACTTGCTCCCTAGATCTCAACTAACCATTCACTGCACCCTCTGCTCACGTCTGATCTTACAGCTCTGAAACTTTTCAAAGTGCCTAGAAAAGCCATTCACTGCACCCTCTGCTCACGCTAACGTCTGATCTTACAGCACCCGAACTTTTCAAAGTGCCTAGAAAAACTAGTGTTCACCAACTTACACACTAGAACTCAACTAACCATTCACTGCACACTCTCCTCATGCTAACATCTGGTCTTACAGCACCCGAAATTTTCAAAGTTCCCTTTCTGTCATTTCGAGGTGGAAAACCAGGAAATCCCCGGATGCGACGAGAACGAAGGTAAGGTGACGCCCTCATCTGGAGGTGTGGAAGGGGTTTATGCCTTTTCCTGAAACTTCACAGCAGGGTTATCTTAGCGTAACGGATGAGTTACTATATCACCCAGCTCAGTTGGACTGCAAGCTGCATTTTAAGTTCAATGCCGAGCCTCCACTTCTTTCTCCGAGGTCAATAAACCAGTAAAAGGAATCTTTTTACATATAAACCTATCCACCTATCAGGTGCAAGTTTTGCAGATGTGGGCATATTGAGGCTATAGAAGCGTGGCTTGATACGGCTTTGCTAAATTGTCGGAACCCATTTTTAGGCTTCTTCTTGTACTGTTTGATTTCTTTCTAGATAAGTTTGAAAAAAATCTTCAATTGTTTCACCAGGGGGACTGGCTAATAGTTTGCAATAAGACACCAACAAGCTGTAAACAAGCATTGGCAAAGCCAATAGGTCTCGCCTTTGGGACCTTATAAGTGTTTAGCCATGCAACAGTTGATGTTGTTGCACTAAGGATATTGTGCTGGATAACTAAACACTTATAAGGTCCCAAAGGCGAGACCTATTGGCTATGCCAATGCTTGTTTCATGTAGCCCCAGGGAGGTGGTGGTCCCCAGGGCCGGGGTGCCATAACGGACCCCCTTAATTATTGTGTTTATGCCCCAGAGAGGTGGCGGTCCCCGGGGCTGCGGTGGAGGCGGGAGGGCCTCCCCCGCATTTTAAAAGAACAAATTAAGAAAAAATTAAAGTGAAAGATGAGGGGAAAATAGTATAGTTTCTAATATCAACCGTTGACCCTGTGGAAGGCAGAGATAACCGAAAGTACCTTTTACAAAGTGAAATGCATTGGATAAAAAAAATTGGACTTGTTAATGCCCAATGGACTCAATGACCGTATTGAATACAGTTGTTTCCTATAATTGGAGACGTCTTATTCCTATATCTTTCTCAGCGGATTGTCGCAATTTCTGATCCTCAGATACTATTTACCCTCATCTTTCACCTTAATTTTTCCTTAATTTGTTCTTATGATCATTTTCTTTTTACTATTATGTTATCTTGTTATGTTCTCACCTTTCAGCTATTTATTCTTTCAGTCTCTATTCTGAACCCTGATTTCTGTAATTATTTATATTTTTATGACCCTTCATTTGTTTCCTTCATATTTACTCTTATTGGACATTTGCCTATTTTCACATCATGATCAGACCATTACATGCACTCCATTATAGTATCTTATTCCCATTCTATATGGTCACTTCCAATCGACACCTTCAGTTATTTTGTTCTGACATGTCTGGTTGCCGCTAGATTCACATCACTTTTATCCTTCCAATATGGCCACCCCCAGGCATAAGTCATACTGTAGTCTATTTTATTTCTTTTTATTTTAATTTTTGAAGCCCTTTTACCAAGGATTTCACCCCCATATTATGCCTGTTTTACGGTCACATTGGTTGTTTGCGGTTTATCGTACTCGCATAGTTGACGCAGATTGCGTTGCATGACACACCTTTTCTATATGGTCGCTCCCCGGCGTGAGCAAACAAGGCAGTCCTTTTTCACTGTTACCAACACCTCTTATGAGATCTGGGAGACCGTGCATACCAATATGGCGACTATCCAAGACGCGATGCCGACTTGTTCGCGTTCTTTGTAAGTTTTCTCATTTAGTCATACCTGTTTCTCACTCCATCCTTTCACTTTCTTGGCGATTCGGTCGATTGATAGAGCAGTCCGCAGGCTCGCTTAATGTCTTTTGCCCTTTAGGCACTGAGGGGCATATGTACAAGCCCCTATCGCCACCACAACGTCACTTATAACGACGTTGTGGTGGCGAAAGGGGCTTAGCCTTATTTACAAGGCAGCGTTAAGCCACTTAACGTGGCTTAACGCGGCCTTGTAAATAAGGCCCCCTTTCACGCTATGCTTAGCGTGAAAGGGGTGGGGAGTGGGTGTTGCGGTGGGCGTTCGACCACAACACCCATTGATTTTGACGCTGCCCCCTATGTACAAGGGCAGCGTACGTAGGATGCAGCGCCAAATTTAAGACCAGGTAAAAACTTGTCTCAAGTTGGCGAAACGAGGAGAAATGCATTATTTCTCCTCGTTTTTGCTTTTTCAATGGGTGCTGCCTTGTGCAGCACACATGGAAAAAGCAAAATGCCTAGGATTGTTTATGTCTGCACATAAACAATCTTTAAAAAAAAGCCCTTTTGGGACTTTCATGTGTGCTGCATGAAGCAGCACACATAAAAGTGACAAAATGGCATTTTAGGACTGTTTATGTGCAGGAAGGGACACCTTCCTACACATAAACAATATTCCCCTGCACGCAGACACTCTTGAAATATGGTGCAAGGGTGCCTGCATTGGCGCTACACTGCTAAGTGTAGCACCAGCGCAGGGTGAAATGCAAGGCTGCAACATATCCTTGTAAATATGGTGCAGCCTTGCGTTTCTGAAGTGGCAGAGTGAGGCGTTAAGCCTTGATGGCTAACCCCTCACTACGCCACTTCCTCGAACATATGCCCCTGAGTTCGCTTTGGGATGCGATGTTTCCTACACATTTTACTTGCCTAAGTTATTGGGTAGTCAAGCGTTTGTACACCACGCGCTTCACGGCATGAGTGCACCGTAACATCACATGTTTCAGGATCATGAATGACCTCCTGGTCACCATATCTACTCCAACACCATGGTATGAATCTTTATCACCTCGATCACTGCGTTGACGTCCGGTGCTTGGTGATTAACTTTCCCTTTTTAAGACAGATGTTTTCTCACTTCACCATTTTGTTTTCTCTTTTTTAGAACCTACATCCCCTGATGAAGGGCTGGTAAAGCCCGAAATACATTGGGATGAGCTGTAAAGCTGTAATTTTACAGTAGACATTCTATTCATGGATTAATTAACATATTGTTTAAAGAAATGTTACTCATCATGAATATATTGGATCATACTTGAATGAAGTAATTCCTGAACGCATTAAACAAAGAAATAACGAAATTGTGTATCACTTGATGCCCGATATTGATGAACATTTGATTACATTCCTTTTTTTGGGAATCCAGCAGTGCACGTAAGGGGCTTTATTTCCCTAGGGGGGAAGCACTCCTTTTACTATAAGCAAGAAAATAGCCACTTTCTAAAAAGTGGTATTTTCAAACACACTTTATAAAAATCATCGTTCCTAAAAGATGCATTTTTATATTCTGACTTCAGGCATACTAAACTCCATCTTTCTATCTTGTCCCAATGGGAAGTTAAACTTATAATTTATTTATTTATTCATTTGTAAAGCGGCTGGTTACACCACCGGTGTGTCCCCGCGCTGAGGACATGCGCATATAAGATGTTATAAATAAACTCCCATTCTAGCCTAACGGACAGATAGCCTTTTCATAGTAAAAAACAAAATACATGCCACACACACCAGTACATGTCCTACCTTTCACATACACTGCACCCTGCCCACAGGGGTACCTTGGGCCTACCTTAGGGGTGACTCACATGTAAAAAAAGGGAAGATTAGGGCCTGGCTGGTGGGTACACTTGTCAGGTCGACATGGCAGTAGAGACTGCGCGCAGAGACTGCAGTGGCAGGTCTGAGACCCCTTTGAAAGGCTGCTTGTGCGGGTGGCGCAATCAGTGATGCAGGCCCACTAGCAGCGTTTGACTTACAGGCCCTGGGCACACACAGTGCACTGTACTAGGGACTAAGGATCCCACACAATGGTTGTGCACTTCAGCACAAATGCAATCATTGGGTATTTTGGAGAAATGAAAACATTTACACTTGTTGATGCCTGCTTAAAGGAGACATTACTTATTGACATAAATCGTCATCTGGCTTTTCATCAAAACAAATAGCTGTTTGTGCTGGTCAGTCTAAGTAACACCTCCCTACACTCAAAGCAATGCAAAGCAGTGCTGAGTGAGTTTTTGGGTTGATGAAATGACCCCTTTTCAAAGTAATATACCTTTTGCGCTAGAAAGTAAACACCAGGGGCCATATTTATGACCCGGTTTGAGTCGCTGTCTTGCACCCCGCAACATGGTGCAAGAGCGTCGCTAACCTTTAGTTAGATTTTTGAAGCCAAGCAAAGCCACTTGGTGTGGTTCTGAGTGCCTCCAAAAATCTGGAGTAACGCAGCACAAATCACTGCACTACCTTACTTTGCCCTGGGTAGGCATTCCATGGGCATTGCATGGGTGTTCCCTCACAACTCCCATGGTTTTTGACGCATTCCCAGATTTGCAAGACCTTGTAAACCTGGGAATGTGCCAAAAAAATGCACCTCCACACGTGAGACGCGATGAGGAGAAATATCTTTATTTCTCTTCTTTACTTCCTCTTTTTAAGTGTGCTCCATTGAGCAGCACACATAGAAAGAGGAAAATGCCTCAGGGGATTGTTTTTGTGCAGGAAGGTATCCCTTCCTGCACAAAAACAATCCTGCATGCAACACTATGGTGCAAGGGTACCTGCATTGGTGCTAGCTAGGCTGTCAAAATGGCACAAGCGCAGGGGGAAAAGTCAGGAATGTGCTGTATGCCTTAAATACCGCATTCCTGCCGTTTCCCAGTGACGCAGTGCAGCGCAGCACAGCAAGGTGACTTGCTGCGCTGCACTGCACCACTATTCCATAAATATGCCCAAAAGTGTTGCTTTGCGTCAATTTGCAATGGCACAAAGCCTCAGTAAATCTTGCCCAAGGTGCCATATGTGACACAAGCCAGATCTTAGGTTTTGCTTTTATTATTTAAAAAAAATGACAGCCACAAAAGAAAACAGAGGGCACGCACTTTGATTTTAATTGTGGGCCTGTTGCGATTAATAGAGGGCATTTGGTTCGACTGTGCAGATATTAATGTTACCGTGAAGTTTCTTCCAAGAGCCGCCTTGTACAGAGATTAGCTGTGGAGCTAAACAGGCCTCTTTCTTTTATTCAAAACATAAATATTAAAGTCTCTGTGAACGGGAACCTCACACACTGTGGTGGATGAAAGCCGCCCGCTGGGTGCTCTGCCTCTGAGATTCCCAGGGTCGCCTCTCACTGATGGCATCCGAGAAGCACCCACTTCATTTCTCACCTGACTCCTGTCTTCCCCGCCATTCCCAAGTGATCTGCGAACAATGGCGCCCCTTCGGACAGGCCGCGTTGGTCAATGAGCCAGAACAGATTATGCAAATGGTTGGAAGAGCCGAAGCGCTGAGAACACTGGCCCCTTTGTGCCGAGTATTTCAAAGCCTGGCCCAGCTGCAGCGGCGCTGCCCCGGCTCCCGGGCTGCCACACTCGTGGCATCATTGCAAGGACTCGGAAACAGGCGAAGTGCCGAACTTTCCACTCTCTAGGCAGATTTAACTTCACTGAACGCTGCTGCACTGTTTAAAGGTCTACCTAAAACAGTCGTTTGATGGTTGGGTGGGTGGATGGATAGCTAAAATGCGTGTGGTCATACTAGCAGAAGGGCAGTTGAAAGCATGAGCAGAGAGGTGGGTGGATGGGTAGGTTGGTGGTTGAGTTAAGTGGAATGGCTACATGTGGATGGACGGAGTGCTGGAATTGGAAAAAATACTCTGGGAACCCATATATTTGGGGTCAAAGTGTGTCAGAGGAAAGTGGTTGGTGTCATGAGGGGCAGAGTGTTCTGGCAGTCAACTTCTACATTATTTTAAAATAAATCTGCTGCAAAGAAATTGGCAACAAGGACATATGTGACAGTAAATCTGTTCTAGATTACTTAATTGCTCACAAAGAGGCTGCGTTTTAAAATATCGTACAGGGTTAAGGCATCTGCTGCAGAGAGCAATCTGTGCCTGGCAATTTTGAGGGGATTATAATAGGGTTAAGATAACTTTAGTGGTTAACTCAGCTCTGGGAGAGTTTGTTTGCTCAATCACAGTTTTGACTGATTAAGTAGCATAGAGAGTTAATGTGCATGTTGCAAAGCACATCATGTAACATGCAGATCACAGATTTCTTTTTTATTTAGATAGGTAAGTGGGCTACCAGCACCAAGGAGCTGCATGCAAATTGTAAGTCATGGGTTTAGATCCTTATTGCTTTTTTCCCCAATCAGTTGTTATACTAAGATTGCAAAGAAGGGTTCCATTGGGAAGTAATGAAGTCCTGTACAGACAACCACAATCCCTGTGGTACTTTCATAGCCTGACTTTGTGTTTCCTTCCGACATGCACTTTTAACATATAATGTCTTCAAGTATGAATATGTGATTCCTACACCTTATAACTCTAATTTTGTATGTAATGTTTCCTGTAAGTTGATTTACATACTTGTATGATTTATTGTGCCTGTGTGAGATGTAAAGCACTCTGACCACCTACCCTGGGATGAGTAGTGCTATAAATTAGTAGGTTCCATTTAAATCAATATTTGTGTAATTACTAATACAGAAAGATGAATCTTGCATTCTTACAGTGCAAGCTCATCTCTTACCTAGGGATCTGAAGAAAGTTAAAACCCCCCCTGCAATAGTTTCTCTTAAGTATTTGTGAAGTAATAACAAGCTGTGCGCCTTTGCTTCCTTCCCTTGCGCCTTTGCTTCCTTCCCTTGCATGCTTCCTTCCCTTGCATTCCCTTGCATTGTTAGGCTCCAGATTTTGATGTATATTTTGAAAGGACTATGATGTGGGCACTGGAGGTAAGGCACCACCCATTCCACTGCAAAGCCTTGAGGTCCACAGTAGTGGAATCTCTCGAGGAGGATTTTATTGTTGGTCAATACAGTTGAAAGCTGTGAACAAGTCCAACTAAATAAGCACTCCATCACCAACAATATCTGTTTTCTTATGTAAATTGGCAAATACTGTGGAGATGACTGATTCTGGCTATGCTGGGAGAAAGCCTGCCTGAGACATCTAAAAAAATGGAAATTAGGTGGACCAAACGGATGGATGGCTCATTTGATGGATGGATGGATGGATGGATGGACGGATGCGTTTGTCAGTGGATGGGTGGATGGTTGGTTGGATGGAACTGAGTATGGATGTGTGGGGGTCGATGGGTCACTGGACGTATGGATGATGGATGGGTGAATCTGGGGTTGTGGGGATGGATGGATGGATAGATTGATAGATATATGGATGGGACAAAGATGGAAAAGGTGGGTGAATACTCTGATTGGGTGGCTTTATGCATAGCTTGATGCATGGTCTGAAAGTCAGGTGAGGGTTTAACTGACTAGCGAATGGATGAGTGGACTAGTGTATGGCTCAATGGACTGAGTGACACATTGGAAAAGCAGATTATTAAGTAAATATGGACAGATAGTTGGATGGGTAAACGGGTGAACAGATGCGCCCACAGACAAATTGATGTGTGAATCCGTAGATGGTACAATGGACGAACAGATGTATGAAAGGTTGGCTTTGAGTATTTTGTCTGTCTTTCTGTAACCCAGTAACAGTTTTTTCATTTTTCCACCATAGCATGACCTTAGCTGAGGGTCCAAGCCTAGTTTAGACTCTCATACACTCACTAATCTGCAAATATGAGTCTGCTTGCAGTGATAAATAAGGGCGGTCAATCCAGATTGCTGTGAGACACTCATGACTGCAGATCCAAAATGCGCCAAGATACCGAGTTCATTGAGTTTGCATGGTTGATTCCATAAACTGTCCATGAATAATAAATATAATAAAGAGAAAGAAAACTAATCAAGTATTTTTGCTGAACATAACATACATGTATATGTTGTTTTCCAAAGAAATGTCAACTTTAATTGATTTAAGGGGTGCACCACAATATACTGCAACCCACTCCAGTGACCCCATACTCCTCAAAGGAAGGAATGGTTCCCAAACCAATGTGTCAGCCTCCCAATTGTATAAGAAATATGGGGAAGATTTATCATTCTTTCATGCAATGTAATGCAGCAAGGCAACTTGATGTGCTGCGTTGCATGAAAGGGAGAGGGCAGAAATACAGAGATATGGAGCATTTTTGCTCTCTCCTTGCTCTGGTGCTCTGGGTGCTGCCTAACGCCAATACAGGCATCCATGTGCCATAGTACAAGGTTGCCTGCATTATGAGCAGGATTGTTTTTGTACAGGAAGTAGCACCTTCCTCCACAAAAACAATAATTAGAGGCATATTCCTCTTCTTATGTGTACAACAGACTACAGCACAAGTTGAAAGAGAAATTAAGTAGGTGAAATGAAGATATTTCTCTTTGTTATGCCACTCTCGGGTAGGTGCACTATTCTGGCACAAGCCAAGGTTTTCAAGTCTTTGTAATTCTGGGCTTGCGTCACAATACATAGGTAGGTTCATGGGAATGCCCATGCTTCACCCAAGTAATGCCTACCCAACACAAAGTAATTCAAGACAGGGCTATGCGCTGTGTTACTTTGTATTTACTAAACCACACAAAGTGGCTTTTTTTGTGGGTTAGCAAATCCCAGATTAGGACTTGCTTTGCCTTGAGACAACTTGCGTCACTCAAGGACAACAAAAGTCCTTAGTAAATCAGCCCCTCAGTCTGTTAATCTAATTTGGTGAATTGCTACTTCCAGGTCATGACAGGAAGCACCAAACTTGAATCAGTATTTAAAGGAGAGTAGACTTGCAAGAGGTGCATTGCAAATCTTCCTGTGACTCATCTCCATTACTCCCAACAATACTGTACAATTCCTTCCCTTGTTCTAGTCTTTGGGTTTCCATTGTTTACTTCTTACTGTAAAATATCTTGATACTATTGCATTCCAAATTTCATACTTCATGTTTTTTGTAGAGACTTTTTAGTAGCATTTGTATTTTTTTCCTGTGCTGGCACAGTATTTTGCTACCACTTACTTGAAGTACATCCTAGCTCTGGCACCCATTTCCTGATATAATTAAGTGCATTCCCAGAACAGGAAGTCAGCAGAAGAGCTTAGTGGTTTCTTTTTAGGCCAGGCTGACCAGTAAACATTTTGGAAATTATATAACATTTTGTATTTAATGAAAAGTATAAAACTTACTTTGGGGAAAAAGTTATGCAACTTCCCAAATAACCACTCATCTCTTAGCCACACCTCATTCATCCAGGAAGTCTGTGAGGCTTTGTTCAATTGTAATCATTGACCAATGCTTGAGCAGTGTTTTCTTGATCTCACCTGCCCTGTTGTTATATGTAGTGATAAACCTATACTTAGTTCCAGATTCTTCAAGTAGAGGTTGTTTAGGGATCAAAAGATCCTCCCTCTTGATTCCACATGCTTTTGCCACAGCAGATTCCAGAATTGCTGGTTTATAGCCTCTCTGTCTGAAGCGCTGTAGCATAGTTTCACACTCATCTTCAAAAGCTACCTAGGTGCTACAATTTCTCTGGGCTCTTAGGAGCTCACCATAAGGGATGCTTTCAATCAGATTTTTAGTTAGATTTTTGGGGTGATTGCTGGGTGCATGAAGGAGAGCTTTGCCTGCTGTTGATTTCCAGTAGAGTCTAGATGTTAATTTATTATTTATGACTTCCACAGTTACATCAAGGAATTCAACAGATCTGGTGTGCATATGTGATGTCAGGGCAATATTGTATGGGTTGTCAATGAGCTGTCTGACAAATTTTTCTGTGTCTCTTTTGGTGCCCTTCTATATCACAAAGAGTTCATTCATCGATGTAACTTGACCACATCATTACCTAAGAATTAAATTCCTCCAACGCTCCGGCTACCTGCTGCTCCCGCCATCCCATAAAGAGACCGGCGTAGCTGGGAGCAAAGCAGGTACCCATAGCAGTCCCTTGTTTCTGGTGGAAGAACTTGTTTTCGAATATGAAGAAATTATTTTCTAGACAGAATTGAATCATCTGTAAAAGCATGTCAACGTGAAAGAATAGTGAGAGAGATCTAGCTCTTAGGAAGTGATTACAAGCGCCAATGCCGTCCGAGTCTTTCATTCTTTTGTACAAGCTTGTCACATCTAATGGAAAGTCATCCTCCCACTCCACTCCCTCAATATTATTCAGGAAGTCTCTACTGTCCTGTATGTATGAGAGAAGGGTCTGGACAAAAGACCGCAATTAGAAGTCAATATAACATGAGGTGTTCTCCAATAGAGAGTTAATAGAGGACACAATGGGTGTCCCTGGTTGATTTGTGGGATTTTTGTGGATTTTTTGAGGGAAGGAGGTACAGGATAGGGATTTTTAGATATTCACAATACAGGAATTTAAATTCATCCCATTCTAGTCAATCCCCGTCTCTCCTTTTATGCAATTTGTCATAGTACACTTTGTTAGAGTTACGAATAGCCTCATGATCCGTGATCTCATAACTAGGGGTGGGCGGAATTTGCGTAGTTGCGTTACGCAAATCTCAGCGAAATTGTTAAAAATCTCCGCGAGCACGTGGAAATTCCGCAAAGACGTGGAATTGCTTGTCCCACCCGTTCGCGATGTGTTTTTGCGTGCTCGCGGGGAAATATATCGCTAACTTGCCCATGCGGTCGCTAATGGGTGCGGCCATCTTGTTTTTCACTTGTCCCGCCCGCTCGCGATGGTTATTTCCTGTTCCGAGTCGCGTATTGCATGCTCCCGCCCGCTCGCAATGCTTATTTCCAGTTCCGGGTCGCGTATTGCATGCTCCCGCCCGTTCGCGATAAGTATTTCCTGTTCGGGAACGCGTATTACGTGTTTGCGACGCTTTTTGCGTGCTCGCGGGGGAAATATCGCGCGAACTTGCCCATGCGGTCGCAATGGGCGCGGCCATCTTGTTTTTCACTCTATTGCTATGGTTCTGGGCCTGCTTTTCAATCCTCCCTCTATCTTTTCAATCCTTTGTTTCTGGAAACTTTTTTTTGATCTTTTTTATTTATTATCTATCTCTCTATTTTCCTGATTCTATATTTTGAGTTTTTTTCTACTTTTTGTGTGTTTTTCACTACTTTTTCACTCTTTTTCTATTACCTGCTTTTTCATTTCTTTTACTTACTTTTTTAATTTCTACCTTTTCTTTTCCGCCCCCCGCCTACCCAGAACCATGGCAAAGGGCCACAGGGCTCAGAGCCGTGACCGCATTCCTTGCGGAAGGCGGCGCCAAAAAGGGGTGCAGGCAAGGGCCTTATTTGGTGAGGCAGAGGTGGCCCCACTGGTTTTTTTGTGCAGCGCCACCTCCCCTTAACCCTGGCAGCAGGTGGCAGGCCTGGGTCCGGGTACGGGCTCCGGGAGCATCGGCAGCGGTGGGGCAAGGTGCGTCAGGCAGTGTTTCGCTGCTCTGGTGTCCGGCGCACCAATAACCAGCTGACGCACCGGTGGTCTGATATTCTGGACCGGGAGCAGGACCTGCTGGACCTGCTAGGAGTGGAGGTCCCGGGGCTTGGTGAGTAGCTATTTAATATTACTACTTTGTGTTCTTCTGCTCTGTGTTATATATTGCGAATATTTTTTTTTTCGACCAGCAAGAATGCTGCTGCTTACATTGCAGGTAAATTACGTTTAAAAATGTTCTGTGATTGTTATGACACAGGCGCTCGGCGCTACTAATCTTACTTGTTTGCAACTTTGCGCTCGCTTGGCCTGATGATTATGTAAGAGTTTACTTTAGAGAACTTAAGTTAGGTAATGCTAGAGAGACTCTAGTCCTTCCTTTGTCCTCCTGCCACTAAGAAGGGATAGTGGTGGATTGATAGGTTTAGTTACTTATTAGTTGGTAATTTTTAAGTGGTGTGCGTGACGCATCCTCTGTCACGTCACGTGCTGCTGAGTGCTGCTTACCCCAGTCCTTAGTAGAACCTTTTGTAGTTTGTTAGTGAATGTTAGGCTTATATCATCACTAGCAGAACATCAGCAGCAACCAACCAACAATTTGGTGTATGCAAAAATGTATGCATGTGTCCTCCATCTATGCATTTTTGAGGACTAAAATAAATGGAAATGCAGACTTAGTGAACAATTGGCCCGTCTGGATTGGAATAGGTGGGCTAGGTCAGGTGGTACTTAGGCTTACTAGACGGTCCATGAATCTCGCAATACTACTAGTCGATCAGATTAGATAGGTCAATTTTATTGCAATTGTTCACAAAAATGTTTTTGGAGCGTATTTTAAAATATTGTATTTGTTTCACACCAAACTTTAATTTTTGTCTCTTTCTTTATGAAATCTTACATGATCAGCACCCAGGGGCAAGAAGACGGGGTCACAGGCGGCGGGACAAGAACATCAAGATGCCTCCCAGGGCCAGGACCACTCCTCTACCGAGGGCTCTGCTGCTGGCCCCAGTAAGTCCTCCAGTGGTTAATATTAATAATTATATTTCCCTAACTTTTCCTGCACCTTATTTTTTCCGAACTATTATTTCGGTTTCCTAATTCTATTTTTTTACAAATTCTTCTTCGATCTAGACTATCTGTTTCTAAATCTTGTTATCCCTGCCTCTAACTGCGTCTGCTATGACTCTCTGTACTACTACTATTAGTCTGTCTGTAGCTAAGCTTGCCCAGTTGGCCACTCTTTTTTTAAAAGGTTTTAAATAAAACTCAGATTCACCAATAGCTCTAGCCATTGAGTTCAGTCCTTTGGGTTTTCCTTTTCTACTACTTCTAGTCTTCTTAATCTTGAGGCTTTTCGACAATTCCCACCAACAAAATGCCCAACCAGATTTTACTATTTTTGATAGGTTAGGACATACTACTACTGTTGTAGGGATTCTACACATACAGAACTTTGCACAAGAAAATAGGACGTTGATGATGGGAGGTTGGACCTTCCTCACACCTCAATCAGAAGCCACCACAATCCCCTGACCGACTAGTTATAGTGTCCCATTAGCTCTCCGAACCCCCCCCAAGATACCCAATGAGTAGACAACCCAGAACATAACACTCCCGACCTCTCAGTCGTGGAACCAATGCACACCCTTTCGCTCACTCACTCGTGTAAGTCCACACTAAATACCACCGAGTCTATGTAAGTTCAAAAGGTTTATTTTCAACTGACAAGCTCTGTACGTTGTTCTATAATGCAGCAGTAACAGCAAAATGCATAAGATTAAAACACTAAACATTGTTACACTTAGTTACACTTACAACTACAAGTCCATAGAAGACAAAAGGCGAAATCATGATAACTGAACAGTGGTGGAAGAACCACCCTCCCTTGGTAGGAATATAGTTTATATAAAATTATAAATGAAGATCTCTGAGCGAATTCTGGGGACCCCTCACCTTAGAAGAACCTAGTACTGGTTACAACTTAAGCTCTGCAAAGCTCTGGTTCGTAGAAGGGAATCTTCCATCTGTTATGAGAAAAATGGTGCGCGTTAGTATAGTGCAAGCATTTCTCAGTCGTGCCAAAAAGTGTAGTATTTTTATGGATAAGCAATATGGACTAACACCAGAACTCCATAACAAAGTGGCTTGTTTTTCGACCTTGTACGCAGCGCTCAGACAGTAGCAGTATGAGCTCATGTGGGCTCAAAGGCGTCTTACACAACAAGCTGCGAGGTAACTTGCGCAAAAATAAAAGACACAAAGCTAAAATGGTTGCATGGCTCGGGGTAACTTAGCAAAGACTAGAATGACCCTAGGGACCATATAACACTACTAGTGTCTACTCTCCTACCTGATTTGTACTAGTGATGTATGTTGTATATGTATTATGTATGTATTAACTTTTTTTCAATCTTGCTAGTGAAAAATAGGGGAAGGTGTATATGGCATCTGAAAAATGTGTAATGTTTTTCTAGGCGTACTACCGACCACCAGTACCGGGGCCAGCGGCGAAGGTGACGCGGCCGCTGAGGGTGCAGGAGGAGATGCGGCAGTTGCAGTAGGAGCTGCAGGGGGTGAGCCAGCAGCAGTGGTGGGCGGTGGTAAGTTATATTCCTAATCCTTACTTTTTGACATTACACTCGCTGCAAGGGTGTAATGTATACTGTACTGTTGAGACTTAAGTAAGAAGTTGTTGTGAACGGTTGAAGAAGACACCCTTTACTTAGCATTAGCAATAGCATTAGCGGCAGGAGTGTACTGTTGAGTAACCAATGGCCTCTTCTATCTGACTTCAACTCAGCTGTGAAAGTTTTATGGAGAAGACTAAAAGTCAGATCAGATGACCTTGATGGATGGGTTGAACGAAAAGGGAAAGAAGGGTGGAAGGAGGAAGGACGGGCGAGATTTAATATTTATGACTGGCAGAGAAGGATACGTGGGATGCATGCATAGGTGGCTGATAGGAATCAGATGCATGGGTGGTGGAATGCCTGAAACTCCCACAAATGTTAGAGGGCGAGGTAGTGGGAGGATAGATACATACCACAAATGTTATGTACTGTGCTTGCTAGTGCTACTGTGCCACTATGTGTAGAATGAATTTGTCTTACTACTTTGCTAAGAGTATATTTTACAATAGTCTTGTTTTTTCTTCTTGATATAGCTACTCCTTCCAAAGT
This sequence comes from Calotriton arnoldi, assembly GCA_963921515.1. NCBI lineage: Eukaryota > Metazoa > Chordata > Amphibia > Caudata > Salamandridae > Calotriton > Calotriton arnoldi. The sequence goes on from CAWUFW010004188.1 coordinate 708,907, forward strand.
GAAAGTAGACAGGAAGGAGTTGGCAGCCAAGGCCCGGCGCCGGAAGCTGGAGGCCATACAAAGTGAATACCGGCGGCTGATGGTTCTGGAGGAGGAGGAGGAGGAGGCGGCAGCAGCTGCAGCCTCCTCCAATGCCCCAGGCCCCAGCCACCCCCCTCCAGTGTTACGGCGCCACCGTCTGGCAGCCGCCCGCCGCCGTACTTCTTTAAATAGCACTGCTGCCCCCCCCTGTGGATGCAATTGCTGCGCATTGAAGCGCCGCGTGGCCCGTCTAGAGGAGCGTATTCGTGCCCCGGAGAGGCGAGCCTGCCGATGAACAGACCCTGTTGATTGCCCCTTTTTTATTGCTTATTTTGGTGGGTGGGAATCGGGCGTTGGGGTTTTCACTTTTGGACAATTGGACATTTAATTTGTTGGACTTTTTCGTTCCGGGCAATGGACATTGGTTGGGGTTAGGGAGAGGGGTGGGTCAGGTGTTGTTGTGGGATTTTTTTTACATAGTTTATTTTTGTTAGGGGATTAAATTATATATTTATACTTTATATACGATGTTGTTAATGTTTTGTGGGTGGGTTACTGTTTTACATCACACTGTTTCCTTGCTGGTGCAGGGCCACAGCCAGTGTTTGATTTAAATAATTGGCTGACTTAGTAAGACACAAACAGATAGATGCGGTACCCCTCACTGAGGGACTTGTCCTACTAGTGCTGTCAGTTTCTCCTCCTAGTCTATGCATTCTGCAACTGGACTCAAAGGGGTGTGTGAAATAGAATTAATGAAAAAATTTCCATTATTAATTATGCCTCCCCCAAACTTCTTCTCTTACCTGTGCTTGATGTTTAACTTAGGCACGGCGATGGCTGCATGGTGATGATGGTTTTCTTTCCCAACATGCCATGGTTGTGGTGGTAGTAGTAGTAGACCCTGGCAGTAGCATTTGCAAAAAAAAAGAAAATGAGACAGTCAGTCGCCTGAGAGAGACTGTGGGAGGAGTAGTAGAACGAAATACAGTACGGAACTTACTGCCAAACAATAATATGCCAAAATACAATAAAACATAATGGTGGCTGGGATAGCCTAGTACATAGAGTTACAAACTCTAGCTGTGTCGAGTCACTCGACTAGGCCTACAGTACACTCGACACAAGCGTAACCGTTAGTGCTGTGTAGGAGGATGACAACAAATCCAATCGATGCCGGCAATTAATGCTGATGGATTAGGTTCATTTGGTAAAAAAATTATCTCGCAAATATACTGCTCATGGGTGGGCAAGCAGAAGAAGATCCTCGCCCTGCCTTGAAATTGAATTAGTGTCGCTTTTGCCACATCCGCCCCAGCAAGCGTGTGATAAATTATTGGTGTACATTTAATTTAGTCACACCTCAATAAGTCACACAGCCCGGGGGAAGAGGGTTAGGGTTTAATGAATGGTTGGGAAGGGGGTTTGGGGAAAGGTTTGACAAAGAAAAACAGTACGCATGGACAACAACAAAACACAATCTTGGCAGACGACCATATCCATAAATCTGTTAAGGGAGAAAAAGGAAATGCATGCATGATGATGATAACTTGATGGTTAATGATAAGTAGTACTTACTAACTACTACTAGACAATTAGACAGTACAGGGCAGCAGTATATTATGCAATTTGCCTTGCCTGTCTGCCCTCCGAGAGACCCGAATTACATACAGTTTCTGTTCTGTTGTACCGGTCCGGGCTTACTATTAAAGATAGCAAAGAAAATTCAAAAATAGCTGTAGGGATGAATTGAATTATAAGCAGAGAGCAAACATAATAATAACAACAACACACAGTAGTAATGGTTGAAGACAAAAAATGAATCAAATTATTTAAAAGATGATGAAAGTTGATACTGTTACTGTATGTTATCCTGGTCAAAATGGGGAGTTGCATCTCGGCATTGCTCTTGGTCCTCCCTTCCATGGACGCTCCGGCCATCAATCTTGGGTGACGCCACTGCCTGCCTGGCATATGTAGATTCATTGGTAAGGTAAGTGAGAGTTGTTTTTCCCAGTATAGCACAGGGTAAGGGCCGGCCTGTAATTGTAAATGGAAAAACAAAAGGGATATTGAAAAATCAAGTAGAAAAAAAATGCATAAATTACTGTGGAGTGCAACAAGAACACTTTCAGAGGTGGCATGGATACATCATGTCTACTCTAGTCTGTTTCCAGCATTAACCTCCAACAACAACAGGACAGAGCAGGCCCACGGCACCCGTGACCCATCCTCCATTTAGCGTACATTTTTTGACAGAGGCAGACAAAGCAGATATACAGCAACATAGCATTTTACAAATTAAGTGACTAAATCAATGCCCCGCTGTCAGTCATACCACCACACTCGACTCCACCACTACACAGACATGTAGGTCTGCAGTGGTTGTTGTTGACTTGTTTACCTTTTATGCCACTCATGAAACGCCCTGAGTTATTCCATCAATCATCTCGGATCGTACTGAGTGACTGCGAAGATATTATGTCACTGTGGTCATCATCATGGTGTGTTGTCCAACTCAGTGTGCAGTGTACAGATTGAGTCCCCTTTCCATATTCAAAATGCAATGGATCGACCTGCAGTAGAAGTAGAAATTTGTTATTAAAAAACAAGATTGGAAACAAACATTGCATTGAGTTACTTTTAGTGTGTAGATTAGATAATAGTACACAATGAATTAACTTCATGCACTACAAACAACAACAACACAAATCACTCAGTCAGCGTCCAATGCATGTCATCATTCATTACCTGTTCCTTCTCATCTTCAGTTAATGGGCAGTCTCTCTCGGCTCGGAAAGGAGGATAGCTATAGTAGTCATCATCATGTTCCACTTCTTTTGGAGAGACTCAACGAGGCAAGATTTTCTTTTTCTTCGATTATGCTACCTCCAATCATCATCTGGCTTGAGGGCAATAGATTTAGGGCGATTCAGGAGGATGGAGGAGCAGGACTCGGAGGAGTGGACTGAAATGCAGACAGCTGAAACTCATATATGGCAATAAAAGACGAAGACGGTGGTGATGGATTTGTTGTGATTTGAAGTTTCCAACCAGAAAGACAGACACACAAATAAAAGTAAATAAGGGAGGACGACAGTAAGAAGTGGAAGCCTAGTTGTCAGGGAAGTATAGCTCGTCCTCAAACTCTGGGGGTTCAACCAGAAGTAGGTAATCAGCATCTAACACGCTACTTCCGTCACCTGAGCCGCTGTCCTCATCTTCCTGCGTTGATTCATGTATTGTGTAATTCGGTGGTATAAATTGCTGATTCATTTTGATCATGGTTAACCTCTCCACGTTTTTGGGTGAGAGACTGGTCCTTTTCACTGTTACAATGGAACCAGCAGCACTGAAAACACGTTCAGAAGAGACACTTGCGACAGGGCAAGCCAGATAGTTTATCGCCAGCCTGCTGAGCACTGGCCATTGGCCCCTTTTGCCATACCAATACCGCAATGGGTTTTGATCAATGTAGACCTCTGTTGGGTCATCCAGGTAGGCCTGGACCATCCGGTCAATGTTCAGGGGTGCTACACTTTGTTCGGCCTCTTTTGTCTTTGCAACAGCACTGGACCTAGCAAGTCCTTGCTGTAAATACCAATCCTGTGCCGTTTTTACTGGGGCTGATGATCCGGTTCTTGCTGTTGTCGATAGTGTTGGTGTTGGTGACAGCTGTGAACCAAATGCACTGCCCTCAGGCTCTGAAGTTGAACTTGACACCGGATGCCCTGCTGCAGTACTTGTTGTGGGTTTGAGGCCTTTAATTACCAGCCGTTCATTTTCCAATTTACTGGCTGCCTCAGCTATCCAAGTTTTGTACCGGGCAACATTCACTTCTGAAAAAGGGAGTAATGTCTTACTGTTCAGTGCCGATTTGTATCGTGGATCCAGAATTGTGGCACAAATGTAATGTTCTTGTGACAAAATCTTAGTTTGCACCCTTGCATTTTCAGTTAAGCAACATGATAAGCTCTCCACCAACTCATATGCTTCTTTTTTTCCTCCACACCTATGTACGCTTCAGACACCTCCTTCAGCTGTTGCTCTAGCATGTGCAACAATGGGATAGCTTGGCCCATAGTACAGTCCTCCTTGCTGACTTCACGTGTGAAGACCTCGAAAGGAAGAAGCATCTCTGTAAGAGATTTAACTAGGCACCATTGGTCCATCTGAAGGGTCATGCCTTTCACAGTAGCATCCGCCCTTCGCATGACATATTCATTGATTGGTCTGTACTGCTCAAACAGACGGTCAAGCATGTAATACGTTGAGTTCCAACATGTTGCCACCTCCTGGATGAGTGCTTTGACTGGCATTCTATAGTCACGTTGAATGATCCTCAGCTGCTTCCGGGCTTTAAAAGAATGGCTGAAATGAGTGCATATTCTGCGGCAGGTGGGCAGTAAGTTTCTGACTATGGGTTCTTTTTCCAGAAAGTCTTGAACTATAATGTTAATGCAGTGCGCCAAACACGGGACCCTGAAATAGGTACCAACCTCCATGGCCTTAAGTACATTACTGCCATTATCCGTGGCAACAAAACCAATGTTAAGCCCTCTTGGGTGCAGCCATTCAAAGACCTTGCTGTTAAACTCTTCCAAAATGTTTGCAGCAGTATGAGATTTCTCCATGGCGAACATGGCTACAGTTGCATGTTTCCGAGAAGCATTAAAAATCTCAGCTGTGTCAACAGCACCTACTTCAGATAGCTTTTCTCTAACCCCCACAAAAGAGACCCAGTGTGCAGTGATGCACATGTAATCAGTGGCTTGGCAACTGGTCCACATGTCTGTTGTCAGGTGGATTTTGTGAACAGCACTCTGCTGCAAAGCTTGTCCAACCAATTCCAGCACATCGTGATGTAGTGTTGGAACAGCAACTCTGGCAAAATAGGACCGGCTGGGAACCTTCCATTTAGGGCAGATGGCTGACACAAATTCAAGGAAACCCACCCCTTCCACAAATGAAAAAGGGAGAAGGTCCAGCGCTAACATTTTAGCCAGCTTCGCATTGTACAACCATGCCGTTGGGTGGTTGCGTTGGTACTGCCCCTCCGACCTAAGCATGCTGTCAATGGTAGGCTGGAATATTTTCCTTTGTGGTGCACCTGTCTTCTTGAACCCAGTTAGGCTCAACGACGCCGCACTTTTTCTCATTGCAGTACTCGGTTGCCTTGGTGTCTCAGGCTGACTCTTACTACGGTGCCACTGAGATGTTGCTGAGGATGTGGGCGGTACCACTACACTGCTGGGGATAGGGCTAGAAATGTCTCCCTCTTGTTGACCTTCCACCGCGATCATATCCTCCCCTACTTCTTCATCCTCAACAACAGCAATGGGTCCAGTTTTACTTTTTTCTAAGTGAAGTAGGTGAGCCTCCCACTTGATACTGTGGTGTTTTTTAAGATGACTTGTTTGTCCTCCGGTACCATAGTTTGTACCAAGCTTACCCCGCCTAACAGCCTGCCGACAAATTGAGCATATAGCAATGTTCTCCTCCTTACTGCTAACCAAAAAGAAGTCCCAAACTGGGGAGGAGAACTTTCTGGCGCTGCTGGAGGTGCCACTTTCAATACCAGATGAACTGGAGGGTGTGCCTGGAATTTGACTCTGTGCACTTACATTACCACCACCTACTGAGGTGGTGGTTGAGCTGGAAGTAGGTCCCTGCCGGGCCTTTGCAAAGGCAAATATGGAAGCTGGAGGTCGTGTTGGTGTTACCTGTGTTGGTGGTATCCGTGCTACATCCCTCGCAGCAATTTTGGATAGTCTAATAATGTTGGTCTCCATCTCCTCTTGCCCGGGAGTGATGTTCATGATGACTGGCTCTTCATCATCATCACCCCCCTCGTCTACATCTACCTCCATAACTCTAAGGCTTTCTGGAACCTTCCTTTTCACTAGCCTTGTCTTGTGGCGCGCATCACTCTCAGACTGAGCTGGTGGCTTCCAAGTGGCATCTAGATCATCAGAAGCGGGGCTTGAAGAAGAAGTTGATGGACTAACCCTCCTTTTCCTTGCTGGGGGTCTGGAAGACAATGGATTTTCTGAAACAGTGGCTTGCTCCTCTTCGTCTGCAAAAAGCTCGATTTCCTGAACTGCCCCTACTTCAGGTGAAACAACTACTATTGTGGGCTGTGGTTGCGGCTGTGGTTGCGGCTGTGGTTGCGGCTGCAGCTGCGGCTGTGTTTGCGGCTGCGGTTGGGGCTGTGGTTGCGGCTGTGGTTGGGGCTGCGGCTGCAGTTGCGGCTTTCGTTGCGGCTGCGGCTGGGGTTGCGGCTGGGGTTGCGGCTGGGGTTGCAGCTGGGGCTGCGGTTGGGGCACGGTTGCGGCTGTGGTTGCGGCTGTGGTTGCCCACTTATCTGCTGAGTTTCCGCCTGCGAGTGCGTGGATTGGGTACTACTTTGCGATAATGACATTTCAACATCACTGCTCGTTAGTAGACTGGCTACCTCTGCGACACTCATGGGCTTGGGCCTAGGTTGGTAGGGTGGGCCCGCTGATGCGGAGTTGCTGCTCCCAGCTTGGTCCCCGCCGGACACCGCTGCTGCAGGTGTAAGTTTTTTTTACCAAAAAACACATCGGGCGGCACACCAGTCTTGGCAAGTGCCACTTCCTTCTTCTGTTCCTTCTCCTTCTCACTGGCAACTTTCTTGGTACTGGAGGACCTGGTACCTTTCTTTGGGGCCATCTTCTTCAGATGTCAGCAGGACACAGGTGCACAAGTTGCAGAGATGTCTGTGGTCACACGTGGACGTGACGTGGTGCGCAGCAGGACTTCTGTCTGGCAGTACAACGGGTGATAATGATGACACCTCCTCCTCTGTCTTTTTGTGCACCTAAAAGCAAAGAAGCCAGGAGAAGAACATCAGTGAAATGTTGCATTTGTTGTTGTGGTTCAATTACTACTAGTACAAACAAACAAATAAAATATATAAGTTAGTGTAGCCATTTGTGAGACTGTCAACAAGGGCTTTCATGGTATACTGTGTACACTCTCAGGAAGGATAGGAAAGAAGAGGAACAACAACAAAAATACAAATGTAATGGAAGTGGACCCTGTTTGGCATTAAATTATTTGCTCATCACATCATTCAGGGAGCTGCAGCTGGCAAAGGGGATGGATGGAAGCAGTAAGCCAAGAGGAAAACCATGCAGGCCTAAATGGCAAAAGCAGCACACTTATAACTCCCACCAGAAAAGGCCACCAGCCACATGGACACTCAAAAATCACAAGCAACAAGCAGGAGGCCTGGAAAACAATGTACTGAAAACAGGCCTATAATAGCCAGGCAAAGGCTGCATGCTAAACCACACTGCTTTGCCTGTAATGCAAAAAAATGCAAAAACGAAAATCCACAGGGCTAAACAAGGCCTGCACACACCACACACAACTAAGGCATGTATTTAACACACACCCAAAAAAACTGAAATACACCCAAAAACACACATTTTGCAATTCAATCCAATGCCATCCATGCCCTAAATGATGTTTAAATTCAACAGAACACACAGAAACAGTTGTTTCATGCTCCCCTGACTACCTCTGAGCCTACTGGATGAAAGGCCTGTTGGCAGACTAGGCCACAAGCTCGCAGGCCTATGGATAAAAGCACACTACCGGGCTTCAAAATGGCCACCAGCCACATGGCCAGGCCCACAACAACAAGAAACTGAAGACAGACAATGCAGGCCTATGGCAAAAGCACACTGCCTGGCTTCAAAATGGCCTCCAGCCTCATGGCCAGGCCCACCACAACAAGAAACTGAAGACAGACAATGCAGGCCTATGGCAAAAAGCACACTGCCTGGCTTCAAAATGGCCTCCAGCCTCATGGCCAGGCCCACAACAACAAGAAACTGAAGACAGACAATGCAGGCCTATGGCAAAAGCACACTGCCTGGCTTCAAAATGGCCGCCAGCCTCATGGCCAGGACCACAACAAGAAGCCTAGGCCACAAAGAAAACACATGCAGGCCTATATGGCAAAAGCAGCACACTTATAACTCCCACCAGAAATGGCTACCAGCCACATGGACACTCACAAATCACAAGCAACAAGCAGGAGGCCTGGAAAACAATGTACTGAAAACAGGCCTATAATAGCAAGGCAAAGGCTGCATGCTAAACCACACTGGTTTGCCTGTAGTGCAATAAAATGCAAAAACGAAAATCCACAGGGCTAAACAAGGCCTGCAACACACCACACACAACTAAGGCATTTATTTAACACACACCCAAAAAACTGAAATACACCCAAAAATACACATTTTGCAATTCAATCCAATGCCATCCATGTGCCCTAAATGATGTTTGAAATAAATAAATACATCACAGAGCAAAGGAACAGTTGTTTCATCATGTTTCATCATGCACCCACCCATGACTAGCTCTGGGCCTACTGGCTACCCACAACTATGTATTTTTAAAAATGATGAAAAGTACCAAAATTGTAGTTGCAGCAACTGCAATGCCCCAATCAAACAACACCAACTTACTTGTAAAATCTCAAATCCAAAAGTCCTCAAATCCAATGATAATGATGCAGCAGACACAAAGAGTGATCCTTCCAGCTCAAATCCAAGTGAAAAATGAACAGGAGATGGACAAAGCACTGGGAGGAGCCTGCTGGACAGGAACAGGAAGTTGGAGACTCTGTGGCACTTCCTCCCTCTCCCCCCAAAAAAATGTGACAAAAAAGGACAGCCAAATATCAATCTGAGGTTTTTTTTTCATCCAAATCATCATTTTATAGAAGGTTTTATGCTGCTCGAGATATTATTCTTCTCCAGATTGAAAATTTTGCGTGTTCGGGATCGCGAGCTTTATCAACATTCCACCGGATGTCCGATGGCGCGCCCGAATGACATGTTCGCGATCGCAATCTCTCTCGCGGTGCACGATGGTGCGGCGAATGACGTGTTCGCGATCGCACACTCTCGCGGTGTCCGATGGCGCGGCGAATGACGTGTTCGCGATCGCAAACTCTTGCGGGATCGCGTGGCCGGCTACCGAAATCTCGTGGCGCACGCGAACAGATAGGAAAACTCGTCGGCGAACGCAGGAATCCCGGTAAGTCGCTATCGCGCGCGCTAGAACGCATTTTTAAAGCGCAAACAAGAAAATAATTCCGCTACGCCGCGGATCGCGGAATTGTTGGCAATTCCGCGTTCTCCGTGGAACGCAAAATTGCCTAAATTCCGCAAATTCCGCGAGCGGAACGGAATTTGATGCCCAGGGTTACTCATAACAATCAGTATCATTCAATTGGCAGTAACCCTCCCTTAAAATATATTTAATTGGCAAGGATCACTATGTTTCCCTCTTTGTCCTATTGTCTTATATCAATAGTGTTGTCATTCTGCACATTTCTGAGGGCCTCCCTCTCTTCCTTGGTTAGGTTTTTGTAGGACCAATATTTTCTTTGAGCCAATTTCTTAAGGTCCTGTACAACCCAGGCATTAAATATGTCAATTGAATCATGTTGCATTTTAGGGTTTGAAGGTAGACTTGACCTTAAAATGGTTGGAACAGCTCATTTTCAGGTCAATGCCCATACCAGCCAGATTTAATTGGGCCTCACGTGTGTATGTGGACTCAGTATCTAACTCTGCCAGGGCGAACAAGTTATCTATGTCACTTGTGGTCAAGTTTTTTACTCTCTCCCTACTGGGTGGTCTGGGTACAGAAGTACCCTTCAAAGCATACAATTTGTGCAATTTTAACTTCCCTGTGAAGTGAAAAAGGTTAATGCGGCTGCATGCATAGTTAAAAGCGTTGGTCGGGCAAAGCAGAGTCCTTGTTTGAGTACCCAACTTCAAAGGCATTCAGGAAACATGAGAAGAGATTTGCCACGCTAATGTTGTCATCCATTAATGGCCTGTTTTCTGTACCCTTGTAACAATTCTCATGGGAAAACAGATTTCCTGTTTTGTTTCCCTCTTCAGGTCCTCCATCATTTCTGCCTCTTCCTCTGTCCTTCTTACAGTTTTGTTGACTCCCTACCCACACCTTTTACTTATACAGTCAGTTTGGGTTTCGCAAAGCTGTTCCTACTTTTTCTCTTCTTCTATTGGAATTTGTGGTTTGAGCCTTTGCATTGTTTTATTACTTCTGGCTGGGCAACCCTCCATTACTGTATCACTATCCCCTTGTGGGATTTTAATCTGAAGTCTATGAAAATGTGTCTTTTCACAATTTGTGCACGATTTCACTCTTTGTTTTATTTCTATGTCCCTCACAGGTCTACACATGCAGGGCCTGGTCATTATGATTTAGAGAATAGTGCAGTGGGTGGGCTATAGTGTACACAAGCATGGACTGATCACTATGATTTCAAGGATAGTGCACTGGCTGGACTACAGTAAACAATTTTGAATCCTTATGATTTCAAAAAGGGCAACTATATATTCATATACACATTATAGATCCTTAATTACCTAGATTGCCGGATATAACTTGAATGCCTATTTGATATTATGCCTCGAATCATTATAGATGATTTGTTTAGTCTTTTATCAGTTTTTTATTCATTTCATCTCTAGTCTCGTATATTGAACCATAATTATTGTTTCATGAGATATTTGCAGCTGGTTCTTAGTTCATGAAGGATGTTTTACCCATTACAGGATGACATATGGGTTCTCCTCCCCAGGCAGTAACATCAACCCACTTGGACTTGATTTGTGAATTATTGAACATTATGCAAGAATTTCCTAGCTTGTTATGCATAGAACTAGGTATCTTGTATAGGCTGCTTGTTGCATGCCTTCTGACAAACAATGTAACGGTCTGGAAGATGATATTTATAGTAGACATTTTGTACGTACTTATTGCATAATGTGAGGGCATTATTTCACAAGTAAATATGTAATTGACAGTCCGGTGATAAAGTATTTGGTATTGTACTTATGCATCGTATGGCAATCATGACGCAAAATGAGCACATGGTTAGGCGTTTTCCAGTTCAACTCTACCAAGGACCTGTGAGTCATTATGGAGATGGCAACCCAAGTGCCCTAGTATCTTTTGTGACTGATTTGTGCTTTCATATGCATGCATGACCCTTGTTTGACATCTTTTGTTATAATTTTGTCACCTTCAAGTGTAAGACTTATTATGTCACATTCTGAAATATACCAGCTTAAGATGTGTGCCATGCTATGTGTTTGGGAATTATTATTTATATATTACCTACTTGTGGTCACCAGTGGGTAGTTATAGTTACAACCTGGTTTCCAAAGAAAGAGCATTTTTTGTTTTGCCAATAACTTTGGCGCCGCTTGACAAAATATTGAAAACTTATATTTTAGTTGGTTCAGCTGCTGTGTTGAAAGTTTCGAGGTGTTCCGTCAAGCGAGACCCAAGAAAAAACCGAGGTCCTAAAATGCATTTTTCCTATGCATTTTCCAATAGAGATTTTGAACATGACTACAGCCCGAACCACTGAACAGATTTACACCAAATTTGCCAGAAAGCTAGATATTGGTCCAAAAGCATGCTTTTGTGATTTGGTGTAAATCCGATCAGTAGTTTTTGAGATATTAAAGGTAAAAAACAATAGATATCTAGGGGCACGGATCCATTTCACTAGACTTGTGGATCCACAGTCCCCGTGCTGACATCTGATTGACTGCCAACACTTATATCAGGAAGTGTTGGCAGCCATCTTGGGACTTGGCTTAAAGCTGAGTCCCAAAAAAACGTTAAAAACTAAAGAAAGGGGGGCAGAGTAGGAATACCCTGACCGCCTAGGAGTGATGGCGGGGTCCCAAACAGACCTTGCTGGTGGGTTAAAAACATTTTTAAAAATTCAATTTTGCTGCGAATTCGCTGGTGGATCCGGGCAAATTTGGAAAAAAAAGACGCACAGTCTCCCACGCGTCTTTTTCAGGAAGCCCCCGGGTGGGCCAAATCCCAGGGACAGGTAAAAAATAAAGGAGGGGGTGCATGGTGCCCCCTTCTAGGGTTTATAAAACCCCAGGGACCATCACCTTCCTGGGGTATTAATAATAAATTATGCGGGGCCACACGGAACACCACAGCCCTGGGGACCACCACCTCCACCTCCACGGGGCTATATACAAACAAATGGCGGGCACGTGGACCCCCCTTGGCCCCGGTGACCACCATCTCCTCGGGACTACATGTACAGAAATGGGGGGCCTCATGGACCACCATGCCTCAGGGACGCCCACCTCCCTGGGATATAGCTTTAAAAAGAGAAAGGGGAGCCACGACCCCCCAGGACATATACGGCCCCGGGGACCACCACCTCCCTGAGGAAGGCCTTACAACACAAAAGAAGGGGGCTACATGGGCCCCCCTCCTGGAGCCATACATGGCCCTGGGGACCACCACTCCCTAGGACCGGCTCCTGCTGTGTCCAAGGGCGAGGAAGCAAACGACACACAATTGATGGACGTAATGCAGAACAAATCAAAACATTCACCCCAGTCAAGAGATCAGGGTTAAATCCATCATTCTTTTGCTCACCATGCCACCCCAGTTCAGACCTGGCCATATGCACAACAGTCTTGACCCTGTGCCTCATGGGAACAGTCCAGCCCGAACTGCCAAGCCAGGTCCTCCCTGGACCGGAAACAAGCATCCTAGGATCAGTTTCAGGGTTTCACCCCTCATCAGCCAGGATAGCTTGAATCCAGTTGCACAGTGAGCTCGGGACCTATGTCTGGGCATATCCGGCGCATATAGGGCGAGGAAGCAAAAGACACAGAATTGATGGATGGAATGCAGAACAAATCAAAACATTCACCCCCAGTCAAGAGATCTGGGTTAAATCCATCATTCTTTTGCTTACCATGCCAACCCCGTTTCAGACCTGGCCATATGCAAATCAGTCTTTACCCTGTGCCTCATGAGAACAATCCAGCCCGAACTGCCAAGCCAGGTCCTCCCTTGACCGGAAACAAGCATCCTAGGACCGCTTTCGGCATTCCATCCCTCATCAGCCAGGATAGCTTGAATCCAGTGGTACAGTGAGCCCGGGACCCACGTCTAGGCATACCCGGCGCACTTAGGGTGAGGAAGCAAAAGACACACAATTGATGGATAGAATGCAGATCAAATCAAAACATTCACCCCCAGTCAAGAGCTCTGGGTTAAATACATCATTCTTTTGCTCACCATGGCATCCCAGTTCAGACCTGGCCATATGTAAATCAGTCTTGACCCTGTGCCTCATGGGAACAGTCCAGCCCAAACTGCCAAGCCAGGTCCTCCCTCGACCAGAAACAAGCATCCTAGGACCGGTTTCGAGGTTTCACCCCTCATCAGCCAGGATAGCTTGAATCCAGTGGCACAGTTAGCCCGGGACCCACATCTGGGCATACCTGGAGCACTTAGGGCGAGGAAGCAAAAGACACACACCTGCCCACCCCTGGGACATAGCTGTTTGCTGTGGCTTGGTGGGAGCTCTCCCACCAAGCAACAGTAAATGATCTGCTTTCAGCAAGCAAGAGTATTAAAAATGCTCTCGCTTGCTGTAAGCAGAGCATTTGCTTTGACACACAGAGAGCAGCATGTTCAGGAGCTGCCTGTGTGTCAAAGCAATGCCAGCTCCCACAGGAGACGGGGAGCTGTCAGGGACTGTGGGGGCATTCAGGCTCCCCCCACAGTCACCTGTCCCTAAATAATAAAAAATGCAGAACTCAGGGGATGGGCTCCCTGTGGCCCAAATCGACCAGGGAGGGGGGCTGTTCACCCCCTCCCTATTCCAAAAAGGCCTGGCCCCAGGGGATGGGGTCCCGGGGCCAAAATTGGCCCAGGGAAAGGGTGCCACGCATCCCCCTTCCCTAATAAAATGAAAACAAAGCAACAAAAAAAGACATCCCGGCAAGTCGCCGGAGGCCCCGCCTCCTTTCTCCACCACTCTGCAAACGTGCCTCCTGGCAGACTACTGGTTGGGGGATGAAGTCCCCTTGGATGCTGACGGTCCTTGAGGGCCAACAACCCCTCCTGTTACCTCAGTAAGTCCCACACAGTGGATTGCTGAGAGGTGTTTGGAGGCCATGACTCCTTTCGCTACCATTCTGCAAATGCACCTCCTGGTTCACTACTAGTTGAGGGATTAAGTCCCCTTGGCTCCCGAGGGTCCTTTGGGGCCAACTACCCCTCCTGTTACCTCCAGTAAGTCCTAAACAGCAGGATTGCTGAGAGGTCATCGGAGGTCATGCCCCCTTTCTCCACCACTCTGCAAACATTCCTCCTGGCACACTACTGGTTGGGGAATGAAGTCCCCTTGGCTGCTGAGGGTGGTCCTTGGGGGGCAACTACCCCTCTTGTTACCTCCACTAAGTCCCACACAGTGGGATTGCAGAGAGTTCTTTGGGGACCATGCCCCCTTTCTCCACCACTCTGCAGTGATCCCTCCTGGCACACTACAAGTTGGGAGGTGAAGTCCCCTTACATGTTAAATGTCATTGGGGTCCACAAACCCCTCTTGCGACCTTCAGTAAGTCCCACAAAGCGCTATTGCTGAGAGCTGGTCGAAGGCCCCACCCCCTTTCTCCACCACTCTGCAAATGCACCTCCTGGCACACTACTGGTTGGTGGATGAGGTCCTCTTGGATGCTGAGGGTCCTTGGGGGCCAAGAAGCCCTCCTGTCACCTCCAGTAAGTCCTATAAAGCAGGATTCCTGAGAGCTGGTCAACGCCCGCCCCTTTCTCTACCACCCTGCAAACATGATTACTAGTTAAAAAAACCATAGTAATTCATTGAAAAAAAACAAAGGTTACAGAGACGTTATAGTTAGGAAATAGAATTTGAAAAATCTTAGAAATTAACTGAAGAAACAAAGGTTACAGGAACGTTATAATTAGGATATAGAATTTAAAAAAAACTTAGAAATTTACTGAAAAAAACAAAGATTACAGGGACATTATAGTTGCACTCAGATTTCACTAAAACAAAACCATAGAAATTCAACAGTTATAGTTACCTAAGTTAACTATAACTTACACCCCTGCAATGCACTGCTTATGATCTCACATATTACATCACTCTTGACATAGTCAGTGACAACACTGAGACATCACCGATGACATCTCAAATGACATCACTGATTACATCAGGCACAGAACCACTGACACACCCACTCACTCCCCATACAACCTCTCATATGCCCACTCACACCCGTCACATACCCATTCACAGACTCTTACAAGTATTCATACATCCACTTACTCATCCATAGATCAACTCACACACCCACTCACTCAGTCATACAGCCACTCACACAACCAATCACTCACCCATACAGCTACTCATACAGCCACACACTCACCCATACAGCTACTACTCACCCACCTATTCACCTATACAGTCTCTCACACACCCACTCACTCACCCATGCAGCCTCTCAACATAGCCACTCATTCACCCATATACCCAATCACACACTCACTCACTCACACAATCACTTATATACCCATTCACCCATCCAAATAGGTACTCACACATCCGCTCACTCACCCATACAGTCATTCAAACACATAGGGCCTGATTCACAGAGGTAAACTGAGATGAAAGTCTAACTTTAAGACTTTCGGTATTCACAAAAGGCATTTACGAGTAGCAAAGATAGACTTTTGTCTCAGTTAAACTTAAGTTTTAGTCTTACGTTTAACTGAGACCAAAACTGAGACAAAAGTATAACTTTACAACTCGTAAATGCCCTTTGTGAATACCGAAAGTTGTAAAGTTAGACTTTTGTCTCAGTTTACCTTTGTGAATTGTGCCCCCTACTTTCCAATACAGCTACTCACACACCAACTCACTTAAACAAACTCCCACTCAAAGAGCCACTCACTCACCCATACAGCACACCTATACACCCAGCCACTCACTCATACAGTCATTCAGACACCCACTCACTTACCCATACAGTCACTCACACACGCACTCCCCCACCCATACAGCCACTAACATACCCACTCACTCACCAATACAGCCACTCACACAGCCACTCACTCACCCACACACACAGTAACTCACACACCCATTTACATACCCACACAGCCACTCACACACCCACTCACACACATATAACCACTCGGCCACACTCCCATACACTGCTAAACACAGCCACTCACATATCATATGTTCAAAGCAGTATCATTCATCAATAGTACACCTAGCATACTAATTAAACTTTTGTACTAGCTTAGTAAATATGTTTAACACTTATACCTTCTTAGAAAACACTTACACTCACTGGATTATGTCATCAGTGATGTAACTAGTGATTTCATTTGAGATGTCATCAGAGATGTCGCTGACTATGTCATGAGTGATGTAATATGTGAGGTCATAAGCAGTGCATTGCAGGGGTATAAGTTATAGTTAGCTCAGGTAACTAAAACTGCTGAATTTCACTGGTTTTATACAAGTGAAAGCTGAGCCTAACTATAATGTCCCTGTAACCTTTGTTTTTCTCAGTGAATTTCTAAGATTTTTTAAATTCCTAACTATAATGTCCCAGTAACCTATGGTTTTTTCAGTGAATTTCTAAGGTTTTTTAAATTCTATTTTCTAACTATAAAATCCCAGTCTCCCTTGTTTTTTTCAGTGAATTTCTAAGGTTTTTTAATTCTATTTTCTCACTATATCATTCCTGTAACCTTTGTTTTTTTAGTGAATTTCTGAGGTTTTATAAATTTAATTTCCTAACTATAACATCCCTGTAACCTTTGATTTTTTCAGTAAATTTCTACATTTTTTAAAATGTTATTTCCTAACTATAACAAACCCTGTAACCTTTGGATTTGTTAGTGAATTTCTTAGGTTTTTAAATTTTTTATTTCCTAACTGTAACCTTTGACCTTTGATGGTGGGTGTGTGAGTGGCTGTATAGGTTGGTGAGTGTATGTAAGTGGCTCTATGGGTCAGTGAGTGGGTGTGTGAGTGGTTTTGTGGCTGTGTGAGGGTATGGATTGGTGAGTGAGTGTGTAAGTGACTATTTGCATCTGTGAGTACATGTGAGAGTGGCAGAATGGGTGTGTGAGTAGGTGTGTGTGTCTCTGAATGGGTGCATCAGCAGCTATGTGAGTGACTGTTCCAGAACAGAACCTCATCTGCCCCTTTATCCAACAAGAGTCCACAGCTTTGCTCAAAATATCTACCCAACTGGAGTCCTTTCTACAGCTTAATTAGTAAGTGCTACCTCGTTGGGTAAATATCTACTGCATATTCTACACTACAGCTGCGTAATGGACCACAAGGAAATGTATCCAGGGACCTTATGTGCGTTTTGGCAATGTGAATGTTTCTCATGCATCTTCATCCAGAAATATGTGATAACATGAATCCTTCTATAGAGAAGACACCGAGATTACAAAGAGGTAAATCTTCACTAAACAAGGGTACTTCCTCTTAACTATGTGAAGCAAGTGCTTGTTTGTTTGGTGGAGATGTCCCAATTTTCTTGGATGTCAAGAATGCAGCATCATTTTCTACTGCATTAAGAAACAGAAGGCTTTTCATTTTTAAATTTTTAAAAAAATATTTGTTAATTTGTCGCAAAAATTAGCTATACGTATATTCCACTACTGTGGATATTTGCAAAATTGCTGTGATTTTTAGAAAGTCTAAAAAACATATATACTCATATTGTAATTAATGTTTGTGATCAGTATTTCACTAATATAACATATAAAGTGAAATTGTCCCATGTAATTTTATGGTTGAACACTGGTTTATTCTATTTGCTGTAATCTCAAATGTGTGGGTGTTCAGGACTAAGTCGGCGTTCGTGAATATTACATGACTATGGAATGAAGAGATTTCATTGGACAACACACTTTTCATTATTATAGAAGGGAATTTCCCACCCAGTTTTCTCTTTTTCACTCGTCCAGTGGTGACATCGGAAGCATCTTTGGTACTCTCTTCTATTTTCCAATACTGGAAGTGCTTTGTGAGTTTTTTTCTGTTTTGATTTAAAAAAATAAAATGGTATTTGGTGGAAGTGAGCAGCAAGAGCCACACCCTGAAGAGGACAATTCTTCTAATAAGGAGCCTCCAGCAAAGCGGCAATCCATTGCTTGGGATTTCTTTACTATCCCCTCTGGGGAGAAAAAAACAGTGGCAACACGTGAAGTGCTCATTGTGCGAAAAGACTCTTTCCAGGGGAACATTAAAACGTACTCCTTTGGGACTACAAGTATGTTGACTCACCTTACATACCACAGCTAGGAGTTGAAAGCGTGCAGAGGGAGCGCAGTGAAGGAGAACCATCTACTTCTACTGCAACTCAAATTACACCAGAAGAGCCAATTCCCACCAAATTAAAGCAACGCCTCCCAGAGAAGTACCCAGAACTAAGAAGAATAGGGACATTTTGTTTGGAGGGCAAAAAAGTCCTCACAGTGGGGGAACAATTGGTTGCTGCAGTTCTGGAAGCAGCAAACAACCACACCTGTTAATTTTGTTTTCTTCTTTATTATTGCAGACAGGAAACTTGTAACTCTATTTTTGAGTTTCTTCAGTTAATATTTTTTTCCAGTTGCCATTTTATTTCTGAAAAAAAGCAAAAAATGCAAAATGTTAAAAAAAAGGTTCTGTTAAAAAAATAAAAAAGGTTCTCGTTAGAACCACTTTTCATGATTTAAAAAAGGATAAATTGTATGCATGAGTATGTGTTAGACTTGGCATCTTTTGGCGTGTTTCCCCTGACTTTTTGCTTTCTGACCTCCCGGTTTTGACTCTGTTTTTGCTGGTGTAATGATTCTGCGCGCTTTCCTCACTGCTGTCCAGTGGGAAAGTGCAAGTGCTCCTGTATAAAATGTGTTATGGATTGATGTTTCCATGATTGGCCTATTTGGTTTATGTGTCAGTCCCTTGTAAAGTGCACTGCGAGTGCCAGGGCCTATAGACCAAATGCTGTTGGTGGGCTGCAGCACTAGATTGTGCCACCCACGCAAACAGCCCGTAAAGTGTAACTCGGGCCTGCCAACACAGAGCCTGTGCGCAGCCTGGGGCTGCCATGTCGACTTGGCAAGTGCACACACTTGTAAGTCCCTAAACCTTCCCTTTGCTACATGTTAGCCACCCCTAAGGTAGGCCCAAGGTACCCCTGTGGGCAGGGTGCGTTGTATGCGAAAGGTAGGACATTCCCTGGTGTGTGTGGCATGTCCTGATAGTGAACTACAGCCTAGTTCGTTTTCACTATTGCAAGGCTACCTGTTCCCCCTAGGCCAGAACGGGCAGTTTTGATTATTACAGCTTATAATCCTAACTGACCCCGGGAACATGGTAGAAATTCGAGTTTAGTATGCCTGGACTCAGAATGATAAAATGCATCTTTTAGTGAAGTTGGTTTTAACATTCTGTGTTTGAAAATACCACTTTTAGAAAGTGGGTATTTTCTTGTCTAACCATCCAAGCCTGCCTCTGCGAGGTTGTGTATTCCTTGTCTGGAGTGTGAGTGACAGGGGCTGGGGGATGCCAGGAGACAGGGTGAGTCAGCACAGGGCTGAATAGCCAGATCTACATGTAGATGGGTGGGAGGGGTCGCACCTGGGCCCTGAATAGGACAGTGCCTTCCCTCCACAATGCTGGCTCCACCTCCTGTGGTGCGTCTGATGTCCCTGGCCTACTCACTGAAAGAAGGGACGGAGACTTGTCAACAAAGTGCTCCAGAACTGGTTTGGACTAGGCAAAGGCCTCTCTGCCTTCAGAGAACAAAGGAATTTGGGATATAAATATTGGGGCCCTGACCCCATGAATTTAGATCTCGCTGGAATCAAGGAACCTGCCAAGACGAAGAGCTGGAAGAGCTGCCAGGAGGAGTACTGCCCCTTTGCTGTGTTGTTGCTTTGTTGGGTTGGCCTGCAGTTGCTGCTTCTGTCTTGGGCAGTGAAAGGACTGGACTGAACTTTCTACAAACTTGTGCTGAGTATCTCCAAGGGCCTGGAACCGAGCTGGCCTCCTGTTAAGAAGTCTCAGGGACTGCAAAGACTTCACAAGCCTCTGGGTACCGCTTCTGGAACGCTGTTTCAGTTGCCACAGAGGAAGGGAACCGCAACCGACTCCGTCAACAGAATCCATCCCTGGCCGGTGACCTGCTTGCACCGCAGACCGCATCGCCCCGCTTCGCATCGCAACCCTGGTCTCACCGTGGGCGACGTCCGCCGCCGCCAACATCGAGCCGCTGCTTGTACCGTGACCTGTGGGCACCGCAGTTCGCATCGCATCGCTTCACTGAACCAGCCGGACCCGACCGATGCGGTCGCTGCAACTGGCTCAAGAGTCGTGACCGCACCGCATTTGGGGTGCCGCTCGCACGTCTGCGACGCACCGCTCCGACTCGCACCGCTGTCCGACGCCAGCTCCCGCACTCCGGCTTGGTCGCCTGCATCGCAACCTGTCAGCACCGCATCGAGCATCGTCTCACCCTGCATCGCACGCCTTGGACTCACCGACTCCGTCTGCACGACGCTCATCGAGCCGCTGCCTGCACCGCATCGAGGGACACCGCACCTTGCATCGCTCCGTCTTGCACCGCAACCGCGACGAACGCCGACCGGCTCGTACACTCCGTACCAGCCACAACGAGAAAGGTACTGTAACTGAGTCTGTTCATGACTCTGCTGGCCCGTTTCGACGCGGTCGGCTGAAACTGTTAGACTCTGTGGTTTTCAGCATCACGGTAGGCTCGGACGGAGCTACCGACTCGCACGAACTTTGCTTTTGTGCTATTCCTGCAAAGAAGAAGTTACCGTATCAAGCATTCATTTTTAAAGTATAGTATTGTGGATTTTTCAGTCGTAATTGGTCTTGTCTTGAGTATATAAAATATTGGTTATTTTTCTAAACTGGTGTGGTGTCCGTTTGTAGTGCTTACACTGTATTACTGTTGGTTATGTGCAAATGCTTTACACACTGCCTCTGAATTAAGCCTGACTGCTCGTGCCAAGCTACCACGAGGGTGAGCAGGGGTTACTTCACGAGTGTAACACCCTTACCCTGACTAGGAAGAAGGGTCCCTACTTGGACAAAGGTGCAAGCCCTTGCCAACTAGAGATCCCATTTCTAACATTGGTTGTCAGCGGTGAGGGTAGGACTTGTGTTTGCACTTGACTTACAGTGATTGGTGTGCACTACTACCATATCGCAGACCATTACGTACCACATACTGGTTCTTTTTCTTTTGGCCTATTTTTGATCTTGCCAGTTTTCAACTCACTACTTTTGTCATGCCTGAATCAATTGCATCATCCGTTGCATCTCTGGAAATTATCTTTGAGGAGGATAGGTTGGAAACCTACGCCGTAAAGGAACTACGGGCAATTTGTAAAAACCTGAAAGTCCAAATTAAAGGCCTCACAAGGAAGGAGGAGCTACAGAAGGCGCTGAGGGCCTGGGTAGCAGCCAGACATGCCAATGGGCAGCCTGGTAATCTCAGTGAGGAGGTGGAGGAGCCTATTTCCAGGGTGGATGTGCTTTTGGGTAGGGGGAACCCGCCAGGTCAGGCAGCAGCAGTCTGTCCCCAGAGGAGCTGGAGGACAGGCGGGAGGCAAGGCAGTTTGAGCTGCAGAAGCTCAGGCTGGAGAGTGAGCGGGAGGAGAAGAGATTGGCCATAGAGGAGAGGAAGATGCTCTTAGAGCATGAGAGAGAACTGAAGGAGCTAGAACTTAGGAGTAAGTCAGGCTCAGATGGTGGCAGCAATTCGTCCAGAAAGGCAGACAGGATTGTGCACATTCCCAAGAATGTAGGCAAGGAGTTCAAGAAGGGGGATGACATACAAAGGTGGTTTCAGGGTTATGAGGCAGCCATACACATGAATGGGGTCCCTGAGGAGAATTGGGGAGCAGGATTGTGGCCACTTTTCCCTGAAGAAACAAAGGATGCTCTGATAGCTTTGGGTAAGGGGTATCACCTCACCTATGCTGACATGAAGGATGCCCTTCTCACGAAGTATGGTCTTACTCCTGAAAAGTACAGGGATCAGTTCAGGTCCAGTAAGAAGTCTGATGCCAACACTTGGTTGGAATGTGTGGATGTGTTCTGCAGGTCGCTGGATGGTTGGGTAAAGGGCAGTAGTGTAACAGATTTTCAGGGGCTCTACAACTTGATTGCATGGGAGCACTTGTCTAGTCTATGTTTTGCAGATCTGCGCCAGCACCTAGTTGATAGTAAGCTAACTGACCCCAGGAAGCTTGCTATGGAAGCGGACCGCTGGGTGAGTACCAGGGTCCACAAGAAAGCGTTTGGGGAGACTCAGCCAAAGGTGGGCAGGGTCCCCAGCAGAAAGGTGGGGGGACAAGGGTAAAGCACAGGAGTTCTCTAAAGGGCCCCAAACTAGTACCCAGGGTAAAGGTTCCCAGCCCCCGGTGATAAGAAGAAAGGGGTCTCTACAGGGAAGCCTGTTGAGACCGGCCCCGCAAGTGTTATGCCTGTGACCAGGTAGGTCACTTTAAGGGGGACCCCAAGTGCCCGAAGGGGACACAGCCACCCACCGGTGGACAGTCCAAAGTGTTGGCTAGTGTAGCGCTTGGGGAGGAGGGGTACCCACAGGAGGGTGGGGATCCCGCAGAAATGACCCTTGTCTCACTATTGGACAGTGAGATGGTCCCAGGAAACCAGGTGCCCCCTAACACAAAGAAATATAGCACCTGGGTGACCATTAATGGGAACAGGGTAGAGGCTCTCAGAGACACTGGAGCCAGTGTGACCTCAGTCCGGTGTCACCTGGTATCTGAGAAGTAAGTAGTCCCAGGAGCATTCCACCAAGTAGTTGCTGTAGACAACTCAGAGCGCCAATGTATGGTGGTACAGGTTCCCTTTGAATGGGGGGGGGGTCTCAGGTCCCTTGAGGGTGGTTGTGAGCCCTACCATGCCTGTAGATTGTCTGCTAGGAAACGACCTGGAGCAGTCCTTATGGAAGGATGTTGAGCTCAGGTCTCACTTGGAGATGCTTGGGTTGCCAGAGTGGGCATGCGTGTCTACTCGGTCAATGGCAGCCAAAAGGGTGATCAAGAGGACTTGGAGCCTGAAACAGTGGCCCAAGTCCCTGCCAAGAGAAAGGGCAGGGGCGCGGGAAACCGGCCCCCGAAGTTCCCACGGACCGGGAGGAGGTGGACCTCGAGGGGACGCCCGGTGCCTACAGGGGAGCAGGTAGCCGAACTGGGAGACATCTCTGAGCTGACCCATTGGCAGCAAGAAGGGGGTCCCACCAGGGAGGAGTTCTGCAGGGAGCAGAACGAGTGCCCTACTCTGGAGGGTCTGCGGCGGCAGGCTGCAGACCAGGCAGCTGGTAATCAGTCCGGGTCACATCTGATCTACTGGGAGAGTAGTCTCCTATACAGTGAGCCTAAGGTTGCTGAGCCTGGGTCAGCCCGTGTGCTGGTGGTACCCCAGCGCTTCAGGACCTTCCTACTGGGTCTGGCTCATGACGTCCCTTTGGCAGGACATTTGGGGCAGGACAAGACCTTTGACAGGCTTGTCACCCACTTCTTTTGGCCCCAAATGCGAAGGCAGTCAGATGCACACTGTAGGTCTTGCCAAACTTGCCAGGCAAGTGGTAAGAGTGGGAGGAAGGTCAAAGCTCCTCTCCAACCTTTTCCTGTTGTTGGAACACCCTTTGAAAGGGTAGGGATGGATATTGTGGGGCCACTGGATCCCAAGACAGCCATGGGCAACAGGTACATCCTGGTCTTGGTGGACCATGCCACCCGGTACCCGGAAGCAATCCCTCTCAGGACAACGACGGCGCCAGTGGTGGGCCGGGCGTTAATGGGGATCTTTTCCCGTGTGGGATTCCCCAGAGAGGTGGTTTCTGATAGGGGGACCAATTTCATATCCAAGTATATGACATCCCTGTGGAAGGAGTGTGGTGTAACCTACAAGTTCACCACTCCTTACCACCCACAAGGAAACGGTCTGGTGGAGAGATTCAACCAGACCTTGAAAGGCATGATCAAGGGTCTAACAGAACCCATGAGGAGTAAGTGGGACGTCCTCTTGCCATGCCTACTCTTTGCATACAGGGAGGTGCCTCAGAAGTCTCTTGGGTACAGCCCCTTTGAGCTCCTGTATGGCCACCCTGTCAGAGGACCTCTGAGTTTGGTAAAGGAAGGCTGGGAGGCAGCTCCCAGGAAAACTCCCAGGATGTATTTAGCTACATGCTGGCCTTTAGAAACCAAACTGCCCGCTTCAGGAAACTCGCTCAGGCGAACCTAGAAGCAAGCCAGGAAGAAATGAAAAGATGGTATGACCAGAATGCCACTCTGGTCGAATTTCAACCTGGGCAAAAAGTGTGGGTCATGGCCCCAGTGGCACCTTGTGCCTTGCAGGACAAGTGGACTGGGCCATATGAGGTAAAGGAGCGCAAAAGTGACGTCACCTACCTGGTGGATTTGCAGGCTCCAAGGAACCCTTTGAGGGTCCTTCACGTGAACCGCCTCAAGCCCCACTTCGAGAGGTCCGAAGTGAGTATGCTCTTGGCGACAGATGATGGGGTGGAAGAGGAGAGTGAGCCTCTCCCTGACCTCCTGTCTACCAAGGAGCATGATGGGTCAGTAGAGGGTGTGATCCTCTCACCTACTCTGACTCAGGAGCAGCAGGGGGACTGTCGCCAGTTGTTGGGACAGTTCGCCCCACTGTTCTCTCTGACTCCCGGTGTTACTCACTGGTGTACCCATAAAGTGGACACTGGTGACAGCCCTCCTGTGAAGCACAAGATTTACAGGTTGACTGACCGGGTCAGAGCCAGCATCAAGGAGGAGGTCTCTAAGATGTTGGCGTTAGGGGTGATTGAGCCCTCCCACAGTCCTTGGGCCAGCCCAGTGGTCTTGGTCCCAAAGGCTGCTGCGCCCGGTGCCACTCCAGAACTCCGGTTTTGTGTGGACTACCGTGGGCTCAATGCCGTCACCAGGACTGACGCGCACCCCATCCCCAGAGCTGATGAGCTCATTGATCGGTTGGGAGCTGCCCGGTTCCTCAGCACGTTTGATTTGACGTCTGGGTACTGGCAGATTGCCTTAACCGATGGGGCCAAGGAGAGATCAGCATTCTCAACCCCAGAAGGTCATTACCAATTCCGGGTGATGCCCTTTGGGTTGAAGAATGCCCCTGCCACCTTTCAGAGGTTGGTCAATCAGGTGTTGGCTGGGCTGGAGGATTTCAGTGCCGCCTACCTGGATGACATTGCTGTGTTCAGTTCCAGCTGGGCAGAACATTTACAGCACCTTGAGAAAGTGTTGAGGGCTCTGCAAGGTGCAGGACTCACGATCAAGGCCAGTAAGTGCCAGATCGGGCAGGGTTCTGTGGTGTACTTGGGACACCAGGTAGGAAGCGGCCAGGTGGCGCCCCTACAACCCAAGATTGACACCATTCTGGCTTGGGAACCCCCAAGACCCAGACAGAGGTGAGAGCCTTCTTAGGTCTCACCGGTTACTATAGGAGATTTGTTAAGGGCTATGGCACCATCGTTGCCCCCTTAATGGAGCTGACCTCTAAGAGGCAGCCCAGGAAAGTGATCTGGACTGAGTCCTGCCAGAAAGCTTTTGATGCCCTGAAGGCAGCCATGTGCACGGCGCCCGTGCTCAAGGCACCTGACTTCTCCAAAGAATTTGTCGTGCAGACTGACGCTTCAGAGCATGGTGTGGGAGCGGTGCTCTCACAACTGAACGAAGAGGGCCTGGATCAGCATGTAGTCTTCCTTAGCAGGAGACTACTTCCCAGGGAACAGAGGTGGAGTGCCATAGAAAGGGAAGCTTTTGCTGTGGTCTGGGCACTGAAGAAGTTGAGACCATACCTGTTTGGGACTCACTTCCGGGTTCAGACAGACCACAGGCCCCTCAGATGGTTGATGCAAATGAGGGGTGAGAATCCAAAACTGCTGAGGTGGTCCATCTCCCTACAGGGAATGGACTTTACGGTGGAACACCGTCCTGGTACAGAACACGCCAACGCAGATGGTCTGTCCAGGTTCTTCTGCCTTAGTGAAGAGAACTCCAATGGGGTTGGGTAGTTCTCCCTACTTTCAGCTGGAGGGGACATGTGTTAGACTTGGCATCTTTTGGAGTGTTTCCCCTGACTTTTTGCTTTCTGACCTCCCGGTTTTGACTCTGTTTTTGCTGGTGTAATGATTCTGCGCGCTTTCCAGTGGGAAAGTGCAAGTGCTCCTGTATAAAATGTGTTATGGATTGATGTTTCCATGATTGGCCTATTTGGTTTATGTGCCAGTCCCTTGTAAAGTGCACTGCGAGTGCCAGGGCCTATAGACCAAATGCTGTTGGTGGGCTGCAGCACTAGATTGTGCCACCCACGCAAACAGCCCGTAAAGTGTAACTCGGGCCTGCCAACGCAGAGCCTGTGCGCAG
Source organism: Calotriton arnoldi (assembly GCA_963921515.1). NCBI lineage: Eukaryota > Metazoa > Chordata > Amphibia > Caudata > Salamandridae > Calotriton > Calotriton arnoldi. Next base: position 735,277 of record CAWUFW010004188.1, read on the forward strand.
CCTGGGGCTGCCATGTCGACTTGGCAAGTGCACACACTTGCAAGTCCCTAAACCTTCCCTTTGCTACATGTTAGCCACCCTAAGGTAGGCCCAAGGTACCCCTGTGGGCAGGGTGCGTTGTATGCGAAAGGTAGGACATGCCCTGGTGTGTGTGGCATGTCCTGATAGTGAACTACAGCCTAGTTCGTTTTTCACTATTGCAAGGCTACCTGTTCCCCCTAGGCCAGAACGGGCAGTTTTGATTATTACAGCTTATAATCCTAACTGACCCCGGGAACATGGTAGAAATTCGAGTTTAGTATGCCTGGACTCAGAATGATAAAATGCATCTTTTAGTGAAGTTGGTTTTAACATTCTGTGTTTGAAAATACCACTTTTAGAAAGTGGGTATTTTCTTGTCTAACCATCCAAGCCTGCCTCTGCGAGGTTGTGTATTCCTTGTCTGGAGTGTGAGTGACAGGGGCTGGGGGATGCCAGGAGACAGGGTGAGTCAGCACAGGGCTGAATAGCCAGATCTACATGTAGATGGGTGGGAGGGGTCGCACCTGGGCCCTGAATAGGACAGTGCCTTCCCTCCACAATGCTGGCTCCACCTCCTGTGGTGCGTCTGATGTCCCTGGCCTACTCACTGAAAGAAGGGACGGAGACTTGTCAACAAAGTGCTCCAGAACTGGTTTGGACTAGGCAAAGGCCTCTCTGCCTTCAGAGAACAAAGGAATTTGGGATATAAATATTGGGGCCCTCACCCCATGAATTTAGATCTCGCTGGAATCAAGGAACCTGCCAAGACGAAGAGCTGGAAGAGCTGCCAGGAGGAGTACTGCCCCTTTGCTGTGTTGTTGCTTTGTTGGGTTGGCCTGCAGTTGCTGCTTCTGTCTTGGGCAGTGAAAGGACTGGACTGAACTTTCTACAAACTTGTGCTGAGTATCTCCAAGGGCCTGGAACCGAGCTGGCCTCCTGTTAAGAAGTCTCAGGGACTGCAAAGACTTCACAAGCCTCTGGGTACCGCTTCTGGAACGCTGTTTCAGTTGCCACAGAGGAAGGGAACCGCAACCGACTCCGTCAACAGAATCCATCCCTGGCCGGTGACCTGCTTGCACCGCAGACCGCATCGCCCCGCTTCGCATCGCAAACCTGGTCTCACCGTGGGCGACGTCCGCCGCCGCCAACATCGAGCCGCTGCTTGCACCGTGACCTGTGGGCACCGCAGTTCGCATCGCTTCACTGAACCAGCCGGACCCGACCGACGCGGTCGCTGCAACTGGCTCAAGAGTCGTGACCGCACCGCATTTGGGGTGCCGCTCGCACGTCTGCGACGAACCGCTCAGACTCGCACCGCTGTCCGACGCCAGCTCCCGCACTCCGGCTTGGTCGCCTGCATCGCAACCTGTCAGCACCGCATCGAGCATCGTCTCACCCTGCATCGCACGCCTTGGACTCACCGACTCCGTCTGCACGACGCTCATCGAGCCGCTGCCTGCACCGCATCGAGGGACACCGCACCTTGCATCGCTCCGTCTTGCACCGCAACCGCGACGAACGCCGACCGGCTCGTACACTCCGTACCAGCCACAACGAGAAAGGTACTGTAACTGAGTCTGTTCATGACTCTGCTGGCCCGTTTCGACACGGTCGGCTGGAACTGTTAGACTCTGTGGTTTTCAGCATCACTGTAGGCTCGGACGGAGCTACCGACTCGCACGAACTTTGCTTTTGTGCTATTCCTGCAAAGAAGAAGTTACCGTATCAAGCATTCATTTTTAAAGTATAGTATTGTGGATTTTTCGTGGTAATTGGTCTTGTCTTGAGTATATAAAATATTGTTATTTTTCTAAACTGGTGTGGTGTCCGTTTGTAGTGCTTACACTGTATTACTGTTGGTTATGTGCAAATGCTTTACACACTGCCTCTGAATTAAGCCTGACTGTTCGTGCCAAGCTACCACGAGGGTGAGCAGGGGTTACTTCATGAGTGTAACACCCTTACCCTGACTAGGAAGAAGGGTCCCTACTTGGACAAAGGTGCAAGCCCTTGCCAACTAGAGATCCCATTTCTAACAGTATGTATAAGAAAGTGTGTGTTGGTGCCCGTATGGGTGACTGAATGAGTGCGTTAGTGGCTGTATGAGTAAGTCATCCATACAGGCACCCATACACCCACTGATTCACCAATACACCCTGGCATATGTATTTAACACGCATACACTTTTTAAAAACACTCACAGTCATCAGATGATGTCATCAGTGATGTCATTTGGGATGTCATCAGTGATGCCATCAGTGATGTCACTGACCATGCCATGAGTGATGTAATATGTGAGGTCATAAGCAGTGCATATATATATATATTTTTTTCCCACTAAAAAAAACAAAGGTACAGGGAGTTATAGTTAGGAAATCGAAATTAAAAAACCTTAGAAATTCGCTAAAAAAACAAAGGTTTTAGGGACATTACATTTAGGTTCACATTTTACACGCACAAAACCACAGAAATTCAGCAGTTATAGTTAGAGTGCCCTAATGCAGCTATAATTTGCCCCCCCCGCCATGCACAGTTTTCTCATCAATAATTTCACAGCAAAGGTTGCAGTGATATCAATGATGCCAGAGAATATGTTATGAGTGATGTAATATGTGGGGTAATTAGCAGTGCATGGTGAGGGCGCGAGTTATAGTTACCTTAGGCACGAGTTATAGTTACTAAGGTTTTTTTAAATTCTATTTCCTAACTATAACGTCCTTGTAACCTTTCTTTTTTTTCAGTGAATTTCTATGTTTTTTAATGGTATTTCCTAACTATAACATTCCTGTAACCTTTGTTTTTACAGTGGATTCCCATGTTTTTTTCTAATGTAAAGTAATGTTTAACTACTATGCATTAATGCAACAGATGCCGCGCATGACCTTCGGACATGCGCAGCGGGGGCAGGCTGTAGGGCCTGGTCTGTGGCCAGGTCCTGCTGCCAACCCGACATACACAGCCAACCCCACTCCATGCATGGCCTTTGGATGTGCGCGGCAGGGCCTGGCCAAAGCCAAACCTCCACATGCAGCCCCCCTCCTTAGGCTGATTTCTTCAAGCGTCTTCATCCAGAAATCTGTGATAACATGAATCCTCATATAGAGAAGATGATGAGACCATAAAGTGGTGAATCTCCAGCAAACAAGGGTACTTCCTCTTAACTACATAAAGTAAGTGCTTCTTTGTTTGGTGTACATGTTCTCCTATTCCTTGGAATTGCAGAGGAAACACACTTGTTTTGGATTGACCAAGTCCAAGAAGTTAGGATCATTTGTTCGGGAGCTTCAACTGGGGTATCTCCTATGTTTATATTTGCAAGAGCTTCCCATTGAGGGTCAATTTCTGTGAAATGAGCATCAGGGTCAGAATGGAACCTCACCTTCCTCTTTATCAAACAAGAGTCCACAGTTTTGCACAAAATGTCTACAGAACTGGAGCATTTTCTACTGGTTAATTAGTGAGTGCTACCTCGTTGGGTAAATGTCTAGTGCATATTCTACACTGCAGTTGTGTAATGCACCATGAGGAAATGTCTCCAGTGACCTTGTATGTGTTTAATTTCGGCAACGGGATTGTTCCTCAAGTGTCTTCTTCCTGAAATCTGTGATAACGTGAATCCTTATTTAGAGAAAACGAAGAGACTACAAAGAGGTGAATCTCTATCAAACAAGGGTACTTCCCCCTAACTATATGAAGTAAGTGCTTCTTTGTTCAGTGGAGATGTCCTCATATTCCTCAGCATCAAGAACGCATCCCCAAAATCAGTGGAAAACACACTGGGACCTTTCAGTAAGCTGTCCATCATCCTGGCAAAAGGCGGGAAGACCTGTGCATACTACTAAGTTGGATGGGGCGGGGCCAATTGGGTGAGCTTCTAGGTGATTTTTCACATTTGCAGATTCATAATAATTTAACGGGAGAACCATGGACTGTGCTCTCACCATGAGATGACAAAAAAGAGCCCACTTGTTCACAGTCACTACAGATTGTGCTCCGATGGTTCAACAATGCATTCACTTCCATAAAGTATTTCAGATCGTTTTTCAAAGTGGAATTGCAGAGAAAACTCACTTGCTTTACCCAAAACATTAGGAACATCTGTCCTTTACAGAAGTGGACCTTCAACTGGGGCACCTGCTATGTTTATATTGGTAAGTGCTTCCCTTTGAGGTTCAATTTCTGTGAAATGAGCGCCAGGGCTAGTACTGAACCTCAACGTCCATTTATCCAGCAAGAGTCCGCATTTAAGCGCAAAAAAGGGCAGTGGGGGGAGCCTCAATGCCCCCATGGTCCCTGCCAGCTTCCTGCCTCCAGTTTGACCCTGCATTGCTCAAGCACACAGGGAGCAGCAAAAAATGCTGCTCCCTGCAAGCAGGAGCAATTCTTTCATCACCGCTCGACAGTGGGCAAGAAAACAGATGAAAAGTTCACTTTCAGTGAGCAGGAGCTGTTTTCCTGCTCCTGCCCTCTGGGAGCAGACTTACTGTTTGCTCTCACTTGGTAGGAGCTGTCAAAGCATCCACCAAGAGACAGCAAACAACTGTGTCCAGAGGATGGACACCTCTGGCATAGGGAGCCAGCCTTGAAGGGTGGTGGTCCCCAGGACCATTATTAGCTTCAGGAGGAGGGCCCCCCACCTTTGTTATTGATGGGCCTACCCTGGGAGGTGGAAGTCCCTGGGCCGCAAATGGCCTAGGAGGGGGGCCACGCAGCCACCCTCCCCATTGGATAAATTGTCCTGGCCCAGGGGAGGTGGTGGTCCCTGGGCCATACAGGGCCCTGGAGAGGGGGTTAGTGGTCCTGCTCCTCCATTACATTTCATTGGCCTGGCCCAGAGAGGTGGCGGTCCCCGGGGCTGATATCAGCCAATGTGGGCTCCACTTTAAACAAGCGAGGGAGACCACGCTTGGTTTTTTCTCAATTAGTGGATCCACAATTTTGCAGGAAAATTGAAAAGAAAGGGCCCGATTCACAAAGGTAATCTGAGAAAAAAGCTGAACTTTACCAGTCACATCTTTACTTAAGATTATCCTACTAGCTTCTCCTCCACCAGTAGGAACGGATCCAGACAATATGGCCACTAACTACCATACATGGCTAACAAATGCCACTACCCTTCTAGCCCCACCATCTAGACACTCGAACAGGAGAAGAGTGCAATATGAACCTTGGTACTCGAGCAAACTCAAAACTCAAAAAACAGTGTGTAGGAACTTAGAACAAAAATGGAGGCTGCCCTATCAGGACACAGACAAACAGAAATACAAAAAGGCTCTCACCAATATAATATCAGGATTCTAGAAGAAAAGTCAACCTATTTTACAAAGAAAATAGAATTAGCCAAAAACTCTACTAAAGAATTATTTAATACAGTTAAAGCCCTGTCTAATCTACTTGTATCGGACAAGTCCAATGTCACCCAACTGTCTGCAATACACTTGCGTCAACTTTCCAATTGAAAGTGCTAAGTATCTTTTCGGCTTTCACCTCTGGGACATCAAGCTCAATTAGGGTCGCTAGTGAATTTCGACCAAATTAAAACCAATGTCTTTTTAATAACTTGTCCCCACTCACTTCTGAACAAGAACTACAACTGCTTCTGAGTACCAAATCAGGCTCACCTGACAACCCCTGTCCTCCTAAAATTCTTCATCAGATAACAGAGGTGATCACTGCTCACCTCACTCCCATTCTAAATGAAATAATCCACAATGGAATATTTCCCAAAACCTGGAAAATGTCTTCCATTCTGCCTTTGATAAAAATAAAGCATGGATTCATCCTTAGATCCCAAAAACTATCACTCTATTTCACGCTTACCCCTCCCAGCTAAAATCATTGGCAAAGCACTAAATCTTCAGCTATCAGATTTCATCAATGAAAACAATTTACTAGATATAGCACAAATTGTTTTTCGTAAACATCACAGCATTGAAACTGCCCTTATTATAATGGCAGCAGAAAATATAAGAACCATCATAGATTGAGGTGACAATTTTGTCTTGATTCTTGTGGACCTCTCGGTAGCTTTCAACACCGTCAGCCATAGGATCTTATAAGCCACCTTTACAACCTGGGCATCAGCGATACTGCTCTCTTTCCTAACCTCCTTCCTCTCAGAGAGACAACAACTAGTAGCCAGGCTTTGTGTCAAAATCCTTCATCCTCCCTTTTGGTGTTCAACAATACGCATCCCTGAGTCCCACGCTGTTTCATCTTTACATCACTCCTCTAATCAAATTGATCAGAGCTTTTGGGTTTGCAGTGGTGTCGTATAATGACGACACCCAAATCATTGTATCAGTGTCAGGAAACCATTCCTTGACAGCTGAAAATTTCCGCAAATGCATGGAAAACATCAGCGCATGGATGAGTGACAACTGCCTAAGTCTTAACTCAGGCAAAACGGAGGTTCTGTTGATTGGTAACAACAGCATCTTCTGGTCCCCAGATCGGAGTTATATTTGACAGGCATCTTACTTTTGGATACCAAGTGAACCAAATTGCTTCGGCTGTGTTTCATCTCCTAAGGATCATCTGGAAAATTATGCCATTTATCCTCGCCCATCTTCAAAAGCTTGTGGTCACAACACTAATCTTGTCATAATTGGATTACTGCAACAGGCTTTATTAGAACATGCAAAAGAAATTACTGACCAAACTTTAAACCTTGCAGAATGCAGCAGCATACCTTATTTTTGGCCTTCCCAAACACCAGTCTGCCTCCACAGCATTACGCGAGCATCACTGGCTGCCCATATGGAAAATAATTACCTTTAAGGCCTTTTGCATTGCCTATTGTTAGGTTTGAAAACCCCATTCTCTTTATGCACTCGTTCCATTTTGCATTAGGTTAGCAGTGTGCGGCTAAATTAGGCACCATCTGTATATGCGTTATGCACCCCACTGAGTTATCCCTGCCATGTGCAAGCTTCAGTTAGCAAGTGTGACTCCATTTTGTATTTCATAATCCCTATTAGGCTGTGTCTGAACTAGGCCTCATTATTCATATTGCTTGCTTCAGTAGAATACTGTATTTAGTTATTATTTTCTCTTCTGTTCAAGTTTGCCTTCCGACTTACTAATGAGTAGGCCATTCTGTCCTCGCATACCTATTTGTGTGTGTAGTCCTGCTCCCACGTTAGGAGACGCTGAGGCCCAGCACGGCAACCTTGAAACTATGATAGTGTGTACTCATCTGGCAGGTGGTAGCCCATCCTTCTGAGGCCTCCTTTGTTCATGTTCGGCCTAAGCCGGTAACTTTCCACTGTGGGCGTGGCTGGAGGTTCTTGGGAGGAATGGTTATGCATTGCAGACTGTTGGGGGGTCAGTTCCTCGGCAGACATCTTAGGGTGCAGGTCAGATTGGACTCCTCTGCAGAGTATTACTAATAAATAACTGTTTGTATTCTCTACTGTCTGACCGACTCTTCATTTGGTAGAAGGTGAGTAGGAGGTTATAGATAACCCGGGTGGCCCTTTTCGGGTCACTTCCTTCAGTTGGTGCCCGAACAGGGACGCCGCAAGGTGACCCGACTCAGCCGTAATCGGGTCGCAGGGTCGGGGTTGTCTCCGGTCGGATGGGCGTATCGGGGATCCCCACATGATCGAGCTTGGTTCTCGCAGCTGCCCCGCCTGTCTGATCGGGCGACTCCTCGTCTAGTGGTCACCGGCTGGGGTCCTGAGAAGGCGAAACCTTGGATTTGACCGTTTGGTTCGAAGAGTCGGCGTGGAGAAAAATCTTGCTCGACCTCAGTGCACCAGGTGAGTGATTTGACTTCTTGGAAAATGTGGCGCCATGATTGAACGGCATGAGCCTACGGGCTGTGTCTGGTACAGTCTCCGGACTGTCTTGTCTTGATCTTGGTGGGTTTGCGGACCCTTAAAGACACAGAGTGTTTGTGAGCAGTCTACCAGGCCAACTGGAAATTTGGCCTATTTTGAAAAGGTCTGAGAGTGTTTGCAAGCAATCTACCAGGCCAACTGGAAATTCGGTCTATTCTTGAAAAGATCTGGGGCTGAAGCCTGTCTTCTTGTCTTGAAACAGTCTTTGGACTGTCGTGTCTTGGTGCAGTCTGCGGACTGTGGAGTGGGGTTTCTGGACTGCTTTTGATTTGGTTGGTGGACCGTTTTGTTAGTTGATATTGTATTTGTCCACTGGGGACAGTGCATGTATCTTATATTAAGATGCCTTGTTTAAGTAAGTTAGGGTGTTTTGGATGTCGGTGTTGTTCTACCGAGGCTCGATTGGAAGAGAGGCAGCCTGCGCCTCCGGAGGGTACCCCAAATTTTGATGTATACATCAAGCACGGCATTGGCCCTATTATGTTTAGCACGTTGTGGAATAAATATACGAGGGACAATGCTGACTTACAGTGGCCGCTTACTGGCACATTTGATGAGCAAAAGTTGAATTACTTGCAGGACAAATTGTTCGCCAAAAGGAGCAGGCAGTCGATGTTCGATTCTCTGAGGGTATGGCAGAAGAAAGCCAAGCAGCGATGAATGAGGGCAGAGAAACAGGCTCAGAGGGGACAGACGCAAACGATAACACAGAAAGCAATGGCCTATGACAGAGAAAAGATCGAGAAAGGCATAGAGTGTGCAGATAGGAAGTTTCGATTACAGAGTGATAAATGTTATGTTGCTCGAGAGGAAGGTGACGAGTTCGTTGAAGAGTTACTGGATTCTCGACCCACACCTCCTTATGCCCCAGTACGGATATACCCCATGATCCCAACATCTCAGCATTTGGCCTCTGGTTCTGCTATTCCTAGTCTTTCTGTCTCCAGCTCTGCTGCTTCGGCCCCAGCCCCGCCTGTTTCTTCCTCACCTTCGCCAGTTACAGGGGCGGGTGCCGTCAGCTCTCCTATTCTGTCTCCGAGCTCTGTATCTGTGGCTACGCCTTCTCTTATTCCTACAACACAGTCTTTGTTTGCGATGGTGCCCGTTTCCTCATCCGCTCCTTCTCTCTTGAGTGTGTTGCCTCGGGCATTATAAGATGCCACGATGCCTTTCGCGTGGAGTGCATGGAACGAATAGGGCAGCGGCACGTGACCGCATGGAGAAAGTGTTGGTGTGCTCTGCTGTGGGTGATGAGGAAAAGAGAATGGTGGCTGACCAAGCTGCACAGTGGGCTCGGAATCCGATTTATAGTGTAGGAGATGTGTGGAGCATGATGAAAGATTATGAGCCGTTTATATAGCAACATGCTCTTAAGCATATGCCGGCTACGTTGATAGGATTGTGGGAACAGTGTTTCAAGGGTATTGCTCCACAGATCATTTATGACATTCAGGACAGGGTATATACGACAGATATGGCCCCTAATGAGGTTTTCAGTAATGTGACGACATTAGTGGGTTATCGGGGTAGATTGCTCAAGAAGGTCCAGACGACAGTGATGCAGTTTCCCATGAGGGAAGTTCATCCCATTTACCACCCCGAAATACCGGAGTTGCGAGACGACCATGACATTGTTACTCGCCCGCGGGTGGCAGCTCATTTTCAGGAACAGTGGGTCTATACTCCATGGAAGAGGAGTGAGGTATTATCTTTAAAGGGTCAATTGCCGGACCCTCGGAAGAATCCAACTGCCTATTATAAGGAATTGACGGAGGCGGCCTCCTCCACGGTGATGACTTTAGCTGATATAGAGTTGTTTTTTGGCCTGTTGGTACCGGTGGATATATGGAGACAGGTGAATACGCAGGATCATGTAGTGGAGTTGGGTGGAACATGGGACAAGATCAGAGCGTGGGATAAGGACCGCAAGCCCAGCGAGAAGCCGAAGGCGGAGCTGTTGGCTTTGCCGGGGCGTATTATCACTTACATGCATTCCCTTATCCCGCCGAGACGAGTGGACTGGGACAAGTAGACTGCTTGTCGTCAGAAGAAGGATGAAAGTGTATCTGATTTTTTGACTAGGTTTGAAGGGGTGTTTTGGGATTTTAGCGGCCAAGATCTGTCACAGGAGGGTGGTGTTCGTTTGTTCATTAACAGATTTGTCACTAATTTGCTTCCCGAGATTGCGACTAGGTTGCAGGCTTCAGAGAGTACTTGGACCACATCCTCCCCTTCAGTAATTTTGAGTATGGCGCAGTACTACAAGCATAGAGAGAATGAGGACAAAGAGAAGGTAGAGAAAAAGTCCAAGGAGTTGAAGACGAGGGTGTTGATGCAGCAAGTGACGAAAAGAAATGGCAGGGGTAGAGGTTCGGGCCCGGCCCAGCGAGGGTCCCGGCCGGACAGGAACAGTACTCTTGGTGCGCCTATAGGGTACCACCAATGTGCATATTGTAAAAAGGAGGGGCATTGGCGAAGTGAGTGTCCGGAGTTGTTGCAGAAAGTTGAGGCCCCGAGAGGAAGGGGTTTTAGAGGGTGTGGTAGAGGAGGAGGAGGCCGAGGAGAGGTGCAGCCTGAAAACACATCATATGATCATCACAAAAAGATCTATTTTGACGACAATAGAGGACAGCAGTACTACCATGACGACTATGACATTGACGAAGTGACGGGGTTGTCCCATAGCTAGGACAGCCAGGGACAGGATGAGGGACAAGTTCGGGTGCCTGTAGATCAGCGCGGACCCTATGTCACTGCAGATTTGCAAGGTACGACTAAGAAATTTTTAGTTGATACAGGGGCTATGAATAGCTCTTTTTCCCGATTCACTGGTCCCGGGGGCAGCTCTGTCTGGCCAAAACAATGTTTCGGTAGGTTTTTCGGGCATGCCGGTTGTTAGCCCCATTTCCAAGCCTCTTGCTCTGACTATTGGTCCCTTTACAGTAGATTCGCCATTTCTGTTAACGACAAATTGTGGAGAGAATTTGATGGGTTTGGATTTGTTGAAAAGATTACATGCAACTATCTTTTGTTATCCTGATGGTGTCTACATGACCATAGGGCCAAAGGTGGCCCGTGCAACACAGTGCTTTGCAAAAGATGCGCCCCTCCCTGCTGAATTTAAAGATGTGCCACATACTTTGTGGGCAGCAGGAGATACGGACGTTGGATTACTCCAGATCCCGCTGGCCTCTATTCAGATCAAAGATAATGCTGTATTGCCACGTGTTCCCCATTATAAGATGTCCCAAGCAGGAGAAAAGGCCTTGTTGCGAATAATACAGGATTTGGTTGAGTCTGGTGTGGTTGAAGAGACAGCGGCGAATGTGTGTAATAGCCCTATCCTCCTGATTCTCAAGAAGGCACCCTTGGACTCTTCTGCTGCTCATCCTGACGTCCATCGCTTTGTAATTGACCTCCGAGAGGTTAATAAAATAGTGGTGCCTCAATATTCTGTAGTCCCAGACATTACCAGGATATTGACAATGATTCCCTCCTCAGCCAAATTCTTTTCCATGATCGATTTAAAGAATGCTTTCTTTAGTATTCCGGTCCATACAGATAGCAGATATCTGTTTGGATTTGCCCTAGCCGGCAGGAGCTTTAGATTCTGTCATGCTCCTCAAGGCTATACAGAAAGTCCTAGTATTTATAGTCAAGCTTTAAAAACTCAATTGGATTCTTTGGTACTTCCTCCTGGTAATACGCTATTGCAGTATGTTGACGACCTCCTTGTGGCCTCTGATACTGAAGATGGCTGTAAAGACGCCACTGTTAAACTGCTGTTGCATTTAGCGCAGCATGGCCATAAGGTGTCCCTTTCCAAGTTTCAATATTGTCGACAGGTGGTCACCTACTTAGGTCACCTACTGTCGAAGGAGGGTCGCAGACTAATACCTGAACGCATAGCTGCTATCACTAATATGCCTGTCCCCAAGACCCAGCGTGAAGTACGTGCATTTATTGGTATTACCTCGTATTGTCGGCATTGGATCCCCAACTATTCCCTACTAACGAAACCCCTCCTCTACCTCACCACCAAAGATGTGCATGAACCCCTGCCTTGGACATCTGCATGCCAGCAAGCTTTTGAGCAATTAAAGGTTGCGCTTTGCTCTGCTCCGGTGCTTGGTACTCCTCATTACCAGAAGCCTTTTGTGCTTTATGTACACGAGATGGATGGTTGCGCGCTCTCTATTTTAACACAGGGTTTTGGTGGTAAGCAAAGACCCTGCGCTTATTTTTCTGCCATCTTGGATAATGTTGCCAGAGCGCTCCCGAGCTGCCTAAGAGCTGCCGCGGCGGTTTCTATCAGGCAATCGGCAGGGCTCGTTCTTGACACTGACCTCACAGTAATGGTACCTCATGCTGTGGATACGCTTTTGAACAAGACAAAGACACAGCACCTTAGTAGTGCGCGTCTGACTGGATATGAACTAACATTGTTTGCTCCGCACATTACCATCAAAAGATGCGCCACTCTGAACGCAGCCACGTTACTACCCCTCCCTTCGACGAGTAATGACACAGATGCACATGATCTTGTGTATAGAACGGAAGAGGAGACGAAAGGACGGGTAGACCTGACTGATAATCCCCTATCTGACCCCCAAGGGGAACTATATGTCGATGGCTCTTGTTTCAAATTACCAGATGGCACCACCACTGCAGCATATGCAATTACAACGTTGCGCACTGTAGTTGAGACATCCCGTGTCCCGTACCAATCAGCTCAGTCTGCAGAGTTAGTTGCCCCTCTTCGGGCTTGCGAGTTGAGCGAGGGACTGACTGTCAACATTTACACTGACAGCCAGTACGCCTTTGGGGTTGCCCATAATTTTGGGCGCCTCTGGGCGGAGAGAGGGTTCTTGTCGTCACATGGATTGCGAATACAGAACGGCCCACCGATACATAGACTTTTGTCAGCCCTAATACTTCCAGACAAGTTAGCGATAATAAAATGTAGTGCACACAAGGCAATAGTAGATGATGTTGGAAGAGGAAATGCATTTGCAGACCAAACAGCTAAAGAGACAGCTAGATCAAAGATGAAAAAGATGTTTGTGGCAGGACCTGCTAGGTGGGTCTCAGACAATGGAATGTTTGAAGACACGTTAGAAAACGTTAAGGAGATCCAGAGTGAGGCAACATTAGACGAATTGGCAATATGGCAGGAGAGTACAAGCGTCTAGATGAGGATGGGTGCAGGACAGATAAGTCGGAGAAACAGAGATGGATGTTACCCAACGCTTATGTGCTCCCAGTGGTTATCATGGCTCACGGCCCAGCCCACATTAGTGCCAAAGGAATATATAAGGTGTTGGACCCAGTATGGCAGAATGACAATATCCCCAAGGTAGCCACCCATTTAGTGAAGCATTGTATGATTTGCATGACATATAATCCTGGAAAAGGTACTCCTACACCTTCAGGTAATTTTGCACCGCCTTCCTTCCCTTTCGAGGTCCTCCAGATGGATTTCATCGAAATGGAACGAGTTAACAATCTAAAGTATGTGCTGGTAGTGATTTGTGCATTCAATAAATGGATGGAGGCTTACCCCACGAAGGAGAATACGGCTATGGCCACGGCGAAGGCACTAATAAAAGAGTACTTCCCGCGCTATGGATTGCCACGTGTGATCTGGAGTGATAACGGAAGTCACTTCAATTCGAAAGTCATTGAATTGGTGTGCAAAGGCTTGCATATTAAGCAGAAGTTTCATGCAGCGAACCACCCCCAGTCAGCAGGTCTGGTTGAGAAGTACAATGGTACTCTCAAACTGAAGCTAGCAAAAATACAAGAAAGTACAGGGCTGCGATGGCCAGATGCATTACCTTTAGCTTTGTTATCTACCAGGGCGACCGCACACTCTAGGACAGGGTTGTCACCTTATGAAGTGGTCTTTGGCCGCCCTACTAATATCTGGGGCGTCCCTGGGCCAAGCGCTTTTCCGAGATAGAGTATCCTCTACTTTTGGACTACTTGTATGAGTTGACTAAAGATCTTCGTTCTCTTCATCAACAGATCCAGGAGACACTGCAACCAGTACCAGAGGGGCCCGGACATCAGTTGCAGCCCGGGGACTATGCTCTGGTAAAACATTTCCAGAGGAAGAGCTGCCTGGAGCCTCGTTGGAAAGGGCCACTGTTGGTCCTCCTTGCCACTCGCACCGTGGTGAAGCTCGACGGCCGGAAGCACTGGGTGCATGAAACCCACTGCAAAAAGGTCCCTCTCCCACTCCCCTACGACAAGTGGGTGCTTGAAGGCATTGCTGACCAGGAAGGGGATCGGGTGCCCCGTTTCGTTCCCTTCTCTGCCGGCCGGTTGAGGTGGGCGCAGACACACGAGGAGAGTGATGCTGCCCTGCTCGAGGCAGCTCCCCCGCAGATAAGGGCTACCCCATTTTCTCCCGCTTCTTATCCACAAGAGTCTGAGTCTCAGTCCCCATCTGATCCTGAGTTTCACCCCCTTTTTGTTGACGAAACAGTGCTTGGAGTCACCAGGTATAATCTACACCCCCCGGAAAGGACAGTGCACCGAAGGGACAGTCTAGCAGTTAGGGAAGGACTTGAGATCAGGTTGTGGGTACTGTGTCTAAGGTGCCTGCGATAGAGTAGGGTGAGCTGAACAGGTGCACTGCCTTGGACACTGGACAGGATCGTTGAGGGTACTTGCCCTGGAGGGAGGGTGCACTATCCTGAAAGAAGAAGGATTTGTTTTCAGCAAGGGTTGCGATCGTGCAGCCCCATCGAGGGAGTGCTGCATAGCACAGTCGTTGATGAATGATAGGAGCCTACCAGCGAGGCTCTAGACAGACGCTGGGTGACTTGTGCCCCTCTGATTGGTTGTGTCTCGTGGATCCAATTCCAAAAGTGTTTTCTATGTACCCATTTGGCCGTGCAGTCATGAGGGAGGAACAGCCCCTAGTGGCCCCTCCACCAGAGCAGAATGGTCCTGGTTGGTCTAGTTGGTCTGCCAGGAGTAAGATAGTAGTGGTGATTTTCCTCCTCATTTTAACAATCATACTGTTTGGGTTGGTGTGGTATTTAGAAGAACAACATCCAGTCCACACTCTGATAGGGACTACCCCGGTTCCACCCAAGCACCTGTTTGTCACATTGACCCCGCATAAGGAAAGACATAGGCGGACATACGTTGACAATGCCTTTGTGAAGATGCTTCATCAGGTCCATAATATGACTAATACAACAAATTGCTGGGTGTGTGGGTTACTTCCCTCTCTTATCCACAAGAATGATCTACTAGTGTCCTTACCCCTGTCGTACTTAGGTAGCTGTGAGGCGTGGTTCCAGTTGCTTTCCATGGTGTACATTCATTATCATGCTGACGCTATGAATATGACGGAGTTGGACTATGAGACAGTTCTGGAATATATAGTAGTACACCAGGGTTACACTCTGGGACCAGATGGAAAGGAGGGTACTTTACATCCCAATGCTTGCATGAATGTATATGACAATCACAAAAATGTCACATGGTTGCAAGACGAAATGTTGGATTTTCAGGGATTCAATGTCTACGAATACTTTCACTGTTTCCATGCACGAAATATCACTCGAGATACAGTTATGCCCGTACCTGTGATTGATACTGCAGCTAGTTTCTGTGTCGAAGGCTTTGGGAATATTCTGGTGGGACAGAGCGACTATAATTACACATATCGATTAAACACTACTAGTAGTCCGCCTTTACTCACGCCTCCTAATGTATACTTTGTCTGTGGAGCGCATGCTTATACATGGATCCCTAGGGGATGGTCTGGCCGGTGTTATGTCTCTTTTCTTTTACCTCCTGTTTATATTGCGCCCTCCAATTATCACAAGGACCACAGACTACAGCGGAGAATATATACTTGTCCCGGGCGAGGAGAGTTATTGACACAGCAGATATTGATCAGACAGATACCACTTTACAGCAATTCACGGATGCTATGAAGGGTATAGTGCCCTTTTGGGGTCCTATGTATACCAGTCTTAGTATTCGCCGCCTCACCAGGGTTGTAGAAGGGGTCATTAATACTACAGCGGGCATACTCACTAACATTACTGCTGAGCTCCAGGCTACCAGGCTCATTGCTCTTCAAAATCGGATGGTTTTAGACGTCATCCTTGCAGATAGGGGTGGAGCCTGTCGCGTCATCGGCAGCAGCTGTTGTGTCTAGATCCCCGACCACACCCCTGATGTATATTCCGCTATCCAGAAGCTGCATAGGCTTGCATGTGATATCCATCAGGACAATATTCATGGTCCTTGACGGGGTGGTTCTGGGGTCTGATATCATCCTGGGGTTGGAAGATACTTCTTTTCCTAGTAGCTATCGCAGGAGTCAGCTTCACATGCTGTCTATGTGTCAATTGCCTTCCATCATGTTGCACCTATTGCGTGAGCAAGCTCACACCTACCCCTAATTTGCCAAGACGTGATAATAAAATTTCTGCTATGATGATGCAAGATATACAAGATATGATGCTGATAGATGAGGGTATTGTTGAATACTAAAGTGATTTTGATACATATGTACTGCTTTGTTTTCCTTTGTGATTTGAGTGACTACGCAATTTCTTTCTCCCCTGCCTAGAATTGTAAAGACCCTACCGGATAGCGTCAATAAAGCATTTAGCCTCCACTGCTAAAAGGAGGGTTTGTTAGGTTTGAAAACCCCATTCTCTTTATGCACTCCTTCCATTTCGCATTAGGTTAGCAGTGTGCGGCTAAATTAGGCATCATTCGTATTTATGTTATGCAACCCACTGAGTTATCCCTGCCATGTGCAAGCTTCAGTTAGCAAGTGTGACTCCATTTTGTATTTTGTAATCCCTATTAGGCTGTGTCGGAACTAGGCCTCATTATTCATATTGCTTGCTTCAGCAGAATACTGTATTTAGTTATTATTTTCTCTTCTGTTCAAGGTTGCCTTCTGACTTACTAATGAATAGGCCATTCTGCCCTCGCATACCTATTTGTGTGTGTAGTCCTGCTCCCACGTTAGGAGACGCAGCACGGCAACCTTGAAACTGTGATAGTGTGTACCCATCTGGCAGGTGGTAGCCCATCCTTCTGTGCCTCCTTTGTTCATGTTCGGCCTAAGCCGGTAACTTTCCACTGTGGGCGTGGTTGGAGGTTCTTGGGAGGAATGGTTATGCGTTGCAGACTGTTGGGGGTCAGTCCCTCGGCAGACATCTTAGGGTGCAGGTCAGATTGGACTCCTCTGCAGAGTATTGCTAATAAATAACTGTTTGTATTCTCTACTGTCTGACCGACTCTTCATTTGGTAGAAGGCGAGTGGGAGGTTATAGATAACCCAGGTGGCCATTTTTGGGTCACTTCCTTCACTATAAGGCTCAGCATAAATTTGGACCAGAATTTTTTATCCAGAATTTTAGACGGTATAGGCCCTCCAGATCACTTCGTTCTTCGAACGCAAGATACGCGATAGTCCCAATGATCAAGAAAGCCCTTTGGGGTGGAATGCTTTGGGTAGTTATTTGTGTTTTTGGTGTTCCTTATTTCCCTGCTTACCTGCCTCCATTTAGTCAGGGGTCCCCCTTCTCTTTAGTTCTTGCTTCACAGCCCTGGAGCTGTGGGGGTTCTGTGTGCTGTTTCTGGAATAATTGTGCTATCTGTTTGTTTGTCTCAATTATTGATGTTGGTACATCTATTTTCATTCTGGTGTTGGGTGTATAGGGACCTTGGTTTTTTCCAGTAATTCTTCGGCCTTTGCCACTCTTGTTATCTATCTCCCCAAAAGATTTTTTGACTGTACTCCGAGATAGCCATTTAACCTGACCACCTTGGTACCTCCAGGATGGAGAGTATCAAAACTTTCGGATTCTCCGATGAAGATTTTGCGAAAATGATTGGCCTCGCAGGAGGCAGTGATAAACAATTCACCCTCTCTAAGGGATTAGAAGGTGAATGGACTAAACTCCTTAGCGCACTGAATTGCATGCGCATTTTATGTTAGACTATTTAAAGGCTGGAACCATACCCATAGGACTGAGGGTTCGCAATATTCCCGGGTTGTTTGTTGAGATCCGACAGTTCCTGGAGAAGTGGGCGTTGATATCAAACAGATGCTCCAGGGACTGGATGATGCTCATCATCGAGACGGCAAGGAAGTCTTGGCCATCTTGAATAAAGAAATTGAGGACCTTGAGGAAAAACTAAAACAAGAGAACTCGGTCGAAATGGGCAAAAGAAACTGGAAGAAATAGCCTTAGAACTTGACTCCTTCTCGGATTATCTTCTGAAAAGAAAGACTGAAAAGTTTAGAAAGGATATCCGGATGTTTAACCAAGACCGGGCTTACCCCTATTTGACCACAAATTTTTACACTAGTTCGGATGATTCTAACACCCGGGGTGGTGCCCCTAGATGGGGCAATCGACGGGTTACCACCTTTTCCGATACCACAGACTCGGATGGTGAGGGGGCTAGCAATTATGATTCTAATTATGACCCTAACTATAATCCCAATTTTCAGGCCCGACAAGAACCCTTTGAAAGACCTGCTATGCCGAATCGTTTTTTAGGCAACCGCAGAGGGAATTTTCACCCAAGGACCCGTACTCCTCAGCAGAGGAATTACCATCAGGGTCAGGGACAACCCCAAATGTATATTCAGACAAGACACCGCCAGTATTGGAAAACGTGAAGAGCATTCCTGTGTTCAATCTCTCTAAAATGGAGATGGATCCTGGAACGGTCTGCCTGTTATCCAGGGGCTTATCCTTTGTCCCCTCTACCAACTTTAGTAAATTTGAGTTCTTGAAAGATTTGCACCTATTTTTCCGCAAAATCAGACTAAAAAAGTTCTTTTGTACTAGGCCTCCGCCTGAAACATTGGATAATGCTTCAGGCCTAAAGCCTCCATCTGATTTTACTCCCACCCTGGATGCGATTGGACCCGAGGTGGGCATCTTTGAAAAAGCGGTTACTTTGAAAATTGAAAAGATCATCAAATATGTGCCTAAACCTCCCTGCAATTTACCCAGAGATGAAGTTACCACCCTGACATCCTTAAAGGAGAATAAACACCTTACCATCAAGCCCTGTGACAAAGGTGGGGGCATCGTTATTTTTGATACCATCACCTATGTGGAGAAAATGAATCTCCTTCTATCGTCCACTGAACACTACAAAAGAATTGTGAGGAATCCCGAACCTGCCCTAAAACGCCGTATTCTTACTATGGTTGAACGGGCAGTTGATATGGGATACATCTGTCCGAAGGAGGCGGAGTTTTTGACTCCCAGCTTTACCCGGATGCCCATTATTTATGGGGTCCCGAAGACCCACAAAAATGTCCATGACCCCCCCCCTAAGGCCCATAGTGTCAACTATGGGATCTGCGACGGAGCCCCTCTGCAGATATATTGACCATTTTTTGAAACCACTGGTCAACAATTTGGAATCCTTTGTAAAGGATACTGGCCATTTCATCGCCAAAGTTGAGGGGACACCATATCAGGATGATAGAGAACTCCTGGTCACTTTGGACCTTGAGTCTCTATATACAAACATACCGCAAAGAGGAGCCCTGAGCGTCATGGAGGACATTGTGTCATCTGAACCTACGATTAGCAATGCCCCCTTTATTATCCAGTGTCTCGAACTAGTCCTCAGCGAGAACTACTTTGAGTTCAATAACTGCTATTTCCAGCAAATTCAGGGAGTAAGCATGGGGGCCGCGTGTGCCCCGAGCATCGCCTGTTTATACATGGGACATTTTGAACAGGTCAACATCTATAATGAGATGGCCCCCCTTCCATGAAAATGTCCGAGCTTGGTCTCGATTTATTGATGAAATTTTTTTTGTATGGAAGGGGGACCAGGACTCATTGGATGAGTTCATCCTGTGGATCAACGCGGCAGATTGCAATCTGAAGTTCACTGCCTACTCCAGCAATCATAGAGTGGAGTTTCTTGACATCTGGGTTGAACATAGACAGAATGAGATATATGTGTCCCTCTTTACCAAAGCCACTGCAAGGAACACCTTATTGCAGTATGACAGCTTCCATCCTCGCTGCCAAAGGGACAGTATCCCTTTCAGTCAGTTCCTTCGGATTCGAAGGAACTGTTCTGACATGAAAGATTTCCTTACCCAAGCGGACATACTGAAAGAGAAACCTGCGCATCGCGGCTATCCCAACAAGTTAATAAAGGAATCATTTAAGCGGGCCAGATATTTTAATCGTGAGACTATGTTCATGCCTAGGGAGAAGAAATCCCTGAACAAACTGGTCTGTGTAACCAGGCACTCCAACTTGAACCATAAACTAAGACAGGCCATTAACTCCTGTTGGCACCTTCTTAATCTGGGCAATGGTGAAGAACATCTCCCTAAACCTATTTTTGCCTTCAAGAGAAACAAAAACTTGAAGAACCACCTTGTTAGAGGGAAACTACAGGATTCCCCTGTCTTGTTACAGAAAGCCATATGTGGTTCGGGCCCTATTAAGGGCAACCACCGATGTGGCAACTGCCAGGCCTGTCCCAATGCTTTAGTTGGAGACACAATCCAGACCCTTGAACAAACTGTCTCCTTGACAAAAATGACTAATTGTCGCACTTCCAACATTGTCTATATCATTTTGTGCCCGTGTGGCCTACTGTATGTTGGGGAAACTGGCCGGGAGTGTCGAACAAGAATAGGAGAACATAAATCCAATATACGGATTAAGAAAACTTCAGTTTCCCTTGTCACCCATTGGCTCGAGAAGAATCACTCAGAAAATGACCTGAAGTGGTCTATATTGGAAAGGATCCAGACATACCCTGGGCAAGATCCCGTGGTTATACGCAAAAAAAGAGAGGTCTTTTGGATATACCTCCTGAATGCGGTGAAGAAGGGATTGAATGAGAACTGCCCTTGGGAGAATGCCATTATTTAACGGACCCCCCTTGCTGATTACATGGATAGTGGGAATGTTTTCCCTTGTTCTTTGATCTGCTCAGATGATGGGAGGAGCCTCTTCCACCTGGGCTTTGGTCATGTGAGGGAAGATACATGGAGATTTGGATTGGCACTGGTGCCGCTTCCAGTTCATGTCTCTTTTCTCTGAAATCTTTAGCAGAAACCCCTAGTCGCCAAAAAATCTCTTTATTTCTTTATTTTTTTATTTTTTCATTTTTATTTGTCACTTGTTATTCCTATATTTATCTTTCTTTTTATTATTAGTCTCTTTTATTAGTCCAAAATGCCTTTCGTGACTGGGAGATATCTAGCCTCTTACTTTTGAGGCCTTCTGAGTGTATTTGCAGTACTTCTATGATGGCCGCCATGTTACTGGCAATTGCCTGGAGACCCGTGGCAGTCCGCTCTTACTGTTTACTATTCTTACTCACCTGCTCGCAATAATACTGATTAGACCACGGTTAAAACTGGCTGGATTATCCGGTGATTCTACGCTTTCCCGGACACGTCGGGCAAACGAGGAGGTGCGCCGCTGAGCCCCCCCCTTTTTTTCGCTGAATAGACGGACCTGACTGATAAGTGGGCCCTCACTGTGGGAGGCAATTTCTGAACTCTTGGGCAGGGGGATGTTTATTGAAAGCCACGTATATCTGCCCTATCGTTTATGGGCGGGCGGATATGCGTTGTACTCTTTGCCGTGAGCCCCCTCTATATAGGACACTCCATTGTTCATGTCCTAGGAGCTCGTTGGGATGTTTTCTGCCCCCCTCCCTTTCCCCCCCCTTTTCCCTCCCCCTCCCCTTCCCCTTCATGTTCGGTGTCTTTATTTTCTGCCGCATTAACTGTGACATCGGCCCCTCTTTTTCTATCGTCGGCGGCTTTTAGGATTCTATATGCTTCCCCTTTTTTTCATATAGGAATTCGCCCATGTGGCGTTTTTCGGGGGGAGCCTGGTTATTCCTATACGTTATTACATGCTGTGCGTGCCTTTTTGTTCGAGCAGGGCACCTCGATAAATCCAGGCTCCACATCTATGTGGGGTAAACTACTTTTATCTATGCGCTTTGGGATTACCTTTTATTTAATCGCTATGGGGATTTTCTTTATTAACGTTTGGGGCTCCACTGAGGATATCATGCTCGTGCCCTTCCTGTGTTTTCCAGATCCGCGGCCTATGAATCAATATATGAATTTTCTGATTTCTGTGAACCGCCGTAATGTGCTGGATCTGCCTCTCTTTATGAGATTACTCCCTGTTTGGCTTTAAGAAAAGGATCTCCTTGAATCCTGCGGAAGAGAACCCACCGTGATCTTTCTTTGTTTGGCAGGTCTCCCTTTGTTTGTTTTAGATTAATGCTAAAGGTTACTGCTTGCTGGAGTTGTCTCCTGTTGGCACTCATAAAAGGGAATTCTAATATGTTTGTCGTATATCTATTATGTTTTTTCCCTTTAGAACCCTGTGGAGAAGCCTCCTTTGCTGGGTTTTTCTTCTTCGCCCTCATTTTAGAAACTATTTATGGCGCATTTTGCTTTCATTATCATGGGTATGCTATATGACAGTACATATAAATCTCTTTTTTCACTTGGGGGTTGGTTCTGATTTTCAAACTTATTGTCTGTTATTTGTTTTCCACTAGGGTGGTTGGTTCCTTTACTTTGGTATCCACACTTCGTTCTTTACTATGTTTCCGTTATCCATTACTCTGTTTTTACTGTGATGAGTGGGTCTGTGCTTTTGAGGATTCTCTCTATGGACTTTTGAATAAAATGCCTCTTTTGGTGTATTTTGATGTCATTGATTTGTTATGTGTAAGCACTCTATTCCAGTTTTGATACTAATTATATAGCTGAAATGTTGTTTTCCTGGAGCTCATCAAGGATCTGTTGTTGATTTGATTAAAAATATTGTTTGGGTGTATGAATATTTTCTTTGAAAAATATATGTTCCTTCCTTTTATATCTGCAGGTGCTTTGTCCCACCCCTCATTGCCCATCTCCGCCCTGATGAAGGTGTAGCCCCGGCTGGGGCAACACACCGAAACGCGCGTTGGCGTTATTCGTGTGGGGGCAGCTGGATTATTCTCATCCCTACCCCCTGATGACTTGTTTCCACTCTGTCATCTGACCATCTTGTGGCTGTTATGCACAATTTTTATTTTATATTGTTTTTTGAATCTGTGTGAATGATGTGTGAGTCCTTATGATGAATCCTGGGAATGCATGATGGTATGAGTGTGTTGTTTGAAGTAGGTGTTGGGACAGAATGTTTTGAATTTTGCCTTATTGACCATCATATGTTGTGACAATTATTATGTGTATTTATGAATTGTTGAAATGATTGTGCAATTAATAAAACTATCATAAATTTTGTAAAACTTGATGTGATTATTCATATTTGCCCTTGATCTGCTCCAGAGATAGTGGATGAATCTTAGGACCCTCTTCTAGGGCCTTGTCTTGATAATACGGGGCAGGTAGTTATTTGTGTTTTTGGTGGAATGCTTTGGGACCATGTAGGAAGCTGGCTCTGTATATACTATACCAAAGTGAGGTATAGTGTGCACAGAGTCCAGTGGATCCCCAAAGGTAGACAGAGGTAAAGTTAGATAGCACCTCACTCTCTATTTGTGGTAGTGTGGTCGAGCAGTAAGGCAGTATCAGCGGACAGTGTTAAGCACTTGTTGTACACACTCAGTCAGCAAATTAATTCACACACTCAAAGACTGAACTTCAGACCAATTGTTTTGTATCAAAAATATTCTTTTAGGTATTTTATTTCCTAGAACCAAGCAAGCCTGGCACAGGTAAGTGATAAGTACTTTGCAGTAAATATACAGATTGTAACACAGTTTGGATTGCAATTGTAAATGTACTTTGATTTGATTACAGTAGTGTTACTGATAATGCAATGCTTTTCAGAATACAGTACATATACTTTGAATAGGATTTTCAGTAAGATTACAGGTAAGTTACTTTTGGATAACTTTTCTTACTCAGAGTAGTATACCTGGATACTATTATGGGACATTTCCTGTAAACAGGTAAGTAAAATCGTGTTTGTTAAACAGTACAATTTTAAAGAATTTCTTTAGGTTTTCAAACTCCACACTTAGAAACTTTTCACAGAAAAACAGTCAATGTTATCCTAAGGAGGAAAATAGTGTTATCGGTTTTGAGGTAAGTATTTGGTAGTGGGAGTTGAGGTTCTGGGGGTAGACTCAGAGGTCCCCCAGGGTCAAGGATGCACTCTAGTTACACCCTCAGCGGCACTAGGGCGGCCGGGTGCAGAGTGCTGAGGCCCAATGTGATCCAATGGGGGATAGGGGGCCTCCGGTTGGTGGCTGCTGGCAAGCAGGCCACTTGGGTGTGGGAGCAAAGCTCCTGGACTTTAGCTCAGGGCAAATGGGGAAACAAAGTAGCACCAAAGGTGCACCCTCAGCGGCACTAGGGCGGCCGGGTGCAGGGTGCTATTTCGACGTGGGCGCCCTTTTATTTTCAATGGGGAACCTCCGGTTGGCAAAGGCACTGCAGGCTTGGGGACGAAGGTCTTCTGGGTGCGACCACCACTTTGAGAGGCAAGTTGGGAAGTTAGGGTTTGGTTAGGCACCATAGGTTTGGGCACCCAAGGCCGTGGGGCGTCGGGTGCAGGGGTTACTTTTGGGGTCGGATCTTCTTACCAGCTCCTGGTCGCGGTTGGGGGGACCTGCTGGATTTAGGCTTCAGGCGTCGGCTGGAGGCTTGAGGCAGGTCAGGAGTCGCCGGATCTCGGGTCAGGATCGCCGGGGGGACCTCCTCGTAGTGTTTTCCCACTCGAGCTCGGGCCGTTGACGGCGGGTGCAGAGTGGGGCGGATCCGCGGTGTCCGGCCGGAGCCAGAGGTTGCAGATGAACAAATTCGGTGTTCACGGGAGACAAAGTCTTTGTGTTTGAAGGCAGGCAGGTCCTCCGGGGTTTTTGAGGTTGCTGGCTGCAGGACACACCGGAATTTCACAGGAGCAGGTTCGAGGGGGAGTCAGGCCGGGAGGGCTGGGGCCAAGTCAGTGGGCGTCTTCCTCTTGTTAGCTGCTGCACGGCTGTTCGATCCTTCTTCTTCTTGTAGTTCCTTCTTGTCTGAGGAAGCAAGGTTCAGGGGTGCCCCTAAATACTAGATTTAGGGGCTTTACAGGTAGGTAGAAGGCAGGGACCAATGGGTCCCTTCCCTGGGGTGGGTACACCCCCTATTATGCTACTCTCCAGTGGGAGGGGTGCATGAGCCTGTCCCTGGTTGGCTGAGTCCCCCTATCTGCAATATGGCGGGGACTGAGAGTTGTGCTTCACCTCGCCTCCCCCACCTGAGGGGTGGAGTTGGCAGAGGTAGGCACACCTCTCTTCCTCACTTGTTTTTCCCGCCGGTTACCCCGCCCAAAGTGGGGATCAAAACCGGTGGGGACCAGTTGCTGAAAGCAGCAAGTGGCCTGGGGAAGCTCACAAAGGCGGCAAGCCTTTGAAGTTTCCCCTTCGTGAACCCTGCCCATCCTGGGGGAGGAGGCTTGGCACCTCGTCCTAGGATGTGCATTGTTTCAGGCCCCAGAGAGCAGCAGGCCCTCGTCCCAGGGGTCCAGAAACATGTCTGGTGGTGGCAGCTGAAAGCAGCCACTCAGCCTGGACACTAGTGGTCTGTTAGTTTTCAGGGGGCATCTCTAAGATGCCCTCTGTGTGCATTTTTCATTAAATCCGACGCTGGCATCAGTGTCGGTTTAATGTGCTGAGAAGTTTGATACCAAACTTCTCAGTTTTCAGTGTAGCCATTATGGTGCTGTGGAGTTCGTAATGACAAACTCCCAGCACCATATACTCTTAATGGCAGCACTGCACTTACAATGTCTAAGAATGGACTTAGACACTGTAGGGGTACAGGGCTCATGCACCTGTACCCTCACCACTGGTATAGTGCACCCAGCTATAGGGGTGACTGATCTATGCCAGGGCAGTGGGTTGTAGGCATGGCACACAGGGATGTGTGCCATGTCGACTCTTCACTTTGTTCTGCACCAAAACACGCAGCCTGCAAAGGCAGTGTGTGTGTGTGTAAAGGTACAGGGCCCCCAAGGGTGGCACAATAAGTGCGCAGCCCTTTGGGGTCTTCCCTGGTCACAGTACCCTGGGTACCTGTGGTACCATTTACCAGGGGCTGACCTGTGGCCAGGGATGCCAATTGGGTTAGTTTTGGGGAAAGAACACAGGCCCTGGAACCCTGATTGACAGGGACCCAGGGCATATCAATTCAAAGTGCATCAGTAGTCTGGCAAAAAGTGGGGGGGTTACTGCAACAGAAACCCACTTTCCTACACACCATCACTGCAAAGATCTGGAACCCCCTTCCTCTTAACCTCAAAGAAGTATAAAATTCCTTCAATTTAGAAAGATCTTGAAGACCTGGCTCTTCAGTCACTAACCTTCCCCCTCATTTTTAAACCCTCTTGATTCTGGCTCCTTGCAAGGCAGCACCAAGACACCTTCGGGTATTTGAGCACTAATCAAAACGTACAAACATAACATAACGTCTACAGTCAGGCCGGAATCTCCGCACTTGGGGCGGAATCTCCGCAGTCAGGCAGAATCTCTCCACCAGGGACGGAATTTCTGCAGTCGGGCAGAATCTCCGCAGTCGGGGCAGAATCTACGGTTTGGGCCAGATGAAGTGTAATCACCTACACCTGCAGTCAATTGACACCACCTGCAAGACCTGCCCTACAAACCAAATAAAAGCAGCACACTAACAAGGTCCAGGTTTGGACAGACTGAAATCCTGCATGCCTGCTCTGTGCCTTGCCACAAAAAAAAATGCTGCCCCAATGGAGGAAGAAAAACTATACTGAGGAGGAGACCACCATGATCCTAGAGTTCATTGTTAGGCATCACAAAAGGCTCCATGGTCTTCCCCCTTACAGCACCAGTGGTACACAGAAGGCAGCCCTATGGCAGCATTTAGTCACTGCAGTCACAGCATTGGGGGAGGATGTCCGCACTGTAACTGACATTAAGAAGAAGTGGCAGGACGAGAAGAGGAGGGTGAAGGAGAAGTACGCCAGGATAGAGGCGGCCAGAGTTCTCCCTGGTGTTCAATCTGGACCCCGCCTCTGTCTCACCCCACTAGAGGAGGATGTCCTCCTCACCATACACTCCCACATGCTCCATGGGCTGCCTGTGAGTGATATCCACAATGTGGTACCAAGTAAATGTGATGACAAGAACATGGATATGAAATGTCTGTCTGCATTGCACCACAATTGTGACTATGGAAGTTGTCCCAAGTATGTGTAAAAAGCATGGTGAGTCAGATCCTCATGTGTCTCCTTTCATACGTCGTACTACAAGTACCAGAATCCTTTGTGATGGAAATGGCAAATCCCATTTCCTCAGTCCCAAACAGGGGCCCAGCCCTGCTAGTGTATTTACCTAACACTGGTAAATGGCAATAAATAAAGTGCCCCTTCCACTTAACATTACTGTTAGCATGTAGATGCAGTGAGGAAATTTGTGAAAAGTTTCACATGTACATTTTTTGATTGCTGACTTTTCTCTGTTCTCTCCTATTGCCACATGCAGCCAGAGTACAGTCATTCACTGTAGCAGAGGTCCATGCATCTGCTGGGAGACTGCGACATGAGCCACAGCAATCCATACCACCATCACAAACTGGTATGTAAAATGGGTCAGGAGAGGGTCGAAAAGCCTACATTGTTATCAGACAACACATGGACATATTACATTTATTCCATCAACACCCAGCTCATCCTCTCCCTCACGAAGAACCCCGAAGACACCAGACTCAGCTTTCAGGAAGGAATGAAAGATGTCGCAGCCTGGATGAGCAACAGTGCCTAAAGCTCAACTCGGAGAAGACAGAGGTCCTCGTCCTTGGACCCTCCCCCACCGCTTGGGACAACTCCTGGTGGCCCTCCGCCCTCGGAAACCCACCCACCCCAACAGACCACGCCCGGAACCTCGGCAACATTCTAGACTCCTCCCTCACCATGACGTGCCAGATCAACTCCGTCGCCTCCACCTGTTTCAACTCCCTCCGTATCCTCCACAAGACCTTCAAGTTGATCCCCCACGAAGCCAGAAAGACCATCACCCACGCACTCATAACTAGCAGACTGGACTACGGAAACACCCTCTACGCTGGAATCAACAAATCCCTGCTACACAAACTCCAGACCATCCAGAACACTGCAGCCAGACTAGTCCTTGGCACCCCACGACATGAGCACATGACCCAACACCTGTGAGACCTCCACTGGCTCACCGTCGAGAAGAGAGTAACTTTCAAGCTACTGACCCACGCCTACAAATCCCTCCACAACATCAGACCCAAATGCCACAACAAAAGAATCTCTTTCCAAGCACCCAAAAGAAACCTCCGCTCTGCCGACCTCACCCTAGCAGTGACCCCGTGCATCCGCAGAGCCAGAGCAGGTGGAAGAGCCTTCTCCTACGTCGCAGCCAAAGCCTGGAACTAACTCCCAGTCAACATCAGACGCTCCCCTACCCTGCACACCTTCAGGAAGAGCCTCAAGACCTGGCTTTTCGGCTGACCCGGAGCTGCACCCCCCTCCCAGTGCCTTGAGACCCTCACTGGTGAGTAGCACACTTTAAAAGCCCCTGATTGATTGATTGATTGATTGATCAACAGTGACAGACCCGTGCACTGAACTCAGAAATATAGTGACTCATATGTGGTGACTGGAATGTTAACTCACATATATTTTTAGGACCAATGATGTCGTCCAGTAATCTAGTCCCCACAGTGACATCTGTTACAAGGTTGGCTGTGACATTTGGTCAGGAACCACACACTGGGTAGATGCGGGACCCTGGTAAGTAAACCCAAGAATGATGTACCTGAATGTTCATGCTCATAAAATGTGGATTTAATGTCTGCAGTATGTTGTGTGTCTCTAACATCACTGTTGTCCCTCTTCTCAATATGCACACATATAGCGCATTGCAGCATACCATATCACACCATGTTGGCTAGTGAAAGTGCGACTCTAAATGTATGGCAAGTGAGTGCAGTTTGTACATAATAGACTATATTGTGTCATATGAAGTGGAGTAGCCACAACTGGATTGTAAGTCCATGACATGAAAACTTTCAAGCAAAATCCCACGGCCCAAAATGTATGGAAATTGATGTGGATGAGGGTCGCACTGATGCCAGTTGGGTTGTGTTTGGGGAGGGGTTTATGGACTGCTAAGGTGGATGTAGAGGAAGTGAAATATATATATGTGGTAGCTGAACTGCACAATGTAAATCCAGTGTAGGTGGCAACCATACAAGCTTCTACACTTTACCACAATGTGTAATACTAGCCGAATGTTGAATGTCAGCTTTCCTCCTCTTCTACCATATTCTCATAAATAAGCCACAGATTAAATACATGATTTCAGGATGTGTGCTGTACATGACCTCATCCGGTGACAGCTGAAATCTATCATGCTGTCATGCATGTATAATGAGAACACAGGTCACGCAATGATTGCACAGAAAACATGTGTGATCTCCCAGTCCTAAATGGGCATTGTGACTCCGGGGGGAGGGAAGCACAAATGTACCCCAAATTGTACCTGACTATTAGACATCTCACATATAAACTCTGCAATGCGGATATGATCTGATGTGCAAAGGAGAAACTGGTCTGCATGTTGAGGTACACTCCTTTAGATTTGTCAACAGACCACATCATACTCATGATGCATGATGGGCATAACAATGAAGGTGTATCCAAAGGTAGGTGGAGGTGTTCACCCTAATTACCCCCTTCCTTCAAATATCAGTTACCTTCTAATTCATGATTGTCTGTTAACATCATATCTTATTGATGACAGTTATGTGTGGAGGTAACAGCTGGCAACTGCTGCTGTTGACCAGGGGCCCGCATGTAAAGATCAGGAGGAAAACCTGCAGAATACTGGCCATAAATAGCATACCACTGGTCTATACCAATGACATATACATGTTAACTCATTTCTACCATCCTGTGTACTTGAATATAGACATATGTGTCTCATTGCAGCTGCTGGCAGGATTTCCTCAGTGCTGCAGACAACACCAATCCCGGGGTATGCGAGAGAGTCCCACTCGCATCTGTCCGTCAGGTAAGCGTGCCATAAAGTGTTCCCAATTATGGATTCAAAAATCATTCAGAAGATCTAAATCCTTGGGAAGGGTTTTAGCAGATGTATTCTCTTCTGAATAGCATCTGTAGTTGGTGTGTAAAAAGTTATATACATACTCAATCAGTAATGTGTGTGTCACATGTGTCAGTTTGCATATTAGTCAGGGAGATCATTAAGTATGGTGTCACTTCCTTCTCAAGCTGCTGGATCGAGGACCACATCTTCTGCTACACCTACGAGGAGCCAGGTTTAGTAGTTGATATCAGGGAGGATCTCAAAGCAACACTGAGCTGTGGCTGGAGCTGGTGAGTTTGCTTGTGCATTGTACATCTCCATTTAGCACCTCAGTGCTATGGTGTTAGCTGTCAAGTGTAGTTGTACCCAAATCATGTCACATGTACATCATCCGTTAATGCAAAGTACATTAGAATCAACCCTTGTGTTGCACCACATCATATACTAGGTCAATTACTTATCCTGTTGCAACCTCTGTCTTCCAGGTGCTGAGGACGATGAGGACACTGGACCTTCCACCAGTGGCGTATAATGGGCAATTGAACGGGAGAACTCACTACTCTTACAAGCAGCCATTTAAGCTGCCAGTAATGTACAAGAGGAGGAGGGGGAGGAAGTACAGGAGGAGTC
Organism: Calotriton arnoldi; assembly: GCA_963921515.1. Classification (NCBI taxonomy): domain Eukaryota; kingdom Metazoa; phylum Chordata; class Amphibia; order Caudata; family Salamandridae; genus Calotriton; species Calotriton arnoldi. Next base: position 765,894 of record CAWUFW010004188.1, read on the forward strand.
GGATGAATTGTAGGATGATGTAGACTATCTGGCCCTTCATACAGAGGATGAGGATTCGGATGCCCTGACCATAATATTAGGTCCACTGGGAAAAATGTCTAAGGCCACCCCCGCTCCGACCAGCAAAGTGCCTCATTATCCGAAGCCCAGGTTTGCTTGTTCTGCTTTGCTAAGAGGTAATTCTAATAATTTAATATTCCTTCACAACAGCAGAGAGTTTAGTGCCACATTTAACCTTCCAGGACTGCTTAGTTGGTGCTGTACCCTGGTGAGCAGTTATCGCTAGTTCTTACAGCTACCTTGACTGGATAAATACCAAATGAGCCACTGTTGGGAAGATGTGTGTATGTGGACCCCTTTGAAGTAGTTGATATCAGTGTTGAGTGAGACAAGGATCTCAAAGTTGGTCTTTACTCCATGGCACATGATTATCTGTCTTAATATAAACCCAAATTCACAAAAGACATGCCAGTTACAGCATCCAACACCCAAAGGCATCTCATTCACACACTGGACAGTGTCTGTACCATTCCTCACCCAATGTACACAGCGGTTATAAGGCCCTTAGTTCAGCAGATATGGTGCTGCCAGTGCAGTTTTACATACAGAGGCACATGTGAGGCTCTTTTCCCCTGGTGGTTTCCAAAAACTTAAGATCCCAGAATGCACTCTGCTCAGTGCATTCTATGTGCTACAGTGAGCCTTTGGCCATATAATGACTGCTGCATTTGCGCAGACTAGGTAAATGGAGACATGAGACACACACCAAAGGCATGCAAGTTACAGCATCCAACACCCAAATGCCTCTCATTCACACACTGGACAGTGTCTGTACCATTCCTCACCCAATTCACGCAGCAGTTATAAGGCCCTTGGTTCACCAGTAATGGTGCTGCCAGTGCAGTTTTACATACAAATGCAAGTGTGAGATGCTTGTCCCCCGGTGGCTTCCAAAAACTACAGGTCCCAGAATGCACTCTGTTCAGTGCATTATATGTGCTACAGTGAGCATTTGGCCTCATAATGACTGCTGCATTTGCACAGATTAGGTAAATGGAAACATGTGACACCTGATAGTACAGCTCTATCACCCCTCACATCATACTTTAAGGGACATATTTCAGTTAATGCACTTACCAGCTCTCTGCTGCTCATGCTCCTCCAGCTGAGCATGGAGCGTCAGCCAGGCTGCACTCAGGACCCTCCTGTACATTGGCAAGAGGCGGGCCGGGGCACATGGTTTTGGGAGGACTGGCCCAATATTTCCTGGGCTTTCAACCTGGACCAGCGTTTTAGGTTCTCCCAGCGCCGGTCATATACGCCCAGTGTGGTACCCCGCAATGGTGGTCCAGATTCTGGCGCACACTGCATTAGTCAGCTCTTCCTCAGGCCCCCAATATAGCTGAGGGTATTTTCTAGCACCCACTTTGCTAACTGGTCCAATTCCCTTTCAGTGAAAGGGGGTGCTTTCTCCTCAAGTCCCTCAACCATGTTGGGGGAAGTTTGGGTGTACAAAGCAGCAGGATGGCAGAGGATTTTACCTGGTGCAGAAGATGGCTCAGAATCAAAAGAAAATGGCTGCCAGCAACTTCCTGTTATGTATTTCCTGACTAGCATTTAGTGTATGAAAATCTTAGATTCTGGCCCGTTTTCAGAATCTCCGGCCCAAGTGTGCACTCTCCGCACACAGAACAGTGATTATAAAAATGGGCCGGAACTCAATTTTTACAAAAAGGAACATAAGGAACGTGAGACAAATGATAGAGCAGGTCATGAAAATCAGTTTGAACAGGGAAAAGGGTGTGGCCTGACACAACATTGCATCCCAGAAAAGTTTGCGCCTTTCCTTCATGGTACATGCAGTCCACAATTTGCGCTCCCCTCAGTGTTGACTGTAGAGCTACAACAAAGCCGGGGGAAGAAGTGCTGTATATTGCCAGACACAGAGGGCCTGATTCACAGAGTGCCTCATCACTTGCGGTGGAGGCCCCACAGTTGTGGGGGAGGCGTTGCAGTTGGGGCCAAATCCTCCCACAATGTTATAGTTAAGTCCCTTTGTGAATCAAGCCTCCATTGTCAAAAGGTCCTGGGAGGTCTCACACATGCACAGACATTTAGCAGGACCCCCACAGAGTCAATACATCTGAATAGCAACTTCAGGAGACCTAAAGTGCGCTCTATGATGGCTCGAGTACGTATGTGTGCCCTATTGTACCTAAGCTGAGGTACAGTGGCTGCATGTCTGTATGGTGTGAGGAGTTGAGGGGGAAAGTGCATAATGAGCATCACCTGAGGAGGGAAACTAGGGAACTTGATTACATGTCCCTCTTGCATCTGTATAGTAGATGATCTATACTTTGGTCCATGCAGTGTCTGTTGAGCCCGTATGTGGCATGCTGAATATTGTTGTAAAATGGTTCTTTATGTGAGATAGCATTTATACACTACATTTAAACATTTCACACATGTTTTGTGATTGATACTTACCCAGTAGTCACGTGTTGCCAAAATTCTCACGCAGCCATCCGCCGGGAAAGATGTGACCTGCAGAATACGTAGCTGTCATGGGTACTGCCTGGAAACACTGCATGCACATCAATGAATCTACCACTGGCATCACAGACACCCTGCGCATTGATGTAATGCCATCGGTGTCTGTTTCAGAAAATGTGTGCAATGCGCTGAGGTGGCTGAAGAGCCACATGGGCACCATCAATTCCACCCAGCACACATGGGAAGCGGGAAATGAGGTAGAAATCTCTAGCTACCCTTTGCCTCCTGGCCAGTGTATGGGGTATTCCTATGAGGAGATGGGCTCTCCTACTGATGCAGCTCAGTACCTGATGCGAGCATCAGGACTGGCTTGCCTCTGAGATACCCACAAGGTCATTGAAAACCCCTTGGAACGACCCCGTAGCAAACAAATGGAGAGCAGCAAGGATCTTGACATAGGCTGGGATGGCATGGGAGCAACTGGTCACTAAGTCAAGTTCCTGCTCCCACTCTCAAACTATCTCCAAGATGACATCTGGGGGAAACGGTATCTGGCCCTGACATCTTGGCTGGACATCCCAAATAGGTTTATCCTTTTCTGAAAATCCTCTCTACTCTCCTCCTCCTCAAATCTTCTTGACTCATGGCAAAGGGCATAGTAACAAACACATTCAGCAACATGTTGAAAGGTCTGAAAGGGTTTGTATGTGGTAGCTCTGCTTTTATGTTTGCTGTGGGGCTGGGATTGGCTGTTGGGCTGCAGGGTTTCAGCTGGAGCGGGGGGATGGTAAGCACTTACACAGGTGTTTAGGATTGAAGGCAATGTCCATCCGGCTCAAGCCGGAGATTCAGCCCGACTGCAGAGATTCTGCCCCGAATGCAGAGATTCCGGCCCAGGTGCAGAAATTCCGCCCCGAATGCGGAGGTTCTGGCCTGACTGTGGACGTAAAGTTGCGACCTCTGTGAATACTAAAAGTTGGAAAGTTAGACTTTGTGAATTGGGCCCAATATGTTTTTTGTCCCCGGCAGGTCCCTGTGCGACCTCACAACCAGGCCTAGAGGGTGGGTATTCATAGCCTGCCCCTTCTCCTTTTTATATCTTTGTTTTTGGGACTCAGCTGAGTCTTAGTCCCAAAATGGCTGCCAACACTTCCTGGTCGAAGTTTTGGCTGCCAATCAGATCTCAGCATGAGAGATGTTGGATCCACAGAGGATCCGCGTCCCTAGATATATAATTTTGTTTTTTCTTTAATAACTCAAAAACTACTGAATGGATTTACATCAAATTACAAAAAGGGCTCTTTTTGGACCAAGAGCTAGCTTTCTGCCAAATTTGTTGTAATGCCGCCCACCTGTTCGGGCTGTAGTTGTCTTCAAAATCCCTATGGGAAATCGCTTTGGGGAAAACATAGTTTGGGATCCCCTCTTTTTCTTGACCCCCGCTTGATGAATCACCCCAAAACTTTCAACACAGCAGCTGAACGCAGGTGCGTACTCATTTGAAAATTTTGTGAAGATTCGTCAAGCGGCGCCAAAGTTATTGGCTAAATAAAAGTCAATTTTCCAATGGAAAATATGTTCTAACTATTACTATCTATTGGCAACCGCCAGTAGGTAGTATATATATAGAAACAAACTCGAAATTAATAAAAGCAACTCTGACACATGTTTCGCTCATATTGGAGCTCTTCAAAGTGGTACAGCTTTGTCCAGACATAAGAGTGCACCCTGTAGAACTCAAGACAATACCCTCTACAGGCTTACAGTGCTGCATAAATTATGCAAAAAAGGAAGCAACGACCTCTGGGTAGCTCCCAGGTTTAGGTGGAGAGCAGCTCCTATATAGATCACCCTACAACACCAGCAACACTCTGAATCTGCTCACCTTAAATGTCTGTTTTTACAGCAAAGGTTTTAGGCATAGGATTAGCACAGTGCCATCCATGCCGAGCTAGAAAGTGACAAAGGGGCAGATTTACAAGCCCCTTGCGATACTTTTGCACCGCCGTTGCGTCACTTTTGTGACACAGCGGCAGCGTAAACAATGTGGCCACTTTACAACGTGACGCATCTAGGGAGATGAGTCACGTTGTAAAGCCCTGCGTCACATAATACCTGCATCAGGTATAATGTATGCAGGAAGGGCGTTCCCACGCAGGAAAGCCTCATAGAAGTGACGCAGGGAAATCTACAAGATTTCACAGCGCCACTTCTAGGATGCCACTGCATCAAAACCTTACGCCTGCTTGAAGCAGGCGTAAGGAGTGACGCAGTACAATTAGTATAGGCGTCCCCATGCATTGCTGGAGTTGTGTCGTGCTTGCAACAGGACTCCAGCAATGCGTGACGTTTGGGCCAACAGATGCGTCTGAATTTCTGATGCATCTGTCAATCCTTTCGCCATGGTGCGCCGTATTGTAAATACGGCGCATAGTTGGTAGCGCAAGGGTATTGCAGGCTGGCGCAGGGAAACTGATACATCCCTACAGATGTGTCGGTTTCTTGTAAATCTGTTGCAAAGTCTTTTGCCATTTTTACAGCAAAAGTCTTTAAGCATTGGATTAGCTAGTACCATCTATTTCAAGCTGAAAATGGCAAAAGCCTTTAACCACTTCAGGCACAGTATTACAGCGCCTGGATACCATATCGGGTAATTAGCCACGCTTTATAAATCCTGATTGATTGACAGCTTTGGATTGGTAAAATGTCATCCAAGCCAACCTGAAATTAATAAAAGTAATTAAGCTGAATTAAGCTTTGACACGATCTATCCGCTGTATTCTCTGCACACACACACACACACACGCACACACACGCACGCACACACACGCATATACACACACACACACACATATATATATGTGTTGTTTCATGTTATTCCTAATTCATCTATTGTTGTTGACATTTTTGAGCAGCCTAGTTATTTTTATCGTAACGGTGATGGGGAACGGGTTTGTCCTTGTAAATTGACACTCTGCACACTGCACCTCCATGACCCTGTTGAAGGCTACGGCCGAAACACATTGGTCTTGTCTGCACTCTTGCACTTTGGCTTTACAGATACATCATAAAGGATTCTTTGGAAACTAGAAGCTGTGCCGCTTGCTTCCTTCCAGCTCCAAAATTGGATTGATATAAATTTGCGGGGTTGGTGTGAAGCTTTGGTTACATTTTAAAATGAATTTACCTGACTACATATGGCGAGCACCCAGAAATAAGACAGCGCCTGATGTGGTGTTTGGTGAACTGTGAATGAAGAACTGCACGGAAACACGTGAGAGGGAACGGGTTGGAAAGGGAGGGGAGACGTTGTGATGGGGCGCCGGAGGGCACTAGGCCGCAGCCGCGCTCTATACAGTAAGTGCACGCACACAGTTGTGACAGGTGGTTGGCGCGAAGACCCCGAGCGGTCTTCCGCCGTTTATTTATCCCCTCGGGTCGAGCCCGCCCGAGGGGTGTATGCGTGTGTGTGTTTGCAACAATGTGTGGTAGAGGCCGGGTGACTCTCTACATCCCTTCCTTCTTTTAGTTGCAGTTACCCAAAGCCCGTTCTCTCACGGGGACATATATACAAAGTCTCTTAGTCTTTGGCTCGGCACCGGGTTGGCCCGGAGACCATACCTCTGGCTCCGGGAGATGTTGGCGCCCCTGGTGCCACTCGGAACACCCACGGTCGTGCCCTGGGCATCCTCTGAACCAACTTGTTCAGGTGCCGCAATCGTGCTTCGGTCCTCTGACTGTACACCTTCAGTTGCGGGGCCACCAGCCCGGGGAGACTCCTGGGACACCTGGCCCTGCCCTGAGACCTTGCTGTCTCCTTCTTCGCTGTCAGGGCTGCGGCCAACTGCCTGCTTGACGCACGATACATTTCTGGTGACCTGGAGGTGTCCTTTCTTTGCTGTGACCATCGTTCCCTGCACATCGATTACGGTCCAGGTCTCGGGCTCGAAGGGCGTTCTAAAATCCATACGGGGTGTCGGTCTTTGATCACGACCTGGTCCCCGATGTGGATTCTGGGCTCTTGTGCCCTTCGGGCATCGCTGGCCTTCTGATTGGTGGTTTCTCTTCTGGCTTGAATGGCCTCGTCATCCCTCTCCGGGGGTACCCATGTCGGGTCTGCCGGGATGCTATCCCGCGGGGCCCGCCGAAACAGCAGGTGGGAGGGCGCACACTTGGTAGTGCTGTGGGGCGTCTGGCGGTACACTCCTAGGAACTGGTCTAAGGCTGCCTCAGTATCCTCCTCGCTTTCCACCGCGATGCGCAGTGTCTTGTTTAGAGTCCTCATCAGCCGCTCCACCTCCCCGTTGGCTTGGGGCCAGAGTGGCGTGATCTTGCGGTGTCGGATGGCTTTGCTTTCCATGTATTCCTGGAACTCCCGACCCTGAAATGGGGGTCCGTTGTCGGACTTGATTTCCTCCGGCAGTCCCAGCACAGCGAAGATCTTGTCCAGAGCCCTTTTCACGTGAGGAAACGCCGTGGACCCCACGACTTCCACGATTGGAAACTTCAAGAATGAATCCACCATGACCAGCATGTGACGGCCATCTGGGAAACTCCCAAAGTCAAGGCTGACCTGGGTCCAGGGTAGTGTGGCCGGAGCCTCCGTGGCCACCGGCGCCGGAGGAGGGTCTCCTCCTGTGATGGTGCATTCATGGCAGCCCCTGACCATTTCTTCCACTTTGGTATCCATGGCCGGAAACCAGACCTTCTGCCGTAACCTAGCCTTCATTTTCGCCATGCCCTGGTGACCAACGTGCGCCAGGGTCAAAATTTGTTGCTGGAGGGCCTCCGGGATTACGACGAGATGTCCTCTCAGGACGATGACTTGTTCCCCCACGCTGAGCTCATGACGCGCCCTCCAGAGTTGCTGCCTGGCCTGGCCCACTTCCGGTCGTAGCAGGCGGCTCCCATCCATGAAGCGGGCCCACGTATTGCCTTCCAATGCATCTTTCACCCTGGACAGTGTTCCATCTGCCACGGTAGCCTGTCCGATTTCCTCCAGAGTCATGGCCTTCGGGCATGCATGCTGGGACACCATCCTTACCACTGCCTCGGTGTCCTTTTCTTCAGTGGACTGGTGCCTTATGGATTCCGGGTCTGGGTGACGTGATAGATAGTCAGCCGGGTTGTGAGCGCCAGGCCGATATACCACCTTGAATTGATACGCCTGCAGCTGCACTGCCCACCGCTCAATTCTTGGGGGTGCCAGCCTTGTTGACCCAGCGAAGAGCGGGACCAAAGGCTTGTGATCCGTCACAACTTGGAAGTCCTGGCCACACAAGTATAGGTGGAAGTGTTGACACGCCCACTTGATGGCGAGAGCTTCCCTCTCGATTTGGGCGTACCGGGTCTCCGTGTCGGTGAGGGCCTTACTGGCATATGCTATGGGTTTCCAGACTTCGGGTTCATGTTCCTGTAGGAGTACCGCTCCCAGGCCCACGGGGCTGGCATCCACGATCAATTCGGTGCGCTGCTTCGGGTGAAAATAGGCCATGACCATTCTGTCCTGCAACCCTTCTTTGATGTCAGCAAACGCCTTGGCAGCAGCAGGCGACCATTCCCATGGCTGTCCCTGTTTGGTGAGGACCCTGAGGGGTTCCGACATGGTGGCAAGCTTTGGGATGAACCGCCCGCAGTATGTGGCCATGCCGAGGAAGCTCCGCACCTCCGTGGGGTTCTTCGGTGTACTGGCTGCCCGGATGGCATCTGCTTTCTTCGGGTCTACCCAGAGCCCCTCCCGGGTGAACACATATCCAAAGAACTCAACGGTGTCTTGATAGAATGAGCACTTGGCTTTGTGCAGCATCAGTCCTGACTCTTCCAGCCTCTGCAACGTGGCGCGGAGATGCCTGTGATGATCCTCCAGCGTGCTCGAGAAGACGAGGATGTCATCACTCAAGTTGATTACCCCTTGCAGTCCCGACAACACCTCTCTGACTGTGTTCTGGAATACTTCGGCAGCTGAAGATATTCCGAAGCTAAGCCTCTTATACCTCCGGAGGCCGATGTGGGTTGAAAAAGTGGTGATGTATCTGCTACCTGGTTCCAACTCCAGCTGATGGTATCCTGCGTTTAAATCCAGTTTGGAGAACCATTTGGCCCCGTTGAGATCGGCCACGATATCCTCTATAGTCGGGGTAATGTGTCGCTCCCGTTTCACGGCCACATTAGGTAGGCGCATATCTACGCAGAGCCTTATAGCCCCCGGCTGTTTGCGTTTTGGGGCCACGACCAACGGGGACACCCACGGGGTGGGGCCGGAGACCTTTTCAATTACATCGAGCTCTTCCAGCTTTCTCAGTTCTTCCTCTACCTGTGGTCGCAGATTGAACGGTACTCTCCTGTGTCGGAGCGCCACTGGCCGGACGGCGGGATCGATATGAAGTCTGAACTTTTTCCCTTTTAGCTTCCCTAGACCTGTGAAGAGGGCCGGGAACTCCTTCAGTATGACCTCGGCGTGCGACTCATGTATCTGATTTGCGAAAAACACAAGCCCCAGGTCCTCCGCGGTGTGACAGCTGAGCAGCATTCCTTTTCGTCCTTCGGTTATGTGGAATCGCGTGTCCGTGATGCATGTGCCGTTGGCTACTTTGGCTTGTATGACCCCTCTCAGCGGTAGTGGGTCGGTCCCTCCATACACATATATCCTGGCTGTGGATGGTGCGAGCGGGGGTCTTGGTGACAGGCGGTCACATTGCTCCGAGTCCATTACATTGACTGAGGCGCCGGTGTCAATTAATGCTTGCACGGCCGTGCCCTCCACTGTCACTGAGCACATGGGGGGAGGCCTTCGTCGTCGATCTGCTCTGCTGGCATACGAAACCACGAACACGTCATAGTCTTCATCCTCCCACCTCTGCCTGGCCTCCTCGAGCGGGGGAGAGTCTTCCAGGGACACCAGCTGGACACGTTGCGAGATGCTCCTCTGTCTTGACGGGCCCTGGCGGAAACGTCCGCCCCGGCACACCCTGGCGTAGTGATTGAGCCTCTCGCACCTGGAACATGTCTTGCCTTTCGCCCCGCAGACCGCTGATTTGGCGTGGTCGTCTCCGCAGTATCCGCACTGGCCGCTGCTCGGCGGTGCCGGCGCTTGCCTGATCGGGGCAGGCCGTCTCTGGATGGCGTCTACCCTCTCTTCCTTGACGGCGTGGTGTCTCGGGGCGCTCGCGGCGGCCACTGGCATGTGTAGTGCCGCCTCCATGGCTTCGGCCCGGACGTCTGATAACTCGTGTGAGCGGGCCAGGACAAGGATGTCGTCCAGCGAGATCCCTGGTTGACGTAATATGAGTTTGCGTAACAGCTTGGAGCGGCAGCCCAGGATGATTTGATCCCTGATTTCTGTCTGCGGGGCTACTAATGCGCACGTGCTGGCCAGCTTGCGCAACTTCGCATAGAACATATCGACCGATTCTGAGTCTGTCTGGGCGGCCCTTCGGAACTTGAACTTCTTGAAATCAGGGTTCAGTTGGGGGTCGAAATGCCTGTCGAGCGCCCTGACTGCAGCTTCGTAGTCATCGTCATTTCCTGTGTTCGGGAGGGTCTCGAAGAGGTCATAAATTTCAGGTCCTCCGTAGTAGATGAGGAGTGACCGCTTGACCGTGCCGTCCGTTTCTCTCATTCCTTTGAAGTAGTGGTTGAGTCGTCCTACCCATGCCCTCCATCGTGGCGCGGCCGTGGCAGGATCCGAGATCTCGCTGAATGGCGGCAGGGGAGCAATTGCGTTGTGATGGTGCCCCGGGATCGGCACGTCAGGTCCTCTGACTTGGCCTTGAGCTCCCGCCTGTGGGGCAGCCGTGCCCGCCTGTTGGTTGCTCATTTTGCGCGCGCTTCACTTTCCGCCTCCTGTAGGCCTGCTGCACGTCCCACGTGTTCGGCTCCTCCCGTGCCCTGTGCACTGGGGCAAGGCACTGCACCCGTTGGAGGATAGGGGCAGTCAATGTACAGGCCTGCCCTGGGCCTTGCTGTGTCCTTTTGCCACTTCAGATGCCACCCCCTTTCCTTTTTGTTTTTTTTGTTTTTTTTCTGTTTCAGGTGGTTCTCACCTCCTGTTCCCTCCTTCTCTGCTCTCCGTTGTTGCCCCTTTTTTTTTCAACAATGGCCTGGTTGCAGGCAACCGTCAGGGCAGCACTGGGGGCTTTGCCGGGACAGGGAGAGTCCAGCGGGGGTGGGGCCAAGCGTCTCTCAGCGCTCCTCGCTCAGGAGCTCCGCGCGCGCACTCACCGCACTCGCGCCACTGCCAGAGTCAGCGCCGCCGGCTGAATGTGCCCCGAGGCGTCGGGAGACACGTGGGCGGGTGCAGGCAGCAGCGGCAGGCAGCAGGCAGCAGCGGCAGAAACGGCGCCGCCAGCTGAACACGCTCCCAACACCGGTCAGGAGACGCGTGGGCGGGCGCCAGCAGCAGGTAGGCGGTTGTGCGCGGCGATGCGGGTGGGCTCCGCAGTCGCTCCGCAGCCTCAGCGGATCGTCAGCAGATGCGTGCTGGTCCGACCGGCCTCGTCGCCAATGTGATGGGGCGCCGGAGGGCACTAGGCCGCAGCCGCGCTCTATACAGTAAGTGCACGCACACAGTTGTGACAGGTGGTTGGCGCGAAGACCCCGAGCGGTCTTCCGCCGTTTATTTATCCTGTATGCGTGTGTGTGTTTGCAACAATGTGTGGTAGAGGCCGGGTGACTCTCTACAGACGTGACTGCCTATGTCTCGGAGGAGACGCGGAGGGGAAACTGACCCCACCCTGAGTCCTGTAGATCCGTGCCAGCTCGGCAGCTGTCGATAGGTTTTGTTTGGCAAGGTATCGCTCCAGCAGGGCTGGACTTTAAAAAAATAAATATCAGTGCCAGCTGGTTAGATAAGAAAGCAAGTGCTGTGAACCTATGCTTCCAATGCCAATGAGAATCCGTCTTGAAACGAGGTAAGCAAATCAGAAAGTTTACACGGGTGATAAAAAATAAAAGTAAGAGTGCGGCAATAGTTAAATACTTGAGCTGCTTGAAAAAAAAGAAAAGAAAAAAATGGCGCACAGGCATGCTAAATATGAAATGAAGGCAAAATGGTTCTTTGGAGATCAGAGTGGCAATATGGAAGCATCCTGTCTTGTACAAAGAGGTGAGGTTGCAACACCATCCAAAATAATAAGAGAATTGGAACGGACACAAATCATCAAGATCAATAAATGGTGGGAGATGACAACACTTAAAAGCTACATAGAATGTGAAAGAATCCCGAGAGGTTTTGGAAATGTCAGAGATGCAAAGTCAGTGTATTTGGTCAAAATACAACTAATTTTGATCTCCAGCACGGAAAGACAAATTAAATAAAGGAGTGAATAACCTGTGAAACTACATTTGTAGTGTAGGTCCTTCAGTGTATATGTGGGAAGAAGTACGTAGGTAGTACTGTTACCAAATTAAATCTATGCATTTTTACAACACCTACATGCAATAAAGAGCAAAGAGTTCTCATACACTAGGGATAAGCACATATTAGAAGCACACAATGGCAATATGAAGGACATGATATTCTACGGTATGCAAAATGTTGCAAGAAAACCTCAAGGAGGTGATAGGGAAGGAAATCTGCGAAGAATGGAATCAAAATGGATCATCTTGATGGGACCTGAGTATCTATGGGACTTGAACTCAGACGCAGACCTTCATGCCCACTTATGATGTTCCACATATACACTGTGGGGCATATTCACAAGAACTTGTGATAACTACCGCAAGTGTAGCTTAACGCAACCCTTCACATCGCAGTCCATTGCGGGAAAACAACTCCGTGTTAACGTGGTATTCACAACAAGGCGGCACCATGCGATAGACACAAGATAACACGTCAAATGAACGTGTTAAAACTAACGTGACGCAGAAAAAATGCGAAACACAAACGCGAAAATAGTAGCGATGAGGCCAATCGCGATACAAAAATCAGCGATAACCAGTGAGAGGCCTGCAATACCCACGCGTCCTGCGTGTAAATGCACAATAAAGCAGAGTAAAAAAACGGTTAGATGACAATGTACGAGCACAACCCCACATCCGTGACGTAGAACAAATGAGCATCGTCCCGCATCAAATAGGCATCTCCCCACAGTCACAATGTACATTGACATGCAGCCTGCATGTAAACTGCGCAAATGCTGAAACATGCATGTAACACACAGTGAAATCGCATCTCCCCCTCACATTGCAGAGGGACAAGCAACCCCTCCTGCACACAGACGTGTCATGACCATGACCAACAAATCACGAGAGCGTGGACGAATGTAGGGGCAGTGACTCCCGCTTACGTACATGTTGCCCATGTTGTGGGACCTGAGTCACAGGGGGCATCCCTGCATCATGGTGGTACATATCTGAGCCCAAAAGGAGCCCTGTTGTCACCTGCAGGACACAAATGGCAGCCAAAATGAAATGAATCTGGACACATGTGAAACGCCGAAGAGTGGGATTCTCTACTAACTGCGACACACAGAACTGGCTGTTCGAACACGTGACACCCTAAACAGCCTCTCTGCACAGAGGTGACACACCCACCACACATGAACAAAGCACAAAAATGTCAGCAATACATGTCGCACTCACACTTGTCTGAGTGATGTGCCTGTACAGATGAGAGACATGCACTCAGGGATAGTATTCTTTGAATGCATTTATTTGCACATGCTTTGCCTGTGGTCATTATGTACTGTCCCAATACTGCCAAGGACTGCCACAATGTGACGTGCTCATGTGAAGAAATTGTCAATGATGGTGTTCCTACGGGCTATTCCTGCTGCGACTGCAGTGGGCTGTGGCCCACCTGACTCATCCCCATCATCATCGTCCAGTGCATCTGGCACATGTATCCATGGTGCCCTGCTGCGTACACATATGTTGTGCAACACACAACATGCAACGATCATCTTCCACACGATGTCTGGGCTGTACAGGAGCCTTCCACCTGTGACGTCCAGGCACCTGAAACGTGACTTCAACACGCCAAATGTGCGTTCCACAATGCCTCTGGTGCGTTTGTGGGCCGCATTGTACTGCCTCTGGGCCTGTGTGTTCGGGGCTCGGAGGGGTGTCATCATCCAAGCGCAGAGTGCATATCCTTGGTCACCTGTGACAGTGCAGAGAGACATGAGTCAATAGTTGGTTCGGCATGATGTGTTGGCAGGCTCACTGGTTCATTGGTGTGTGATATGTGTGACTTTGTGATTCCTGCATGACATGTACTGCTTGTTGCAAATGAGCGGCATCAATGTGGATTACGTAGCCTCAATGCCGCTTCTCCCTCCCCCCGAACATATTCACCAGAGTGCCCAGCGCGGTTGCATCACTTGCACCCCTACGGCACACTATTGTCATGCCTGTCTGCGCATGTCCACAAGCCTGACAACGACACAATGATGTCCTGCGCTGAAGGTGGACGGACACGTGTGTGTAGGGCAATGGTAAAGACAGGGCGGACACAGAAGTAGAGTTCATGCCTGGCTGAACTCGCCATGCGGCCAAGAGTAGACCTTTGGCTTATGCTGCAGAAATAGTGACACACACAACAGTTGGCATGTCTGATCCCTGACCCCCAGCGGGCCTGCGCACCCTCATCTACCCCTCGGCCGAGCCCGTACTCCGGGCGCATGCAACATGGCAACATTGAACTTTGCGTGACGTGTGGCGCCGACACTACACCTGAGACACACGCATTAGTTACTTCCCTGGCAAGGCCTAATCTTAACCACACCCAGAGCCACCTGTGGAATGACCACACCCCTACGCCGTACTGCCGTACGCAGGTCCATTCCCTCACGCTCACAGGGGGTCTGACACAGCCACATGTCCCAGGTCTACCCCTCTGCCTGAGGTGACTAGGTTGCGCCCGCTGTACATGGCACAACGTAATGTGGCATGGCCCGGGGCCCACATGCATACATGATGACCACACGGACACACTGAGATTCTCCATGGAACTGGCTACGGGCACGTGCGCCCGGCACCTTTTATTGCCAGGGCCACACGTCCAGTGACACCTGTGCTGGATGGGATTTGGGTAGTGTACGCCACCCCTCAGGAGTTGGTTGCTGCTGGCAACAACTACAACAGTGATCAGACAATCAGAAGTTCAAAGTACAAACAGCAATGTTCCAGGACTTGAGCTGCACAGAGTTGGTGGCCCCGGATGAACAGCGGCTGGCACAGGCACACCACCACGGGACAGTGACTTGCGATGCACTGAGGTAGGGCCAGGTGAACTGAGCGGGCGCACATTGATGTCCAAGGAGAGTGTCGTGGAGTGTTACGGGGGACAGTGGAAGGTGTCCATCCAGGTCATGATGCAGAGGGCAGAAGCAAGCAGGAACAAGCAATATGGAGGAGTTGAATGCTACAGTCTCCTTTTCCCCACGATGTCAGTATCAGCTACATGATGATGGAGACAACTCCCAGGCCATAGACTCTGACGCCACCAGAGTTCCACCAGAGAGTGTCCATGACTCCCGTGGCACAGAGTCAGTGGCACCAGAGCCGGAAGGGGATGCAGTCTGCGATGAGGCCTGTACAATGACATGAAGTCTGCAATTGACAAATCCAGACCCAGTTCCAATTGTGTGTCCTACTCGACCGCAGTGTAGGCCGGAGGCAGCGCTCAGCAAGGGCCCACAGACACGTGTGTTCGGAATGCTATGCACAGAGTGGGTGGCACCACCGCGAAGGGAGTATACTGATTTAGACTCTGCATTAACATGTGTACTCTGCCATTGTGTAATCAAGACTCAGTTCCAAATGTGTGGCCTACTTGTCCGCTGTGTAGGCCGGTGGAGTACGTCAACGACAGAGGAGTACTGCGAGCCTTGCCCGCGGAGGCCGTGGTGGTCTGAGGAGGCTGCCAAGCTCGAGGGCCTCTGGCTTGGTGCGAGCGCAGGCACGTGGTGGGCCCTCTTGGGGACACGCCGATGTCGGCAGGTGAGCAGTGAGGCCTGGATGCGCATGGCCGGGCGGGACTGGTTCGGGGTCCAGTGGCCTGGGCTGCGGCGGACGCACAGGATCGCGGCCACACCGCTCTCGGCGATGGCGTCGGCCTCGTGGCGGGGTGGGATGTGCCGCCCTGGCAGACATGTTGGGCATTCCGGAAGAGAACCACGCCCAGAGCTACGTGCTTTTTATTCACACCCCTACGCTGCCCTGGCGTATGCCGGGCCAGCCCACTCCGCACACGCTTGCAGGGGGGGACATCACAGGCTACATTTCCGAGACCTTCCCCACTGGCTGGGGTGACATGGTTGCGTCCACTGTCCACAACACTACCACCCCAGCAGTATATGTCGACATGGATATGTCTGTGGTCTGCATACTGCAGTCGGTCCAGCACTTCCACGCCACACTTGGCATTGTGTGCATTCTCATTCATGGGTCACTTGCCTCCTTCACACATGCCTGCTTCCCACCTCTCCCGCATACTGCTATTGTGTGGCTGAGGTGCCATGCCGGTGATGGCTCATATACATGGCTAGCCCAGGTTTCCGCAGTACGTTGTGCAGTCGTGTCTGGTGGGTGGGCATGTTGTATGTGTGTTTGTAACGTGCGCATTCCCAGGGTTGTGAGTTGCATGATTGTGGATTTGAGGTGTGTGGTGTGTTGATTTGGTACTTACCAACGAGCACTGCATTTCCGTAGGTGCCATCCTGGAAGCGCCGGTTGATGATGGACTGTCGGAAGATGTATGAATCATGCACACTGCCTGGGTAGTTTGCGACGACATTGGTGAAGAGTCCCTGGTGGTCGACTATTGCCTGCACATTGATGGAATGCATGTGCTTTCTGTTGCAGTAATTGTGTGCAGTGCCGGCAGGGGGCACAATTAGGACATGTGTGCAGTCAATTGCCCCCAACACGTGCGGGAAGCCTGCTATGGTGTAGAAGCCTTGCTTGGTCTTCAGCTGTTCCTGCGCAGTGTGGGAGAAGTATAGGTACTGGGGTACCAAGCTGGTGATGGCATCCAGGACAGGTGTGAGGAACTTGGATAGGGCTGGCTGTGAGACTCCTCCGACTCTGGCAGTTGTTGGTTGGAATGTCCCAGAGGCCAACAGGTGCAGCACGGCCAGCAGCTTTGTCTGAGGTGGGATGTTGGTTGTCTGCTGTGTTGGTACCGTCAGCCTGTGGGCAATGATGGTCAGGAGGCGGAGAATGGTTGACCTTTTGAGTCTGTAGTGGGCAATGACATTCTCTGGTGTCAAGTCTGTGAGGCTGGTGCGTTTCCTGAAGGTCCGCTGTCTTTGTCTGCCCTGCCTCCGTGGTGGTCCGGGGGAGTGGGGGGTCCTGGGGGTGGCGGACCTGGTTGTGGTGGCGGTGGGTGTTGTGGCCCTGTTGGGGCTCCGAGCTGCATGATGAGTAGCTCCATGGCATCTGTTGTTCTTCAGGTGTGGCTGTGGGCTGGGCTTCCTTTTCTGGTGCAGGTTGTCATCCGACTTTGCACCAGGTCAGAGCAGGTGTTAATTCCCTGCTGCTAACGCGCCTTATCGCATGTTTTGTGATCTTATCGCCGATCTGGCTGGTCGTTGAGAATGTTGCGTTGTGGTGTTGTCGAGGATTTTTGCACGGGAACGCCTACTCTGCATATCATTAGCGTTAGTTGCCGGGGTCATCTGTGGCGATGTTTTTTGCGGCTGCTATCGCAGGTTAACTGGTGATATCGGCTGTTTGCACCAGCTTGTGAATGGGGCGATGAATTTATCACGACTTTGGCTGAGCTAAAGTGCCGTTAACTCAGCGATAGTTCCTTGAGAATATGCCCCTATGTAGACTGCAATGAGCTGACTTTAATCTCTTTAAAAAAAATCAACAAGTGCAGAGATCTTTTATCCTTTTATACTTATTCCTGTTTGATTGTGTATAGTAATCTCTCCCTTATTATGCACACACCTCCCTTAAGTTATGATGTCGGACCATCTAGAAGACCATGATATGCTATTCTGTGGAGAATTTTGGATGTACAGTATATTGAATACTCTAATGTTCTCCCTAGAAAGCTTAAACATGGATTGTATGCAATAATAAGGAGGATGACATATATTGTTGAAAGAACAGCATTCTTTGTATAAGGTGATAGTATGTCTTGCACCAGCACTTTAAGAACACATGAGGGGTATTGTTTGTAATTTTAGATGTGGATTTTGCACTCTACTATTGGCTAATATGCTACTATATATTGTTGATAACAGTGATCTTTGTATACGCTGATTGAATGTCTCGCACTAGCACTTTAAGAAAAATATGCTAAGTAGTGTTTGTAATTCTAGATGCCAAATTTGCACATCTCTGTGGGATGATATGCTCTTGCCAATCAGTCAATAACTTTATTTCGGCCATTAAGACTTAAAAGTGCCACATGCATACAATACAATACAAACATAATAAAACATTTGAATTTAAAATAACAATCTATAGCGACATGTAGATTTTCCTTTAAGAGTCCAGACTTCCTAATACTTTAAGGGATGTAAGAGATCCACAAAGTGCAATGCGTAGAATGTAAAAGATTACTAACCATCAAACAAAAGCGGGTACCTAGAATTAATAAAATCAGCCTGGTCCTCAGCTATCGAATCAGGGCCTTAAAAGTGCCAGTGCCTAAAGTGCAGCGAGACCGGAATTTGATTGCAAATTTCCAAAAGCTAGTTCAGCTCAGACCAACTTGTGCAAATAAGAGAGCAGGGTTAAAAGAGCAGTAAAAACAGCTACAATTATGTCTAAGAACTATAACCGCAAAAGTCTATACCGTAAGATTTAACGGCATGACCCGTCATGCAGGTACAGTTCTAGAATTTGTCCGGACCCGAACTAATAAATAGATACATATATAAAATCATAAAAGTATTGAAATACAAAAGAGTTACATCTGTTACATGGTCAGTGCGTGCCTCCTACTAATCCACATTTTGCCCAGAAATGTAGCAACAGCACAGACAATTAGCATGCTAGAATCAGATTTTAAAATACGTAGCGCATCGCTGTGACAGTGGGTGCCAAGCTGTCTACAAACAGGAGCGATCCACCTAGATCTCAAATGGTGGTACCTAGGACATGCAAAAAGAATGTGACTGATGGACTCAGCTGCAAGAGAGCAGCCAGGGCAGAGCTGGGATGTGGGAGAAGGCTGGCACCAGGAGGCAACAAAGGTGTTAACAGGAAGGGAACCAAATCTAAATTGCATGTGAAGTTTCCTATCCTGGGAATTTGTAATAACCTCCAAATATTGCTCAAAGGCGCTTCCAGTTTAAACTCCATAAAATCAAGTGTCAAACAACCCCCGGATGGATGGGAAATAAGGGACTGCGCCACCCATTCCAAATAATATTTCTTAACCTGAGCTTTGATTGGAAGAGAATCTGGAATATCAGTGTCCCATGTGCCTTCCATCCCTAAAGTGGACATCAGAGATTTCACCCTGGTTAGCCAGCCAATTTTCCTATGGCGGTCCAACGCATAGACCTCGTCCAAAACAGCAGCATATGGGTGTAACTCAGGGGTGGTTTTTAGTCGTAGCCAAAAAAGCAGAGGGCATAGCTGTGCTTTTTGTACAATAGAGAAGCTACCCATATCTAGTCTCAACGGTTGCAGGGGGGTACTCTGTGGGAGAGAACAAAGTGATCTCAAGAATTTATTTTCGGTCACTAGAAGTGCATCCAATTTTTCGAACCCCCAGAGTTCCGCCCCATAAAGAGCTGCTCCCACTGCTTTATGATTGTAAATGCAAAAGGGGGGGGCGGCTATGGGCTTGCTCCATGAGGTTTTGTGCTCCTTGATCAGAGCCCCTGAGATATGCCTTAACTGGAGGTTCTGCCTCTTAACATGATGTCTCCAGGAAAGGTCGTCAGAGAGAGTGACACCCAGATAGTCAAAGGTACTCACTCTCTCTAGTGGTTTCCCCTCTAGGAACAGCTTCCCCTTGAACGATCTGTGAGGATTAATCATTAGGAGTTTGGTCTTTGCGGTGTTTATCTCAAGACCTCTTAATGCAAAAAAAGTCTCAAAGCGTTTTAGGAGGGATTGCAGGCCACTCGGGGTCTTGGAAACTACCAGAGTGTCGTCTGCAAAGAGTAAGGTTGTCACCTTAACCCCCCCCCCGGGTCGGCGCATCTGCTGGGCTCTCAGCAAGAAACTGGACAACACCATTGATGAAGAGTGAGAAGAGAGTGGGGGCCATTACACACCCTTGTCGGACCCCTCTGTCAACCCTGATCAGGTCAGACAATTGACCTTGGTTACCCCTGCGAACCCTTGCATAGTTGTTCTCATGCAGGCGAACGGTCAATGCTAAGATTTAAGAAGGAATGCACATTTCCTTCAAGACACACCAAAGTTTGTGTCTAGGAACGAGGTCGAATGCAGACCGTAAATCAATAAAAGCTACATATAAGCTTCCCTGGGAGATTGTCACTGTCTTCCAAGCTAGTAATAGGAATCAGAAAACCTGATCGACAGTGCTGACTAAACCCGGCTTGAAAAGGGGACAGAATGTTATTGTCACCTATTTAAGTTTGGATTTTCATAAGAAGTGCTCGGGCAAAGACCTTTGGGCACCGTCGATCAGGCTGATGGGTCTATAATTCGAGGGTAGTGAGCGATCACACTTTTTAAACACTGGATTACCTCAGCCCCTTTCCATGAGGATGGAATTGAGGAGCCAAGGGCTATTCCGTTGGCCAGGGCCAGAATATACAATGACCAATTGTCAACGTTACTAAGAAATACGTCGCCAGGAATGGCATCCGGCCCAGGGGCTTTAGATCTAATAATTTCGTTAATACTGGATCTTATTTCAGCTAGGGAGAAGAACCCATCAATCTGAGCACAATCATAAGCGGCTGTTGGGTCTTCGTTAGCATGGTCAGGCTCTCCAGTGTATAGTGACGAGAAGTGGCGATGCCATGCCTCGACAGCAATATTATTGTCAGGTGACTGAGACCTATTTCCATCTCCCCTAGTTACTAGAAGCCAGAAACATTGTGTATCATTTTTGGCACAAGCATCACTGATCAGTGACCAACGCTCCACTTCCCAATCCTTTTTGGCCTTGAGAATCGCTTTCTTATAGGTTCGCCTAGTTTCCCTCACTTGATTCACATTATTTGATCGAATTGCAGTGGCCAGTTGGGTTCTAAGGTCCCTGCACTCTCATGTGTACCAAGCAAACTGTGATTTTAAACTTCTTGTCCCACCCTGTGAGCGTCGTTGCATTTTAAAATAAGAAGCCAATAAGTTAAAAAAGTTAGTGTGACAGTCAGGAATCTTGGAGAGATCACCCTGGGGTTCTAGCAGACTAAGCATCTGTCTAATGCTAGCCTCCAAGTTGGTATTACTTAGATCTAACTTCTCCGGGTCCATTGCTACATGTGCCCATTTAAGCTATTGCATATTGTTGACAGAACAGTGTAATTTACACAAGCTGACAGTATGTTTTGCACCAGTACTTTAATAAAATATACTTAGTACTGTTTGTAATTCTAAATGAGTATGTTGCACAAGACTGTGGGATGATATGCTATTGCATTTATATAAGCTGACAGTAAGTCTTGCACTAGCACTTTAAGAAAACAAGCTAAGTACTATTTGTAATTTTAGATGCAAATCTTGCACAATATTGTGGTATGACATGTTACTGCATGCTGTTGACAGAACAGTGCTCTTTATATAGATTCAGTGCCTGACTCATGCCGGCCCTGTGAGGACTCTCGCCTCGAGCCCCGCTGACGAATTCAAGTACTTTGACCAGCCGCCCCCGGGATGTCAAGCCAATAAGCAAATTTTGGTCCTCCCTCGGTACCTTCAAACCGTCCCTTCCAACTGAGCCTGCGCAGTTCCGACTACCAAACGCCTTGATACCTCACCTACCTACCAATTGACAGCCTCCCTCCTGGACTTTTGACAGTGTGCCTGCATGCCACTGCCACATAAGTAAAAGTAACCCGGTCCTGATGATGGCCTAAACACTTCAACAGGCTGAAACGCCGTCAACTTTTTACAGCGGAACTCTCGGCGCTCTCCTCAAGGATACCCTTCTTGACTATATTGTATTCATGACCATTTATTGTCTGGGTTTCCCAACTATGTAAATTTTACTTTCACTTGCTCCTCGTTGCGCCCCCTCCTATCGTTGTACATACTTCCTCACGTCTCACTTGCGCCATCACAATCCTTCACGAGCACTTGTGCACAGTATCCTACGAGTTACATGTCATTCAATGTAACGCAGTGCCTTCCATACGTTTGATTATATGAAGCCAATATGTCAAATGTATATATTTACTAAAATACATTTTTGTTGCATAAGAAATTTGTCTCCCTGTTTTTTTCCCCCCCCTTGATTAATTTCTCTGCAAACTAATTGTGCTATGTGTATCTGACCTTTAATTTACACCCTTTTGAGACATTGTTCTATGATACACTTTATATAAGCTGGCAGTATGTCTTGCACTAGCACTTTAAGAAAATATGCTGAGTACCGTTTGTAATTTTAGAAGTGGATATTGCACGATACTGTGGGATGGTATGTGTGGTAAAGGAACCTCTCACACGCCGTTATGTGTAGGTTATCGTCTTCTTTGATGGAGCCTGCTAGAGATGTGGCTTCCTTCCTGCCAGCTGTGGAGCAGCTGTCAGTGAGGGGAATCCACGCTCCCCAACACTCTACAGAACATCCTGGTTATGCTGGAGATGCTAGTCATAACACATCTTCCCTCTTTACTGAAATAAGGCAATTGAAAAAGATGCAAAAGTAAACATAACAAAAAATAATGAAGAAACAAGCAAGAAAGGATACGTAACAAAGTGCAGTAAAACTGGACGCTTTGACTTAATCAAACACAATAAAGACTGCAAGCTTTTAAAGAAAACTGCAAACATCTCTA
The DNA here is from genome assembly GCA_963921515.1 of Calotriton arnoldi. NCBI lineage: Eukaryota > Metazoa > Chordata > Amphibia > Caudata > Salamandridae > Calotriton > Calotriton arnoldi. The sequence goes on from CAWUFW010004188.1 coordinate 788,273, forward strand.
CATCACCATATCCCCATATGAGGAAAACTAGGAAATCATATCATGACATAATCTTTGAGATAACGGGGAGGTTTGCGAACTCGGAGAGCCATATTCCTGACCTCCACACACTCACCTCCCTCCCTAACTCTCCTGTCACCGCCATTTCCCTTCCCCACCAATTTACTGTCATCCATCATCATATATACGCTAATACATTTACTGGAAACAAGTGATAGTGACACATCACCTCCTTCCTGATAGAGAGCCACCCTCCCCTTGTTCCACCTGTCACAATTCTCAAGCACAACATGCCAGTCATAGACAACCTTAACCTTAAAGGGGCCCATAAATTTAGACAGCACCACACCCACACGTCCACTTTTGACCTTCACCCAATCCCCTACTGCTATCCTGTTACCTCTAACACCTTCAGCTCTATTCTTGAAAATAATATCCTCATGCTTCAACATCAACCACGTGGGAAGAAGTTTGACACCAGGCTTCCTTCCCCTCATACACTCAAATGGAGAAACATTCAATGCACCACTAGTGGTAGAGCGATAGGCCCAAACTAACTCCTTCACCATTTTTTCAGCCTCTACTTACCATTCTGATGAACCATCACAATGGTGCCCTTCACCAACCGGTTGGCCTTCTCCACCATGCCATTCCCTTGCGGGTTGTACAAAGAAGTACGTTTGTGCTTGATCCCACATCCAGATATGAAGTCTCACATTTCCCAAGACGTAAGTTGAGTACCATTGTCCGTAATGAGTAGTTTAGGGTAACCCTCTTCTTGAAACACCTTTCCCAACATAACAATAGTATTCCTAGTAGTGAACTCTCTCATAAACTTAACCACCAGGCATTTTGAATGCACATTCATGATGACAAGTGCCTTCAATTCATTCATTGGCCCAATAAAATTCATGCACACTGTATGCCAAGGCTCCCCCGGGTTTTCGATATATACCAGCACTCCGATTTTAAACCTGTTTTAAGCCTTTTTTTACTGTTTTTGCACCCCTGGCATCTTGTCACCCAACCAACAATGTCCTCATCCATACGAGGCCACCAAAACACCTCACATAACCTTTTCTAAGTGAAGGTTTGACCCAGGAGTCCCTCATGGGCCAAACAAAACCCCAACCTCCATCTCAAACCCTGTGGTGGCACAAATTTGTAATTTCTCATAATGATCAGCTGTTCTGCTAAAGAAAGTTCCTCCAATACCTTTAAAAATGGTCTCACACCCAAGGAACTCTCTTAGTCTGGCATCCTTAACAATCAAGGATTTCACTTTTTTCAATATTTCACCTAGCTACATTTCTCTCTTCAATCTTCCCTGGTAAACGCAGTACCCTTTGCACCATCTTCAATCACAGTAACCCAAGCTACAGCACCCTCAAGTTCCTTTGACAAGATGGCGTCCACATCTACTTCTCGCCAATCAAAAGAAAGTCGAGATCGACAATCAACGTGAATGTTCCTCCAACCAGGAATATATTTCAGCCTAACCCTAAACTCCTGCATCCTTACTGCCAATCTCGCCTGTCTCGCTGAGCCTTTCCCAGCCCCTCCAGGCATCAACACCCTTATCAAAGGCTTGTGATCCATACAGAGTACAAAACCTAAACCCAAGAGATAGATGTGAAAATGCTCCACTGATCAAGCAGCCACCAATGCTTCTCGTTCAATGACAGAATAGTGACGTTTCATTTCTGTCAAGAAATGGGAAGTGAAAGCCACAGTTCCTTCCACCATGTTATGCACTTGAGTAAGTACTGCCCCAATACCGGTGGCACTGGCATCCACAGTTAGAAATGTCAGATGTATCAAAAGGCACCAAGATACATGCATTACAAATCTCTTTTTTAATCCTTTCAAACATATCTTGCTGCTCCTTACCCCACACAAAACTGCATCCCTTCCTGAAAAGAATTCAAAAACCTTCCATTTTCACAGCGAACGTGTCCACAAATTTAGCATAGTACTCTATGGGCCCGATTCACAAATGTAAAGTTAGACAAAAGTCTAACTTTATGACTTTCGGTATTCACAAAGGGAATTTACTGCTCGTAAATGCCCTTTGTGAATGCCGAAAGTCGAACTTTACAACTTTCAGTATTCACAAAGGGCATTAGCGAGTAGTAAATGCCCTTTGTGAATACAGAAGTTGTAAAGTTATACTTTCATCTAACTTCACCTTTGTGAATTGGGCCCTATCAGTCCCATGAACGACCATAACTCATCTTTGCCCACCAGAACCGGAGCTTCCTGAATAGCTCTAAGTAAATCATGCTTGGCCAAGACTCCTTCCCCTGTGATGGTTTGCCCTAAATACTCAATCTCCTGAACCAGGAATTGACATTTATCACTCCTCAAAGTGAGTCCTGCTTCCAACAACCTTTTTAGGAATTGCTGGAGAATGCAATTATGTTCCTCTTTCATCTTTCCAAATACCAGAATGTCATCCTTGAAATAGATGACATTCTTGATGCCCTTAAACACCATTGACATCATCCACTGAAACACACTGGCCGCGGATGAAAGGCCAAAAGGCATTTTCGTAAAACAGAATGTCCCCTCTATCGTAATGAACAAAGTAAGGTCCTTTGATTTATCAAGCAGCAGAATCTGATGATAAGCATTCTTTAAATCAAGCTTAGAGAAAAATGTTCCCCCATTAAGAAACATAAACATCTCATTTGTATTGGGAAGAGGAAAGTTGTCAGTTACTATCTCTTGATTGAAGCTCCTAAGTCCAAGCAAAAACGTAGACGTTCATTGCCTTCTCTGTGATAACCACAGGAGACACCTAACTAGCAGTTTCTACAGACTAAATCACTTCATCATGAAGCATCTCATCTAGCATCACCTTCACCTTATCTCTTATCACCACTGGCACTCTTCCCACCTTATGCTTCATGGGTAAAGCTCCTTTCTTGAGCTTTATCTCATGAACATATCCTCTCAATAACCCCAACCCTTCCTTGAAAACATCCTTTGTTTCAGCAAGTATATCATCAATGTTTGTTTCAACTACCACCATTACCTGATTGGGTGCCCTGGGATTTATAATATGCAAATCAAATTGGTCCACCCACCCCAAAATGGGAGGACCACTCTCAGCCACACACACCTTTCCCCAGACTTCTCAGTTCTGAAATTGAATTAGTGCTGAAAAGGAACCTAACAGGTCAATGATTTCTCCTTGGTACCCCACCAGATTTATATTTTTAGGTAGAAGCACAAAAACCGTCCACTTATCTACAAAACGTGCTTTGGGAATAATGATGAACATAGACCCAGAATCCACCATTAACTCCACATCCTTTCCCATTACAACAAAACATGCACCAGGACTGGTCTTTTTTCCCTAGCCATCATCCTGGGGCTCAACCACCAAAATACCATGTGTACCATTGTTCAAAAGCCCCATATCCATCTCCGTTACTGCTGCACTTACTTTCCCTTTGCACACCCTCACATAATGTCCATGGCGTTCGCACTTTAGACAGTCTTTATTTACAGCAAAGCAGGATTTAGAATCCCCAAGGTGGTACATGCTCCCACATCTAAAACAAGACTTTTGACCTAATTTATAGGTGAAAATGTTCTTCTGGGATTTCTTCTCAAACTTCCCTGCCCTGTTCAGCACACTCACACACTCCTGATCCTCATCAACTTTACCAATAGCAGAATCCCCTCCACTTTCTGACACATCTCTTTTCCCCATTTCTCACATACAGGAATCCAATTCCTCTACAAGTTTTGCGATGTGAATGGTGTCTTTGAGGGAAGGGTTCTTTGCCGCTCACAATTGTTCCTGTATTTTTTTACTGCGACATTGTACTTTAGGTTGATCTCTAATTAATCCATCAGTCATTTGACCAAACTGCCATTTCATTGGCAATTCGCTTAGACCTGATACAAAGTCATCAATGAACTCATTTGGTTTCTGAGGGTGTGTGTAAAATCTGTATCTCAGCATCGCCACGTTAGCCTCTTTAGCGAATCTGCAGTCCAAGCGTATTTCCGCTTCTTTATAAACATCCTCAAGAGGTTTTTTCTATCAGCATCCAAAACGTCTGGTAGATATTTAAATATGTGTTGACCTTCACTTCCCAACACACTCAGTAAAAGAGCTGTTTTACGACCAGCACTAAAATTTCATCATCAAGACCTGAAATTAAATTCTCAAAAATATCTATTCAATCTTCCCACGGAATAGGAGGTGTTCCTTAATGAGCCAGCAACTGTCAGTGAGTGAAAGCCACGCTCCCCAACACTCTACAGAACGTCCCAGTTATGTGGGAGATACAAGTCATAACAGTATGCTACCCCTGAAAGAAATCAGAAAATGAATTAGACGCATTAATAATGAGGGCATATGTGACATAGGAAGAGACAAACCACTCAAGAAGAATAGATTGGGCAGTTGCACTTTAGTTGAACGGATTGAATCCCTCATAACAGCTAGGATCATGTGCAATAACAGACTGCACATGCAGGAATATAGTGATGGCAACCTCCTGTAGTCTTCTGTTGCAGTATTGAAACATGTACTTGCACTTTAGCAAAAAGGAACATGTTATATATACAATATTGAATCAGAATAGTAAACACATGGAGGATGGGAGCAACATCTCACCCCATTTGTAGCTTACTTATCAATACTTGCACTTTAAAACAATATACATGTCCAGGTGACAGCAATACAATATTGGTGGCACATAGCAGTATTCTTTAGGAATCAAATTAGGGACCTGTACTGTGCAAGGATTCACAAAATAAAGAAACTGCATTCCAAATCCCACTACATGATGAAATTTGACTGGATGTGTGAGTGGCTGTATTGGGGAGTGAGTGGGTGCATGAGTGGCTGTCTGGGTGAGTTATTAGTTCTGCGAGTGGCTGTATGAGTGAGTGGATATGTGACTGGCTCTATGGATCAGTGAGAGGATGTGTGAGTACCTGTATGGGTCTGTGAATGGGTGTGGGAGTGGTTGTGTGGGAGTGGGTGTATGAGAGGTTGTTTGAGGGTGTGAGAGGGTATGTGAGTGAGTCTGTGGATGATGTCATCAGTGAAGTCATTTGAGATGTCATCAGTGTCAGTCAGTCAGTCAAAAATCCTTTATTTGGTTATTCCTTACCATAAAATGCATGTCATAAATGTTAAAAAGTAAATTTGTTCATTATATAAAATTTCACTTCCAAAAGTTACAAAAAATATTTGATTAGTCCTTACCCTTAATTACATTTCATTATATTAAAATTTGCATTCTTACCATATGCAAAATCCCTCAATCCCAATTTACTAAATAATTCACTACAGTTCATTAGAACTGATAAAAAGCAATCCTTTCCCCGGGTTAAGTCCCTCAGTTATTTAGCCTGTACCTAAAAGAAAATGACTGTTGTAGGTCTGCTTTTCAGAGAAGGTCCCTGTAGTAACGAAGGTCCACGCAGGTAGGTTAACTTTAAGGTGATTTATTCAAGCAGGTAACAAGTAGTATAGCAAGTAGATAAGTTATGAAGGAGAGCCCCACCAGGAGCAGCCTGTCAGCTGCTCAGCCCATGACCAACTGTCACTTCACCTCTCTGAGTCCCAACATTCCGAGGCTAGAAAAGACTCCAACATTCTATAGGGCATAGAGCACAGGCACTGGCTGAGCAGGTGATGGAGAATACATTACAATACATATGCAGGATACTACATATCCCTTTTCCTTCCAACAGAAGAACAAATGTAATAAAAGAATAAAATAACAAGTGTGAACAGGGGAGAGATACAAAGGAAGGAACAACGAAGTGATAGAGAGAACGTCCAGAAAAAGAGGAAACAAAGCAAGCGAGGAAATAGAAGTGAGAAGACAAGGAGGAGAAGATAAAGTGAAAGTGAGCAAAAGGACAACCCAACCTCTACAACAATGAAATAGAAAGAAGGGGACAGTGAGGCGCAAGAGAGAAAATACGAAATAGAGAAACAGACGTACCAACGACAACCCCCACGCACACCCACTGGCCAGGCAGGCAAGCAAGGAAAGCAGGACAAGGAACGACGGGAACAGAACAGAAGACATACCCAAGCAACAGGAGAAGAGAAGGAAGAGATACCTCCTGAACAAGGAAGAACAAGAAGAACATTGCAGAAAGGGAAAGACTAAAGACCAAAGAAGAAATAACAGCGAAATGTGTATGGTGCAGATTCCAAAGATGAAGAGGAAAAGAACATCAATAGGAAATCTGAACCAGGGAAATAGAGAGAAAGCGAAGAGACACAAACAGTATCTATATGCTTCTCCCCATATCCAAAAGGACAATTCAAATAAGATAAAGTGTAGCATTGCGTATAAACCAGCAATGTGAAATCATAGGAAATTACAATGAAAGTAATAGCAGTCGATGGGACAAATGCCCATGACCGTCCTCAACCCCAATGTTAAAGAGTGAGGAGCACTGTGAATGGGACAAAAGCCCATGACAAAGTAGGCCGTGTAAAGTAAACCCCCATGTAGAGGAAAACAGTACTGCCCTGTAAAGATGGGACTATAACCCATAAGACGCCCTGTGTGAGGGTGACAATGTGAATGGGACTGTGACCCATAGGACGGTGCCCTGTGTGAGGGTACCTGTGTAAAAGTAAATGGGAATGTAACCCATGCTACGGTGCCCTGTGTAAGGGTAAAAACCGTATGTGACCCATGTAGGCAAATGTATGTGGGCAAAATGGGGCTAGACCCAATGCCATCCTTGTGTAGGGAAAAATATTGTGAAGTACGTAAACATGTAAATAGAACCATGAACCCAAAGGAGGTAAGTACCCAGAGTCCATTCCAGCAAGATGTAGCCCATGTAGGCAATAGTGTAGTAAGCAAAGTGGGAGTAGTACCCTTTGCTACCCCTGTGTATGAATGAGGTGTGAACACAGCAAATAATACAATAGGCTTGATAACTGCATCACATTAACGTCTGCTGACGGTCTAAGATAAAGGTGAGTGTGTCACTGTAGTCTTGTGACTAGCACCCATTCAGAACCCTAATGTAAGGGAGAGTAAAAATGTAATGAAAAATATACCCAGAGAAACCATGAATGCATATGGCATGTCAGGATGTGACAGAATGTAAAATGAATCACACCCGACATTCCCATGTAGTATATACGTTGTGCAAAAAGTTCCTTAATTTAGTGTAACAATACCCACAACGTGAATGCCAATGGCGAAATAACTGCCAGGCGTACACACAGCTTAAGAAGTGGCAACTTCTAAACTACATGGCATTGGTCAAGCAAAGGCTAGTAAGCACATTATTATTGTGGCAAAGGAAATTAGAATTAAAGAAAACGTGCATTATGTCACAGCCAGAAGACAGTGATTAACAAAACCTTTTGTTACACAGGAATGATAAAATGTAATACACTTGTATTACGTGGCATCCCCGGTTTGTTTCCAATGTCCGAGGTTTGCAGAGAAAGTTCCAAATGAAACAGGATTACAATGGGAGAGCGTAGCCCCGGAGGTTTATAGCAGAAGTCAGGAAGTAAAAGCATGGCTGCACGTACAATGCGCAGAGCCTGGTGGCTCACGGCGCGTTCGGGTGCCAAAAGGTGTCCCTCAGAGACTAGAGGCGTGACGTCACAAAGGGCTCTAGTCGACATGAAAATCCGCGCGCTCCACTGAGAGAGAAGAGGAGCATGCCCAGCAGGCACTCTGTCAAGCAACAGAAATAACGGTAATAACGGTTGCAGCAACAGCCATTCGTTTAACTTTGTGAGGAGAAAACACGATGAAAGGGTTCTGACCACGAACGATGTTTAGAGGGAAAAGATCAAGTAGCTTAGGAGACTGACCAGCAAAGTCCCTCACCTGTCAAAGTAACTTCAGCGTAGGAAAAGATTAAACACCAGAACTTTCTAGAAGTGAGGAGGGAAATAAGTCACAGAATTTCCTTCAGAGAAAAAGCAGCTCCGTGGCAAAATCTCGAACGTGCACAATAATGAGAGAATGTGTCACATGTTGGATACTAGAACAAGGCAACCATGGACTGGTATAACATACCTCCAAGATGTAGAAACAATATACCAGCAATGTGTCGCTTGGCAAGAGATGGTTGTAGAAATCCTATGGTAATGGAACTTTTCTTTACAAATTACTCCCATTCTTTTTGACAGCAATATGTAGCCAAGTACCAAAATACAAAATGTGCTGGGGATCACACAATGTAGCTGATGCAAAGTCCCAGAATCAGTCACACAGTTCCTTGACAGACACTAGAAATTACCATAATGCTCAATTTTGATTGGAGATAAACCTTCCACGACCATAACTCCTTATCTCTGTTTTGAGATGATGGTGAAAGCGTACAACAGACTGTAGTGGCAAATCCAAAGTCCAATTTATGTCTAGTATATGAGCACAGCACGCCAGGGCTAGGGCTGTCCAATGGTGAGGACACTGGTGGGGCTTAACGGCGTAGTGCTTCATCTTACTTGTGTTGTTGTCTTCTTTTCTTTTCTGTGAAAGGCTTGTTTCTTCCTTGTTGTCGTCTTTGTGGAACACACATGTTTCTTCTTCATGTTTCTGTGGATACCTCCTCGTGTACTACTTGTGGTTGTCGCAAGTGTAGTTTCTGTAGATTGCGCCATCTCCAGGTCCACCTGTGTTCGCCAGGTACCTTAGATCCGCTTGTTCCACGTAGGTACGTCACCAACTCGTCGCCATCAAATGTAGTAACGAAGGTCCACGCAGGTAGGTTAACTTTAAGGTGATTTATTAAAGCAGGTAACAAGTAGTATAGCAAGTAGATAAGTTATGAAGGAGAGCCCCACCAGGAGCAGCCTGTCAGCTGCTCAGCCCATGACCAACTGTCACTTCACCTCTCTGAGTCCCAACATTCCGAGGCTAGAAAAGACTCCAACATTCTATAGGGCATAGAGCACAGGCACTGGCTGAGCAGGTGATGGAGAATACATTACAATACATATGCAGGATACTACAGTCCCGTATCCGGGAGAAGAATTTTACCCCTCGGCATACCAATTTGATGGATGCACCTCCCATCCAGCTGATAACGGCTTGCCTACAGGTAGGGATGTTTAATTCCCAGAAGACTGGTTTAGGAAGTGTCTTCCTCAGGTCCACGACTGTTGGGCATGTGCACATCAAGTGACTTATTGATTCTGTTCTGTAGTCGCATAAACGATAGTTTGTGTCTTGCTTCCTGGCCTTCAATGTTGGAAGCAGATCTTTTGAATCATGAGATCCCAAACAATACAGTGTAAAACTCCTTTTTGTGGCTGGATGGAGATGCGCTGAGACGTATCCTTGTGGCCTCAAGTTGATGTAAGAATTTATCACAGTCCAAGCATGTCATCGTTTAACTAGGATGATTTTATGTTCCAAAAGCGACAATTTCTTTGCTGTGGCATTGCTTAGCCTTGTTTATGCTGCTCTCTTCATCTTGCTGTCCCATGCTTCTTGGATTCCTAATTCAACTAATGCGTTCTGCAAATGGGCGCCCCATGAATTAGATTGCTTTTACTCCATCTGCTCCTTAATCTCAACCCAACATAGGTTGTTCAGTGATCCACACTATGAGGTGCAAAGTTTCCAGCACAGTTTTATGAAGGTGTTAATTCTTTGGAATTTCTGATTTTGAAGTCCAAATTCCAGGCACACCTGTTTTATATACCTTAGTTTGTAGTTCGTTCAGGATGTCTGTTTCCTTGCCATGCCATATCTCCAAGCTGCATGTCAGGGAGGGTAGGAGCTGTGCTGCCATTACTGTCAACAAATGGCTATGTGAAGGGCAACTCAATTTCTTTTTTAGGAATTCGAAAGCAGATATTAATAATTGAGCTTTTGCTTTCATTGACGTGATTTGGTTGGGTAACAACATTTGACCGCCCATGTTTATTTCCAAATACTTAAATGAGCGGGCCAACTCAACCTGTTCACCTTTTATGTACCATTTATACATTTTGAATTGAGTATCCAGTAGGTGTACCACTTTGGTTTCCTTAGGTTCAGCTCCAACCCTTGCAAGTCAATGTAGCTTGCCAAGGTGTTGATCACTCTTTTCAGGCTGATTGGGCTTTGGCTCAGAACAACTATGCTATCTGTGTATTGCAGAAAGGTGATGGACTCATTTGCCAACTTGAGTGGGTGGCTCTCTACATTTGTCAACTAGCTATTCATGTCGGCCAAGTACAAATTAAATAAACTTGGTGCCAGCACGCAACCCTGTTTCAGGCTGTTATTGATATTAATTTTGGCAGTCAATCTACTGCCGTCACAAAGTTTCACCTGCGCCCACGTTTCGCTGTAAAATACAAATATTGCATTAAGCAGTTTTTTTGGTATGCCCATGCTTTCAATTTTGTCCATAGACGATCTTGTGGTACTCTATCAAATGCCGATTTTAAATCTATGAAGCAGGCGAACAACCTGGATTTCCTTCTTATTGCTATTTCCATTAACATTGCCAAGACTGTTAATGCTTGTTGTTGTTCCCATGCCTGGCCTAAATCCTTTTGGGTTTTTGGGATCACACATTTCTCTTGGAGATGTGATGAGATACAGGAGATGTATAATCGTGCTTCCACGTCAATCAAGGCTAGCAGCCTGTAATTTACCGGCAGGGTGTGACTTACGTTTTTATATATTGAGTGAAAGATGTTTTCTTTCCAAGAATTTGGCATCATATTCTGACACTAAATATGATTAAAAGAGGTGTTAAATACTCTGTCCAGTAACCTGCAGCTTGCTTAAATAATGCATTAGGGAGACCATTTGGGCTAGCTGCTCCGCAGTCTTTAGTTTTTTATAATCCCTTCTATGAGTTTTGTATCAGTTAATACTGTTGATCCGTGTATGGTTGAGTCAGGCATTTACCTTGCTGCTTCCTCACCATCCTGAGTTTGGATGGTTGGTTTTACAACCCGGTTCGTTCCTTCTAGTGTTTCCACAGTTGGCCCTTCAGTGGGCTGATTTTGATCTTGTTCGAACTTCAGATGTCCATGGAAATAAGTCTTTTAGCCCCTTCATCTCCTGGATTATCTTCCTATTTTGGGGAGTAGTGTACATTTCGCTCACGTATGCTTTCCAGGTTTCTTCACTTAGTCCTACGTTTTGATGCCAGGCCTGGCCTTTTGTTAGGCCATTGATTGTACCCCAGAACTCCTTACTATGTGGTAATTTATTGGCCCAGAGTAATTTTTCCCAGAGTTCTTCAGTGTACATATTTTTTGCCTCCCTGCAATCTTTCTTGTATTTTTTCCTCCTTACTGAAATTTTGGATTTGTCTGTTATTGTGACCTTTCTTGCTGCTGCATCCAGTCTTCTTACCTCCCTAGATATTTTCCTTTGGTCTTCACCAATTCTCTATTATACCAGGGTTCGCCCCTACTGCCCCCCGGGGCTTTTTGTCTGACAAAATTCCTGTATAATGCCAGTTTTACTGAAAATCTAGTTAATAAGGCCTTTCTTAGAACTGCCCATGCATGCACAATCTGTTCCTCTCTCAAGTTCCCTGACTTATTTACATGCTCATAGACCACGTCCACTATTTGATCTGTGTGGGTTCCATGACATTGTAGTTTTTTTAAATTGTAACTTTCTGGTCTTTCTGCTAGATTTTTTATTTTGCTTGTCAGTTGCAGCTTAAGATTGATTCTCAGAACTTGGGGGAAGTAATCACTTTCAGGGCGGGGTAAATTTCAAAGGAGTTCACCATAGGGAGTACCTCTTCACTAGCAAAAGTATAGTCTATGGTTGATAGGCTCTTTCCACTTAAAAACTTAACTGCTGCTGTACTGTCCACCTTGGTTTTTCCATTTAAGATCATTAAACCTTGAGCTTCCAGCTGTTTTTGTAGTTTGACTGCTTCTTGCGAACTTTGGTTCTTCCTGGTGTTAGATTTACTCTTAATGAAGTTGATGTTAAAATCCCCTGAGATGATCATTTGACCATGCTGATACAAGTTTTGCAGCAGTTTTATCAGGTTTACAAGGTTTGCCGATCTTTCTTTCCTTCTTTATTTGTCCGAATGTATGTATACGTTTAAAATAATTGACTGCACAAGCCTTGTTAGGGTTCTACTTTTGCTTTCAAGTTTCAAGATTTGCAGCCAGTTCTCTCCCACGTCAAGTACTTTCGTGATCCAAACATACTTTGAGGAGACATATATAAACACACCCCCCCTTGGATGTACAAAGTTGGAGTTTTTTCTACCAGTATATGGTGTTTCTCGTAACCTACTATTGGTCATGGTGTTGAGTTCCAAGATTCTTGTAGTAATATTAAATCAAAATTTTGAAGGAAGGTCATGGTCTCATTATCTAGGCATATTTCTCTGAATCTGTGGACATTCACTGAACAAATATTGATGAGCTCTTTAGTTTTTGATGTAAGTTGGGCCTCAGGTGAATCACTTTCCTTTAGCTGCACATTGCTACATCAGGTCAGCCGAGGTTCTAGGGCCATTGGAACCCATGTCCAGTCCTGCTTGTCTTCTGTCATTGGCTTGGGTCGTATATGGCTTTGCCTGTCTTTCGTTGAGCTTTGTGTTGAGCTTGTCCGCAATTTAGGTGAGAAACTTCTTGCTCCCCGCTGGAATGATATTAAGCCTTTTTCTCTAGTCTTTGAAGATTTTGGCAATGCTATTTTTTGTAGCAGGGGGTAGGGGTATTTGAGAGGCTTTTGGTGTAATAGGGTTACACCCCAGATTTCAAAAGAATTTCTGAATGCGTAGATCAGTTTGACCATTTTGCTGGAAATCCAGGTAGTTAGTGTTGCTTCTACCTGGTGCCGGTTTTCCATTTGCTGAAATTCTACTGCAAGGTCAGCTAATTTTATTTCACTTAATTCCGGAATCTACCTGAACAATCATAGCAGGTTTCCTCTAGTTAAGATGTCCTGTCTCCCTTGAGTTGAATATTCAGGCAGGAATATCAATTTTGTTCGGCAATCCTTTATACTTTTTGGTATTTCCTCTTGGTTAATAGATTTCGAGTGCTTAGTTTTGTGTACGGGGGTTTGTCTGTTCAAGCCTACTTTGGGTTGTGGGGCATGTTCTTGGTTTGAGATGTTAACCTTTTTGGTTACTGTATCATGGAGCAAATTCCCTGCATTCGGCCAGATCGTTTGCGGTGAGAGTTCAGCACAAGGAATTCCTTTAGTTTTCAATTTACATGTACAGACTTGCCCATTTGTAGTTACAAATACTGGATTCCATTTGCCAGAGTCTTGTTTAGTTAGATTTCCTTGCCATCTTGTTTTTGATGATACTCTTTCTTTATCTTGAGAAATTGGAGGGGATAATGTTAGAGCAGGAAACTGATTTAGAACTAAATTTCCTATATCTTCTTCTGGATCTGTTTTTTTGTCTTTTTGTTCCGCTCTTTGCATTGATGGTTGCATCTCTTTTTCTTTTAGTTGTAAAATTATCTTTTTTGCTTGTGAGGCACCTTTTTGTCTCGTCTGTGTGTCACTGTTACTTATTCCAGCTGGGTGTTCTGGTCCGTTTCGTTTATTGTACACCATTTTTGTGGTGATTTGTTTAACCTAACTGAAAGAACTGAGGTCATTGACCCTGAGCTATTCTTGCCATCTGCTGATACATTTATACATATGTTATCTAATCTTGACTTGCACTTTTGTGCAAAGATTGGATAGATTTGTTTAGTACCAGGTTCTTTTTGTTTGGAATACTTGAGCCTGGCCTTCCTTGCCCACTTTTGTTGCCTTTTTGTTTGCTTACCAAAGGATGGGCTGGAAGTGGGCCGTGTTGAAGGAGCGTCCTGGATTTTACCTATGAGTTTAACCCCTTCTATTTGAACTATATTTGGCTCACTTTCGCTTTCCATCTCATGTGTGACCTTTAACAGTTCCCGCTGGTTCTGGCGTCAAACTACTCATGTGTATTGAGGCAATTGAGTCCCTTTTAAGAGTAGTTCTTGATGCATATAATATTCCTGTGAGAATATCTAGAATGGAGACCAATTTGTCGATTATTTGTCCACATACGCAGGTATTTGGGGAGCGATTTGCCAAAGGGACACTAGTTTGTGTTTTTATAATTTGTGCTGCTAGTGATTCCAACTTCATGATGTGTGCCGCCATCAAATTCATAAAGTTGATCTGTACATTGAGTTTGTCACATTGAAAATTCAGGACATTGATGGATTGTTGTAATGCAGTTAGCAAGATTTCCCCCCATTGAACTGAGGGATACAAATGCGGGCCTGTCGTTGGTGATAGTTCGATAGCGCTTGCAGATTATATTTTGATCAGAGATGAAGACTGTATCTGTCTAGCTGGGGATTGAACTTTTTCTTCCTTTTTGTTTACCCTCTTATGGTTTACCCGTGAGGTTGATTTTGGGGGTGTAGCTATGGGTTCCAGTGCTTACCTGACTGGCTCGCTGGAGAGGGGAGATGCGGTGGGACCTTGTTTTAGGCTTGTGAACTAGTTGTCCTCTAGGCAAATTGTATTGTATTCCAGGGCTGAGAGATAGACTTCCCTGGGATTGCCTCTGTCCCATATTTCATTGAGTGTGACGTGCTTACATAAGGATGGATTGTTTACACCTTTTCTTTAGGTGAGCCTAGAGCCTGAGGGCTGTCCTTGTCCGGTTTATTGGGAATGATGGGGCTAAATAGACCAGGTACCCCATCCAGCGTGGCGTGTATTGCAGCCATTGATCTTTCGAGAAGAAAACCAACTGTTTTGTATTTTTTCCTCCGAAGTTAAAGAGTGATGGTTCTGGTGTTGGTGCAAACACCAGCCTCTCATTTTGCGTGTTTGTTTTTTTGCTAATTGGGGTGGTGTCTTTTGGCGTGCTCGTTTCCTTTACTTTTGTGTGATTATCTGGTGGACTTTCTCCAAACTCATGCTTTTTTCACGTAATTTAGCTGCCAAAAATCATAAACAGTGATCTCGACTTTACAGTGGATTTGAAAGAAAGTGCAGATGTGCTTGTTCTGGCACTGCTTTCTTCGTTTTTCAGATGACTGCGACTCCACACCTCTTTTGACTTCAAACTACAGCCTATGAAGAGGCTCTTGAGCGTGCCGTACTTCCTGATGCTGACTTGCCTGCTATCACCATGGTTATAGCAAAACGTGAGGTGGCTGGAACCTTGTTGCTTCCTTTTTTCCTGTTTTCTCCTTTTATGCCGGTTAATATGTGCCAACCGTGGCTTGAGATGTGCCTCTTGCTGCCGGGAGACCAGGCTGTGAGGTTTTGTAAGTGGTGGGGTCAGGTTTGACGAGGCTGGGAGCACTCCCAACTCCACAAGCTGCACCCAGACGTAGCTGGGCCACCTCTGTGGAGCGGGGCTCTACCCGGAACTCTGCCCGTGCAGTAGGGACTAACCTACTGCAACCTCACCTGCTGTAGGCCCCCTTTTTGGCCAGTTCCTTTCCTCTGCCCTCCAAGGACCAACAAAGGCCCAACAAACAGCCTACCTCCTCCCCCTGCTGCCGATAACGCTGTTTGAAAGTGTTGAGTTATGACATTGGCAGTTAGCGGTAGGCAGCCGGTTCTAATGGGAGAGGACTCAAAGGTACTGTCGGCGCTGGATTGGTACTGGAGCAGGCCTGAGCGTGGGGTGGGAGGGAGGGCCAAAGTGCCCATTGGGCTAGTGAAGTGTTTTTTTCAGGTGCTCAGCCTCACTTCTCCACTGGTCCCCACCCTGGCCCCCACCATTCTCACCGTCACTGCCGGAAATGTCGACAATGGTGAGGTCCATCTGTCCTGCTGTGCTCCATGCGCTCCGCTCTGCTCTGCTCTCCGCACCACTGTTCACACTTCCCTTGTGGTATGGTCCTGCGGAGGGAGGGACTCGCGGGAACTCACAGGCCCCCCCGGGGACTCGCTGCCCCCCCGGGTCACTAAGTCACTACCGCTGCCATCCTTCACTATCTTTTGCTGCGACTTCACGATCCCCACTGTGGCGGCTCACGGCCGCGACGTATGGAGGCAGCTTACGGCTGCTCCGCTAGTCCGCCTCAACCCCTGCAGTGTGCAGTGCAGAGTGCTTCACCTCTGATGCATCACCTCCGATCCATCACTTCTGTCATCAGTGATGTCATGAGTGATGTCACTACCAAGTCATGACTGATGTAATATGTGAGATCATAAGCAGTGCATTTTTGGAGGGCATAAGTTATAGTTAGATCAGGTAACTATGACTGCTGAATTTCTATGGTTTTGTACAAGTGAAATCTGAGCCTAAATATAACGTCCCTGTAAACTTTGTTTTGATCAGTGAATTTCTATGTTTTTTTAAAATTCAATTTCATAACTATAATGTCCCTGTAACCTTTGATATTTTCAGTGAATTTCTAAGGTTTTTGAAAATAGTTTTTCATAACTGAAACCTGTAACGCTTGACAATGGGTGTGGGAGCATCTGTGTGGGTCGGTGTGGGAGTGTCTGTGTGGGTCTGTGAGTAGAAGTGTGAGTGTCTCAGTGGCTTTGTGAGGTGGTCTATGAGTGCATGAGTGGGTCTGTGAGTGGCTGTGTGAGTGCTTGTGTGGAGCTATGACTGGTAGTGTCAGTGCCTCTGTGTGTCTGTGTGAGGGCTGCTATGGGTCTGTGGGTGGGTGATGGGGGTGGGTGTATAGATCTGTGCGTGGGTTTGTGAGTGGTGCTATGGATCATGGGCATTTGCATGCTTAGGGTATTTAAAGGGGAGACCCATGCACTCTGCTCTTACAAGGAGACATTACTAAAGAGTTCAGTCAACACAGTCACCAAATTTCAGATTGCTCTCCAATAGATTTAGGATGCATTTACTTCTGTTAAGGATTTCAGAACATTTTTCAATGTAGAATATTAGATGAAATGTATTTGCTTTGCATTCGCCATGCCCAAGAAGTAAGGATCGTTTCCACTTTACTCAAGTGGAGCTTTACCTGGGGTACCTGCTATGTTTATATTTGTAAGTGCTTTCCGTTGATGTTTAATTTATCTGAAATGAGCATCAGGGCCATATAGTAACCTCAATTTTCAAAAGAAAAGTCTACAGTTTTGTGAAAAATGTCCACACAACTGCATTACTAGCAAATTAGTTAATGCTTTCTCATTGTGTAAAAGTGTACTGCATATTGTACATTGCAGCTGCATAATGGACCACACATTTACATATTTCTCTGTGTCTCTCCTTGCCATTTGTTTCAGTGGGTTTTGAACTGTCTATTTTTTTTTCCTAAAATGTATTAATCGTCGCGAATTCATCACGAAATATTGCAGCACGTATGTTCCAGTTTCGCTGAAAGTGGCGACGATAGTGTGTTTTTGTAAAAGTGCAAAACACATATATACACATATTGTAAATAATGTTTGTGAACAATAGTTTATTAATATAGTAGTTAAACATATTTCTGTAATAAATTTTAATTTAAAGCACTTTTTAATTGTATTTCACGTCTTCACGATGATGCCAGTCTTCACAATAACGTCGGCATTCGTGAAGATCATGTGACTATGTCGCAAAGAGATTTGATTGGAGAAGACAGTTTTCATTACCATGCAAAGGAAGTTCCCACCCATTTCTCTCTTTTTGAATCTTCCAATTGACATTTAGATCATTCTTTGGAGCTGTCTTGAACTACTAATGCAGATCTTGGTTTAAGGTTTTTTTTATCATTTTTTTAATTTAAAATGGCAACAGCAAAAAGAGTGGAGCACAGCAATCAGAAAAGCAGGAGGCACAGCAACATCGTCAAGACTCCTCCGATGAAGAACCAGCCCCAAAAGGCAAAGTATTGGCGAATCAAAAACAGTCACCAAATTTGTTAAGTTCACCTTGTGCAACAAAACCTTTTCAAGGGGTACTGCCCAAAAATATTCTTGTGGTACAATAAGTATGTTGTACCATCTATAAAAGTATTGCAAGAACGATCTGAAAAGGGAACAGAAGGCGAGAGCTGGAGAGGGGCCATGAACCTCCAGGACTACACCACCTGCTCCTGGAGAGAGAGTACATGAGGCAGTGGAGAGGTGGCTGCCACAAATATATCCTGAACTAAGGAGGATTGGTACTTTCTGTCTTGACTGCAACACCACCCTCACAGCTGGCGAGCAGTCTGTTGACATCTTGGAAACAGCAAGAAAACATAGCTGTTAATTTTTTTATTTACACCAGTTTTTCCACTATTTTTGTGTTGGGGGATAAAAAAATGTTTTCCTCGTTGCCGTTTTACTTAAAAAAAAATACAAAAAAATTCAAAATGTTCGAAAACAACAAAAAAGGTTTTAAAAACAGTTCCTGAAAAAAAGACGAAAAAAAGGTTCTTGTTAGAAATACCTTTCATGGATAAAAAAAGATAAACTGTAAGTCTGTGGCTACATAAAGAAGAGTGGTTGTTTAAGTGAGTGACTGAGTGTGTTCCTGGCTGTATGGGTGAGTGATTGGGTGTGTAAGTGTTTATATGGGTGAGTGAGTGGCTGTATGAGTGAGTGATTGGGTGGATGAGCACCTGGAGCATCCAAGACACTTGAAGATAATCTCCCTTGAAGTGATGGAGTCACTTCCCTGCATTTGCAGGCACCTCATCACTGCTGACTGGTCTGCTGATCCCAAGCTCCTGCGGACTCCGAAAGGTTCAACAACACAGGTGGTGGTTATCTACGTCTCCTGAGGCCCGAGCTGCCCTCTCACCAAGTCTGAGGTCAGAATCCCTCGTGGGGGCTCCATTAACCGAACCCCTGTGCACTGCCTACTTTTACAAGTGCATATGCTTGTTGGCAACTTTGCGACAAGTGCATTGGGCTCTACGAAGCCCCAACCTCCGGCAACTTCTTCCACCAAGATCTTCACCCACACTGCCTCGTGGGCACCGTGGTCTGCTCCTTTTGGTGAGCTGCTCAAGGTTCTCTCATGATCCCTGTGTCTCCGGCCTGTGGGTCCAATTGAGGGTCATCTTTGTTTTCCTTGGGCTCCCCTGATTGCTCTGGCCTGCCCTGACTCCCCTGCTTGTGGTGAGGCTCCTGGACCTTGTTGGTCCCAACCGTGCACCTTCTTGATTTCCTGCGTGGGTTGCATTTGGCAAGGCTTGTTGGTGCTCCCACCATCCTTTGTGGGACAGCTCGTATCCGGGTCCTGGTCATCCTCAGCGTCGCCTGGTCCTCGCAGCTGAAGAGTCAAGTTCACGGTCATCCTTCCTGAAGCACCCGACATCAAAGGGCATCCGTCTTCCAAGTCACCTGGTCACTCCCGAGTGACATAGACACTGTCCCCTCTGCTTTCAGGTACTCCTTGTCAAGAATCCACATTTGGATTCCTCCGGGCACTTTCTCCCCTTCCAGCAGTGGCACTTTCCTGAAGTCCTCCATTGGGTTCGACGGCGGTTTCCGACGCCACTTCACACCTATGCACCCGGTTTCCCTGGGATAGGTAACTTGGGTACTTCGGTATGCATGGGTGGGGTGGCTGTGGCTCTCCAACCTTCTGTCTTCCACGGGGTTTATTCAGTGTCCACTGGGAAGGGTCCCTAACCTTTAAAATTCCAACCGCGACTTGCACATGGACTTGTACGGAGCACGAGTCGTGTTCACACACTGCACACGCTCTCCGTGGGGTCCCTATCTACTTACCTTGGGTGGTTCTGTGGGTCCCCAGCAATTCTACGTCCTCTCGACATTGTCCTGACTCGAGTCATGGCTCTTATACCACCTTCTTAGCATATGGTTTGGTTCCCCCCCCCCCGGACCCACTGTGTATTAGTGCTATTTACTGTGATTTCTTAGCTAAGGTATTGTGTGCTTTGTGTCTATCTCCGTGTAGGAGAAACTGTAACGTACTAGATAGTGTTATATAATAAGCACATATTTTTATAACTAATTTGTGTGGTTCTTTTTCATTTAATCTGTACTATAAGGTTGCATTCTGGTAAAACAAGCTGCTTTACACTCTTTCAAGACTAAGCCTGAAGGCTGCTCTCCACAGTTATCACTTGGATAGCTTTCTAAGGTAGTCTGAGACCTCTTAAATCACCATAAGGGTTGTCTGGACTGGTGCAAGGTGCCCACTTACATTAGTGGACATCATATACCAGGCCAGCATCTCACACTACCATATCCATTACTTTGTTCCTCTCTATCTACCAATGTTTAAAGGACTACTTGTCTGGAAGGGTGACTAGGGTGTGTCAGTACTTGGCTGAATATGTGGGTGAGTGTACGAATCGAGTTGTAGTAGTGCCATCAGCTGTTTAAGTGAGTGAGTCAGTATATGACTCTCTGTTTTAGCAAGTCTATGGCTCTCAAGATGTGTATGTGAATGGCTGAACGAATACCTCAGTGCCTGTGGTGCTCAATAGAGGGTTATGTAAGTGTGTCTGCAACTGCCTTTGATACTGCTGCATAAACAGGTAGTTTCTGAGTATGTGAGTAAATGTATAAGTCCCCAGGAAACACTGTCTGACTGGGTGAGTGAGAGTCTCTATGCTTTTGTGAACATGTATGTCAGCTGCATTATGGGTGGTATACTCTATGTAGTGCTTAGCTTAGGGTCTCCAAGTGCACAAGTAGCTTATTGAAACTCAAAAGGACATCTCTCATCTTCTAAGCTCAAAGCACCATGCTTTATGGCATACCTACAGCTTGTCTGAACGGTGAGCTATGTATACTAAAACATGGGTTTAAGACTTGATGAAGGCTTTTTTCATCCCAGGTCGAGCTGGCAGTGGGCGTGCACAGACAGGCTTTGCACTAGTAGGCCTCACCATTGTTTAAAGGGCTATTTGTCTGAGTGATTGACTAGCTCGTCTCAGTTCTTGGCTACATATCCAAGTGAGTTTACGTGTCTACCTGTATCAGTGCCATCAGCTATTTAAATAAGTGTGCCAGTTTATGACTGCCTGTTTTACTAAGTCTATGGCTCTGTAAATGTGTATGCAAATGCCTGAACGAATACCTCAGTGCCTCTATTAGGGAATAGAGGGTTATGTAGGTGTATCTGTAACTGCTTTTGATACTGCTGCATACACAAGTAGTTTCTGAGTATGTGAGTGAATGCATAAGTCCCTCTGATGCTGTCTAAGTGGCTGAGCGAGAGTCTTTATGCTTTTGTGAGCATGTTTGTCAGTTGCCTTATGGGTGGAATACTCTATGTAGTACTTGGCATAGGGGTCTGCAAGTGCACAAGTAACTTATTATAACACAAAAGGGCATCCCTCATTGTTTAAGCACAAAGCACTGTGCTTTATTGTATACCTACAGCTTATCTGAGAGGTGAGTTATGTATACTAAAACATGGGTTTAAGACTTGATGAAAGACTTTTACATGTCAAGTCGAGCTGGCAGTGAGAGTGCACAAACAGGGTCTGCCCTGCTAGGCCTGTCCCATATTTCAAGGAGTATTTCTCTGAGTGAATGACTTGGTTGTGTCAATACTTGGCTACATATCTGAGTAAGTGTATGTGTCCACCTTTACCAGTGCCATCAGATGTTTAAGTAAGTGTGTCGATATATGACACTCTATTGTACTAAGTCTAAGGCTCTGTAAATGTCTATGTAAGTGCCAGAACGAATACCTCAGGATCTCTGTTAGGAAATAGAGGGGTATGTAAGTATGTCTGTAACTGCTTTTGATAATGCTGCATACACAAGTACTTTCTGAGTATATGAGGGAATGTATAAGTGCCTCTGTCACTGTCTGAGTGGGTGGGTAAGAGTCTCTTTGCTTCTGTGAACATGATTTGCATTATGAGTGGTATAGTGTATGTAGTACTTAGCATAGGGGTCTGCAAATGCACGAGTAACTTACTGAAACACAAAAGGACGTCTCTCGTCTTTTAAGCACAACACACTGTGCTTTATGGCATACCTACAGCTTATCTCAGACGTGAGTTATGCATACTAAAACATGGGTTTAAGACTGAATGAAGGGCTTTTACATGCCAAGTCAATCTGGCAGTGAGAGTGCAGAGACAGGCTCTGCACTAGTAGGCCTGACCTACTTTTAAAGGACTATTTGTCTGAATGGATGACTAGGTTGAGTCAGTACTTGGCTACATATCTGAGTGAGTATACATGTCCACTTGTACCAGTGCCATCAGATGTTTAAGTAAGTGTGTCAGTATATGACTGTTAGAAATGGGGGTTTCTAGTTGGCAATGGTTTGCACCTTTGTCCAAATAGGACCCCTTCCTTCTAGTCAGGATAAGGGGGATACCTTTCTAAAATAACCCCTTCTCACCCCCTTGGTAGCCTGGCATGATCAGCCAGGCTTATCTCAGAGGCAATCTGTAAAGCATTTGCACATAACACACAGTAATACAGTGAAAACACTACAAAAGAACACCACACCAGGTTTAGAAAAGATACCCAATATTTATCTGTGCAAACAAGATCAAAATGATAAAAAGTCCAACATACAATAATCCAAATCTGTACCCTGCAAGAATAACCTTAAAAATGCAGTTCCTTGAAGTCGGTCGCTCCGTTAGGACTACCACGGTGCTGAAAACAACCAAATCCAACTGGGTTGTTCGACCACATCACTGCGGACCAGCGTCGGTGTCAGAGGACGGGTAAACAGTAAATTTTTGTTGTTACGGACGACCACGGCGGTGTATTCTGCTAGCGGCGGTCGTCGAGGCTACGGTGTGAGCAGAGCGGTGCGGTGTGCGGTGCCCTCGGGTCGCGGTGCAGGCAGCAGCTCGGTGGCGGCTGTCCAGCGATGTCGGTGAGACCATGGCTGCAGAGTGAGGCAGGGCGGTGCTCGTTGCGGTGCTGACGGTCACGGTGCAAGCTTCGGTGGCCGTCGAGGATCGGCGGTTGATGGGGCTGGCTTCGGTCGGCTGCGATGTCGGATGGGGCGGTGCTGTGTGTAGCTTACGAGCGGTGCTTCCAGACCACGGTGCAGACCACGGTGGCGATGTTTGCTGGCCATATCATCATCGGTGAGACCAGGGTGGCGTAGTGAAGCGAGGCAGTGCAGAGTGCGGTGTCCACAAGTCATGGTGCAAGCAGCGGCTCGGTGGCGGCAGCGGTTGTCGTCGGTGAGATCAGGGTTGCGGTGTGAAATGCGGTGGTGTCCGCTGCTGTGCCTTCCAGTCACGGAACTGCCGGCGGTCTTGGTGACAGCATCGGGTTGTGGTTTCCCTCTGTGGCAACTGAGACACGCAGTCCCAGAGGCAATAGCCAGAGGAAAGTGAAGTCTTTGCTGTCCCTGAGACTTTGTGAGCAGGAGGCAAGCTCTATCTCAAGCCCATGGAGATACTCAGCAACAAGTGAAGAAAAGTTCAGTTCAGTCCTTTCACTGCCCAAGGTAGAAGCAGCAACTGCAGGCCAACCCAGCAAAGCAACAAAACAGCAAAGGGGCAGTACTCCTCATGGCAGCTCTTCTCATTGGCAGGTTTCTTGACCCCAGCAAGTTCTAAAGTTCTGGGGCCTAGGCCTCAATATTTTTGCCACATTTCCCTTTGTTCTCTTGTGGCAGAGAGTGTCTGTGCTCAGTGCAAACCAGTTCTGTCCTCTCTGGCCCAGCTTCCTGGGCCAGCAAAGAAAGGCCTGCTGTGCTGCCCTACGGCAAAACCCCCATAAATGAGGCCCTCTATGTTTTTGTGAACATGTTTGTCTGTTGAATTGTGGGTGATGTATTCTATGCAGCACTTGGCATGGGGGTCTGCAAGTGCACAAGTAACTTACTGAAACTCAAAAGGACATCCCTCATCTTTTAAGCTCAAAGCACTGTGCTTTATGGGATACCTACAGCTTATCTCAGAGGTGAGTTATGTATACTAAAACACTGGTTTTCTACATCATGAAGTGCTTTTACATGCCAAGTTGAGCTAGCAGTGAGACTGCGCAGAGGGGCTCTGCACGAGTGGGCCTGACCTACGTTTAAATGACTATTTGTCTGAATGCATGACTAGGTTGTATCAGTACTTGGCTATATATCAGAGTGAGTGTAGGAGTCCACCCGTAGCAGTGTCATCAGATGTTTAAGTATGTGTACTAGTATACAACTGTCTGTTTTAGTAAGTCTATGGATCTCTAAATGTGCATGTAAGTAGCTGAACAAATACCTCAGTGCTTGTGTTGGTGAATAGAGGAGTATGCACCTGTGTCTGCAAGTGCCTTTGATACTTAATGTGTAAGTGCCTCTGGCTCTCTCTGACTGGGTGTGTGAGTAGCTCTATGTTTATCTGACTGGGTAAGTGAGTTGATGCATAAGTCAGATACTGCATGTCTAACTGCACATATAGGTCTATAACTACACATATGATTTAGTGAACTTAAAACTACATGTAAGTAGAAACCACTCTGTCCTTAATCCTACCAACAGGCTACTATAGGAATCAGTTATATGTAATTACTGCTACATACATGAGTTCTGTATAGGTATGCCACTGAATATCTACATACCTCAAACTCTCTCCCACAGACTACATGAGTAATAATTGTTTCCTACATTTGTACAAAACCAGTAGTATATGTGTTGCACTGCATATTTAACTATGCATTGAAGTCTCAAACTACACATGGGACTCAATAATATGTAAACGTGCCTACCTTACCATCAAAATGCATACCAAACTGCTGTATAACCCATCCTAAAGGGTTTCTAATACCTAAGTGCCAAGTTTTACAGGTTTATGCATTATGTACTGTTCCAGTGCATGTTTTTCCCTTTCAATTCTGTGACTTGCAGTGCTCTTTTAAAATATCTTAAATAAACATTACAAGTCCCCGAGTTCAAAGGGAAATATTCTTTTTGTGCAGCATATTATATACCTGAAAAACATTGCATACCTTGTAGTACTTTGTTAAGTCTAAGTTTAAAGCTTAGCAAGGAGTTTTTATACCAACTAGAGCATGCAGTAAAACAACACATGTGCAATATACGGTTCCAGGGCAACACATTGTTAAGCAACTTGTCAAACAGCTAGTGTGAACCTCAGTCAGTCACATATTCAAATACCTAGGAACAGACCTGCCCAGCCATTAATACAAATACAAAAACACTAGTAAAACCACTCATAGATCGTCTCATAAAGTTACAATTCTTTTACATATATCATACTTACTTTTATCAACCCTCACATACACATATACCTTTTCAATCAAATGTTTTTTGCAAACTTCAATATTATTCACATACCTGAAAAATGAGTTTGTTGGTCAAATCGTTTTTTTTTTGCTCTTATTAAATAGATTCAATACTCTCAGAAAATGTGAAAGCTACGCATAAGAATGGCCCTGCGCTCTCATACAAAGCAACCATTACTGACAACCTTTTCAACTTTGCTCTTTCTGATACAGCAGATGACAGCAAATAAAAACATGCCTTTCATAATTTACTTTTGTAACTGCACTACTGAATGGTTAGTATGTGTTAACCCTTTCAAGCACTTTTACAAAGAAGCCCAATATGGAATGG
Organism: Calotriton arnoldi; assembly: GCA_963921515.1. Classification (NCBI taxonomy): domain Eukaryota; kingdom Metazoa; phylum Chordata; class Amphibia; order Caudata; family Salamandridae; genus Calotriton; species Calotriton arnoldi. Next base: position 813,656 of record CAWUFW010004188.1, read on the forward strand.
CTTTGTGCATATTCGCAACTTATTCGTGATCATTGTGACAAATTTGTGAAAAATTAGGGGAGTCCAAAAACATATTTAGCTTAGTAATTTTATGACTTTAAAACTACACTTCACTTTATAAGAGAGCCTTCAGTCAGAATCAAACTCGTATTCTAAAAAATGAATCTACACACTTCTAATTTTTTAAAAAACAGACACACTGTCTTTAAGACCCTTCCGTGAAACACTCTCTTAGCAGAGTCTCCATAGTAACCCATTAGAACCAGTAGGTCACAAGTTTGCAGTACATTCTAGAAGGACTATACTAGTTAAAAAATGAGCTGCAGCATATGTAGTTCACTGTAAAGAATTAAAAGCATATCCAATTGTGCATAAGAATTTTTCATTTTTGCCACAGCCAATCACAGATCTAGTTAATTATCCTTTCAAGACACTACCTAATTTTAATCACCTGCATATTCACAGCATCCAATCAAATATGTTTTTTAAACCAGAAGCACACCTACATTTTCACTGCCTTTCATTTTGAAAACTGTCGCTTTCAGCTCAAGCATTCTCATGTCTGCTACTACTGTTTTACTTAAAAATCGTTAGAGTGTGGGTTGTGGGCAACAGCTTTGTGTTTTTGGCTAGAGAGTCTGCTAGAAGGAGTAATATTGACAGGGACCTGGGTTTGGCTAATGTGAACCTTACTTGGATGGGCCAGAGAGGATTGAAGTGGCATCAATTGCTGCCCTTGGTTGAAAGCATTCTGGATTGCCAACCCCCTGACCTCATGATTGTGCACTGTTGTGGCAATGACCTAGGCACACCGATTGGAGTAGGACTGGAAATCCTAATGAAGGATACCTTTGCACATATAATGCCACTTTTCTCTCACACTACCTCGGTGTACTCCAAGATATGCCAAAGGCAGAAATGGAAGTGGTCAAATCAATTCTGTTCACAGATTGACAAAGCCAGCAAACATGTTAATAATTCTGTTTCTGAATTCATCAGAGACCAGAACCTGGGCTCTATCTACAACAGCTTGCATTTTGACATGCATGGAATCTATAGAAGTGATGGAGTTAACTTCACAGATGAAGGCAAAAAGGTGTTTCTCAGCGACTTGAAATTCTGCTTCCTGTCTTATGTGTAGCTGTCATATATACACAATCAACATAATGGCTTTTCTCAGAGCTACCCTAATTCCCTAAAATGTTGTCCATTTTCTTTAAAAAATATATATTGTTTTTCAAAATTCACGAATACACAAAACAAAAGCAGTCATTCAATAGACACCAGCACATTCACAACTCATAACTCTATAAGTAATTCTGTGCATCACACTGGGTACAATAGTATGTAAATAACTGTATAAATGCCTGTATGAGACTCTGAGTGTCTCTGTAAGTGGGCAAATGAGGCTTTGAGTGGGTCTGTCAGTAGGTGCATATGTGTCTCACTGGGTCTCTCAGACTGTCTGTAAGTGGGTGCATCAGTGTCTGAGTTGGTCTGTGATGGGTACATGAGTGTGAGAGTGGGTCTATGAGTCAGTGTATGAGTGTCTGTATGGGTCTGTGAGTGGGTGCATGAGAATCTGAGTGGGTGTGTAACTGGGTGCACAAGTGTTTGAGTGCATCTGTGAGTGGTTGAGTGAGCATCTGAGTGAGTCTGTTAGTGGGTGTATAAGAGTATGAGTGGGTCTTTGAGTGGGTGTATGAGTGCCTGAATGGGTCTCTCAGTTGGTACATGAGTCTTTGAATTGATATGTGAGTGGGTGCAGGAGTATCTGAGTGGGTCTGTGAGTGGATGCATGAATGTCTGTGCAGGTATGTGAGTAGGTGCATGAGTGCCTGCGTGGGTCTGTGAGTGGGTACATGAGTATCCAAGTGGGTCTCTGAGTGGGTGCCTGAGTGTCTGAGTAGGTTTGTTAGTGAGTACATAACTGTCTGAGAGAGCCTGTGAGTGGTCTCAGTGGGTCTGTGAATATGTGCATGAGTGTCTAAATGGACCTGTGAGTGGACGCATGAGTGTCTGAATGGGTAGGTGACTGGGTGCATCATTGTCTGAGTGGGTCTGTTGTAAGTGGGTGCATGAGTGTCTCAGTGAGTCTATGAGTCAGTGCATGAGTGTCTGAGTGGGACTGTGAGTGGGTGCATGAGTCTCTGAATGGGTGAGTGAGTGGGTGCATGAATGTCTGAGTGGGTATGTGAGTGGGTGCATGAATGTCTGAGTGGGTCTGTGAGTGGATGCATATTTGTCTGAGTTGGTCTCTGAGTGGGTGCGTGCATGTTTGAGTAGATTTGTGAGAGAGTGCCTGAGTCTCTGAGTGGATCTATGAGTGGGTTTGTGAGTGTCTGAGTGGATGTGTGAGCGGGTGCATTAATGTCTGAGTGGGTCTGTGAGTGGGTGCATGAGTGTCTGACTAGGTCTGTGAATGGGTATATGAGTCTCTGAGTGAGTCTGTAAGTGGGTGCATGAGAGTCTGAGTGGGTGCATGAGTCTCTGAGTAAATCTGTGAGTGGTATGTCTCTGAGTGTATCTGTGAGTGCACGTATGAGTATTTGAGTGGGTACATAGCTGTCTGAAAACATCTGTCAGAGGGTCTGTGAGTATCCAATTAGATCTATGAGTATGTGTGTGTGAGTGTCTGAGTGAATCTGTGAGTAGGTGCATGAGTTTCTGAGTGGATCTGTGAGTGGGTACATGAGTGTCTGAGTGGGTCTGTGAGTGTGTGCATGAGTCTCTGAGTGGGTTTGTGAATAGATGTGTGTCAGTCTGAGTCAATGTGTGAGTGGGTGCATGAGTGTCTGCCAAAGTCTATGACTAGGTGCATGAGTGTCTCAGTGGGTCTCTGAGTGGGTGCAGAAATATCTGATTGGGTCTGTCAGTGGGTACATCAGTATCTGAGTAGGGTTGAGAGTGGGTACATCCGTATATGACTAGTTCTCTGAGTGGGTACATTAGTAGCTGAGGGGGTCTATGAATGACTGTGAGTGAGTGTGTCAGAGCCTCACTCGATCTGTGAGTGGGTGCCTGAGTGGTTCTGTGAGTAGGTATCTGAGTAGCTATGTGAGTGGTTGCATAAGTCTCTGAGTGGGTGTGTGAGTTTCAGAGTTGGTCTGTGAGTGGGTGTGTGATTCTCTGCGTAGGTGTGTGATTCTCTGAGTGGGGTATGAGTGGGTGCTTGAGTCTCTGAGTGTGTGCATGAGTTTCCCAGTGGGAGCATAAGTGGGTGCATGAGTGTTTGAGTGAGTCTGTGACTGGATGCATGAGTCTCTGAGGGGGTATGTGATTGGGTGCATGAGTGTCTGAGTGGGTCTGTGAGTGAGTGTGTGAGGAGCTATGTGAGTGGGTGCATAAGTCTCTGAGTGGGTGTGTGAGTAGATATGTGAGTTTTAGAGTTGATCTGTGAGTGGGTGTGTGATTCTCTGAGTGGGTGTGTGATTCTCTGAGTGTGTCTATGAATGTGTGCATGAGTGTCTCAGTGGGAGTGTGAGTGGGTGCATGAGTGTCTGAGTGAGTCTGTGACTGGATGCATGAGTCTCTGAGGGGGTCTGTGAGTATGTGCATTAGTCTCTGAGTGAGTGTGTAAGTGAGTACAAAAGTGTCTCAGGGGGTCTATGAGTGGTGTGTTAGTCTCTGAGTGAGTCTGTGAGTTGGTACATAAGTGTGTGAGGGGATCTGTGAGTGGTTACATGAGTGTCTCAATGGATCTATGAGTGGGTGTGTGAGTGTGTGAATCAGAGTCTGAGTTGGTCTGTGTGAGGCTGCATGAGTGTCTGCATGAGTGTGTGAGTGGGTGAAAGAGTCTCCTAATGGGTGTGTGAGTGGGTGCATGAGTGTCTGAGTGGGTCTGCAATTGGGTGCATGAATGTCTGAGTGGGTCTGTGAGTGGGTGCATAAGTGTATGAGTGGGTGTGTGTCTACTTGAGACTCGGGGTGGGTGTGTGAATATATATATTTTTTCATATTTTTACCAATATTCACAAATTCATCACAAAATAACATGTGGGCCACGCTGAGTGTCACAGTGAATTTGCGTATATTCCTTGTGGCACAGAAATACATTTTCTTCAATGTTTTCTGGCTATACAATATCTCAGAAATGCCCCTACTACCCACCCTTGGAGTCAGGGTATATCCAATCTGACCCCTTATGCCAGTTTCTGCCATTTTATTTGAGCCCTGGGGGCTGATTTTTAGTGAATTTCTAAGGTTTTTTCAAATCTATTTGCTAACTATAACATCCTTGTAACCTTTGGTTTTTTCAGTGAATTTCTAAGGTTTTTAAATACTAATTCCTAACTAAAACGTCCCAATAACCTTTGTTTTTTTAGTGAATTTCTAAGGTTTTTTAACTCGCAGTCACATTTGCAGAGTGGTGGAGAAAGGGGGCTGGGCCTCCAACCAGTTCTCAGGAATTACACTGCGTAGGACTTACAGAATGTACCAGGAGGGCTTCTTGGCCCCCAAGGTCCCTCTAGAGACAAGGGGACTTTATCCCCCAACTAGTAGTGTGCCGGGAGACACATTTGCAGAGTGGTGGAAAAAGGGGGCGTGGCCTCTCACAACTTCTCAGCAATCCTGCTGTGTGGGACTTACTGGAGGTAAAACGAGGGGTAGTTGGCCCCCAAGGACATCCTTGGGGGCCAACTACCCTTCCTATTATCTCCAGTAAGTCCCATATAGCAGGATTGCTGAGTTCTGATAGCAGGCCAGACACCCTTTCTCCACCACTCTGCAAGCGTGCCTCCTGGCGCACTCTTGGTTGGGGGATGAAGTCCCCTTCACTGCTGAAGGTCCTTAGGGGCCAACTAGCCCACCTGTTACCTCCAATAAGCCCCACATAGTGGGATTGCTGAGAGGTGGTCACAGGCCACGCCCCTTTCTCCACCACTCTTCAAATGCGCCTCCTGGTGCGATCTTGGTTGGGGGATGAAGTCCCCTTGGCTACTGAGGGTCCTTAGGGGCCAACTAGCCCACCTGTTACCTCCAGTAAGCCCTACACAGCTGGATTGCTGAGATGTTATCAGAGGCATTCCCTCTTTCTCCACCACTCTGCAAACACACCTCCTGGTGCACTGCTGCTTGTGGGATGAAGTCTACTTTAGTCCTGAGACCCTCAGGAGGCAAGGGGACATCATCCCCCCACCAGCAGCGTGCCGAGAGGCATGTTTTCAGAGTGGTGAAAAAATGAGGGTGGCCTGCGACCACCTCTCAGCAATCCCACTATGTGGGTCTTACTGCAGGTAATAGGTGGGCTAGTTGGCCCCTAAGGACCCTCAGCAGCAAAAGGGACTTCATCCCCCAATCAAGCGCGTGCCAGGAGGCATGTTTGCAGAGTAGTAGAGAAAGGGGGCGGAACCTCCTGGGAGTTGTCGGCTTCCGTTATTTTTGTTATTTTAGGAAGGGGGGCTGTGTGGCCCCCCTTTCCTTGACCCTTTTGTGCACCGGGAATCCCATCCCACGAGGCCTAAGCCTTTAACCTATTAATGAAATTAAACGGGGCCCCCCTCCTGAGGCCGATTTTGGCCCCGGGGACCCCATCCCCTGAGCCTGGCCATTTCTTTTTATTTTCATTTTTTACAAGGGAGGGGGACCCCATCCTCCGGGACCAGTCCATTTATTTTTTTAACAAATAGAGAGGGGGCCAAGCGGCCCCCCTCCCGTGCCATTTTCGGCCCTGGGGACCCCATCCCCGGGGCATGGGAAACTGGTCAGGAACCGCGGGGGAGCCTGAAGGCCCCCGCGGTCCCTGCCAGCTCCCGTCTGTGAGCAAGGGTCAGGAGGCCCGAAACGCGTCAGGAAAGGAACAATTTCCCCATGTACATGCTGGTTTTGTCTACAAATAAAGAGCTCAGGTGGAGTTACCAGTTTTGAGAGTGCCCCTTCTTTGAGTACAAAACTCGGGAGAAGATATATATATATATACATATATCAAAACCAAATCACTTCTTTCAAGAAACAGATTAGGGAACACAGCGGGTCTGCAGGATTTAATTTCTTTTCTACAGCATGACGCGTTTCTGCTGGTGTGCCTTCCTCAAATGCAAATGGCCCTGGGGCTCACATGTGGATTCTTATACATGCTGCCTCGCTCTCATTGGAGGAAACTGTGTGGTCAAGATGGAACAACTGCATGTCCCAGCATTCCCCTTTTCCTCAATGGGAATGCTATTATTGTTCTTAGCCCCAAAGTCAAAATTAAAAAATAAACTGTCTCTGCAGACTCCTATATCCAGCCGCATATCACCATAATGAACACACCTGAAGGCGCAGCTTTAGTAACCTGCGTCTATCCATGAAGTCATGGCCCAACACAGTCAGCAGGTTTCCATTCCTCCCTGGCTGCGGTGGTTCGGGGGCTTTCAATCCCTTGAAAATAATCCAAACATAATGCCACTGCTGCCTCCGAACAAACTTGAGGACGGGTTCCCTGGCGCGCCTGTGGCTGCACGCATACATCAAAACCAAATCATTTCTTTCAAGAAACAGATCAGGGAACACAGCGGGTCTGCAGAATTTCATGTATTTTCTACAGCATGACGCGTTTCGGCCGGTGTGCCTTCCTCAAATGTAATTACCGTGGGGCTCACATGCGGATTCTTACACATGCTGCCTCGCTCTCATTGGAGGAAACCGTGTGATCAATATGGAACAACTACATGTTCCATCATTCCCCATTTCCTCAATGGGAATGTTGTTATTGTTCTTAGCCCTAAAGTCAAAATTAAAAAATAAACTATCTCTGCATCCAGCTACATATCACCATAATGAACACACCTGAAGGTGCAGCTTTAGTAACCTGCGTCTATCCATGAAGTCATGGCCTGACACTGTCAGCAGGTTTCCATTTTCCATTCCTCCCTGGCTGCAGGGGTTCGGGGGCTTTCAATCAAATATATATATATATATATATATATCCAGAACCAATCCTGCCTTTGCCACAAAAACGGGTCTGACACATGCTCGGGACCTCTCCAGGTAAGTTTTATTCACCACTCGGATACTGGTACAAAGTCACAAAATAAAACACCTGGCAGACGCGTTTCGGCGAATGCCTTCCTCATTGCCAGCATTGTGTTTCACAGAGTTGGTTTACATGGGGCTTTTTCATACTGTTTGATGTCATCCTATTGGTGCTCATACAACCAATCAGGGAGCTTCCTGGTAAAGTCTCTATCTGCAGTATGGTTTTAGTTTTTGCTGACGTTTTTAAAGCCCCTGCTGTACAGTGACATCCGAAAAGCTCCCATCAAACAGGGCATGCAATGTTGTTATTGTTCTTAGCCCTAAAGTCAAAATTAAAAAATAAACTATCTCTGCATCCAGCTACATATCACCATAATGAACACACTTGAAGGTGCAGCTTTAGTAACCTGCGTCTATCCATGAAGTCATGGCCCGACACTGTCAGCAGGTTTCCATTTTCCATTCCTCCCTGGCTGTGGGGGTTCGGGGGCTTTCAATCAAATATATATATATATATATATATATATATATATATATATATATATATATATATATATATATATATTAACTACTGGCGGTCGCAAGTGGGTAGTTATAGTTAGGACCTCGTTTCTATTTAAAAAGCGTTTTTTGTTTTGCCAATAACTTTGGCGCCATTTGACAAATCTTCGCGAAATTGTCAAAACTAATGGGGCGCTCCGGTCAGCTCCTGTCTTGAAAGTTTCGGGGTGATTCGTCAAGCAGGGGCCGAGAAAAAAGGGGGGTCCCAAAACACGTTTTCCCCATGTTAATTTACGTAGGAAATTTTAGAAACGGCTACAGCTCGAACTGCTGAACGGAATTACACCAAATTTGGCAAAAATGTAGGTCTTGGTTCAGAAAGCGACCTTTTTTTTTTTTAAATGGTGTAAATCCGTTCAGTAGTTCCTGAGAAATTAAAAAAATAAAAATATCAATATCTGAGCACCGAGGAGGAGTCGCGACTCCTCCCGGGCACAAGCTTCACTCTGATTGGCTGCCAACACTCTAAACCGGAATGTGTTGGCAGCCATCTTGTGACTCGGTAACCGAGTCACAAGAAAAGAGTAAAAAAAAGGTGAAAAACAAAAAAAGGGGGCAGGGTAGAAACACCCTGACCCCCTAGGCCTGCTCCCACGCTTCATTTTAATGAGGACCCCGGGTGGGCCAGGTCCCGGGGGCAATGCAAAAATAATATAGCGGGGGCCCACGGGGGCCCCCGCAGCCCCGGGGACCACCACCTCCCTGGGGCTATGCTAATTATGTGCAGGGGCACGCGGACCCCCCGCAGCCCCGGGGACCGCCACCTCCCCGGGGCTTCTTTGTAAATGAATGCGTGGGGGGGTCCCAACCTCCCCATGCTGCCCCGGGGACCGCCACCTCCCCAGGGCTTTTTTAATTGTATGCGGGGGACACGCAGCCCCGGGGACCACCACCTCCCCGGGGCACTCTTTATTCAAACTCGGGGGTCCGTTATGGACCCCCAGCCCCGGGGACCACCACCTACCCGGGGCTTTGAAAACATAGGGAGGGGGACTGCGCGGGCCCCCTCCAGGAGCCCTTGATGGTCCTTGGGACCGCCACCCCCCAGGGCCGGCTCCTGCAATTTCCCGGGGTGCCCACCCCCGGGACATTGCCGTTTGCTATGGCAGGGCGGGAGCAGGGCTCCCGCCCTGTCATAGCCAACTCTGCTTTGCTTCATTGAAGCGAGAGAAGGAAAACCTGCTCTCGCTTCAATGAAGCAAAGCAGAATTGCATTTGAGCAAGGGGAGCTGCATGTCAGCAGCTCCCCTTGCCCAAAAGCAATGCCGGCTCCCGCAGGAGGCGGGGAGCCGGCGGGACCGTGGGGCATTGGGGCTCCCCCCACGGTCCCCAACAGAGAGGCCAGGCCCCGGGAGATGGGGTCCCCGGGGCCAGAAGTGGCCTGGGAGGGGGGACACGTGGCCCCCCTCCCCCGAAAAAACACGGAGAGGCCAGGCCATGGGGGATGGGGTCCCCGGGGCCATAATTGGCCTGAGGAGGGGGACCACGTGGCCCCCCTCCAAAGAATTTAATAAATTTATTAAAAAAAAGACTGGCCATGCCCTGGGGATGGGGTCCCCGGGGCCGAAATTGGCCTCAGGAGAGGGCCCACCCGGCCCCCTTCCCGATTCAAATTTTTTTTTTTTTAAAAGGGGTCAGGCCCTGGGGGATGGGGTCCCCAGGGCCCCAAAAATGTAAAAGAAGGGGGGCCACACAGCCCCCCTTGTTAAAAAAAAGATATAAAAAAGCCGGCATCTCGCCGGAGGCCCCGCCCCCTCCCTGCACCACTCTGCAAACGCGCCCCCTGGCGCGTTCTAAGTTGGGGAGTTAAGTCCCCTTGAATACTGAGGGTCCCTGGGGGCCAACTAGCCCACCAGGTACCTCCAGGATGCGCCACAGAGCTGCGTTGCAGAGAGGTGGTCCAAGGCCTTGCCCCTTTTTACACCACTCGGCAAACGCGCCTCTTGGCGCACTGGTGGTGGGGCGATGAATTCCTCTTGTGTCCTGAGGACCTCAGGACACAAGTGGACTTCATCCCCCGAGCAGCAGTGTGCCAAGAGGCGTGTTTGCAGAGTGGTGTAAAAAGGGGGTGTGGCCTTCGACCACCTCTCTGCAATTCAGCTCTGTGGCACAAACTGGAGGTACCTGGTGGGCAAGTTGGCCCCCAGGGACCTTCAGTATTCAAGGGGAATTAATTCCCCAACTTACAACATGCCAGGGGGCGCGTTTGCAGAGTGGTGGAGAAAGGGGGCGTGGCCTAGTATGAGAAGTTAGCAATCCTGCTGTGTGGGACTTACTGGAGGTAATAAGAGGGGTAGTTGGCCCCCAAGGTTGACGTTGGGGGCTAACTACCCCTCTTGTTACCTCCAGTAAATCCCACACAGTGGGATTGCTAAGAGGTGTTCGGAGGCCACGCTCACCTTTCTCCACCACTCTGCAAATGCGACTGCTATGTTATAGTTAGAAATTAGCATTTAAAAAGCTTTGAAATTCACTGAAAAAAAACATAGGTTTCAGGGACGTTATAGTTAGAAATTAGCATTTAAAAAACCTTAGAGATTCACTGAAAAAACCATAGGTTTCATGGACGTTATAGTTAGAAATTAGCATTTAAAAAACCTTTGAAATTCACTGAACAAAACATAGATTTCAGGGATGTTATAGTTAGAAATTAGCATTTAAAAAAAACATAGAAATTCACTGAAAAAATCATAGGTTTCAGGGACGTTATAGTTAGTTGGACATTTCACTCGTACAAAACCAGAGAAATTCGGCCGTTATAGTTTGTTGAGCTAACTATAATTCGCGCCCCCGCAATGCACTGCTGATGACGTCACATATTACATCATTCATGAAATGGTCAGTGACATCACTGATGACATCACTGATGACATCATCCACGTGCTAGTCTGATGCACCTCCTCACACCCTAATATAACCTTTGATACACCCACTCTAAAATACAGACTACCATTTTCGAAACCATAAACACACCAATACCAGTTACTACGTACCCACTCACTGATTCCTAGGACTACACACACGTCCACACATTCACCCAGTCACTCATACAGCCCTTCACACATGCAGTCTTGAACCTATACACCCATTGAATCACCCACTCACACATCTATGCACAGAGTCACACACCCCCCACCCACCCACACAGACACTCAGGCACCCATACAGATACTCAGACAACCAATCAATAACCCATATAGACACTCATGTAGCTACTCACCAACCCATGCAGCCGCTTACACACCAACTGACAGACTATACAGACATTTACACAGTTTTCTCACTAACCCATGCATTCAGTAAGACACGTTTAATCACTCACTTATACAGTCAGTCACGCACATACTAAATCATCCGTTCAGACATTCATACACCCACTCATACTTCAATACACCTTGGCATATATATATATATATAAAACATATTTAAACTTTACAGAAACACACAGTCACTGGATGATGTCATCAGTGATGTCATCAGTGATGTCATTTGAGATGTTATCAGTGATGTCATCAGTGATGTCACTGACCATGTCATGAATGATGTAATATGTGACGTCATCAGCAGTGCATTGCGGGGGCGCGAGTTATAGTTACCTCAACTAATTCTGGGCAAATCACTTAATTTCCCCGTGCCTACCAAAAAAAAAATATGAATGTGTCCTTGTGTAACGTAACCGGTGCTCATGTAAAGCGCTCCAATACCTTCGGGTCGAGTTTGCGCTATATAAATCTGCATTAAAAAAAAAAAAAAACTGAAATTATTAAAAGCAACACTGACACATATTCCGCTCTAGTTAGAGCTCATCAGAGAGGTACAGCATTATCCAGACATAAGGGAACACCCAGTATAAGTCAAGACAATACAATTTCAGGCATTTTCAGGCTTCTGGGTAGTTCCCAAGTTTAAGCAGAGAGCAGCTCCTATATAGTGGACCCTACAACACCAGCAACACTCTGAATCTACTCACCTCAAATATTTGTTTTTCTGGCAACGTTTTTTGGCATAGGATTAGCACAGTGCCATACACGCCGAGCTAGAAAGTGACAAAGTATTTTGCCATTTTTACAACAAAGTCTTTAAGCATGGGATTAGGTAGTGCCATCCATTCCAAGCTGAAAAATGGCAAAAGCCTTTGACCACTTCAGGCATAGTATTACAGCTTTGTAGTACTTCCCTTTGAGGTACATCGGAGGAACGAAAGCGACCACAACCCGATCACCATAGACATTAGTCTGAGCACAAAGGTTCACAAAATCTGCAATCCAGCCGGCCACAAGTAAGAAACAAATGCGAGCCCACTAATAAAAAGGATCAAATAGGGGCCGGTCGCAATGACCAGTTATGAAGATTGGAAATGTTCCATCGCAACTGGCCAATGGCCCCATGAGGTAACAAAGACAGGGCAATGGTTCCAGCTGCTAGACATGCTCCATGTGTCATTAACTCCACAAAATCAAAAGGAACGCCAAAAGAAGCTCGATGGCTCCGAAGCGTCGGAACAAGAAAGATTATAGCGAGTAAAAAAACGTACAGACAAGCTGCTAAACAACACAGAAAAGAAAGAACTATAGCTAGAGAAAGCAAGCTGAAAGAGGCCAGAAAAGAACACAAAAAGATTGTGTGGAGCGAAAAACATCAAGAAACTCAGGAACAGTAGAAACACTTATTCTCTTTGCTTACGCCCAGCAAAGCCAAAGAATTCTGGACATATGTAAACAATCTAGCGACTACGTCATATAGTAAAGAGAACGTCGTACCGGCAACCAAATGGGAGCAGCACGTGGAGAACCTATACGTAGACTCGGACAAATCAAAGACTTTTCATATAGAGTATCTGAAGAACCTTTTAGAAGACACGGAGGACAGCACCATAACAGCAACTAGGGCAGAGGTACTAAAGGTACTAAGTAATAGCCGGAGTGATGGGCTCCAGGACCGAACGGCATACCGGGGATCATCTTCAAAGACAAAAGCACGTTCTGGGCCCCAGTGATGCTCAACCTGTTCAACGAATGCCTTGTCACATCCGCCATACCGGAAACATGGAAGGGCTCGATCCTCTACCCAATACATAAAAAGGGAGATCCAACATTGCCAGAAAACTACAGGTTAATTGCCCTCCTCAACGTAGATGGCAGATTCTTTGCAGAAATTCTCCTAAAAGAACTAGAGCAATGGATTACTGACAATAAAATCATACCACCCTATCAGACAGGATTCAGGCCCAGCGCATCAACTCTCGACAACATCATCGCTCTCGCCTACCTGGTATCAAAAGTGCGTGAAAGAAACACTTCATTATATGCCTGCTTTGTCGACTACAGTGCGGCCTTTGACGGCATTGACCGTAACATCCTGTTGAAAAAACTGGCAGGATAGGGCATTCCAAAACAACTGCTTGCAGCAATTGCAGCCTTATACATGGATACATGGGTGAGGATCAAGCTAACGCAATCACATGCCACCAGATGGATTTCCACTAACAGAGGTTTAAAGCAGAGGTGCGTACTCGCCCCAACCTTATTCAACCTATGCACAGCGGATCTAGGGGAAGAGCTACTAAAAGGTAGAACCTTTCCACCATCGATAGGATGGAAAAAATTCCCAATAATACAGTACGCGGATGACTTGGTCTTGATGGATCATACACAAATAGGAATGAGGAGGGCCCTGGACATATTACACGAGTATAATAATTGCAATGTCCTCCATGCAGATGTTTGGCCGATGCCCTTTAAAACTCGAACTCAAGTGGAAACTCGGACCATTAAAGGTCGACACGGACTCCAAGTATAATTACCTTGGAGTTAGGCTTATGGACTCAGGGAAACACACGCTGCAGACAAAGGCAATAGGAGCCAAAGCAGCAAAGAGCATGTATGCTCTATCTCGCCTCAACCATAAGCTAAACAGCCACTCGGCAGAGGCAATACGAAGAGTAATTGGGGCCAAACTCGTACCAACACTAAGTTACGGCCACCATGCCTACCCTGGAAGGCTGACAGAGGTACTAGAGCGAAACCACACATCATCATACAAAAAGGTATTCAACATGCCAAAGCACACACAGCGCACTTTAATATGCCTGGAATTCAATCTCGCAAGCATGGATGTAGCATGCAAAAAAGATATAATTGACTATTACTTCCAGGTGAGCCGGGCAGATCCTGATTCCTTGCGGGGTACCCTTATGGCAATGTTCTCGGACAAGTCAAGTGCCTGGGCGATGTACTTGGAACTAGCCGCTTCAACATTAAATCTGGATTTACCATCACTGACGGCTCTCCAAATTAGCAAAGCACAGCTAAAAAGCAAAGTAAAGATACAAGCTAAGAAGACCACCGGGGATCTGGATCTAATCAAGGCAAGAAGCATAAGGGGTGCTGAGGAGCTTGTAACATTCCACAAAACCTTTCTTTGCCAACCATATTTAAGAGCAGCAATTGGAAAGCATGCATTTAAGAACATTTTATCATTTAGGATACTGACTATACCTATTGGAGAGTACAGGACACACTGGAACAACTGTGCAGTGACACAGGAACAATGTAGGCTGTGCAATTACCACTCTGAATCAGCTGCCCACATCGTATGCTGCTGTGCAAGCTTATCACAACAGAGACGTAGGTATCTGAGGCCTATCCTTATGCAACATGAGATAAGATCATGCAAGGAAGCACTACTATTCATATATACATCTGTCACTCCAAAAGACCTAGCACAGGTCGGTAAATTCTTCGCGGAAGCGGGCAGAATACTACGAGAGTCTGGACCACCATGGAGCCGCCCCTGTCCCGCATAACAGTATCCAGAACTGCAGCCCTTGGAGTTGACACTTTTTTTGAACGAGCTTGAACATGCCGACTTCCAACTATTAAAAGACTTAGGTTCCATTACGCTCCAAACACTGAGGAACTTGCATGATTTTGCACAGATTTTTAACGCATCACATTTCCTTAAAGTTGCCATTCGGAGGGACAGAACAACTAGACTGGCTAACCAAATAACCATACCATCCTTCTCGCCACAAGGACTTGATAAAACAACACTAAAAAATAGGAACTAATCCGAGATGACAATCCTAATTTCCTGTTTAAAGCTTTACTTATTTCTGTCAATGAAGGTGGCTGCCTTAACTACTATCAGCTCCATGGTTTTAACACTGTTAATCTTCTCTTGACAATTAACTCTTTTTATCGTGTTTTATGTTTTATTGCGATAAATGATTGTTATGGTTTTAATTAACTAAACAATAACATTTTTGACACTGATAAACGAAACATTACGTGCACCAAATACAATTAAAAAACTAAACGTAATTAGTACAGCTTTGTATTGGTAAAATGTCATCCAAGCCAACCTGAAATTAATAAAAGTAGTAATTGGCAGATGGGTTTCACTCTAGTTAGAGTTCTTCAGAGAGGTACAGCTTTGTCCAGACACAAGGTAGCACCCAGTATAAGTCAAGACTATACCCTCCAAGGCTTAGAGTGCTGCATAAATTATGCAAAAACTGAAGCAGGAAACTCTGGGTAGTTCTAGAGGTTAGGCGGAGAGCATCTCCTTTATATGAAGCATCCTACACTACCAGCAACACCCTGAATCTGCTCACCTCAAATGTCTGTTTTACTACAGAGTTTTTAAGCATAGGATTAGCTTAGTGCCATCCAAACCGAGCTAGAAAGTAACAAAAGCTTTTGCCATTTTATACAGTAAAGTCTTCAAATATAGGACTAGCTATTGTCATCCACACTGAACTAAGAAATGGCAAAAGCCTTTTATCACTCCAGGCACAGTATTACAACCTTGGATTGGTAAAATACCATCCAAGCCAACCTGAAATTAATAAAAGTAACCATTGACACACGTGTTGCACTCTAGTTAGAGTTCTTCAGAGAGGTAGAGCTTTGTGCAGACACAAGGGAGCACCCAGTATAAGTCAAGACAATACCCTCTCAGGCTTAGAGTGCTGCATAAATTATGCAAAAAATGAAGCAGGGAACTCTGGTTAGTTCTAGAGATTAGGCGGAGAGCAGCTCCTTTATATTAAGCATCCTACAATACAAGCAACACCCTGAATCTGCTCACCTCAAATGTCTGTTTTACTAACAGAGTTTTTAAGCATAGGATTAGCTTAGTGCCATCCACACCGAGCTAGAGAGTAACAAAAGCTTTTGCCATTTTATACAGTAAAGTCTTCAAATATAGGACTAGCTATTGTCATCCACACTGAACTAAAAAATGGCAAAAGCCTTTTATCACTCCAGGCACAGTATTACAACCTTGGATTGGTAAAATACCATCCAAGCCAACCTGAAATTAATAAAAGTAACCATTGACACACGTGTTGCACTCTAGTTAGAGTTCTTCAGAGAGGTAGAGCTTTGTGCAGACACAAGGGAGCACCCAGTATAAGTCAAGACAATACCCTCTCAGGCTTAGAGTGCTGCATAAATTATGCAAAAAATGAAGCAGGGAACTCTGGTTAGTTCTAGAGATTAGGTGGAGAGCAGCTCCTTTATATTAAGCATCCTACAATACAAGCAACACCCTGAATCTGCTCACCTCAAATGTCTGTTTTACTAACAGAGTTTTTAATCATAGGATTAGCTTAGTGCCATCCACACCGAGCCAGAAAGTAACAAAACCTTTTGCCATTTTTACAGTAAAGTCTTTAAACATAGGACTAGCTAGTGTCTTCCACACTGAGATGGAAAATGGCAAAAACATTTTACCACTCCAGGCACAGTAATACAACCTTGGATTGGTAAAATACCATCCAAGACAACCTGAAATTAATGAAAGTAACAATTTACACATGTTTCACTCTAGTTAGAGTTCTTCAGAGAGGTACAGCTTTGTCCAGACACAAGGGAGTACTGAATGTAAGTCAAGACAATGCCCTCTCAGGCTTAGAGTGCCACATAAATTATGCAAAAAAGGAAGCAGGGAGCTCTTGGTAGTTCTCAAGATTAGCGGGAGAGCAGCTACTTTATATGGAGCACCCTACACTACCAGTAACACTCTGATTCTACTCATATACATACTATGCTTGAAAGTTTTACATTTTGTTATATATTTTTATATAAGAATATTGTTTTGAAATGTAATATCTGGGCGTGGCCAAGGAGGCCAACATGGCGGATGCACCTTAATATCTCGCCAAGCCCAACCCTCAAGATCCGACCATAATCCTGACCACTAGCAGTCACCCGCGATCCAGAATGCAGGACACGACCCGAGGAAGACCCAAGCTCTGAGCACCTCCCCCTGTGCCCTCGATCAGAAGACTCGGTGGAGGCGGTGCCCGATTTGGATGAGGAAGTGGGTTGCCGCGGGACCACTTCCTGGTCCGGCGTTGCCTGCAGGGCACTCCTCGGCACAGCAGAGACACGGTGGAGTCGCCTTATGGGGGACTGGGCCGACACTGACTGCCGTGACGGCCACGATGTGGAGTGAAGATTCCATGGTGGGAGCCCACCCCACCCAGCGGAGGCCTCATCCTTCTGCTGCCCGGCCGCCTTGGTGAGGACCAGAACAATCCCGAGGTGGCCCCTGAAGCGGTGACAACCGGGGCTGACCAAGACCGCTGGGAGTGAGCCGTGCTAGCGGGAGCCGGGAGGTGCCTGAGGAGTCTTGCCCCCCTCCTTCCTAACAGACAGACTGGAGACGGATCGTTTTGGTGTGGCACACTGGCAGAGCTGTGGCAGAGGGGTGTCTGCAGAGAGAGAATAGCTGGGGCTGGTGAGGGCACCAGGGAGGTACTGCATGGGTGCAAGCCCAGGAGGGTGCCCGCCCAAGGTCCGGCTGTCAGGGCGGGACCCTCGCCCCACTTGAGCTGGCAGCTGGCCGAGAATTACCTGGAGGTCTCTGGGCCTTGGGACTGTCTATGCCTTGTGCCGAGGGGCTGCACGGTGCAGGGTGTGGGGTTGCGCATCCTCCACACCACCCCAAGTCTGACGTCCAAATGACCTTCCAGGTTATGTCATGGAATGTTAACGGGCTGCTAGATCGAGTGAAACACACAGCTGTGCTTGCCTTTGCCCACCAACATCACCCAGAAGTTCTACTGCAGCAAGAAACCCATCTTCTGGGGGACCTCTGCCCCTTCACGGCTCGGAGGGGCTACAACAGGATCTTTCACGCGGGGTACTCGTGGGGGGCCAGGAGGGTTGCCATTCTGCTGCACTGTTCCTTTCCGCTTGTGGCCACAAACGTAACATGCGACCCGCAAGGGCGTTATATCACACTGGAGGGCTTGGTAGAGGGCTAGGTGGTACTACTTGTATGCATCTATCTACCACCCATATCCCTGACCTCCGGGCTACAGGATCTCTTCCTTCTCCTTACCCATCTCCTGTAGGGACTTATGGTGATCGGAAGCAATTTTAACGCTGTCCCTGACCCCGAAGCTGACAGCTCCGGTATCCCCACGGCTTCACGTGGGATTAGCGCCCACTGTCTTACCGACTGGGCCGCGGCCTGGGGGCTGTGCAATGCCTGGAGGTCTTGGCACCCTTGATGTTGGCAATTCACGCACACCTCGACGGCTCACCACACTCACTCCTGGATAGACCTGATCTTTCTGCCCACCCCTGATTGCCAGAGATTGACTCAGATCCAGATTCTGGCTCGCGGTATCTCAGATCACTCTCCTTTACTTTTACGCCTGTGACACCCTTTGGACGGGCAGCGACCCATGTGGTGTATGAACACCTGGTACCTGCAGGACAAAGAGTTCACAAGTCGCCTTTGGTCTGAACTCCGGTTCTTCTTTGCGACCAACGCTGTCTCTGTGACCAAGACGGGAATGCTTTCATCCGCTAGTAAGGCAACAATGCGAGGCTTCAGTAAAAGTTATATCAGAGGCTCTGGTGGTTTAATTGGATGCGCAGGCTCTCCGGCTGGAGCAACAGCTAGAGGGGGACCCCCATGCAGGTGTCACTCACCAGTTGAGTCTCATCAGGGAAGACATTCAGCTACACTCCCTTGAGGCAGCCAAACACAAGTTACTTTACTTGCTGGTCTCCCATCCACAGGCCAACAGGATTGTCATGGAAGTCCTTGACACACACAGTCAAACTCAGCACTCCTTACCAGAGATAGCCCGGACCTTTGTGCACTCTTACCAAAACCTATATGCTAAACCCTCAGCCCGAGACATGACGGTAGCACAAGCCTTTCTTGACTCACTCCCACTCCCCCGCCTGTCCCCCCTTGAGGCCCGTGCACTGGACGAGCCCCTCATGGCGGAAGAGATTGGAGAATCGGTGTCCGGTATGGCACTGGGCAAAACACCGGGCCCTGAAGGATTCCCCATGGAATACTACAATGCATTCTGGGACATTCTCACCCCCTACCTTCTGCAGCTCTACCAAGAGTTCGGGCAGGTCGGGTCCTTCCCGGCTGAGGTGGACTCTGCAACCATAGTGGTGATACCCCAGACGCAGCGCCCCGCCACCTCATGCGCCAGACTACCACCCAATATCGCTCCTCAATGGTCAAGAGAAAATCTTTGCAGCAATCCAGACGAACCGGCTTCGGCTCATCATCGCAAGTCTGCTGCACATGGACCAATGCAGCTTCATGCCACTCTGGAGCACGAGAGACTGTATCCGAAGACTGCACGTGGCCCTGGCCCACCGACATCGACTGCCCTCCGACCTTGCATTACTTCTTATTGATTTTGAAAAGGCTTTCGATTCGGTGGATTGGTGCTAACTCCAGTCGGTGCTGATTCGAGCAGGCATCGGGCCCGGATTTCAGGGCATGATCCGAGCTCTTTATGCCAATCTCACCACTCGGGTTTGGGTAAATAGCGCTCTCTCCGAAACCTTCCCCATAGACAGAGTTGCCCCCTATCCACCCTCCTCTTTGCACTGCTGATAGAGCCCCTGGGCGCACTCCTCCGCATGGACTCCCTCTTAGCCGGCTGGAGGTGGGGGACAGGCCATGAGGACCACATCGATCTGTACTTGGACGATGTCCTGCTGTATTTGGGCCAATTAGCTGTGAGTGGGCCCAGATGTCTCCGACTGCTCAAGCGGTTAGAACAGGCATCCGGGCTGCAGATAAACCCCTCTAAGGCCGTTCTGGTCCCCCTGGCACCGACTAGGAACTGCTTTGACTGTCAGGCTACAATCCCCCTGTGTCGACTTAGCTTTAAATACCTAGGTATGTGGGTCACTTTACACCCCAAGCTCACTTAGGGCCATAACCTCCAACCTCTGGTACGGAAGACCAAGTTGGATCTCACTAGGTGGCGCACCCTCCACCTCAACACTTTAGGTTGTATCGTTATTTACAAAATTATGATTCTCCCACGATTCCTGTACGTTTTTCAGAACTTACCACTTCAGTTGCCTGAGCATGGTTTTCCGCCCTTGACAGTGCGACAAAATCATTGTTGTGGAGGGCCTCCTG
Source organism: Calotriton arnoldi (assembly GCA_963921515.1). Classification (NCBI taxonomy): domain Eukaryota; kingdom Metazoa; phylum Chordata; class Amphibia; order Caudata; family Salamandridae; genus Calotriton; species Calotriton arnoldi. The sequence continues at coordinate 833,603 of CAWUFW010004188.1, forward strand.
GCCATGCATCGCACTCAAACACTGCTAAAGAGGGCCTTATGATGGGGGCCTGGACATGTCCAACCTCTACCTCTACTACTTATCTTCTCACCTACTTGTCATCCATGACTGGTTCAACGGGGGTGGTCAGACCCCGCCTACCGGGTGGAACTTTCCCAACTCGACTCCAGGCGAGGCACTGATCTCACTCTCGTTGCCCACGGTGACCCAGGCAGTGTTCCTCACATGGAGGGCGGCCCTGTGGCATGTGCAATGGGGGACTAAACACAACATACATTGCTTTGGCATGGTACTTGGTTGAAGGAAACAGCGTCTCTTAACGGCTTCCGCTCCTGAGACCTCATTGGCGTCACAAAACTGGAGGATGTATGGTCAAGGACACATATGCGGTCCTTTCACGATCTACAACAGTCAAATAACCTCACACACTCCCAGTTTTATAAATACCTTCAACTCAGACATGCCCTTTCTATAACCTCACTCCCTCCCAGTGGACACCCTTCCGCAATTTAACTCGATGAAAGCCAAGCTATTAATGGGACACATGGGCAGGGGTGGGATTTCACCGATTTACTGCACACTCATTATCAATTCCCCCGGAACACTGGACCATCTTAGGAGCCGAGGGGAGGATTGGATGTGCCCCATGGAGGATGAGGACTGGAGGGATGCACTAAATTTACCTCCACTTGCCCGCGATGCGGAATTGACCAAGCAGATTTTTACCACATGGTATGGGCCTGCAATGCCATACTTCATTATGGATGGGGGTAACCAGGGAGTTTTCAGGGGTTCTGGGCTGGGATGTTCCCCTGTCTCCCCTATTGATTCTTCTCGGGGTGTTCGAGGGTTTTTGGGGTACAAGAGCCGAAAGGTCCTTTCTAGGAACGGCCCTACTGGTGGTGAAGCATGATATTGCCTCGTAATAGTTGGCTCCTAGATCACCCGCTCTTTCAAAATGAAGAGGAGTCAACTGGTGTGCGCAGCAAGAGCGGGTGGTGTACAAGGCGCGTGGCTGCCCTCAGAAACGTGCATGGGTGTTGGGGAAGTGGCTTGGGCAGATGGCCTAATCAGATGCGCCGTCCCACAGGTGCGCTTCTCAGAAATGTACTGTCTAATGATCATCAGATGTTTTTCCCTGTATGGACTACTTACCTCCTACAATTCTGTATGGTATGTGCCTTACTTAACTGTTTTACCAATGCCACTGGTTTTAAAACTCAATAAAAACGTGTTTATAAAAAAAGTAATATCTTTTGAAATAATTCACGTTTTAAAGTTAATATAGTTTATAATAGTTACATTTCAATATACTTACCTATGTTTTGATGATATTGTGGCATTCTATATTTTTGTTGTTGATATTTTTGACTTTAGATACAAAGTATGTAAAGTTGATATTTGTGTCTTTGATATTTTTTGCTGATATTTTTGTCGCTGATATTTCATCACACTGCTGTGACATCAGTTAGCAGCATTTGATTATTTGATTACAGCATACTATCACATTACTAGCCAGACTAATTATATTGCTCACTTGCCCTAAATTAAAAAACACAAATGTGCATGAAAGAAGCAGGGTGAAAGGAAAATATTACTTCAAATGTACATGAAGGATGTGTGGCATTATACAAAATGTTACAGTAATGTAATCTTAAAGGTCATCTTGTTACAAAATCCCTCATGCTTTTACTCCAACATAGGTTTTCCATGTATATCTTACATCAAAATTTGCACATATATTTTATCAGTTGGAATCCTCTCCATACATTTCCAGACTCAACCACCAAAATATTCTTCTTCACACTTATTTCTCAAACGGTGACAAATAGGTGGATCTTCCATTCCTCACAAAAGCAGGTTTCTTCAAATAGACTTTGCCTACTGCTTTCCATCCTACCTTCTTGGTCTTGTAAGACTTTGTAGTTCTCCTGATGTTTCTTAGTTATCCCCGTTCATTCATTTCCCACTACTTCTTTCCAACTCTGACCTTTCAAACTCAAGGGATTTAACACTGAAAATGCCAATTGACCTTTAGGCACACTATTGTGAGTCCTGTGATGGTTCAAACTCGTCTTCAAGAAAATATGTGGTTCTTTGTACACAGAATTTACCTATCCTGTTACTTTGCTCTGCCAGTGCATTTGCTTGTCATAAATACAAGACTGTTATACAGTGCTCCACTGATTAGTTCTTTTGGAAATCCTACAACTCTCAAGGCAAATATTTGTTGCAGCCGAAAACTGTAGTGGGCATTAATTCACACGCCAAGTAAGGTATCAGAAATTCTAATACTGCTGTAATGTTCACTTTACTCATTAACATGGTTGTCACCTACTTGGTTTGGTTAGAATTAAGTCATATATCTTAACATATTTCCAGTGACCCGAAGAGAACTACATGGTATAGACTCATATTGCTACAAGGTTCTTCTGATCCCTCAACTGAAGATAGCAGTGTCTTTCTCACCTCTCATGCCTTATGAATCCTAGCACTAACAACAGGAGGTTGTCCCACTACCTCCGTCAGGTCTTCTAGAAACAATCTGGACAGACAGTCAGCTGTCTTAATCTACAATCTTGGAAGATTCTCAGTGGTAAAGTTGTAGTCCCTCAAACCTTTCATCCTCCAGCAGATTCCAAGTGTGCCTTTTTCTGCTCCCTTGCATTAAAACATGCAGACCAATGGTCAGTGGACTCTCCTAACTGTGAGGAGTAAACACCATAAAACAAATTTGAAATGTTTGATTCCCTGTGTACAGGTGAGTGCCTCTCAGTCAATTGTGAAATGTTTCTTATTTGAAAATTTGAGTGTGCAAGAGTCATATACTACCACAATCCCTGCTCTTTTCTCAATGTGTGACTATAGCTCCTAATCATTTTTAACTGACATCTGCATTTAGCACTGGGTTTTTTTGTTGAGTTTTATATAGCGCAAACTCGACCCGAAGGTATCAGAGCGCTTTACATGAGCACAGACGGACACATTCATTTTGTTAGGTACGAGGAGATTAAGGGCCAGATGTACGACCCTATTTTGCATGCGCAAACGGGTTTGCGACACGTTTGCACATGCAAAATCTAATAGGGTCATGTACAATCCCTATTTAGCGAGTCGCAATTTTTTTGCGACACGCTAAATAGGAATTGCGAGTTGCTATTAGGAAGGGGCGTTCCAAGGGCGTCCCTTCCTAATAGCGAGTCAGAGGCCTATGTAAAAATGTTTTACGACCACAAATGCGGTCGCAAAACACTCGCAATTTACCGCCCTCTTCAAGAGGGTGGTAAAGCACTCAAAATGGGAAGGGGTACCAGGGGACCCCTTCCCTTTGCGAATGCAGGGGAAAATATTTTTAGGGGCAGGCAGTGGTCCCAGGGACCACTACCTGCCCTTAAAAAATGAAACGAAATCGTTTCATTTTTTTTTTTAAATGCATCCTGTTTTCCTTTAAGGAAAACGAGCTGCATTTAAAAAAAAAAAAACTGCTTTATTTAAAAGCAGTTCCAGTATGCAGGCCAAAATACCTGGGAGGGCCAGCCATTCCTAATGGGGTCGCATATTGCGAGTGCCTCATTAATATGCATGAATCGCTAACAGTGTCTCAGAGACTGTTGTACATGGTATTTAGCGACTCGCAAATTGCGACTCACAATTGAGCGCAATTTGCCAGTCGCTAAATGACATGGTCGTACATCTGGCCCTAAGTGATTTGCCCAGATTCACAGGATGTTGCGCGTCCCTGCCGAGACGCGAACCCAGTTCACCAGCTTCGAGGTTGACTGCTCTAGCAGTTAGGCCACGCTAAAGTGACACAATAACGGCACTTCCGGTGCTCTTCTTTTATGGCTTCAAAAGCATCTTTGCATTGGTTTGGCCACTCATATGTTTTTCTTTTCTCAGTAAACATTCTCAACAGATTCCCAATAAGAGCAACAATTTGAATACACTTTGAGTCATAGTCTGGTAATCCTAGTAAGGATCTAACCTGACCTTTGTCTCTGGGATTTGGAGCTTTCACAATAGACTATGCCAGATTCAGTTTACAACTAATTCCTTCCCTGGATTTAGTCTACGCTAGGTATGATACTGCATTTACTTGGAAATGACACATCACTCTTATTGCTGTAAGTCCACTCCTCTCTCATCCTCTTAACACTACTTCCAATACTCTGTAATTTTATTATTTGTCCCGGCTGTAAACTAAAATGTTGTGCAGAAAATATGACTTACCTTACCCATTCTAACACCCTCTTCCTTACTTTCTATAAAAGCACCACTGCAGCAGCCAAGCCATACAGCATTCTATCAAAATATTAGGCCTATTGAAGAGTCATAAATGATGTCAATTGCTGTGCTTTCTCCTGAAACAAATCTTGATGGCATGTGAAAGATAAGTCCATCATGCTAAAAATATGAGCCTCCCCTTAGTTAGCTAGTACTGCTGATATGTGTGAAGGACTGTCTACCTATCTAAATCTTCTGGTTTAGATTTCAAGGATCTTCAATTGTGGATTATTTGTTGCTAACTGATCAGCCCTTGCATAAGATTTAGTGTTATCGTTAGATTTTAGATTGTGCTTTTAGGGGCTTTGCACTGTGGTCACATTACACTTTTTAAAGTTTTTTGTAGTTCTTTGGCAATTTTGTATTGCACTCAGACTAATGTGTCTATTACAAAATAATTTGCTATATAAACTCTAATTTGTGGTGGTGGTCTTTTGAAACAAAGTGTGTAGGTTAATTAACCGCATATTGCCTATATTCTTTTAGCATTGTTTGCATGAGTATAATCAACCTCACATTATTTATCCTTTGTCTGAATGATACCAATGATAGCCACTGTTGCAGTTAAGCCATATATTTCCCTGGTTCCCATGTGTTTAAGGATTGCTCTTGTTGCCCTTTAAGCAAACGTGGCTATCTGGTTGCTCCGTACCAGGACAAAGTCACAGGTTCAGGCAGGGCTTTAAGTGGGCCGCGTCTGTCCGGGTCTGAGCACCGGCAGTTATTTTCAGGGGGCCTCGAAACGGGTCTCTATCGGGCTCTATTTTCGGGCCTCGCAGAGGTAGTCCGTTTTCTTTTTTTTCTTGGACTGCAGATAGAGCATTTTTATCATACAGAAAAGGGTCTCTGGACTGCGGACATCTTTTCCCTGGTTGTCATTGGTGCGACATGTAACATTCAAACCCTGTGCTTTTGTTATGGGACGGTTTATTGTAAAAACCCAATTCACCACACACAGTCTGATGAAGAAAAAGTACCAGAAATGTAAGATCTGATAGTCTAGTCCAGTTACTTCTTCCCAGGGTGGTTTATGCCAGAGTCCCCGGTAGAGCGTTATCTGTGGTGATACCAGGCAGAGGCGCAACTAGAGCCAAATTTGGGGGAGGCTACCAAAAATTTCGGGGGGCCTGATTGTTCCAGCGATAGTCAGAGTGGAGATGCAGGGGCTCTAGAAGGGGTGAAAACACAACAAAGCCCCGTTAGCAAGTAAGTGGTCTTTTAAAGACCTGTGAAGTACTCGGGTGCGGCTGTGTGTGCGCCCTGGAAGCTGTCTCAGCCGGGCTGACACACACGAGAGGGGCGGGGGGGCTGAAGCCCTTTGAGCCCAATGGGCGTTGCGCGCCTGGTACCAGGGCTGTGGATGGGCTCTTCCAATAATGCTTCGAACACATGGTAGTCTGCGTTCTTTTAGGAAGGCGCTGAAAACCTATTTCTTCACCTAATTGTGGTGCTCAGGGATCTTTTTCATTCCGATATTTAAGCGCCAAGAAGCCTTAGGACAAACGTCAGAGCTTAATGCATTTAAGTTCAATCAGTCGCTTCTGTAAAGGGAGACATAGGATTAATGCGAAAATTCTGTTTCCACTCTTTTGGCAAAACTTTGCTTTGGTAGTGATATACAGCAAGAGAGAGAGTTTCGGATTACAAACATATCTCCGAGGGGTATTTTTCACAATAGAATTTCAAGGGCATGACAAGAGCGGGGTCCTGGGGGCTGCTGGCTGCAGATGTGTGGGATTAGGGGGCACTCTAAAGGAAAGAGATGTTTATATAGCTTGTCCTTTTCCCACTTTAGAAATCCGACAGGATTCTCCGGTGCTGGTGGCCTCGTGCATTGGGTATGCTCACACGTCACTATCCATCCTGCATCGTCCATGACTGACTCTTCTCCAGCCCTACTGAAATATTAAAGTCGGACGGTGACTATGCATCACATGACTAGTCAGCATTTTTTAAGCCGGTTCTGATGGCACAGGCGGTTAATGCATTCACTGCAGAGATCTGTGTTTAATGTTATGTACATGGGTTCGAATCCTGGTCGGTCCGCTCAGCCTTCCATTCTTCTGAGGCTGATAAAATGGCCATCATTATGCTGGATAACAATAAGCACCCATTATCTTTTTGTATCGCCAAGAGACGCCATTGGGGGTGGATGTCCATTACACAGAATGCGTTTGTTATGTTTATTATGACCACTGATTCTACACCAGCTTAGCTGGCTTGCGATCCACTGTGCCCCAGCCCTCCCTGACTTTCAGAGGTATGGGTGTCATAGAAAGGTTAATTGTTAAACAGCTGGCTACTTCCCCAGCCCTTCCGGGTCTCTGATCCGTCTGGAATCTCCCAGTAGTCATAGAAAGCCGCCAAACTATGAACAATCGCCATCCCATCCAGGGCTACCCAGTCTTCGTATTATTAACAGAATGTAAATGCTTGCAAATTCAAGGCTCGGCAACTCAGCCTTTTATCCTTCCGACGTCGATAAAACAAGCACCACCTCGTTGGGACTGAATAATGACGTCAGTTGTCCAGCGCTTAAAAGCTGTAAGCCAGTCATTTTTATATCACTAAGGTCAGGGCTTTAAGTGGGCCTGGTCTGTCCGGGTATGAGCACCGGCAGTTATTTTCAGGGGGCCTCGAAACGGGTCTCTATCGGGCTCTATTTTCGGGCCTCGCAGAGGTAGTCCGCTTTCTTTTTTTTCTTCGACTGCAGTGAGAGCATGCACGTCGATGTGCGCATGCTCATTTTACTCACTACTGAGTAGTGGAGGTCGAGGCATGACGTCATGCCAGGTGAGCCGCGTTGTAGGAGGACTCTGTGGCATGTTTTGACGGGGTGGTGGCTTCGTTAAAACTCACCCCTGTGAAGCCGTGTTGCCTTCTGGGAGCAGTGCTTCTAGTACACTCAGCCTCACCTGAAGCCACCCTATACGGGAGGTGTCTGCCTGGGCATTTCCCGGGATGACGACACCAGTCTTGGGGTACTGGGGAGGGTGTATGGCATTATCCATACTTAGCTGTAATAAGGAGGGTAATAAGGAGGGGAGAGAGCGAGCCTGAGCAGGGAATTCCAAACCTGATGACACTCTGAGGAGTCCTAGAGCTGACGGCTTGTCAGAGCAGGGGCCAGGGGGTACTGCTACACTAGTTATCTTTATTTAGACCACGCCCCTACTTAGATAGGCCACACCCCTTTAAAAGGTTTGCCCCGCCCCTTTTAGAGCACCCCCAGTTTTTTTTCCCACTTAAAGCCCTGGGTTCAGGCCAACTGCGATGGAGCATGGGCCGGCTACAGGGACCTAGTTAGGCCCACTGAATAGAGTGCCATAAATCCTGGTTTCCCGAGCATTGCGGGGGTCCACGTCGAAGATGTGCCATGCAATCAAAGCGATGTGTCAGTTCCAAAATGTGGTGAGGCTGCGATGCGAGGCCCTGATGTGTCATCGCTGAGAATCCCGTCGACCAGGGCTTGCGATGTGAAGATCAGAGTTGAGGAGGCATTGCATAATCGGGGCGATGCACCGGTTTTGAGGATGCGATGTGAAGTTCTGCGTCATCACCAAGGCTGCGGTTCACGAGAGCTGTGAGGGCTTGAGCCAAGGATGCGTCACACAGTAGCAGTTCCAAAGGCGATGCGGACTGCAGCATTGATGAGTGTCTTTGCGATGGGTTCATCCACAAACTAGCGAAGATGTATGATTTATGATAGGGGTTGTGCCACGCAGCAGAGTAGATGTGTCAGTTCTGCTGGATCCACAGAGGCTGGTAAAGCACCTTAAACCCACTTCCAAGAGTTCAGGACTATGATGGCAGCACTTGGCAAGGTAGACATGAAGATGCAGAATCCGGCTGCAGACATAAGGTTGTTGGAAGTCGGGTATGTCCATGAGGCCTCAGTTCAGGAGGCCAGCCAACTAGCTCTTGGAGTCATACTGAGTTCTGGGTTCAATTGATGCAGGTTCAGTCCTTCTCTCCCAGGAAAGAGAGCGGCAGACCAGCTCAGCAAAGCAGGAGTCCAGCAGAGTGCAGTTCTTCAGCAGCGCTGCAGTCCTTCTTCCTGACAGAGTATCAACAGGTCCAAAAGTGCACTGAGGTGGTGGTGTCTGAGGTCCAGTATTTATGCCTAGTTGTCGCTTTGAAGTGGGGAGAAGCTTGAAGAGGCATGACTGTGAAGTACACAGGTGCCCTGACTTCCTGGCCCTGGCTCCAGACTAATTACAGAGGGTATGCAGCCCTTTGTGTGGAGATAGGACATAGCCTATTCAGGTGTGAGTGAGGCGAGGCCCAGCTCCTCCCTCCCATCCTGCCAGTGATGACCCATCCAGTCACCTCTAAGCTTCCAATGTATGTGGACCTGCGGTCTTGACGTGCGGAAGAACAAGACCTGATTTCTGTGTCCTCAGAGGAGTCCTGAAAGACTGGACCTGCTTCCTCTTGTACCAAGGACAAAAAAGTGGACTCTAAGGGTCATAAGGCTGACTGCCTGTTCAAGCTAAAGGGATGCAACAGGCTACAAGAGGCCTTTTCCTGCAAATACCCAGCTGGCCAGTGACAACTGGATCTGGACTAGACCCAGATGGTGGTCCTTGCCTGACACTCTGTTAGTCTCTAAGTGCCTCCCCTGAGGGCCTGTTGGCTTTAGAAGTGTACTTCTGTGGCAGATTGGGACTTAAGTATCTGAGTCAGAAGGTAAAATCTTTGACCAGGACAAACCTGGTTGGTGTATCCAACCGCGGTCCTTCGCAGTCAATTTACAATTGCGAAAATATGTCGAATTACGAAACTAGGTCCCTGTCTGCCACGACCATTGACTGCCATTGGCGCTTTGTTCTTTTTTGCATTATTTCGACTTAAAACTTAAAAAAATCATATTGGCTTATTGAATTTTTGTCATTTTGGTGTCATTTTGTTTATTAACGTTCACTCAGCTTTACTAATTTGTTTTGGGATTTTTATTGTTTTGCATTTCAACTTTATTACTGTTTTGTAGTGCATATATATTTTACACGTTGCCATAAGTTAAGCCGTCTGCTCTGTACAATAGCTACAGAGGTTTGAGCTCAGGTAATATAGTGACTTTAATGGTTCACCCTGAAAAGGGTTGTGATTATTACTTGGGGTAGGTAGTCCCTCCCCCCACCCCCACCAATTAGCAATCCAGTTTTTAACAAAGTTGTACATCCTCTGGTCTTTAGATGGCATAAAAGCTCAGCTCCCTGTAGGAGGACTAGTATTAATGTCACAGGAAGCAGACCACTCCGGACATTGGACTATCATATAATAGAAGAACAATGGTATAGAGTTATCATTTACAGGGAAATCCTAAGGAATCAATGGGTTAATGCATAATCCTTTCAGGGAAAAAATTAATTGGGTTTGGGTAGAAAATAAACTGATCACGACACAGTATCACAAAATATAACTTAAAACATTTAACAAACATAAATATCAGCTATAAACCAAAAAGCAACGGTGGACAGCAGGAAACCGCACCTCCCTCAGTGTTCCGTAAAGTGAGTCCTGGTGCACACATACCCCAGCGCCAGCCGCTGAGTGGTGCTGCTGAGGAGTAGAAACGTATAAGAAAATAATATAGGGAAGGTGCACCCAATGATAGAGTCCAAAATGTCCAATTCTTGTTAAAGAATCTTCTTTATTTTTCTTTCGTTACTTCATTTTCATTAAAAAAAAACAGCCACTTTTTTAATGAAAATGAAGTAACGAAAACAAAATAAAGAAAATCCTTTAACGAAAATTTGACATTTTGGACTCTTTTCTCATTGTGTGCACCTTCCCGTATTGTTTTCTGAAACATAAACATATGCAAAGGCAAGAATCAATTTGTGCTCAGTGATCGAGTTAACCATCAAACAGTGAGTAATAAAGAACAAGAGTGGGGTGTGTATATAAACAAAACATTGGATCAATATCATTATTTTTGATCAGTATTTTAGTCATAAGGGTGTATGAATTTCACAATTTCCGTTGATTCATTCCAGTGTTTATTGTGTGTTCCAACTCTTCTGAGTGAATTCCTGGGTCACTGTCAAAACTGAAAGGAAGGGAGACTAATCGCGAGATTCTGAAAGAAAAAAAAGGCAAAACAATTTTTTTTCTTCTAAAAAAGCAGGGAAATCTAAGGTGACTCCAAAAAGATTTAAAAAAAGAACAGACGGAAAATGAATTGGCCTTGAGGCTTGCGCCAGCCTGTTATGCCAACCTAAAGAAAAAACAAAGCCCATTGGAAAAGAGCTCCGTGTAGGTGTTAATGGCACACTCGGGCAACTACTCACAGTGTGGAGATATGGTCAGGATGCCTGCAAATAATGTAGCACCAGTTTAAGTAATCTGAAAGATTTATGGGAACTTTTAGGAACTAAAGAAATGTGCTGAAAAGTCCAAGCCTGAAGAGCTGCAATTACTAGTGGGGCCCAATAGGGTCCAAGAATTACTTGAATAAAAGAATACTGGAAGAGAAGAATGTGCAATTGTTAGCAATTTGCATTGGTGTCCAGACAGGGGATGGGGGGAGGAGTGGAGCTTGGGGAAGGGAAGCTTTTCTTGTCTTGAATCACTCAAGAATGCTTCAGAGCAGCCTCAAGAGTCAGCGGGTACCTCTGCTAACAAAAGGACAAACCGTGCGGACTGGTAGGCAAGGACTTAAATGAAAAAAAAACATGGCTGACACGACGTAAGGTTACATGACGCTGGGCCGCCGAGTTTGGGGTCCATTGTCCCCTTCAAAAAGTCCAAGGATGGCAGATTTCACTCTGGGAAAAGGACCACTCGATCCTTCCTGGTCGAACAAAAGGAACAAAACCAAAACTGCACAGCGCACACAGCAAACGTTGTCTATCACGCAAAACACAAAACCATTCAGTATTAGCATTAATATTATTATTTCTAATCCATGCAAGAGTGCTACAAAATGACAACAGCGAGTGCTGTATAAAATATGGGGGCATATTAGCAAGACCCTCGTTAAAATTATCGCCGTTTTAGCGGCAGGAAACTGCCGCTAAAACGGCGATAATGGGCTTGCTAATAGGCGCTATAGAATTCAATAGAAGCCCAGGTTAGATGTGCAGGACATCTAACCTGGGCTTCTATTGGAATTCTATAACGCATATTACCAAGCCCATTATCGCCGTTTTAGCGGCAGTTTCCTGCCGCTAAAACGGCGATAATTTTAACGAGGTTCTTGCTAATATGCCCCATGGTGCGGTATTATACATACGGAAAATCAGATCGCTTTTTCAAGCGGTCATATCAAAACTACATCAGAAAACACTCTGGAATCCATGCCTAAATATTTTAGGCTGCACCTCAGAATCTTATATTACAATAAAGTAAACAAAGGCAAAATCCCAATTTGGATTTGCTTTACCACCTAGTACTTTTCAAAGCACACTACAAGAATCACAACCAGCCGCATTTCGGAAGCTGTAATCTTGCTTCACTTCAGTTCTGCACTGTAGAGGTGACAGTTTGGAAGTAAGTGACAAAAAGTTTAGGATGAGAGGGAGCTCTCACTGAAGAAATTAATTCATGATACAGCGATGTACTAGCAGAGGAGGGTAAACTCTAGAGGTTCCTCCCAGGCATAAGCAAATTGGGAGACCTATGGAATAGTTTGGAGATGGTCTCAAATGACACACTCTGAAAGTACCAGACGGCGGACTCTGAACATTTTAGATATATGCAGGTAAGGCATGTTTTAGCATCTCATATAAAAAGGGACACGTCAATAGTCGAGAACTCAACTCCTTTGAAGACATTGGTGTTGAATGAACCCCTGTTTCAATGATATCTATAAAAAATGAACAGCTCTCCTAATACCCTGCAGAAATTGAAAGCTGATTGGGAAGCGGATGTGGGGGACTTCGAAGAAGAAGAGGCGTTGAGAGCACCTTGAGAAGAAGCAGTAAGATAAACTTTATGATCATAGAGATGTGCATTTACACCGGTCGCACTACACTAGAACAGTGCTGAGAAAAATGGGGAAAATTGACACAGACAGATGTGTAAGGGGATGCAATGTGACAGGGTCCTTTTTCCAAATTCTATGGTCCTGTACTGAAGTACTGAGTTACCGGGGGTAAGTACGGGAATGCATGAGGCTGGTCATTGGGATTCAAATTGAAGAGTCTGCAAAATTGTTTTTACTTGATATCTAGGGGAAGGGGAGCATCTAAGTTTGTGAAACTATAGGTGGTCCTTGGTTTAAGAGTCGCAAAATGGAACATTGCCAAACATTGAAGATCAAGGCATCCACAAGACCTGAAAGCCTGGGGGGAGGTTATGGACTGGTGCATGCTAGCAGAGAAGCAGACCTATGAAGTTAGAAAATGCCCAGGAAATGGGGAAACATTCTGGAAGCCTGCCAATCCTACCAAGGAATGAATATAACCGGGTGTGTGAAGTATTAGAAGGGTATTAAGAAGCATCAATACGAGTTATACATCCCAAAGTCAGAGTTGGTAGCACCATGCTTCATTTATACAAGTGATGTAGCAGAAATCACATTTCACTTGTAGGGGTGCATTATAGTCATCATCATAATAATCTTTATTCGATTTTATGGATAAAATCACAAAAGACAAGTCATTTAAAAACAACATACAGAATATTAGTGTCATAGTCATCCGTATTTTAGAACACACACCAGAAAACGTACAAGAGAAAAGCAGTTAAAAGGTGAATTCAACAACTGTAAAAAGAGTAAGGCTGGTTTAACTTGGTTAAAATTGAGCGGTAATGAAATTGGGCGTATAAAATTGTGTCGCAGGTAACTATATTTTGGACAAAACATAACCACATGTAGTGTGTCATTGATCGAGGTGTTTTCGCAGTTGCAGGGGGGCAAATCTGAGTATTTAAAACTGCCACGGTTAAAATGAACCAGTCGGTGAAAAAAATTTAATCTAAAATAAGTCAACAAACGGCGATGCTAGCGAGGTATGTCCCAAGTCAGATAGGGTTCAATATTACTAACTGTTTTCACTAGCAGCGCATGTCGCATAGAGTGTTTTGTTAAAGCAACATCTTCGCGTTCTGACCTGAGCTTGTCCATAAGTGCAGATTCAACCCATTTACCATCGGTGCGAGTTATGCTTGGGGTGTTGACAAACAAATCCGGCCTCCCTATAGCCCTCAAGCTATGTGCCACATACACCAGCCATGGAATCTGTAGGGGCTTGTCTAATTGTAAGCATTATAGTCACATGTGTAGAGTGCACCAGCATATAATCCTTTGTTGTATTTACATAAAGTGTTAGAATTTTGAAATGTATTAATATGAAACGTGATGTGCTTAGGCCATTGAAAAGTAACATGGAGAATTAATGTAGAAAGTGAATGTAATAATTAGTAGGAAACATTAACACCAAGAACTCATGTTATGAAACTGAAAATTATTCATGTATTAAAAATATTTATTAATTGTGTCGTTTTACATGTAGGTAAATGCATTAATCAAAAGTGCCTTATTTTCTATGCAATTTCATAAAGTTCATAGGATGTTTCGTATGTTAGGTGAATCTTGAAGGCCTGAATTGCAGTTCCCTGGAAACTCTCGCTTTAGAATTAACAAGTCGAATTTCATGTGTACTGTGGAATTTGGTCTTTCTCACATTTTGTGTTGCAGGTGAAAGAAGCGCTCTTGTTAGTTAGAATAATGTCTTTGTTTTACTAGTCAGTCAAGGAGAGAAGAAGTTACAATTGTGTGGCTTGAGTCGATAAAGGAAGGTCGTTGTGCCTCACGCAGGAGAAGGCCTGGGATCCAAGGACAAAATGTTGCAATGGAAGAACACCGCTGCCTATGGAAAACTAACTTTCGGATTGTACCCAGAGCAGATGGCGTGATCTGCAATGAATCTTGGGAAAGCTACCTATGAATAATGTGAGGATAGGATTAGGGAGAGAGCCCACTTCTTCTTCTTTGCCTTCTGAAAGAGAGCATCTTAAAACAAGCTCTGTCTTTGTAGCTTTATGCTACATGACCCATTGATGGTGAGGAGACTTCTTAGGAAGACTCCACATGCTGACACCTTTTATCTTTCTTCCTGAAGATGCTTAAGTAGGAATGTCACTTCAGTGTTAGTGTAGGGAAAGATCAATGCTTTTCATTCATCAACCCTCGATGCAGGGAACTTTGGACTCGTGCTTTCTGCTCCTCTACATTCTCTTTCTTGAATTAATTGTTTTACTCATGCTACATTGTCTCAATTGGATATGCTGATTTGGCTTCATGCTAATTCCGATGTATTTCTACACTCTGGTATTGAGGTGTCTTTATGTTCAGTTATTTTTGGCTTTGTAATAAATCAAACTAACCTTAAGTAGTTGTCTGTGGTTACTATGTGTCCACGGGGGCTATTGTTTATTTGATTGGCTGTAATAGCGAATGTTCTTCCCTCTGCGCCTTCATGCTGCTAAAAAGAACCATCAGGTTGTGACTCTGGAACAGGTCTAGAACTTATGGGCCCGGCCCTTTCACAAGGATATGGTTATAGTGCTGCCGTACCTCTATTTTGCAGTGATGCTGGTGACATGTTGTTTCGTATGTTAACATAAATCAATAAAAAAATATATTTTGAAAACATTCTGCATTGTAGCAATCAATAGTGTATTTTCTGCTAGTACCCTGTCCAAATATGTGTTTTCTTTTGAAAGTCCTTCTGATTAATGTGCTTTCATATTGAAACAGGCAGTAGATTATTCCAGTAACAGTTTACAGCTGATTTACGTCTATGCTGTTCCTATGGTGTAATATTAGACTTAGGAGGTAATGACTAGGTCTACAGAACAACTCCTTATAGCAAGGGCAGCTTTTTCCCAGTCGTAGGCCTTCATTTACCATATTAGAGCATTATGGGGCTTGAAATCTTGGCCTAATTCAGTTGAACACTTTACATTGTCACCCTTGACAACAATGGGCCTCAACTACAAGAAAATGCCGCAGCACGGCACCGCAAGCCATTTAGCTGCCCTGTGCGGCATCATTTTCAAAGCACAGGGATGCATTGTATTAACAACAATACAACGAATCCCTGTGCTTTCCCCTGCACTGGCGCACAATTGGATGCCATGCGCCAGCGCAGGCACTCTTGAGCCATTTTGCAAAGGTACCTGACCTGCAGGGATGATTGTTTTTGTGCAGAAAGGGCTACCTTCCTGCACAAAAAAAATCATTAATGGCATGTTCCTCTTTCTATGCATGCTACAGAATGCAGCACGTATAAAAAGAGGAAAAAACTAGGAGAAATAAAAGTATTCCCCTGGGGAGGAGTAGGATTCTGATGCATTCCCAGTTTTACAAAATGTTGTAAATCTGGGAATGTATCAAGTTCCATAGATGTTGCGTGGGAACACCCACAGCAACACCCATGGAGTGCCCCTTTTCTGCAAAGTAATGTGTGAAAGGGGCCCATATTTACAAGGCAATGAAAAGTCACGCAGGGTGACTCTACCTGAGCCCATTGCACCTCCGGTGCATCAAAATATGTGACACAGCGCAATGGGCTTCAAAATAAGCCCCAATATTCTTAAAACGGAAAGCTGGGGCTGGAAATGTGATGTCCTCACTGCACAGACAGAATCCTATAGTGGAGCACACTTATTTCACCATGGGTCAATAAATTACCCATGCCACTCTAAAGTAGCCTGTTCTCCCCAAACAAAGAACCTAGTAAAGTGAGTGGTATAGAATATGCTAGGTGTAAAAATTACACTCAATCCTCCGTAGTATTTTTTCGGAAGGCTGTCGCGCTAGGGGCGCAAACTCCTATAGCGGACTCTACGGAGAAAAATATCTATGCTTCAAACTCTTTCACTCTATCTAAGCCTTGAGGTCTGCATGCTGTATCAGAGAGAATGTGAGAAGACATTGGCAATAAATAGTATTGAGTTATTGAAGCACATGCCAGGCTGGTTAGTGTTGTCGAAACTTTCTTATAGTGCCCTACATATTTAACAACTCATTTTTTAAAGCTCCAGTGGCACCCTCAGTGTCTCATAATAAATATAACTTCCATCAATTCCACTTTCAGAAACACCACATCTGGCAATGCAACTTCCTGTGATGTCACATCTAATGATGACAAAGAAGTCAAGGTTTGTGCCTCACAGTTCAGCCCCCTCAGGAAATTTGGAAGTTGGAACCTCTGATATGGTGTAAGGACTTTCATACAATCAAGGACCTGCTCTGTTGGTGATCTGGACTCCTAAAGGACGTCCACATATATTTTCTCAGGCACAGAATCTTGTGTGCCGCAACAGTGGATCAATGTCTCCCTTCTGCCATCAAGTGTCTAAAATCACTATTTTTGAACCACATGTGCTGTATCTACAAATTGTACCCCCTCACGAATCACCACGAAAGGAAGTGGAACAGGGAAGTAAAAGTGGGAAACAAAGAAGGCAGTGCCTCACGGGAGTAACACCATGGGAGTTTACAGACTGATGCTCGCCTGTATCCTCAGGTTCTCATCATTAGCAACTGCCAACTTTTTCAACAACATAAAGAGTGAGGAAAAAGAAGAAAAAGTGCAAAGACTGTGTGTGTTCGTGCACAATGCGTGAACCCTATAATCTAAAGCCGAGCTAGACAACCACTAGCTAAACTGCTTTATTTCTTTGCTGTGTGTCTGCTCCACAGGTTTTTATGGAGCAGACACACAGCAAAGAAATAAAGCAGTTTAGCTAGTGGTTGTCTAGCTCGGCTTAGATTATAGGGTTCACGCATTGTGCAACGACACACACAGTCTTTGCACTTTTCTTCTTTTCCTCACTCTTTATGTTGTTGAAAAAGTTGGCAGTTGCTAATGATGAGAACCTGAGGATACAGGCGAGCATCAGTCTGTAAACTCCCATGGTGTTACTCCCGTGAGGCACTGCCTTCTTTGTTTCCCACTTTACTTCCCTGTTCCACTTCCTTTCGTGGTGATTCGTGAGGAGGTACAATTTGTAGATACAGCACATGTGGTTCAAAAATAGTGATTTTAGACACTTGATGGCAGAAGGGAGACATTGATCCACTGTTGCGGCACACAAGATTCTGTGCCTGAGAAAATATATGTGGACGTCCTTTAGGAGTCCAGATCACCAACAGAGCAGGTCCTTGATTGTATGAAAGTCTATGAGTGGGGGGCGACCTGTTCTGTTTCTCTCCCCCTTGGCTCCCAGTTGTGATTATTATTAATGGTGTAAGGACTGCCATACATGGCCAAAGAGGATGTGCAAGATGTAAATGTTCTAGCAGTTTTTGGAGGAAATAGAGCCTAAAATAGGTCTGGTTGCCACAACTGACATTCAAAAAAGTTGTCAGTTATTTCAGTGGATAAAATCAGCAAGGAAAACAGCAATTGGCAGAAAATGGCTTCAAAAATAGTAGTCAACTTGAAAATACATCTTAATTTCACTTACTAGGTGGCATATTTTCCCGTTCTCATCAAAGTGATAAAATCCAGTTGATATCAATCCATTTATATTAGGTTTGGGTGAAATTTCTGATACATAAAATTCCTGAAATTTTGCCATTATGCCACAAGGCAAAGTTGTAACACCGTAGCACAGGAACAATGCAGATGACGTGAGCGTGACACTTGTGTGTTTTACGCAATTTTTTTATTGCAAAACCCCAGGCCTTTTTTTTATGAGATATAAGAAGATCTGATTAAGTTTCTTAAGAACTTTACAAATGGCCAATAAAGCAACAGTGCCTGAGGTGATGAGGTGACTAAGAAGTTGTATTCACAGTTTGGCTACCTTTGTATTCCAGATGCTGGTAGGCACTGTGGTTGTTTTAAGGACAGTTGTCATTCGAAGGACTTACTTTGGGACATACTAAAAAAATCATTGGAGATTGAAGTGTCTACTGGTGGCAGTGTAGTTTAATGCTTACATGTGCAAAGTGAAAGTTAACTCTTCTACCTCAATTGGTATTGTTTACCTATCAGGATATGATTTAATGGTTTATTCAGCACTACCATATTGGTTGAAAATTACAAAGTGTGCATTTGGTGATATTTTCACCTATATATGAAATGTGTAGGGTTACCTTATAGGATATGATGTTTTATACCACTGTGGAGTTTCAGCGATTATATGTTGATTTAATTGTTACATTGGTGGGTCATAAACAGCTCCTATGCAGCAATTTATAGTGGCACTGGACACAAAAAATTATGATAGAAGGAACATTAGATGATGTATTACAACAACATGTAATTAGCACTGACTATTACTTGTATATGCGGATGATGGGGTTAAAAAGGCTATTAAATATAGCCAGGATTGTTATTTAGTAAATATTTAAGGAAAATAGACATAGCGTTGTTCTGCAGGAGGGATTATGGGTGTTTCATTGCCATTGCATCTATTTAGGAATGTATTCATTTTGTTCCAGGTAGGAAATGGGGATAGTGATTTTCTGCATCAGGGATGATGGGCATTAAATAGCTATTACATATACAGGTACTGTTATTTAGTAAATGTTGAAGGAAATGGGCATTGCTGTGTTCTACATGGGGGATTGTGGGGGTTATATGGTCATTTAATATATCTGGGACTGTGTTAGGGTTGTTCCAGGTAGAAATTGGGAATAGGGCTTTTCTACATCAGGGATGATGGGCGTAAATAGTTTTTATATATGCAAGCCACTGTAATTTTTTTAATACTTTAAGGCAATAGCGATTCCAACATGGGGGAAGAACAGTGTTAAATGGCTATAACATATACCTGTCACTGTAGTATAGTGACATGTGATGAGGAAAAGGATACATATTTTTTACATGGAGATGATGGGGGTTAAGTGCCTGGTACATATTCCTTGTATTATTACTTAGTAAATGTTGAAGGTAAATGAGCATAGCTGTGTTCTGCATGGGGAATTATTGGAGTTACATGGCCACTGAAAGTATCTGGAACTGTATTAGGATTGTTCAATGTAGGAAATAGGGATAGGGATTTTCTGTATCACATGATGATGGACGTTAAATGGCTTTTACATATTCGTGCCAACGTATTTTCATGATTAATGTAAGGAAATGGTTATAGCTATTTAATTCACAAGGGATTATGGCTTTAAACAGCTGTTGAAGAAATGTATCCCTATATAATAATGGTCCTGTTAGGAAAATGTGAATGGATAATGCTTGCATGGGACATTATGGGGAGTAAAAGGCTGCTACATATCCAGGGCACGATATTTTTATGTAGCCCTCTTGGGATAATGGCCATAATAATTTCTACATGGGGGTGATTGATGTTAAATGACTATAATATATATCTGCAAAAAGAACAATTGATGGACAGAATGCAGAACAATGTCATACATACACCCCAGTACAGAGATCTCGGCCTAAAACCATAGTTTTTTTTGCTCACCATACCATTTCAGTTTGAACACAGCCATATGCAAATCAGTCTTGACCCTGTGCGCAATGAGAACAGTCCAGTCCGAACTGCCAGGCCAGGTCCTCCCTGGACTGGAACCAAGCATCCTAGGACCAGTTTCGGGGTTTCACCCCTCATCAGCCAGGATAGCTTGACTTCAGTGGCATGGAGAGCACGGGACCCACGTCTGGGCATACCTGTTCCACTCGGGGTGACAAATCCAAAAAGAACAATTGATGGACAGAATGCAGAAGAATGTCATACATTCACCCCAGTACAGAGATCTGGGCCTAAATCCATCGTTTTTTTTGCTCACCATGCCATTCCAGTTTGAACCCAGCCATATGCAAATCAGTCTTGATCCTGTGCCCAATGGGAACAGTCCAGCCCGAACTGCCAGGCCAGGTCCTCCCTGGACTGGAACCAAGCATCCTAGGACCGGTTTCGGGGTTGCACCCCTCATCAGCCAGGATAGCTTGACTCCAGTGGCATGGAGAGCACGGGACCCACGTCTGGGCATACCCGTCCCACTCGGGGTGACAAATGCAAAAAGAACAATTGATGGACAGAATGCAGAACAATGTCATACATTCACCCCAGTACAGAGATCTGGGCCTAAATCCATTGTTTTTTTTGCTCACCATGCCATTCCAGTTTGAACCCAGCCATATGCAAATCAGTCTTGACCCTGTGCCCAATGGGAGCAGTCCAGCCCGAACTGCCAGGCCAGGTCCTCCCTGGACTGGAACCAAGCATACTAGGACCGGTTTCAGGGTTTCACTCCTCATCAGCCAGGATAGCTTGACTCCAGTGACATGGAGAGCACGGGACCCAGTCTGGGCATACCCGTCCCACTTGGGGTGACAAATGCAAAAAGAACAATTGATGGACATAATGCAGAACAATGTCATACATTCACCACAGTACAGAGATCTGGGCCTAAATCCATTGTTTTTATGCTCACCATGCCATTCCAGTTTGAACCCAGCCATATGCAAATCTGTCTTGACCCTGTGCCCAATGGGAACAGTCCAGCCCGAACTGCCAGGCCAGGTCCTCCCTGGACTGGAACCAAGCATCCAAGGACCGGTTTCGGGGTTTCACCCCTCATCAGCCAGGATAGCTTGACTCCAGTGGCATGGAGAGAACTGGACCCACGTCTGGGCATACCCATCCCACTCGGGGTGACAAAAGCAAAAAGAACAATTGATGGACAGAATGCAGAACAATGTCATACATTCACCCCAGTACGGAGATCTGGGCCTAAATCCATCGTTTTTTTGCTCACCATGCCATTCCAGTTTGAACCCAGCCATATGCAAATCAGTGTTGATCCTGTGCCCAATGGGAACAGTCCAGCCCGAACTGCCAGGTCAGGTCCTCCCTGGACTGGAACCAAGCATCCTAGGACCGGATTCAGGGTATCACCCCTCATCAGCCAGGATAGCTTGACTCCAGTAACATGGAGAGCACAGGACCCACGTCTGGGCATACCCGTCCCACTCGGGGTGACAAATGCAAAAAGAACAATTGATGGACAGAATGCAGAACAATGTCATACATTCACCCCAGTACAGAGATCTGGGCCTAAATCCATCTGTTGTTTTGCTCACCATGCCATTCCAGTTTGAACCCAGCCATGTGCAAATCAGTCTTGACCCTGTGCCCAATGGGAACAGTCCAGCCCGAACTGCCAGGCCAGGTCCTCCCTGGACTGAAACCAAGCATCCTAGGACCGGTTTCGGGGCTCCACCCCTCATCAGCCAGGATAGCATGACTCCAGTGGCATGGAGAGCACGGGACCCACGTCAGGGCATACCCGTCCCACTCGGGGTGACAAATGCAAAAAGAACAATTGATGGACAGAATGCAGAACAATGTCATACATTCACCCCAGTACAGAGATCTGGGCCTAAATCCATCGTATTTTTGCTCACATGCCATTCCAGTTTGAACACAGCCATATGCAAATCAGTTTTGACCCTGTGCCCAATAGTAACAGTGCAGCCCGAAATGCCATGCCAGGTCCTCCCTGGACTGGAACCAAGCATCCTAGGACCGGTTTCGGGGTTTCACCCCTAATCAACCAGGATAGCTTGACTCCAGTGGCATGGAGAGCACAGGACCCACGTCTGGGCATACCCGTCCCACTCAGGGTGACAAATGCAAAAAGAACAATTGATGGACAGAATGCAGAACAATGTCATACATTCACCCCAGTACAGAGATCTGGGCCTAAATCCATCGTTTGTTTTGCTCACCATGCCATTCCAGTTTGAACACAGCCATATGCAAATCAGTCTTGACCCTGTGCCCGAAGGGTATGCTCAGACGTGGGTCTCGTGCTCACTACACCACTGGATTCAAGCTAGCCTGGCTGATGAAGGGTGTTGCCCTGAAACCGGTCCCAGAATGCTTGTTTCCGGTACAGAGAGGACCTGGTTTGGCAGTTCGGGCTGGACTGTTCCCACAAGGAACAGGGTCAAGACTGATTTGCATATGGCTGGGTCTAAACTGGGGTGGTGTGGTAAGCAAAAGAATGATGGACTAAACCCAGATCCTTGTGACTGGGGGTGAATGTTTGCATTGTCCAGCGTTCAGTCCATCAATTGTTTCTTTTGCATATGTCACCGTAAGTGGGAAGGGTATGCCCAGACGTGGGTCCCGTGCTAACTACACCACTGGATTCAAGCTAGCCTAGCTAATGAAGCGTGATGCCCTGAAACCGGTCCCAGAATGCTTGTTTCTGCTCCAGAGAGGACCTGGCTTGGCAGTTCGGGCTGGACTATTCCCACAAGGAACAGGGTCAAGACTGATTTGCATATGGCTGGGTCTAAACTGGGGTGGTGTGGTGAGCAAAAGAATGATGGATTAAACCCAGATCCTTGTGACTGGGGGTGAATGTTTGCATTGTCCAGCGTTCAGTCCATCAATTGTTTCTTTTGCATATGTTGCCGTAAGTGGGAAGGGTATGCCCAGACGTGGGTCCCGTGCTCACTACACCACTGGATTCAAGCTAGCCTGGCTGATGAAGGGTGATGCCCTGAAACCGGTCCCAGGATGCTTGTTTGCGGTCCAGAGAGGACCTGGCTTGACAGTTCGGGCTGGACTGTTCCCACAAGGAACAGGGTCAAGACTGATTTGCTTATGGCTGGGTCTAAACTGGGGTGGTGTGGTGAGCAAAAGAATGATGGATTTAACCCAGATCCTTGTGACTAGGGGTGAATGTTTGCATTGTCCAGCATTTCGTCCAACAATTGTTTCTTTTGCATGTGTCGCCCTAAGTGGGAAGGGTATGCCCAGACGTAGGCCCCGTGCTCACTACACCACTGGATTCAAGCTAGCCTGGTTGATGAAGGGTGATACCCTGAAACCGGTCCCAGGATGCTTGTTTGCTGTCCAGAGAGGACCTGGCTTGGCAGTTCGGGCTGAACTGTTCCCACAAGGAACAGGGTCAAGACTGATTTGCATATGGCTGGGTCTAAACTGGAGTGGTGTGGTGAGCAAAAGAATGATGGATTAAACCCAGATCCTTGTCACTGGGGGTGAATGTTTGCATTGTCCAGCGTTCTGTCCATCAATTGTTTCTTTTGCATATGTCGCCCTAAGTGGGAAGGGTATGCCCAGACGTGGGTCCCGTGCTCACTACACCACTGGTTTCAAGCTAGAATGGCTGATGAAGGGTGATGCCCTGAAACTGGTCCCAGGATGCTTGTTTCTGGTCCAGAGAGGACCTGGCTTGGCAGTTCGGGCTGGACTGTTCCCACAAGGAACAGGGTCAAGACTGATTTGCATATGGCTGTGTTTAAACTGGGGTGGTGTGGTGAGCAAAAGAATGATGGATTAAACCCAGATCCTTGTGACGGGGGGTGAATGTTTGCATTGCCCAGCGTTCCGTCCACCAATTCTTTGTTTTGCATATGTCGCCCTAAGTGGGAAGGGTATGCCCAGACGTGGGTCCCATGCTCACTACACCACTGGATTCAAGCTAGCCTGGCTCATGAAGGGTGATGCCCTGAAACCGGTCCCAGGTTGCTTGTTTCCGGTCCAGAGAGGACCTGCTTGGCAGTTCGGGCTGGACTGTTCCCACAAGGAACACGGTCAAGACTGATTTCCATATGGCTGGGTTTAAACTGGGGTGGTGTGGTGAGCAAAAGAATGATGGATTAAACCCAGATCCTTGTGACTGGGGGTGAATGTTTGCATTGTCCAGCGTTCCGTCCATCAATTGTTTCTTTTGCATATAATATACACCTGGCACTGTAGTGTAATTACATAATCGGTGTTGACGAAAGGGGCATAGATATTTCTAACATGACAATGATGCCGGTTAAATGGCAAGTACATATAGCTGGTTCTGTTCTTTAGAAAATGTTGAAGGTCATTGGGCATAGCTGTATTCTGCATGGGGGATTTTGGAGGTTACAAGGTCATTGAATATGTTTGGAAATATATTAGGATTGTTCAAGGTAGAAAATAGGGATAGAAAGTTTCTACATCGGGGATGATGGGAGTTGAATGGATTTTACATATACCTGCCACTGTATTTTCATGAATACTGTAAGGAAATAGCAATAGATACTTTACTCACAGGGGATTATGGGTTTGCAACAGCTATTGAACATAGCTTCCCCTATATTATGGTCCTGTTAGAAAAATGGATGTAGATAATGTTTACATGGCGGATTATGGGGGGGTAAAAGACTGCTACATACCCTGGGGATGGTATGTGATGTAGCCCTCTTGGAAAAATGGCCATAATGATTTCTACATGGGGGATGATGGGTGGTAAATGACTATAACATATACCTGCCACAGTAGTGTAGTGACGTATGTTGAGAAAATGAGCATATATATTTTGTACATGGGGATGATGGGTGTGTAAAGGCTGGTAGATATACCTGGTTCTGTTATTTGGTAAATGTTGAAGAGAAATAGGCATAGCTGAATTCTGCATGGGGGATTATGGGAGTTACATGGCCATTGAATATATTAGTGACTGTATTAGGATTGTTCCAGGTAGGAAATACGGATAGGGTTTTCTACATTGGAGTTGATGGGCGTTATATTGCTTTTACATATGCCTGTCACTGTATTTTCACGATTACTGTAAGGAAATGGTAATAGCTATTTTACTCACAGGGTTATGGGCTTCAAACAGTTGTTGAACACAGTTTCCCATATAATATAATGGTCCTGTTAGGAAAATATAAATAGATAATGTTTACATGGCGGATTATGCGGGGTAAAAGGCTGGTACATACTCTGGGGATGGTATGTTACGTAGCTCTATTGGGATAATGGTCATAATGATTTCTACATGGGGGATATTTTGTGTAAAATGACTGGAACATATGCCTGCCACTGTACTGCAGCTTTGTGTGTTGAGGAAGGGGGCATACCTATTTTTTACATGGGGATAATGGGGGTTAATTGGCTGGTACAGATACCTGGCACTGTTATTTAGTAAATGTTGAAAGTAAATGGGCATAGCTGTATCCTGCATGGGGAATTATGGGTGTTGCATGGCCATTGAATATATTTTGAAATGTATTAGGATTATTCAAGGTAGGAAATACGGATAGCGATTTTCTACATCAGCGATGATCGGAGTTAAAGGGCTTTTACATATACATGCCACTGTATTTTCATGAATATGTTAAGAAATGACAATAGCTACTTTACTCAGGGGGGCTCAGGGCCGTTAAACAGCTGTTGAGCAGTTTCTCCTATATTATATTGGTCCTGTCAGGAAAATGGAAATAGATAATCTTTATGCAGCGAAATATGGGGGGTATAAGGTTGCTGCCTACCTTGGGGATGGTATTTCACATAGCCCTCCTAGAAAAACAGCCATACTAAATTTTACATGGGGGATGATGATATTAAATGGCTATAACATATACCTGCCACTGTAGTGTAGTGACATATGTTGAGGAAATGTGCATACCTATTTTTAACATGGGGGATTATGGGCGTTAAATGATCATTGAATATAATGGGATATTAAGGTTATTCCTGGTAGGAAAAAGGGATGGTGATTTTCTACATGGGGTATGGTGGTTTTAATGACTGTTACATATTCCTGCAACTGCGTTGAAATGATTTCTGTAAGAAAATGGTAATAAATATTTGCTGCACAGGCATTATGGGTTTTAAACATCTGAAGAATGCATTTACCACTGTATTCTAATGGCTCCTGTTAGGAAAATGTGAATTGCTCATTTTCACATGGGGAATGATGGCTGGCAAATGGCCGTTGCATATCCTCGATATAGGATTTTACTTATTCCTATTGGGATAATTAGCATAGCCATTTTCTACAGGGAGGATAATACGTGTTTAAAGGCTGTTACATATGCCAAGGACCACTGGAATTATGAGGTAGGGGAGGACTACATTAAGCGACAGGTTTGACTAAATCAAGCGGCTAGAAAAGGCAAAAAGGCAACATAATGAACCACATTTTGTGATATGATTACCTCATTATTTGTCATTTTTACATGTTAACAATATCTGGGCTAAGGATTTACCTCATGATAGCCAGTATGACACTGAACTACAGTAAGAAACAAAAGAAAGTTGTCCAACTTTTGTGAAAGGCCTTCTGTTTTTTAAGAACTTTTGGTCCTTTTGAGTAAGAAACACATTATTTTAGTTAAAAACGGCAGATTATACAGCAGATGATGGATTATTCAGCAAATGCAGAAAATCCATATTTTTGCTGATGAGGCAGTAACCACCTAATCTCGTAATTCCAGTGGCTCTACATATACATGCCACTGTATTCTAGTGATTCATTTGAGAAAATGAGCATACCTATTTTGTTTTACATGCGGAATGATGGGGGTTTAATGGCTGTTACAAATACCTGGTACTGTTATTTGGTAAATGTTGAAGGACAATGGACATGGCTGTGTTTTACACTGGGATTATGGGTGCTAAGTGACCGTTACCAGGGACTGTATTAGGCTTGTTCTATGCAGGTAATAGTGATAGAGGTTTTAAACGGCTGGTACATATACCTGTCACTGTATATTCATGATTCATTTAAAGAAATAGCAATAGAAATTTTTGCTTTGGGTTGTGGGCATTAAATGGCTGTTGAATATAATGGCCACTGTAGCCTAATGATTCCTGTTAGTAAAATAAAAATAGCTATGTTTTTTACTTGGGGAATGGTGTATGTTAAATGGTTGATACATATACCAGCCACTGTATTTTAGCAATTGTTGAAGGCTTAATGGCATACCTGTTTTCCATATGGTGGTTATGTGTGTGAAGTGGCTGTCACTGTATTAGACCTTGTTCCAGGTAGGAAGCACACAGGGTTTTTATTCATAGTGGTAGTGATGGGTGTTAAATGGCTGGTGCATATACCTGCCACTGTACTAGCATGATTCCTGTAAGGAGATGGTAATAGCTATTTTATGCGTGGGGATTATGGGGTTTAAAGGGTTGATAAACACATCTTCCACTGTATTCTAATAGTTTTTGTTAGGAAAATGGGAATCACTCATTTTTATATGGGGTGTTATGGGTGGCACATTGCTGTTATACATTCCTGGCACTGTATTTTATTAATGGCTGAAAGCAAATGGATTTAGCTGCGTTCTACATGTGGGATTATGCATGATAATTGACTGTTTAATATATTTGAGACTGCATTTGGCTTGTCCTAGGTA
Source organism: Calotriton arnoldi (assembly GCA_963921515.1). Lineage (NCBI taxonomy): Eukaryota > Metazoa > Chordata > Amphibia > Caudata > Salamandridae > Calotriton > Calotriton arnoldi. The sequence continues at coordinate 860,968 of CAWUFW010004188.1, forward strand.
GGAAATGGTGATAGTGATTTTCAACATGAGGGTGATAGGTGTATATAAACCCTTCATTAGCTGAAACAAGATTTGTGACAGTATATATTCTTGTTCTGCCATCTGATGGCTTTAAAAGGATACTTCACAATGGTATGTGTAGGAGATTCCACCTGCAATAAAATGGCAATATGTGAATCAGTATTGTACTACAGGATTTGAGCCACTCCCAGTGTCCTTACCTGGAAGTTGATTCCAGGAAGTTGCATCCCCAGAAATTATTCCGATGCATTCTTAGCCAACTGACAGGTGCGGGTAACCAACTGTTTCCCATTCGTGATAGGGATTGCAATTATTTCCCATGAACAAAGAACTATCAGGAAGTGCGGATCATAAACTTGCATTGATTAAGTCCTTGTCTTTTGTACACACTGCCATCGCTACTACCTATTGGATGGTTTAGTGAGGTCCTGGTATCGGCCCGACAGGGTCTGCAACAGCCCTGGTGGAGCGCTGAGAAGACGATCAAACTTGAGCATCTAGAGGAAGTAAAAGTCAAAACAAGGTTTCCAAAGTTCAACATGCAGAAGGATCATTAATGGCGGAGCGGCCCAAGCCCGAATCCTTAGCTTCCTCCCAGATGCAATCTGTAGGCGTAGGACCCAGCCCTTCTCTTGAGTATCCTGGTTGTCGGAGCTGTCCATGGCCGTCGGGGCACTTGGGTGCTGGGTGAGCTCCCCCATGCTGGGAGGATCCAACTGGCAAATGTGCAACGGACCCCCACCCTGGCCACACCCCCCGCGCCCCAGAAATGACACAACAGAAAGCCCTCTGAAGAAAGAACCCACGCTAACCAAGTACGATCCCAGAAGGAATCTAAATTTCAGTGCCTCCCTGGGCTGGGACCACCCCCAAAGGCCCTGCCACGTGGGCGCTCCCATGCCCAGGATTCAGGCAGCTAAGGAGCAGCAATTCTCAGGCAGCATGGATGAGAAGGAGCTGGGGGGTGAGGGAACAGCAGCTCGTCTCCGCATAGGTGCTGTGCACCCGCTCAAAGCCAGTGTGAACTGCTTTGGGGAGAGGGTATCCGGAAGTGGGAAGCCTCCCAACTCTTCTGTTCCAGCACCTCCCACCAGGGCAGTGGTGGGCTCTCCCCAACCCACCGGCATGGCTCAGGCCGGTGCCTAAGCCAGGACTCTCGATGTGCAAGGGTCGAGCCTGGTGGTGAATGGCCAAAGGGCAGGTGTGGGGACCCTCCCTTGTTGTCAGGTACCTGGTTTGGCTTGGTACCCTTCCGTCCGGGCTAAGGGTTTGATGACTCTCATAGTCCCTCCGGGGCCTTCGGGCAGGACCGGTGGTGCCAGGGCTGCCTGCCTGCCTCTGCCACTCTGGAAACCCCTCAGTTGCAGGGTTGGGACTCCCGGGCAGAGTGCCTGGAAACGCTCTTTGAATCGTGGAAGCCGACTCCCACAAGGGGAAGCCCGATGAGGTGCCAGGCTGTATCTCACCATGCAGGCAGCAGACAGGCAGCGCAGTCTTTCAACCTCCTTTTCCACACCTGCAGGTGGACGAAAATTGCAAAAAGTTGCCTGTGGCTCTTGGTGGTCAACTACTCGGCTCACACATCGATGAACGCTGCTAGCAAGGGGCATGGCCAGCCAAGTATGGCGCCATACAATGGAAGGGAGACTTCGTCACTCCCCCCTCTAGGGAACTGGCCCATAGAATTGAAGAAGTGAGCCAGAAATATACAACTCTGGTGCAGAGGTCAGGAGGTCAGGGCCCAGTTCAGAGCAATGCAAAGTAGACAGTACGAAGTAGGCAACAAGGCAGGCAAAATCCTGGCCTCGCTGGCCAGAAAAGAAGAGGGACAGAGGTGAATATGGGGAGTTAGAACAGGGGAGTCAGGTTTGAGAGCTACCCCTCTGAAGATTGCCCAGGCGTTTGTGGACTATTTAGAGGGGCTATGCAGGGCCTGCACCATGGCCGGTCAAGGCGATCTGAATGAATTCATTGGTGATCTTCTGACCTCCTGGTTTGGCCTCAAACACAGGGACCTGCTGGAGAAGGAGATCACTGAGGAGGAGGTGGCTGAGGCAATATCTTAGTTATGCAGTGGCAAGACCCCTGGCCCCAGTGGCTTCCCACCGGAATTCTTCAAATATGTAAAATCCAATATAGTGAAACCAATGCTTAAAATCTGGAAACGACGGTTCTAGCAAAAAGCATTGAAAACTGCCTCACCCAGGTTCTGGACTCCCCTGGCTGTGTGCCACGGGTGGCTGTCTATGGTGTCTTACGGCTGCCCGCGCGCACCGCCTCTGACACTCATTTCCCTGGCCAGAGTTGGCTAGGGCCCACCTGGCTGCCTGCCGGTGTTGGTTCCCACCCCGGCCCCCTGGCTTCGATCTCCGATGTAGGAAAGGATGTGCTGTTGTGACCTCAGCCTCTGCAGTCCAGGGGCCCATCCCAACTCCCCTCATGCTTCGGCATCTGACTACAACCTCAGATCAGACGTGGCGACCTCAGATCAAACGTGCTAAATTGAAGTATATTACTAAGAGGAGGAAAATAAACTAACCAGAATACTCTCAGTAATGGCGGGTAAAGAGCCCAGCACCGAATCTCCACCTGGAGGCCGTCGAGGTAATTGTGGAGTACAGAAGACCAACTCCCTGATGCTGCTTAGGGGGTTCCAAGTCCTTCTAATCGAGGCTCACCCCTAGGACAGTGGTAGACCATTAGTGGCCCCCAGCCTGCTGGGATCGGTCTTCTCAGAGTTGGGTTGCTTGGGAATGCAATCCAAAGTGGCAGGTAAACTCCAGCTAAGGCTAAATTCGGGTGCAAGACCAAATCCCCAACGAGCACCGCAAGGGAAAGTTGAAAAGCATTTTGAAGACTGAGCTCAATAGGGCATGAAACCATCAAGAGGTATACGGGTGGGGTCTGTGCAGTAAGACTGGAGGATTCAATACGGCAGTAAGGTTGGTAGCCCAGGAGGGCATATCCCCTCTGCGGGACCACCGTCTGGGTGCACCCACCCCCCACAGTGCACGTTTCCTCCATGGAGGTGTGTTGTGACTGGCTTTCGGTAGGCTGGGAAAGCTTTGGGGCAGCAAGTGGCTCTTTGCTCTTGCGGAGACTGTTAGAGCCCCTGTGGCAGCAGCTTTGCTGAGTCCGCAGGGCTGAGGGAGATACAATCGCCCCACCGCCAACTGCCCCATCCACTTCATAGTGCACCAGAACAGGGAAGGGGTATGAGGCCCCCTTCTCCTGGCGCAACTGTTGACTGTAGTGGACTGTGCTCAGTGCACCCCAACCCAGTCACGCCACTGGGTGGGGAGGCCCTTGATGGGTGCCAGGGGTCTGCATTAATGTCAAGACCTGACCTGTCTTGAAACATGGATCAAAGAGTCTAACACATGCATGAGTCAGAGGGCTGAGCAAAAGCCTGTTGCACAATGAAGGTTAGGGCTCATGCCGGCCAGTTGAGGTGGGATCCCACCATGCCCCAGTGGTGGGCATACTACTGGCCCATCTCGCCCACTTCATAGGGGAGGTGGAGCATGAGCGTGTTTGACAGGACCCAAAAGATGGTGAACTATGCCTGAGCAGGGCAAAGACAGAGGAAACTCTGGTGGAGGTTCGTAGTGGTCCTGTCATGCAAATCGGTTGTCCAACCTGAGCATAGTGGTGAAAGATTAATCAAACCATATAGTAGCTGGTTCCCTCTGAACTTTTCCTCAGGATAGCAGGTGCTCGGAAAGGCTGCTTCCACTGCATGCCACCCAGCATGGGGGCTTTCCCCTCCCACCTTGCGATGCCAAGTGCAGTGATGGAGCCACGATCTCATGCATGTCAGCAGGTCAACCAGGTGGCCGGAACAGAATCCCTCATCCCTCCTCAGTCGTTGCTGGGAGGCAAGTTGCCTCCCAAGTGCTTGCCTCAGAGTGCACGGCCTCTCTTGTCTTTGTTGGACTGCTGTGTGCCTGAGGTCTGGGTCACTCTGGTCAGCCCAGGACATCTTTTCACTGAGTCAGCCCAGGCCATCTGGTCACTGAGTCAGCCCAGGCCATATGGTCGCTGGGTCAGTGCTGGCCATCTGGTTGCTTTGTCAGATCAGGCCATCTGGTTGCTGGGCTAGCCGACCGGATAGCTGGCGGGCCGACCTGCGGGCTAACTCTGACTTTTGTTTCCCCCTGGTCTGTAATGGTCAAGGAAAATCAACTTCCCGGGCAGGCCCAAAGGGAGAGGATTTGGGGTGGGCTAGGTTTATCCCTCCCTGGCTGCCCAAGCTCCAGGAAGGTGGAAGGTACCCATCCAGGACAGACCCTCAGCCCACGGTATGGTGGCAGCAGACACTACCCAGGGCAGTCTGGCTGCAGACTGAGGAGGTTGCTCCTCCACTGGGTTTGGGCCTAGAGCAGAGACACACCCTATACAAAGGTCCAACTCCCCTGAGGTACTGAGCTGCTACACGATCCCAGGAGAGCTCCAAGAACCCCTCAGTGGATGCTTGGGCCCGGTCTCGAAGGCAGCAACTGTTGATGTCATCTGCCACCCAGAAGGTACCGTCGGCAGGCCCAGCACAAGGCTTACCGTTTTCCACCATGCACCCCCCCATGAGAGAGGGGCCTGGCAATGGGGATGAGCAGGCCTTGGAAGCCCTCTCCCTCGCCTCCAGCAGTGGGGGAAGCCATGGTCATGCCCCTGGTCAGAGCTGTGGCAGGGTCCAAGCTCTATTTGCTGTCTCTCTCTGCTGCAAAGTGCATGGGGTAGGGCTCTGTGGTCCCACACAGGGTGGCCTACTCAGGGTTTCTGTTAGATCAGGCATACTTAGACCTATTTGGCAATGGCCTGCTTTGTTGGAAACATCTGACCATACTCCCCCAGTGAGGGCTTCCGAGCCACAAAGCATACAGGACGGGGTTCTGCAGGGCCAGGGAACCAGCAGGCCCGGGCCTGCAAACCCACTGAACCAGCAGGTCCGGGTCTGCCAGCCCACCAAGGCTCTGGGCTCCCTTCTCTGGCAGCTTGCGCCCCCCAGTTTCCCGACCACAGTGGAAGGGGTAGTGTTGCACCAGGACTTGGATGCCGTCTGGTGCCCTCCTTCACCTAACAAATTTCCACAGCAGCTCGGAATGAACCGAGGGGTGTCCCCACTGCCCAGGGCTTCACCCCTGCATCTCACTCAGGCTGCGCCTTGGCCTGCCTCTCCATTTTGTCATCGCAGAGACATCCAGGCCCACCGGTGCCCATACGACCAGCTGTCCCTCCGCAAGCCTCTCAAGCAGAGGCTTCTCCCTGCAGCTGGCTCCCTAGGGGTGCGAAGGTTGGTCCGGGATGGGCATGAGACCACCCATTCCATCCAGCAGGTGTGGCTACCTGGTTGATCCTGACAGTAGCATATGCTTGTCTCAAAGATTAAGCTATGCACATGTAAGACCACACAGCTGGTACAGTGAAACTGCAAATGGTTCATCTGTTACGATTGAAATTCTAGAAGCTATTGCATGCCGATGAGTGCTGACCTCCTGGGATGAGTGCATTTATCAGATCAAGACCAATCCAGACTCTAGATAACCTTGGGCCGATGGCACATCCTCATGATGGTGATGATACATTTAGATGTCAGCCCTGTCAACTTTCGATGGTACTTCCTGTGCCTACCATGGTGACCACGGGTAATGGGATTCCGGAGGGTTAGATTCCGGAGACGGAGCATGAAAAACGGCTACCACATTCAAGTAAGGCAGTAGGCATGTAAATTGTTCACTCCTGAATCAGGGAAGTAGTGACAATAAATAACAATACAGGACTCTTTCGGGGCCCTGTAATGGGAATGGGCACACTGAGGATCCATTGGAGGGCAAGTCTGGTGCCAGCACCAGTGGTGATTCCAGATCCAATAGCACATAATAAAGTTGCTGCAATTAAAAAGCTAGCAGTCTGCCATGAAGTGAGCTATAGACTGCCAGACCCTGCCTCTCTGTGCCCCCTTGATGCTCTTGACTGAGTGTCCTGGGGGGTCCAAAGTATTTGTTTAAAAACAATTAGAGTGCTGGCCGGTTGCCTGAAAACCTCAGCTAGGAATAACAGAATAGGACTACTGTTCTATTTGATTAGTTTTCTGAACTGGGACCATGATTAAGAGGGACAGCCGGGGGGCATTCGTATTCTGCCATTAGAGGTGAAATTCTTAGGCCGGCGCAAGACGAACGAAAGCAAAAGCATTTGCCAAGAATGTTTTCATTAATCAAGAAAGAAAGTCGGAAGTTCGAAGACGATCAGATGCTGTCAAAGTTCCAAATATAAATGATGCCGACTAGTGATCCAGAGGCTTTATTCCTATGACCTGTCGAGCAACACCCAGAAAACCAAAGTCTTTGGCTTCGGGGGAGAGTATGGTTGCAAAGCTGAAACTTAAGGGAATTGATACAAGGGCACTACCAGGAGTGCAGCCTGCATCTTAATTCGACTCAACATGGGAAACCTCACCTGACTGGAACATGGAAAGCATTGACAGTCTGACAGCTGTTTTGTCGATTCTGTGGGTGGTGGAGCATTGTCGTTCTTAGTTGGTGGAGCAATATGTCTGGTTAATTCCAATATCAAACAAGACTCCTCCATGCTAAACATGCTAAATGTTAAATTAGGTCGGTGGAATTGGATGCCTGCCTCCAACAGGCCCTTGCTCCACAGCTCGGTCATTGGTGAGATTTAATCACAGCAGGAACAGAGTAATCTCTACTGTGACTAAACCTAAGGTTCGGCTGTTTTTAAAATTGCTGTGAAGACCAAAATCTTGACTGTATGTATACTCCGTTGCCACGGAGTATACATAATGTCAAAATATAAATTCCCCATATAAACCGTATTTATTCCCATTTTCTTAGTAGGTCCATTATAATATAGACAAAACTGTGATCAACAGCTGTTTAAAGCCCATAATCCCCTGTGAGTAAAGTAGCTATTGCCAATCCTTACAGAATTCTGGAAATATGTGTCAGGGATATGTAAAAACCATTTAACTCCCATCATCCCCGATGTAGAAAATCCCTATCCATATTTCCCACCTGGAAGAATCCTAATGCATTTTCAAATATATTCAATGGCCATGTAAATCCCAGAATCCCACATGCAGAATACAGCTGCGCCCATTTACCTTCAACAACTACTAAATAACAGTACCATGGATATGTACCAGCCATTTAACCACCCATCAGTTCCCATGTAAAAATATGTATGCCTATTTCCTCAACACACGTCACTAGACTACATTAGCATGTATATGTTACAGCATTTAACACCCGCTATCCCCCATGTAGAAATCATTATGGCCATTATCCCAAGCGGGTTACATAAAATAATGTGACCACGATATGTAGGAGGCTTTTAGCCCACATAATCTCCTATTTAAATATTGTCTATTCCCATTTTCCTAGCAGGACCATTATTATTTAAGGGAAAATGTATTTAACTGCTGCTTAAAGCCCATAATCCCCTGTGAGTAAAATAGCTATTACCATTTCCTTACAGTGTTCATGACAATACAGTGACAGGTATATTGAAAGACATTTAATGACCATCATCCCTGATGTAGAAAATCCCTATCGTTATTTCCTACCTTTAACAATCCTAAAATATTTCCAAATATATTTAAGGGCCATGTAATAACCATAAATCCCCATACAGAACACAGCTATGCCCATTTACCATCAATATTTACAAAAAAGGTACCAGGTATATGTATCATCCATTATCCGCGTATAAAAAATATGTATGCCCATTTCTTCAACACACGTCACTACACTATCAATCAGGGAATTGTAAGCGCGCTACTCACCCGTGAGGGTCTCAAGGTGCTGAGGGGGGGTCGACAGATCTGTTTAGCCGAAGAGCCAGGTCTTGAGGGTCTTCCTGAAGGTGTTCAGGGAGGGGGGGCGTCTGATGTCTGCCGGTAGCTCGTTCCAGGTTTGGCTGCAATGTGAGAGAAGGATCTTCCGCCTGCTCTGGCTCTGTGGATGCGCGGGGTTTCGGCCAGTGCAAGGTTGGAAGATCGGAGGTTTCTTTTGGGTACGTGGAAGTTGAGTCTGTCGTTGAGGTATTTGGGTCCGTTGTTGCGTAGGCATTTGTAGGCGTGAGTGAGGATTTTGAAAGTGACTCTTTTCTCCACGGGGAGCCAGTGGAGACTTCGTAGGTGTTGGCTGATGTGTTCGTGTCGGGGGATGCCGAGGACGAGTCTGGCGGGGGTGTTCTGTATTGTTTGGAGTTTGCGGAGTAGGGCCTTGTTGATGCCGGCGTAGAGTGCGTTTTCATAGTCCAATCTGCTGGTGATGAGTGCGTGGGTGACTGTCTTCATTGACTCACTACAGTGGAAGGTGTATGTTACAGCCATTTAACACCAATCAACCCAACTGGAGAAATAATTATGGCTATTTTCCCAGGAGGGCTATGTAAAATACCATGCCCAGGGTATGTAGTAGCCTTTCACCCCCCCAAAAAACTCCAATGTAAACATTGCCAATTCCCATTTTCCTGGCAAGATAATTCTAATATAGGACAAAATGAATTCACCAGCTGCTTATAGCCCATAATCCTCTGTGAGTAAAATAGCTATTACCATTTCCTTACAGTAATCTTGAAAATACGTGTCAGGAATCTTTAAAAGCAATATAACACCCATCATCCCCGATGTAGAAAATCCCTATTCCTAATTCCTACCTGGAACAATACTCATACAGTCCCTACTATATTCAATGGTCATGTAATGCCAATAATCCCCCATGCAGAATTCAGCTATGCCCATTTACCTTCAACATTTACTAAATAACACTACAGTTATATCTACCAGCCTCATGACTCTCATCATCCCCATGTAAAACATATGCGTACCTATTTCTTCAGCATATGTCACTACACTACAGTGTCAGGAATATGTTATAGCTATTTAACTCCTATCATCTCCCATGTAAAAATAATTTGGCAGTTTTTCCAACAGGTCTACGTAAAATACCATGCCCAGGGTATGGAGCAGCCTTTTACCCCCCATAATCCATCATGTAAATATTATCTATTTCCTTTTTCCTAACAGGATAATTACAATATAGGGTAAACAGTGTTCAATAGCTGTTCAAAGCCCATAATCCCTTGTTAGTAAAGTAGCTATTGCCACATAAAATACCATGCCCAGAATATGTAGCAGCAATTTGCCCCCCATAATCCTCCATTTAAATATTATCTATTTCCCTTTTCCTAACAGGATCATTATAATATAGGGGAAAATGTGTTTGACAGCTGTATTAAACCAAAATAGCTGATGAGTAAAGTAGCTATTACCATTTCCTTACAGTAATCATGATAATACAGTGGTAGGTATACGTAAAAGCCATTTAAAGCCCATCATCCCCGATGTAGAAAAACCCTATCCCTTTGTCCTACCTTTCAACCATCCTAATACATTTCCAAATATTTTCAGTGGCCATGTAACACCCATAGTCCCCCATGCTGAACACAGCTATGCCCATTCACCTTCAACAATTATCAAATACCAGTACATGGTATATGTCCCAGCCATTTGGACCTCATCAGCCCCAGTAAAAAAAATATTTATGGCCATTTCCTCAACACACGTCACTACACTACAGTGACAGGTGTTTGTAACAGCCATTTAATACCCATCGTACCCCATCTAGAAATCATCATAGTCATTATCAAAGAGGGCTACATAAAATACCATGCTCAGGGAACATATCAGCCATTTACACCCAATAATCCTCCATTTAAACATGATCTATTTCCATTTTCCAAACAGGACCATTATAATGTAGTGGGAAATGTGTTCAACAGGGTTCACTGACAAAATATCAATGTTAAAAATATAGAAGTAAAAAATATCGATGCAAAAATATAGGGGCTCATTACGATGTCGGGCGGAAGCACAACCGCCGTGCTGGCGGATGCAAAAACCACCAGTTACCGCCGGCACGCAGCAGTCCACACGCCCGCCCAATTACGATGCGAAAAGTAGGCCAAACACCGCCGGCAAGCCAGCAACACCGTCCGCCATCAAAGTGCGCCCGTACACGTAGCGGCGCAGCCCAATTGACACACACCGTCCGACGAAACACGTCCCGCCCGGCGTATAAATTACGATGCCGCAAACAAACGGCTCCCACGGCCAAGAGATACCGTACAACAAACCGAAGCCGTAACACGGACGCCGAGCACGGACAACGAAGAAGCGGCTCCCCCGAGCATGAATCCAGCACTGCAGGCCCTCCCCATGCTCCTGCTGATGCACCACCAAGGACGCAACGTACCGCGGAGACGCAGGTAGGCACACACACAACAAGTGCACGCAAACAGCGCACACAGTGCAAGGGCGGAAAAAGCGGACAACCCCCCACCAGCGCGTGTACACTACACATCCACCATTGCATCCACATATGACACACAGGCCAAATCGTAACATCGCGTAACACATGTGTACACACCACCTGGGACTAGGAACCAACCACCCCGTCACGGCCCCAAAGCGCCGATGACGCCGCCACACATGCGCACAACGCAGAGGCCAACCGCAGCGCCATGCATGCGTCGCACACAGACACAGGGACACAACCAAGCAGCACACACATCAGCCCCACCCCGAACGCACATGACACGTGACAGGCCTGCCACAGACATGTCCCCAACGCCCAATTCACGGACAACACCCAACGCCACACAACCGACGCACACATGTCAGTGAAGTCACGCAACAGCAGGACACACCCCAGTGTAACAAACATGGCGTAGCACACAGCGGCGGCAACACCAACTAGGAGAAGCAGGGCCCCTTCGGGAAGAGGAATGCCAGTACCACACTGAAACACCCATACCACCCTGCACATATGAACAAGACATATAAAACGGAACACCAAAGAGCCCGGGGACCGACAACAGGTGGCCCAAGAATAACATTCACACACAAGGCCCAACGCAGAGCGGAAAGGCAGCCTGCCGCCCACACAAGGGAGAGCAGACAGCACTGAATGACCTTCCATTCCAACTCCGAAACCACAGCCCTACGAAAGAAGCCGGTGAATACAGCCATTGTCCAAGAAAAGACCAACACAGGCATGCCGAGGAGACCGACCACAGGGCAGATAGCGCATATCACAGAAGCACACAACGGACGGGGAAGAAAAAAGAAAACACTCCCCCATGTCGGCCACATGCAAGTTAATTGGAAGGAGTCACACATCACTGACCTTGAACTGTCTGAGAAGCATGTGGGATGAGGGCCCGTGTCCTCCAAACAAGCCAACAGAACACAAGTCCTGTCTCCCTACGACTACACAGAGCTCACAGCAACCTCGGAGCGTGCACATTGCAGACTGCACACACAGCCGGAGCACGCCACCACAACGCACCGCTGCGAAATGGCAACCGCAACACACCTACCCAACTACGCCGGACAGCTCAAGCTGTACAAAACCAACCTGTTACATACATTGGGATGCGATCTCCTGTCCCTGCTGAACGTAAGTTACCGACTGACTTACCGCATCACATTGTTCAGCTGCGTCATGCCCGTCTTCTACTGTCGGAGGTGTCCCTACCAGCATCCAGTGGAGATATGCCTCTCCAACCCGGCATGTCTGAAGGCGGACCTGCTACCACTACTCCTCCCTCTGGACGCACACGACAGGGCCTGCTCTGCCTATGGGGGCATGGCGTATGTGGCCAACATCGCACCCGCACTGAAATGGGACCACTGTGCCTCCACACGACGGATCATCGAGAACAGCTACATCGAATGTCACCCAGCATGCCCCATCATGGTCCTCCAAGGGACAACTTACGAACAACACCTTGACAGCCACCATCCGCTACATTGGCTGGCAAACATGTACACCACCAATGACATGGAAGCCCTGCTGGACGGCATCGCATACCTGACAACCTGTAAATTCGTCGGACCACAACGCAGGTTCCCCGATTGACCTATGATGTCCAACCCCGCACCCATGCTTAGCTTCCGCATGGACTGGCCAGTCACCACCACAACAGCCACACCAAACGACCGGCAACTGTAACCACACCATCAACGACATCGCCATGACATCGGATATGACCGGGACATGCACACTGTTCCCCATCACATCCAGGAACACCGCATGCATCGTGGGAGGCAGTGGCATGGGGTCTGTGTATCGCACCCACATGGACGGAACTGCACGAACAACCAGGACACGACATGGATCCAGCGCCCATGGACACACACACCGCTCAGTGGACATGAATAGGTCGCCTGGAGTCTGTGGGTGCTGCACCCCTCCCACCCCCGCCCCGGGAAACCCATACCAGGACCTTTGCATGGAAGACAAGTGCATACAACAACAACACGACCCCAGTGACTATGACATGTCCAGTAACCACCACATTGCAACAACAAGTGGCACGCCGCTGCATGCACGCAAGCCCATGCCCTGATGTCATCTCACATGCACGCGTGCATGAGGAACAACCGCAGCAAACCTGTCACATGGAACTGAGATGGACTGTGCCCATGATGCCAAGCGGTCTGGTAAGCTACATGTATACCGTCTGTGTCAAAGTCCGCAGCTCCGCAGCTATACGTAAATGTACATTAGCACAGCCTTGGCCAAGCAGATGTAACTCTGAAGCCCACATCCCACATGCAACAGCCAATCACATGTAACCCCACACCCTATCCCATTTGCAATCATGCTCAGTATATCCTCAACATGTATTCCGCTGCCAGTAGTGTCCACTATACTGCATCACAGAGGACAGAAGACTCAATATAATGTTTGAAACCAAAACTGTCTCCGCTGACTCATTTCACAAGTACGAATGAGAGAGGATGGGAGTATGTGAAGTACACGGCAGTCGTGACATGACCATGTAGTCCACTGGTATTGGATGTCAACGCAAATGAGTAGCACAACTGTGGAAGACACACATGTGTCGTGTGAAGTCGTATGGACGCAGTGCTCAGGTGGGTGGGTGTGACGGGTAGATGCGCACATGCCAAGTTGGAGCACGCCGTGTTGGGAGGGGTCATGAACAGTACACCACCGCTTCCCTGGGCATTGTGAGAGGACACCTGTCGGGGGGAGTGAACACGTGTGTGCACAGCAGCCGGGCACACGTACAAAGCGGTACCAGGCGCACCTCAGCCCACCCTCTGTGGACAAGCTGGATCCTGTTATGCGCCCGCCATGCCCCTTGACAAGGCACACACAGCCCCAGTCGACCAGGTGTAACCCCAACATAGTCAATCCGCACAGGCGATACAGGGCACGGGATGGCAGTGGAGCATGGTGTGTGAGAGGTCTCCTCGCGCTCCTCCTGGTCATATCACGCAGGCAATAGAACCTCAACGTCTAGCATGGCACAAGTCAGATGGAAGTGTAGGGGGACGCACCACAGCACGAGCAGCACTGACGTCACGGGAGGTGGCTCGCACCATCCCATCCATTGCCCATCATACCAACCACGACACATGCCATTGCGACTAAGTGCAAGCGCGTGCGCCACCACCCCCGAGCCCTCCCCAGAGAGGCCAAAGAGTGAATGTGTGGGCCATCAGTCACAGACGGACGCGGCCTGGCCGCAAGGGCAGCCACAGCCACTGGGTGTCGCAGGTGGCGGATCCGGAAGGCGAAGACTGTGATGCATAGTCCATGCAGGCCGGGTCTCCATTTGGGGCACCACGCAGGTGGACGGCGTCCCGTAACACATCATACCCTGAGACAGCCCACTTGTGCAACTGGACCCACACATACACTCCTTGCCCTCTCTGGTGCGAGCTTGGGGCTGCCTGTGCAAGCACTAGCCTCGCAGGTGCACATGCATATTGGGGGAGCGAGGGGAGGACATGAGGGCTGGGGCGAAGATGACTGTATCACTGTCAGTGAGTACAAGGGATGACCCAGATGTGGAAAGGAAGAGACGTGTCCCGTGTGTACTGCAACTAGTCGCCAATCCAACTACCCCCCATGTCCGGAATGTAAGCCCGCACCTAGGCCCGCCCATCCGCCACATCGAATATACCACCAGCACGACAACCTTCCCATTCGGAACACTGACTGGGGGTGGCGACCAGTGAACAATCATGTGTAGCCTACCCACGCGTACATGTGGGCCCTCCATGATCCATGTCACCTGCGGCAAAGTCATGACATGCGCAATGAGGGAAGTGAGGAGAGCTGTCCGCCCCACGCACAGAAGGTGCATCAGCTCCACAGACCCAGCAGCGAGTCCAGCAGGGGTCACATGTGCAGGGGCAGCTGTGCCTGGTGTGAAGGCACATGCATATAGACAGCACATCGACCAATGTGTAGTCTGCCCACATCTACAGTCCATCATCATGCGGACATAGGAATTGAACACAGGGCAACACATCTTAGTGGGTGCACCCACCGTGACCAACAATGCGCAATCATCGACGTACCCGCCCTGTGCATGGCCCCCCACTCAACGGAGGCACATCCAGTGCCACCATCCCACACACAAGCCTTCCACGGAACATGCTGTGTCCAATGCTCAGTACAGAGTCAGCGCCCATCTGGTGGATCCTGAACAGGAGACACATGCACACACATGCCAGCTCCCACTATGTACGTCTGCCACCTGGCACGTGCAATGTAACCTCTCACCTGTGACGTGTGACTGCAAGCACACAGCCGTCTTGGCATGGGGCTGTCAATGTGGACACCTGTCAATGTTTCGGGAGGTGTGATCCGTACAGTGCTGTACATAGGGTGCAGTGCTGACACCTACTACTGTCTCATATCCCCTCGTGCCACAGGTCCCACTTGTTTTGGCCGCTCAGCCTGTGCCCACATCGTCGTCGTCGTGTGCCATACTCATCCAGCCTCGGAAGCAGTTCCATGCTCAGCAGACATTCATGTTGCCGTGGCGTTGCCGCTTGACGAATATGCAGTCAGTCGCCATCAGCACGCCCCGCAAGTCATTGGGGCCTAGATCCCCATGTGCATGCACATGGCAGTGGTCTGTATCACTAGCCATTGCCATTGTTGGGAGACCTGTGTAAGTGTATTGTGGCCGTGCCGTCCCAGCTTGACAGCTGGGCTGTGGCTCATGTGCTTGCTCAGTCATGTCAGTGATGTGTATGCGAAATTGCTATGTGTCGTGTTGCTTTGACATGTGTCCACTGCCATTTTCCCTAGGCGGAGACCGAACATTGACCGCCCATACCAATTGCTGGCGGACATGGACGATACAGAGGTCATTAGGAAGTTTCGGCTGGACAGGCCAACCCTGCATCGACTGTGTGCCATGTTAGAACCCCATCTCCGTCCCCGCAGGGTGTATCCGACAGCTGTCACCCCCACGGCTAAGGTGATGGCCGCCATGCATTTCTTCGGCACTGGGTCATTCCAGCACACAGTGGGCAGTGGAGGAGGGATGTCCCAGCCCATGTTCAGCAAGGTGCTGAGGGATGTACTGGCAGCCATGATGCTGTACCGAAACAGGTACATCCGCTTCCCCAGGGCTCGTGAATTGGCGGCAGTGAAGGGTGCATTCTATGCCCTTGGCAGAATCCCACACGTCGTTGGAGCCATTGACTGCACACATGTTGGCCTTGTTCCACCACAGGCCACTGAGCACCTGTACCGCAACAGGAAGCACACGCACTCCCTGAATGTGCAAGTGGTGTGCCTTGCGGACATGGTGATCACCCACGTGTGTGCAAAGTTCCCAGGCTCGGCCCATGACGCACACATAATGCGCAACAGCATCTTGCCACGACTGATGTCCAATCTGCAACAGGATCGTGGCTGTATTGTCGGTGAGTATGTGGAGTGGTGTAGCGTGCTGGTTGTGCGATGCTGTCCCATGTCCAGTTGGAATAGCAACGGTTCTCTGTGTCCCTCACACCCAGGTGACTCTGCGTACCCGAATGGGGCATGGCTGCTCAGTCCATTGAGGAATCCTCGCACCCCAGCAGACGATCGCTACAATGAGGCACATGGGAGGACCAGACGTGTGGTCGAGCGTACCTTTGGCCTCCTCAAGTCCAGGTTCAGGTGCCTGGACCGCACCGGGGGTGCGCTGGCGTACTCCCCACAGAAGGTGTGCCAGATAGTGGTGGCGTGCTGCATGCTGCACAATCTGGCCATTCGGAAGCAGATCCCCCTCATCGTGGATGACGGAGATCAACCAGGGCCCCAGCCCGCAGACCAGGACAGCTCGAGTGAGGAGGACAGCGGAGAGGAGGAAGCTGGGAATGTGCGGCAGCAGCTCATCGCCCGCTACTTCACTTGACGGTGAGTGTCCATGTACGACGGCTGATGTGGCTGTATCTGTGCAGGTGTGTGTGTGCTGTGTCAGGGTGGCCGTTTGTTCACTGCGTGCTGTGTGTCAACGCTCCATGGCCAGGGTAGTATGCCACTGTTGGTGGCTGTGGCATTGTGCCCTATTGCTCTGTGCGATGTGTGTACATTGCTTGTAGTTGTTGACATGTACTGTGTGATGGGTGTGTGACACACTCATTGAATGTGCTCCTGTTCTGTCTCCCACCCCTAGGTCCCTACAGGCCCTCCGGTTCCATTGCCATGCCACGCATCAGGTGCCTTTCCGCCCAAGGTGGCCGTTGTATTCCGTACAAATAAAACACAGGGCACAAACAGCAGTTTGTGTAAGAGGTGCATTTATTTCAAACTGTGACATGTGATTGTGTGTAAGGTGATGACAAAAGTGGTGCGTGCAGTGACAATGAGCTGTCGGTCATGGCTGCGTGATGCTCAGGGTGTACCCACTGGTTCTATGTCCATAGTCCAACACACACATGCCATCCAGATGGCTGTGTGGAGTGGGATCGTAGTCCAAGTCAATGCAGTGGGTGGTCAAGGAAGGCTGGCTGGCTGCCTCACTTGCGTCTGGAGCGTGCGAAGTCCTCCCGGGAGATCTGTTTCCACTTCGGACGGCCCCTTCCACGTTTGCGAGGGGGTGCCTGCTTGCGACATGCTGGTGGTTGAGGTGTGCTCACTGGCTGTGGACGCAGGGGAACTGGACACTGCTGCTCGACCCTGCGCCCCGGCAGGTGGTGGCGGAGGGGGAGCTGCTGTCCCTGGCTGTGACCTCACCGCCACCACCAGCTGGCCCATGAGGTCCACGAGTTGGCCCATACGGGCGTCCATGGACCTCAGCACCCCCAGCACCTCACGCGTGTCTGTAGCTGACCTGGCCCATTGTCCTTGGGCCTCTTCATAGGCCCCAAGGACTCTGGCCATTTGAGGCAGGGCATGGCTCCCAGGGGAGGCTGGCGTTTGCCTGACCCTGCTCCTCCTACCAGTCCTGCTGCCACCGGCCTGCCCACTAGCTACATTGCTCACCACGGTCCTCGCTGTGGCTCCCAGGGTGGATCCAGTCGGCCGGGCCACCACCTGCGCTGGGGCTGGTGCCAGCGAAGACGTGGTGGTGGTGGCGGCGGTGGTGGTCGGTGCGGCGATGGTGGCGGTTGCGGCAGTGGTAGTGGCCACAATGACCGTGGGTGTGGCCGCAATGACCGTGGGTGTGGCCGCAATGACCGTGGGTGTGGCCACAACGACAGTGGCAGCAGGGGGCTGGGAATGTTCAGCAGCCCTGGATGATGGGTTGGTGGGTAGGAGGAGTCCTGGGGAGCGGCTGGGCCCTGCCACACCAGATGGGCCTGCTTGGTGGTCCGTGTCCGAAGAGGAGGACAGATCCTCCACATCCGTGTGTCCTCGTTGGGGGCTTGTAGGCTGGCTGTGCTGGCTGCTGGCTCCATCCCCAGCATCCAGCAGTTCGTCACCTGTGGAGAGAATGAGATTTGTTATTGTGTTGCACCTTGCGAAGTATGTATTTGTCGTCTGACATTAACAGTTCGTGCAATCTCGTACATGGGTTTCCCGGAGGCGTGTGTGTGGCTGTACCATTTGTAGTTGTGTGTGCTTGGCAATGGGACTGTGTGCTGTGCACATGTGGCTTGGGACGGATTGGCCATGCCGATGGGTGTGTTGCTGTGCCCCTACTTATTGTGACTCTGGTGTATGCGGGCTCCTGGCCCATCCTGGGTCTGGTTTGTACTTTGCTTTTGGGGTTCAAATGGAACGCTTAGGAATGCATATGGCAACATGGGGGCCATGCCCCAGATTCACATTTGGGAGGGAATATGCTTTTGGGGTACATGCTGTGAGCCATGGGTGCCGAACGTGACATGTGTTGTGGCAGCATGACAGTGCATGGTCTGAGGTGTGTGCATGCCTGACATGGCCTGCATATTTGCTGTCTGTTGTGATTACTGGACATGGCATTGGACGCATCGTTATGAGTGAGTGTTGGTTGAGTGCCAGCCAACGTATTGCAGTTGTCCCATCTCCTTGGTGTGCGTGCTGCCCTGTGCCATGTGCATCACTGCAGTGCTCGTGGGGGGTGTGGCCCATGTTGTGTGTTGTTGCTCACAGTGTGGCGTGCGCTTCATTGACTTCTGGCACATGGTTGGTCATGGGCATGTATCTTAGCGTGACTGCTGTATGTGTGGCAGCTGTGCGGATGACATGCCTTTCATGAGACTGGGGCTGACGGATGGGATGGATGGTATGTTGTATGTGCATGGTGTGTCTGTGTGTTTGATGGGTTCAGTGGTGTTCGTGTGCATTTATGTTGTTCCGCTCTGTTGCGTCTAGTGTTGTTTGTCTTACATAGGCGTAGTTGTGGGGTGTGTGGTTGACAGGCAGTAGGGGCTACATGGACAGGACTTCAATGGTGTTTCGGTTGTGTGTGATGAGTTGCACAGTGGCTGCCGTGTGGTACTATATTCAGTGTGGCTTGTGCATGCAGACGTGGCTCCTTGGGTGTTGCTGTGTCTGTGATGGGTCATGTGAGGTGTGAGTCTGTGGTTCATGTCCGTGTGCACATTGTTCACTTGTTCGTGACGGTGGGCGGTGCTGCGTGTTCGTCTGCTACGTGACATGTCCCATGTGTTGGTCGTGTTACGGTCCTCATGCCTCCAGTAATCCAGCCCTGTCCAGTTTCCCACCTGCAGGTTGTTCGGGCGTGCACTGTACTGGATGCCACATGGTTCTAAGCGGGGGTGCTCCATGTTGCAGGTCTGTGGGGGTGGGGGGTGTTGTGGGTCGTGGTGGTGGCTGGACACCCACTGACACCGATTGTTGTGGATCGTGATGTCTACCTTTCGGCTGTCGGTGTGCACTGCGGTGGCTGACACGTGGCTGTGGGGGTGGGGGATGCTCCTCCTTGCTGTGCTGTGGGACTAGGGGCCTGGTGTGTGTTGTACTTGGGCTGTCCACCCTCCCACCCACTGCACTTTGTGTTCCTGCCACTTACCTGTTACTTGTCGGTTAGTGCAGCTATGGCGGACACATGGGTGTGGTGGGTGCTCGTTGTGGCGCTTCTGGCATACTTGGGGACCTGTTGGTGGTTACGTGGCTGGCTGAGTGTACACATGTCCCCACACATCTTACAGTTGTTCTGTTTGGGCTGTGTGTGGTGGTGTCTGTTGCATGTGTGTGTGATGTGTTGTGTATTGTGTGCTGGACATGGGGGTGTTTGTCCCTGGGAGCTGTGGCATGGTGGTAGTGCATGTGAGTACATAGCGGGGTGCTGGTATACATTAGTTTGTACTTGCCAGCCTCCACTCCCCCTGCTAATCCGGCGAGGATCTCGGGATGTATGATGACTCGCACCTTCTCCTCCCACGCTTTGAAGGTCTTGAAGAGCACGGGATTCCCTCCGCCAGTGACGTCTGCCAGCTCTCTGTTCTTGGTCTCCTTCTTCTTGACCAGGCTCTTGACGTCATTCCACCGTTTGTTTATTTCGACTCTGTTCCTGGGCAGGGTCCCGACTGCATTGACCTGGTCTACGATCCGGTTCCACATTCTGTTTCTGGTGGCTAGTGGTGTGTGCTGGACCATGTTCCCATAGATTTGTGGGTGCACCTTGATGATCTCGTCGACCATGACCGTCAGCTCAATGGGCGTGAACTTGGGCATTCTTTGTGGTGCCATGGTGTTTGTGGTACTGGTGCGGTGTGTGTTGTGTAATGTGCAGGGGGTTTGTGGTGGTGGTGGTGGTGGTGGTGGTGGTGGTGATGTGTGCGTTTCTGTGGTGTGCTGCTGTCCTTGCTGTGTCACTGTGTCCTCTCCTCTCCTCTCTGGTTTGCAATGTTGCAAGGGGTTGTGGTCTGTGGGAGTGCTGCTTTTGTACTTACCTATGTGGGTGTGTCCTCATGGTCTGTTGTTTTCAGGTGTGTTGTGTCTGGGGTTCTGGCCTTTGTAGTTTTTGTTTGTCCAGGGGGTGTTTTCGGGATGTGTACTGTGCTTGTGTATTTGTGCGTGCCTTGCTGTGTGGACTTGTTGGCCATGTTGTGTGCGATTGGTTTTGTGAGCGGATGGTTTCTGTGCAGGGACGTGGGCGCCATGGCTTCTGCCGTGTCGATTCTCATCGGCGTTGTTTGCGCTGGCGGGCGGTATATTTGTAGTTTTCCCGCGCTCATGGCGGTGCGATCGTAATCTCACGTGCGGTGTGTCGGCCGTGAGGGCGGGCGGTTTTGTGTTGTTGGGCGTGTTTCCGTCCGTGGCGGGCGGTTTGACTCCGACTCGGACGATGGCGGGCGGTATTTTGTGTGATTTTTCCGCCGATGGCGGTTTTCGGTTTGTGTAATCGTAATGGCGTGGTCGGTGTTCAGACGGTGTGTGCGGGCGGATTTTTGCCGCTTCCATGCCTGGCGGATTTTTTTACGCCGGGTATCGTAATGGGCCCCATAGATTGGAAAAATATCGACTCCCTATACTTAAACAGGTAAATACAAAAATTTTGGAAAAAAAAATAGTGATGTAAAAAATATAGCTGTACAAAATATCGAATTTTATTTATATATATATTCACTGAAAAAACCATAGGTTTCAGACACGTTATAGTTACAAATTAGCATTTAAAAAACCTTTGAAATTCACTGAAAAAACCATAGGTTTCAGACACGTTATAGTTACAAATTAGCATTTAAAAAACCTTTGAAATTCACTGAAAAAACCATAGGTTTTAGGGACAGTTATAGTTACTTGGACATTGCACTCGTACAAAACCCGTGAAATTCCCCGTTATAGTTAGTTCAGCTAACTATAACTCGCGCCCCGCAATGCACTGCTGATGACGTCACATATTACATCACTCATGACATGGTCAGTGACATCACTGATGACATCACTGATGACATCTCAAATGACATCACTGATGACATCATCCAGTGACTGTGTGTTTCTGTAAAGTTTAAATATTTTTAAAATATATAGGAAAAGACGTATTGAAGAATGAGTGGGTGTCTAAGTGTCTGTATGGATGATTTAGTAGGTGCGTGACTGACTCTATAAGTGAGTGATTTAACGTATCTTACTGAATGCATGGGTTAGTGACTAAACTGGGTGTATGTCTGTATCCGTCTGTCTGTTGCTGTGTAAGTGGCTGCATGTGTTTGTGAATAGCTAAATGATTTTCTATATGAGTTATTGAATGCTTGTCTGAGTATCTGTATGGGTGCCTGAGTGTTTGTGTGGGAGGGGTGTGTGCAACTCTGTGCATAGATGTGTGAGTGGGTGATTCACTGGGTGGATGGTTTCAAGAGTGCATCTGTGATAGACTGTATGGGTGGGTAAGTGTGTGTAAGAGTGTGTTAGTGAGTGAATGTATGTCCCAGTGGTACATGTGTGAGTAACTACATATGTGAAAGGCAGTATATATGTGTGTTGGAGTATATAAATAGCTATAAGCAAGAGTGAGTGATTGTGATAGTGGCTGTATGGATGATTGTGTGCTTGTATCAGTGATTGTATAAGAGCGTAACAATGTGCTACTATTTGTATGAGTAAGTGAGCTGGTGTGTGTATAACTGTATAGGTGAGTAAATGGCAGTGTGTTTAATTATTTGCATGACTGACTAGGTGTGTGAGTATCTCTATGGATGAGTGGCGTTGTTTGAGTGTCTATATAGGAGTAAGAGTGCATATGATAGTCCTGTACTGAGTGACCGTAAGTATGAGTGACTGTACGGGTGAGTGAGTGGATGTGTGTGTGTAGACCTAAGAATCAGTGAGTGGGTATGTAGTTATTGGTGTTGGAGTGTCTATGGTTTTGCGAATGGCAGTCTGTAATTTAGAGTGGGTGTATCAAAGATTATATTAGGGTGTGAGGAGGTGCATCAGATTATCACGTGGATGATGTCATCAGTGATGTCATTTGAGATGTCATCAGTGATGTCATCAGTGATGTCACTGACCATGTCATGAGTGATGTAATATGTGACGTCATCAGCAGTGCATTGCGGGGCGCGAGTTATAGTTAGCTGAACTAACTATAACGGGGGAATTTCACGGGTTTTGTACGAGTGCAATGTCCAAGTAACTATAACTGTCCCTAAAACCTATGGTTTTTTCAGTGACTTTCAAAGGTTTTTTAAATGCTAATTTGTAACTATAACGTGTCTGAAACCTATGGTTTTTTCAGTGAATTTCAAAGGTTTTTTAAATGCTAATTTGTAACTATAACGTGTCTGAAACCTATGGTTTTTTCAGTGAATTTCAAAGGTTTTTAAATGCTAATTTCTAACTATAACGTGCCTGAAACCTACGGTTTTTCAGTGAATTTCAAAGGTTTTGTAAATGACAATTTTTAAATGTATTAATTGTTATATTAATTTTTTTCATACTGATTTACTACATTTTTAGAAACAATTTTTTTTACATATTTTATTTGTCAAATTACATTGTAATTACATTATACATTACATTACAAAAAATACTTTCTCAGAATGAATTACTTTAGTTTAAATACTTTGCAGATAGGCAATAGACTTTTAAGTACAGTAGTTACAGTTGTTGCAATGGGCAACACATTTTCAAACACAATGCAACATTCAGCTCAATGTGAATTTCTAGTTAAATGCAATTAGTTACTTTATGGATTACTTTTGTAACCACAGGACTGGATCCTAGATTCAGTCCTGGTACATCTCCTGTAAACAGTTGAGTAAAAGCGTTTTGGTTACAGTCGTGATTTTTAAGGAATATTATTGTATTTTAAAAGTTGACACTTTGAAACTTTTTCTCATAGAATCACCAATGTTATCCTATGGAAGGAAATTCACTTAGCAGGTAAAAACTGTTATCGTTACTTTTTCTTACTCAGTGTTGGATCCTGGATCCAGCACTGGTGCATCTCCTGTAAACAGTTGAAAGAATGCGTTTAAGTCATACAGGCGATTTTTAAGGAATATTTGTAGTTTGTGAAAATCAACACTTTGAAACTTTTTGCTGAAAACCAGTCAATGTTAGCCTATGAAGGAAATTCAAGTTACCGGTAAGTACGGTTAAAATTACTTTTGAGGATCAGTACTGGGCTGAAACATGCAGCACTGAGGTCTCTCCTGATAACAGGTGAGTAAATCGGAATTCGTATTTCGGCTGATTTTAGAGGAATATTTTAAAGTTCCAAAACTCCACACTTAGAAGAATTTCCAAGTGAAACCAGTCAATGTTAGCCTATGGAAGGAAATTCAAGTTACTGGTAAGTACGGTTAAAATTACTTTTCAGGACCAGTACTGGGCTGAAAGATGCAGCACTGAGGTCTCTCCTGATAACAGGTGAGTAAATCAGAATTCGGATTTCGGCTGATTTTAGAGGAATATTTGTATGTTTCAAAAATCAACACTTAGAAGAATTTCCAAGTGAAACCAGTCAATGTTAGCCTATGAAGGAAATTCAAGTTACTGGTAAGTACGGTTAAAATTACTTTTCAGGATCAGTACTGGGCTGAAAGATGCAGCACTGAGGTCTCTCCTGATAACAGGTGAGTAAATCGGAATTCGTATTTCGGCTGATTTTAGAGGAATATTTTAAAGTTCCAAAACGCCACACTTAGAAGAATTTCCAAGTGAAACCAGTCAATGTTAGCCTATGAAGGAAATTCAAGTTACCGGTAAGTACGGTTAAAATTACTTTTCAGGATCAGTACTGGGCTGAAAGATGCAGCACTGAGGTCTCTCCTGATAACAGGTGAGTAAATCGGAATTCGTATTTCGGCTGATTTTAGAGGAATATTTTAAAGTTCCAAAACTCCACACTTAGAAGAATTTCCAAGTGAAACCAGTCAATGTTAGCCTATGAAGGAAATTCAAGTTACCGGTAAGTACGGTTAAAATTACTTTTGAGGATCAGTACTGGGCTGAAACATGCAGCACTGAGGTCTCTCCTGATAACAGGTGAGTAAATCGGAATTCGTATTTCGGCTGATTTTAGAGGAATATTTTAAAGTTCCAAAACTCCACACTTAGAAGAATTTCCAAGTGAAACCAGTCAATGTTAGCCTATGAAGGAAATTCAAGTTACCGGTAAGTACGGTTAAAATTACTTTTCAGGACCAGTACTGGGCTGAAAGATACAGCACTGAGGTCTCTCCTTACAACAGGTGAGTAAATCGGAATTCCTATTTCGGCTGATTTTAGAGGAATATTTGCACAATGGTGAAGGGAGGGGGCGGGGCCTGAGGTGACATCTTTGCATACGCGCCCCGTGGCGCGTTTTAAGTTGGGGGATTAAGTTCCCTTGAATCCTGAGGGTCCCTAGGGGCCAACTAGACCACCAGGAACCTCCAATATGCGCCAGGGGCTGCGTTGCAGAGACGTGTAGAGAGGCCACACCCCTTTACACCTCTCTGCAACGCAGCTCTGTGGCGCTTTCTGGATGTACCTGTTGGGCTAGTTGGCCCCAGGGACCCTCAGGATTGAAGGGGATTTAATTCCCCATCTTAAAACGCGCCACGGGGCCTGTTTGCACACATGTCACCTCAAGCCCCGCCCCTCCCTTCACCACTGTGCAAACGCGCCCCGTGGCGCGTTTTAAGTTGGGGATTAAGTCCCCTTGAATCCTGAGGGTCCCCGAGTCCAACTAGCCCACCATATACCTCCAAAAGCGCCATAGAGCTGCGTTGCAGAGAGGTGTAAAAGGGCGTGGCCTCTGTACACCTCTCTGCAAGGCAGCCCCCTGGCGCATACTGGAGGTTCCTGGTGGGCTAGTTGGCCCCCAGGACCCCCAGTATTCAAGGGGAATTCGTTCCCCTCTGCAAACGCGCCAGGGGCGCGTTTGCAGAGTGGTGAAGGAAGGGGCGGGGCCTGCGGGCCCGATCGTTTTTTTTTTTTTTTTAAATTTTTTTTTTTTGGGGGAGGGGGCCGCGTGGCCCCCTCCCGAGCCACTACTTGCCCCGGGGACCCCATCCCCCGGGGCTGGCCCTCTCGTTGGGGACTGTGGGGGTCCCCAATCCCCCACAGTCCCGCCGGCTCCCCGTGTCCTACGGGAGCCGGCATTGCTTTACACATGGGGAGCTGCTAAGATGCAGCTCCCCCATGTGGAAAGCAATCGGCTTGGATATTGGAAGAGAGAGCAGGTTTCCTGCTCTCTCTTCCAATATCCAAAGCAAGTTTGCAATGACAGGACGGGAGCCGCGAGGCTCCCGTCCTGTCATTGCAAACAGCAGTGTCCCGGGGTAGGCACCCGGGACACTGCAGGAGCCGGCCCTGGGGGTGGTGGTCCCCAGGGCCATCAAGGGCTCCAGGAGGGGGCCGCGCGGCCCCCTCCCATTCAGTGCACAGCCCCGGGGAGGTGGTGGTCCCCGGGCTCTGGGAGTCCAAAACGGACCCCCATTGTAATTTTTCTTAGTGCCCCGGGGAGGTGGTGGTCCCCGGGGCGTGTGGGGGGGCTGGAGCCCCCCCACACAGGTTTTTAATAAAAAAAAAAAGAAGCCCCGGGGAGGTGGTGGTCCCCGGGGCTGCGGGAGGGCTCAGAGCCCTCCCGCACCATTGTACATAAAGCCCCGGGGGTGGTGGTCCCCGGGGCTTGAAGGCCTTAGAGGCCCCCCACACATAAAATTAACCCCCCCCAGCATGCCCCCGGGACTTGGGCCACCCGGGGGCCAATACCATCGAAGCGCGGGAGACCGCGCTTCGATTTTTTTCGGCAGGGTTCGCGCTCCCTGAGCGCATCCTGCCGATTTAAAAAAAAAAAAGGTCAGGGTGTTTCTACCCTCCCCCTTTGTGCGCTTTGCGCACTTGTTTCTGTCCCTCGGTTCTACCGAGGGACAAAATGGCTGCCAACATTTCCTGAATCGGAATGTTGACAGCCAGCTGACAGCCAATTAACATGCAGCTCGTGATCGGGAGGGTGCGCGAATCCTCCGTGCCCATAGATATATATGTACTTTTACTTTTTGATTTTCTCAGCACAGCACAGAAAGCGCCACAGAGCTGCGTTGCAGAGAGGTGTAAAAAGGGGTGTGGCCTCTCTACACGTCTCTGCAACGCAGCCCCCTGGCGCATATTGGAGGTTCCTGGTGGGCTAGTTGGCCCCTAGGGACCCTCAGGATTCAAGGGGACTTAATCCCCCAACTTAAAACGCGCCACGGGGCGCGTTTGCACAGATGTCACCTCAGGCCCCGCCCCTCCCTTCACCATTGTGCAAATATTCTTCTAAAATCATCCGAAATACGAATTCCGATTTACTCACCTGTTATCAGGAGAGACCTCAGTGCTGCATCTTTCAGCCCAGTACTGATCCTCAAAAGTAATTTTAACCGTACTTACCAGTAACTTGAATTTCCTTCCATAGGATATCATTGCCTGCTTTTTGCTGAAAAAGTTTCTAAGTGTTGATTTTTGAAACATACAAATATTCCTCTAAAATCAGCCGAAATACGAATTCCGATTTACTCACCTGTTATAAGGAGAGACCTCAGTGCTGTATCTTTCAGCCCAGTACTGGTCCTGAAAAGTAATTTTAACCGTACTTACCAGTAACTTGAATTTCCTTCCATAGGCTAACATTTACTGGTTTCACTTGGAAATTCTTCTAAGTGTGGAGTTTTGGAACTTTAAAATATTCCTCTAAAATCAGCCGAAATACGAATTCCGATTTACTGACCTGTTATCAGGAGAGACCTCAGTGCTGCATCTTTCAGCCCAGTACTAATCCTGAAAAGTAATTTTAACCGTACTTAACAGTAACTTGAATTACCTTCATAGGCTAACATTGACTGGTTTCACTTGGAAATTCTTCTAAGTGTGGAGTTTTGAACTTTATAATATTCCTCTAAAATCAACCAAAGTACGAATACCAATTTACTCACCTGTTATCAGGAGAGAACCCAGTGCTGCATCTTTTAGCCCAGCACTGACCCTGAAAAGTAATTGTAACCGTACTTACCAGTAACTTATATTTTCTTCCATAGGAATCCATTGTCTGGTTTTCAGCAAAAAGTTTCAAAGTGTTGATTTTTACAAACTACAAATATTCCTTAAAAATCACCTGTATGACTTAAACGCATTCTTTCAACTGTTTACAGGAGATGCACCAGTGCTGGATCCAGGATCCAACACTGAGTAAGAAAAAGTAACGATAACAGTTTTTACCTGCTAAGTGAATTTCCTTCCATAGGATAACATTGGTGATTCTATGAGAAAAAGTTTCTAAGTGTCAACTTTTAAAATACAATAATATTCCTTAAAAATCACGACTGTAACCAAAACGCTTTTACTCAACTGTTTACAGGAGATGTACCAGGACTGAATCTAGGATCCAGTCCTGTGGTTAGAAAAGTAATCCATAAAGTAACTAATTGCATTTAACTAGAAATTCACATTGAGCTGAATGTTGCATTGTGTTTGAAAATGTGTTGCCCATTGCAACAACTGTAACTACTGTACTTAAAAGTCTATTGCCTATGTGCAAAGTATTTAAACTAAAGTAATTCATTCTGAGAAAGTATTTTTTGTAATGTAATGTATAATGTAATTACAATGTAATTTAAAAAATAAAATATGTAAAAAAAAATTGTTTCTAAAAATGTAGTAAATCAGTATGAAAAAAATTAATATAACAATTAATACATTTAAAAATTGTCATTTACAAAACCTTTGAAATTCACTGAAAAAACCGTAGGTATCAGGCACGTTATAGTTAGAAATTAGCATTTAAAAACCTTTGAAATTCACTGAAAAAACCATAGGTTTCAGACACGTTATAGTTACAAATTAGCATTTAAAAAACCTTTGAAATTCACTTAAAAAACCATAGGTTTTAGACACGTTATAGTTACAAATTAGCATTTAAAAACCTTTGAAATTCACTGAAAAAACCATAGGTTTTAGGGACAGTTATAGTTACTTGGACATTGCACTCGTACAAAACCCGTGAAATTCCCCCGTTATAGTTAGTTCAGCTAACTATAACTCGCGCCCACCAATGCACTGCTGATGACGTCACATATTACATCACTCATGACATGGTCAGTGACATCACTGATGACATCACTGATGACATCTCAAATGACATCACTGATGACATCATCCACGTGATAATCTGATGCACCTCCTCACACCCTAATATAATCTTTGATACACCCACTCTAAATTACAGACTGCCATTCGCAAAACCATAGACACTCCAACACCAATAACTACATACCCACTCACTGATTCTTAGGTCTACACACACACATCCACTCACTCACCCGTACAGTCACTCATACTTACGGTCACTCAGTACAGGACTATCATATTCACTCTTACTCCTATATAGACACTCAAACAACGCCACTCATCCATAGAGATACTCAGACACCTAGTCAGTCATGCAAATAATTAAACACACTGCCATTTACTCACCTATACAGTTATACACACACCAGCTCACTTACTCATACAAATAGTATCACATTGTTACGCTCTTATACAATCACTGATACAAGCACACACTCATCCATACAGCCACTATCACAATCACTCACTCTTGCTTATAGCTATTTATATACTCCAACACACATATATACTGCCTTTCACATATGTAGTTACTCACACATGTACCACTGGGACATACATTCACTCACTAACACACTCTTACACACACTTACCCACCCATACAGTCTATCACAGATGCACTCTTGAAACCATCCACCCAGTGAATCACCCACTCACACATCTATGCACAGAGTTGCACACACCCCTCCCACACAAACACTCAGGCACCCATACAGATACTCAGACAAGCATTCAATAACTCATATAGACACTCATTTAGCTATTCACAAACACATGCAGCCACTTACACAGCAACAGACACACGGATACAGACATTCACCCAGATTAGTCACTAACCCATGCATTCAGTAAGATACGTTAAATCACTCACTTATAGAGTCAGTCACGCACCTACTAAATCATCCATACAGACACTTACACACCCACTCATTCTTCAATACGTCTTTTCCTATATATATTAAAAATATTTAAACTTTACAGAAACACACAGTCACTGGATGATGTCATCAGTGATGTCATTTGAGATGTCATCAGTGATGTCATCAGTGATGTCACTGACCATGTCATGAGTGATGTAATATGTGACGTCATCAGCAGTGCATTGCGGGGCGCGAGTTATAGTTAGCTGAACTAACTATAACGGGGGAATTTCACGGGTTTTGTACGAGTGCAATGTCCAAGTAACTATAACTGTCCCTAAAACCTATGGTTTTTTCAGTGAATATATATATATATATATATATAAAATTCGATATTTTGTACAACTATAATTTTTACATCGATATTTTTTTTTCACATTTTTGTATTTACCTGTTTAAGTATAGGGAGTCGATATTTTTGCATTCTATATTTTTGCATCGATATTTTTTACTTCTATATTTTTAACATCGATATTTTGTCAGTGAACCCTGTTGAACACATTTCCCACTACATTATAATGGTCCTGTTCGGAAAATGGAAATAGATCATATATATATATATGCTTAAATTTCCCACTCCAGTGAGTGCAACAGTAGGAAAAGTGTTGGATAGGGGGGGGGGGGTAAAAATTACTATTCCCACTCCAGTGAGTGCAACAGTAGGGAAAGTGTTTGATAGCGGAGGGGTAAACATTACTATTCCAACTCCAGTGACTGAAACAGTAGGGAAAGTGTTGGATAGCGGAGGGATAAAAATTACTATTCCCACTCCAGTGAGTGTAACAGTAGGGAAAGTGTGGGACAGTGGAGGGATAGAAATTACTATTAGCACTCCAGTGAGTGCAACAGTAGGGAAAGTGTTGGATAGCAGAGGACTAGAAATTACTATTCCCACTCCAGTGAGTGTAACAGTAGGGAAAGTGTTGGATAGCGGGGGGGTAAAAATGACTATTCCCACTCCAGTGAGTGCAACAGTAGGGAAAGTGTTGGATAGCGGAGGGGTAAAAATTACTATTTCAACTCCAGTGAGTGCAACAGTAGAGAAAGTATTGGATAGCGGAGGGGTAAAAATTACTATTCCCACTCCAGTGAGTGCAACAGTAGGGAAAGTGTTGGATCGCGGAGGGGTAAAAATGACTATTCCCACTCCAGTGAGTGCAACAGTTGAGAAAGTGTTGGATAGTGGCGGGATAAAATGTACTATTCCCACTCCAATAATTGTAAAAGTAGGGAAAGTGTTCGATAGCGGAGGGGTAAAAATGACTATTCCCACTCCAGTGAGTGCAACAGTAGGGAAAGTGTTGGATCATAGAGAAGTAACAATTAATATTCTTACTCCAGTCATTTAAAAATTAAAAACAAACAAAATTTTAACAATAAAAATATTTAAAAAACAAAATAAATTAAAAAATATTTAAATATGTTAGAAATTCAAATACAAATATATTTAATATTAAAAAAATAAAAAACATACTATAATGTTAAATACATATAAAAAATGCCTACAAATATTATGTTAAATAAAATAAAAAATTATTTTTAAACAAATAAATATTTTCAATTAAAACTTATTTAGAAAAAATCATTAATTATTAAATAAATGTAATTTTTTATTTCCTACCCTATAACACCACACAATTCACAACTCACATCTAAATTTAAAAAACAATGTACTTCCTCAACTAACATAATTAATTACAATTAAAGAAATATTATTAATTAAAAAACAAATTAAAACTCATAAAAATGATTTAACTTCACACACTTTAGCCCTATAATCCCCACAACACACAGCTACAATTAAACTGTAAAGAAATAAATTACACAATTAAAACTTATTTTCAATTAAAAAACTAATAGTATTTAACAACAAATTATAAAGGAATTAAAACTAGTTTACTCCCCACACTGTACCCCTATAACAATAAAACACACACAAAAAAATATAAACAAATACACTAATTAAATATAAATTAATTAATTAAACAAAAATTACTTCCCACCCTTTACCCCTATAAACCCCACAACCCACACATAAAATTAATTACACAAATTCTATATTTAATTTTCAATTAATTAGTTAATATCAATTATCAATTAACAACAAATTATTAATTAATTAAACATAAATTACTTCCCGTCTTTTACCCCATAAACCCCACAACCCGCACCTAAAAAATCACACAATTAATTACCGATCAATTAGTTAATATAAATTAACAACTAATTATTAATTAATTAAACATAAATTACGTCCCACCCTTTACCCCTATAAACCCCACAACCTGCACCTAAAATTAATTACACAATTTCTGTAATTAATTTTCTATCAATTAATTAATATTAATTAGGAACTAATTATTAATTAATTAAAAATAAATTACTTCCCACCCTTTACCCCATAAACCCCACAACCCACACCTAAAAAAAATCACACAATTACCATAATTAATTATCAATTAATTAGTTAATATAAATTAACAACTAATTATTAATTACCTCCCACCCTTTACCCCTATAAACCCCACAACCTGCACCTAAAATTAATAACACAATTTCCATAATTAATTTTCAATAAAATAATTAATATAAATCAACAACTAATTATTAATTAAAAATAAATTTCTTCCCACCCTTTAGCCGTATAAACCCACATCCCACACCTAAAATTAATTACACAATTTCCGTACTTAATTGTCTATCAATTAATTAATATTAATTAGGAACTAATTAAAAATAAATTACTTCCCACCCTTTACCCCATAAACCCCACAACCCACACCTAAAAATAAAAATCACACAATTACCATAATTATTTTATCAATTAATTAGTCAATATAAATTAACAACTAATTATTAATTAATCAAAAATAAATTACTTCCCACCCTTTAGCCCTATAAACCCCCGCAACTAAAAAATATTACACAATTACCATAATTAATTATCAATAAATTCATTAATATTAATTAACAACCAATTAATAATTAATTACAAATAAATTACTTCCCACAATTAACGCTATAAAATCTAAATTAAATAAATAATAAATAATCATTAATTTATTATAATTAAATTACTTCCCACCCTATTCCCCTATAAACCCACAACCCACTACGGAACTAAAAAATGCAAAATGTAATTAAAATAAAATTCATAACTACTAAAAATTTAACACATTTATTAAAAAACATACATCACATACATTCAAAATATAAACTAAAATACATAACACTAATTAAAAAATCGATATTTTACACATCTATATTTTTGCAAACAATGTTAATGACTTCTATATTTTTAAAAACGATATTTCTTACCTTAAATTCATTATTCTTGACCACAATATTCTTGCTGTCGATATTTCTGAATCACAATATTTTCAGCTCGATATTTGTGTAAGTCGACATTTCCAACTTGATATTCTTTCTCAGCACCATTCAACAGATGTTTCAAGACCATAATCCCCTGTGAGTAGAGTGGCTATTACCATTTCTTTACATTAATCATGAAAATACAGTGGTAGGAATATTTAAAGGTCATTTAGTGCCCATCATCCCCGATGTAGAACATCCCTATCAATATTTCCTACCTTGAGCAATCCTAATACATTTCCAAATATATTCAATAGCCATGTAACACCCATAATTTCACATGCAGAACACAGCTATGCCAATTTACCTTCAACATTTACTAAATAACAGTACCAGGTATATGTACCAGGCATTTAACCCCCATCTTCCCCATGTAAAAAATATATATGCCCATTTCATCAACACACGTCACTACACTACAGTGGCAAGTTTATGTTACAGCCATTTAACACCCATCATCCCCCATGTAGAAATAGTAATGGCCATTTTCCCAAGAGGGCTACATAAAATACCATGCCCAGGATATGTAGCAGCCTTTTATCCCCCTCCCCGTAATCTCCTATGTAAATATTGGCAATTCCCATTTTCCTGACAGGACAATAATAATATAGGGAACGTGAATTCACCAGCTGTTTATAACCCATAATCCCAGATGCTGAAAAACCCTATACCTATTTCCTACTTTGAACAATCCTAATACGTTTCCAAAAATATTCAGTGGCCACGTAACACCCATAATCCCCCATGCTGAACACAGCAATGCCCATTCACCATCAACATTTACCAAATACCAGCATCTGGTATATGTTCCAGCCATTTGTACCTCACCAGCCCCATTTAAAAAATATTGATGCCCATTTCCTCAACACACATCACTACACTACAGTGGCAGGTGTATGTAACTGCCATTTAACACCTAAGAGGATGTGTAGTGCACTCCCTGTGGTAGGTTTGTTAAGCAATTTTTAGAAATGTATCACTGTGTGCTACACTGACACGTTTGCTGTCTGTCATACGTAATTAACATAAATCTGGAAAGTCAAGTAACTGGACTTGAGCACAGTGTGCACTGTTACCAAAATGTATATAACAATTTTTCTATATTTTTTTAAAGTGATACAAACTTTTTCTGATCTTTTTACCATCATTTAGTTGATTGAAACAGACAACACTTATATTCACATTCACTGATGTGTGTTTAACTTTATGAACCAATTACAAGTTTTTCTGCATTCTTCTGCAGAGATACAACATATGATCATAAAACAATGTTTAACCTTCAGGCTAAATGCATTTCGGGACCTAGGGGCTTATTACGATGGCGGTCGGAAAACCTCCCCGACCGCCATGGTAGCGGGAAAAGACCACCCGCATGGACCGCAACATCACCGCCAGTCGAATTGCGATGACCCGCGGTCAAAATCCAACTGCGGCGGTCGGATCGCGGGCCTTAACATTGCGGTGGTTGCTGCTGCCTGCAGCACCGCCGCAATGTCCAAAGGAGAATGTCCTGCATTTCCCTGCACTGCGTGGCAGGCACTGCACAGTGCCTGCCACCTGGTACAGGGAAATGTAGGGGGGGACCATGGGTACCCCCCCAGTGCACCCACACCCCCTCCCAAAACATTGGGGGCCCGCAACGGGCCCCCGGAAGACAATCTCCGCATGCCTTTCCATGGCGGTCTGACCGCTGAGGAAAGGCTGGCTACCGCCGGCATCATAATCCTGCCGGCGGAGCCTGCTCTGCACCGCCACCATTATCCCGGTCCTGCTCCGTCCGCCAGGCAGGAGTGCAGATGGCAACCGGCGGAAAAGCGGCGGTCAGAATTTCCCACCGCCGTGGTCACCACCGCCATCCTAATCTGACCGGCGGTTTTCTGGCTTGCGATCGCGGTTGGATGTCCGGCGGGCACCACCGCCGGCCCGGCGGTAGACATCCGACTGCCATTGTAATAGACCACTTAGTCCCTTCTTCAGGGGCTCATCCTTAAGAAAACAATAAAAAGTACAGGGGTTGGCATCAAAATCTCCTTGTGGCCTCAATTCACTTTGATACACAGTGATTGTGAAATGTATAGTGCTCATAGCCATGCAAATCATGCCGGAATAACAAACGAAATAGTAAGAAGCCAGTGTGTGATGTGTCTCTCTTCACAAGATCCCGACTCTGACCAAAGAGCTGAAACTGTTAAACGTGGATACTACACAATTGAACAACCGCGTCTTGTGAAATGTATGGTGCCCATAACCGTGCAAATCATGCCAGAGTGACTGACGAAATGGTAAGAAAGCAGTGCATAGCAAGATTCTCTTCGCAAATTTCTACCAGCGACTATTGAACTAAAGCAATAGCTTTAAAACGCAGTCACCCCCTTACAAAACCAGGTAGTTTTGTGATAGCTAATTTTGATGTCTCCACAATACGTTTTGGGCCCTTCAATGTCACCGGCACTTGGCTGACCCACACAAGTGAGACACCATTTTGCCTGAGTGGTAGGAAGTTTGTGGCTGCCTGCAGATTCCAGGACTTTTCCTCATGGAAATACAAGGAAAATTTGTTTTTTTAGGCAAAGTGTCCCCAAAGTTTGAGGTTTGCAAGGGATTCTGGGTAAAAAAAACTGGTGATAGCCATGAAAGTCATGCACCCCTGGACTCCGGTGATTGTCTAGTTTACAAAAAATGTGCAGTTTTGCCTAGATGCCACAGCTACCCATAATGACAAAAAAAAAAGAAAACAAGGAGTTCTTAGTAAGGGCCATCTTATCAAATCTGCTATTCATTTTTTAAAGTCAATCCACCACTTACACTAGTTGGTTTTAGCACCTCCGGAAATTCTGTTTTCAAAGCATAAATACTTATCAAAGTATCTAGATATTGAAACCAAGCCTTCTGAAGGTGCGCTATAAACCCTCTTCACTGCACCAACCACTTTATGGTCCATTCACATGCCATTCACGCACCACACACAAGACTTCATACTGCTGGCCATGGGCCCAATTCAACGGATCAGTGCACTCACACCAACTTACCGCCACCAGGCAAGGGCCCATCACATTCATACGCCACAGGACGGAATACATTTGACTATATTTTTCCACCTGTCAAGTAACTGCTTCCTTCTTCCTGAACATTACCAAACGCATGCCTAGTGAACCTTTACTAATGGATCCCATGACAGCCTCATGAGGCTCAGGAAGACGTGTCTTTCATGCACCTTTAACACACTCACTGTGCTAAATCCAACTCCTTCCAGTTTGTGGATGCAACTTGGGGGTGTCCAAGTATGCTCAAGGCCTATTACTCAAACTGAGTGAGCATATCTCCCTTTGAAACTAAGGCAAACATGCTGGGAAGTTTTCCAAAGTTCCCTAAAGAGAAAATCATAAACTATGAAGAACAGTCGTTTTTTAAATACAGGGTAGTCCATGAGCACGTGGCATATGTCCCATCCACCGTTATGTGCAGTGCTGTGAATGTAATGCACTTATCATACAGCAAACTGAACATCTACCAAGTTATGACGGAGAAAAAACATGGCAAGGAGGTCATGCATCGACCCATACGTGCCTTAGTAATTCAGTGCTGGTGCAGCACCAATGGATCCATAGGTGAAGATGAAGTCATGACGTGTATCTATACTACCTTTACTATCTGCCTTCTACCTATGCAATATCCCTGGTAAAGCACACCTACTGTAAGCGTTTCTTACCTGTTCGTATCTCTGTCCTCATCAGAGTCCTGACTGATCCTGTATATTTGCCAAGTGAACCTATACTAATGCCTTCCATCCGTGCCAACTTTAAGCTGGAATAAACGTGTCTTTCATGCACCATCAACGCATTTACTGTGCTAAATCCAACTCCTTCCATTTTGTGGTTTGGAGTTTTCCGAGGATGCCCTGCAAGGCCTATTCCTCAAAATGAGCAAGCATATCTACAGTTGAAACTAAAGCAAACATGCTGAGGAATACTGCCTAAGTTCCGTAAAGTATTAAGCCAAAGAAATGTCCTGTGGGACTCATTCACCAGCACATCTACTTTTGCTTTGAAAGTGTGAAAACTCAGTTACTAAATTGTATCATACTCATGATATTTAAAAAGGGTACAGGACACAATATCTTGTATGATGATTGTTTTTACATCTGACACTAAAGATTTGAAAATAATCATCATACAAGATATTGCGTCCTGTACCCCTTTTCAATAATATTGGTTATGATCCAAGTTACTAATTGAGTTTGCACACTTTCAAAGCAAGTAAAAATATTGGTGAATAAGTCCCACAGGACATTTGTTTGACTTATTACACTTACTCTTGTTCTTGTTGGCAATCAGCAGGGTCCTTGTGTAGCATACATAGGTTCCCTAACAAGCACTTCAAAATCCAGTCAAGACTTTAACATTTTGCCAGACAGGGTACTCCGTGACACCATGGCATATGTTCTGTCCACCACTATGTGCAATGTGGGGACTGCACTTGTCAATCGGCAAACAGAACACCTACCACATTCTGACGAAAGATAGAGGTGTTGAGCAGACTATAAGGAAGTCCATGATTTCCTGAAGTAGAGGAACTAAAATTCTGTAGCTGCTTGCCTAGCAAACTAGGGGCCCATAGACGGTAGGTATCCATCCACAGCCAATGAAAGGTTTACCTAATGGCAGCTCTACCTCAGTCAATTTTCCAGTAGTTTGCTTTAGTGCAATACATCATAAAGCAAATAGGAATACACAGGCTTGGCTAAGATGCGCACTGGGGACAGTTAACACGACTCTCCTGCCTCTTTCCCTGCTTCGAACATACTTTACAACAACAATGTGGTCGATCCTTTTTGGGTGTTTTAGGAATTCAATGAGCAAAGTGTCACTCCTGCAGCCTTGCCAAGTCCTCCAGAACATATGAATTGGAGGCTGCTGCTTCTGTAGCAGTCAGACTTTCAATCACTGACAACTGAAAGTCAAAGAAACACATGAGTCTTCTTGCCATCTGGATCAGGTGGGTAAACAGTTTATTGTACCAAGTGTGAATTTTACGACTCGCATTGTATGGCTGAAGAAACTGGTCATTCTTGTCCACTCCGTCCATGTACTTATTGTAATCAAGTATACAGGACTTGTCGACTTTGGCCATCAGACCCCAAAGCGTGATGGAGAAGTGCTCTCATCATGAATTGTAGTGAGCACATACACATCAGTCCTATCTAAGAACTTGACTAAGAGCAGTTCGTTGGAATGCAACGCAGTGCTCTGGGATTTCTGGAGCTTCTTGCAAACAAGCTCTTTCAGGGATTTTTTGCGGCGACAATGAAATGTACCGCAGGCCACAGTGCCAGCTTTGTAGAGATCACTGAACAGCTCTACTCCCGTATAGAAATTGTCCACATAAAGGGTGTGATCTTTGTGAAGCAGTGGCTGGACAACCTCCCATAAAATTTTCCTGTGACCCCTTGTATGGGAGGGCAACCTACATAGTTTAGTGTGGAGTCCTTCCCTGTATACACTCTCAACCTGTACACATAGCCAGAAGAGCTCTCACACAGCATGTACAGCTAGATGCCATAGCAAGCTCTTTTGCTCGCAATGTATTGCCTGAACAGCAGCCACCCTTTTTACTGGATCAAGGGCTCATCAACAGCTGTATTCTTTCCAGGAGTAAAAATCTCTGGAAACCTGGCATACAAATGTTCCCCTGCAGGCTGAATTTTGAACAACCTGTCATGGTCTAGATGGTCCATGGGTAATGCAGCAGATTTGTCATTGAAATTCAGCATGCATTGCAATAGCAAACAAAAAACGATCTCTGCTCGTGCACAGTGCGAAGACGGGGGTTACCCATACTGTGTGCAACAGTAAATAACATAGCTCACCTTACCTTCTCTTCTTCCGTGAATCAGCAGGTTCTCCAAAGACACTGGA
The DNA here is from genome assembly GCA_963921515.1 of Calotriton arnoldi. Lineage (NCBI taxonomy): Eukaryota > Metazoa > Chordata > Amphibia > Caudata > Salamandridae > Calotriton > Calotriton arnoldi. The sequence continues at coordinate 899,533 of CAWUFW010004188.1, forward strand.
AAAAAAAAAGACACATGATTACTTCACCTTGCCACATACCCATCATCACAGTCTTTAGCACTGGTGGCGCCCAGTGCGATAATCATTTTTGGCGCTCCCCTTCCAATGACCTCCTCCTTGGATTCCCTCACTACCACCCAGCAGAAGTGCCCCTCGTCTCTCCATAGCTCCTCTCTCACATAAATGTGATATGTTTTAAAGCACTGGTAACGGCTGCCTTTACTAATCCACTCAGGTATCCACATAAAATACAGGTCTGTTCTTCGCAGCAGGCGCATTAACCCGGATCACTGGCACAACATCGACACTTATATCGACCTACAAAATTATCGACACACAAATATCGATAACATAAATATCGATATACTATACTTATTTTTAAAAAATACACAAATATCGACACAAAAATATCGTCAAACATTAACATCGATATCACTAATATCGATGAAAAAAATATTGTTATGAGTAATATCGAAAAAATTAAATAAACATACAAAATGACACAAATATCAATAACAAAAATATAGACCACACAATTATCGGCAAAAACAAAATATTGACACCTTAAAAATATTTTCAATAACACAATATATATAAAAAAATATATAAACAATATCACAAACACACATAACATATTAAATAAATAAAATTAAAGTTAAATACATTATAATTTAAAAAAGACCTTTAACATAATTAAATTCACCAAATTAATTACTCCTTACAAACACAATATATAAAATAAATAATTTTCATTATACATTCAATGCAATATAAATTACAAAATATATACTATTATACTTTTAAATAAAGTAAGAATAAAAAAAAGTTTAACTGAACATTAATTAGCGTTGCCCATATAAGGAAACAACTGACAAATTAATTGAAAACATTAGTAACAGCCAATAGAAAAACACCTACAACTTAAATAACCCAATAATATTGAAAGCACAATTAAAGAAACACTATATAAACTAAAGAAAATGTAACATTATTTTATGCTCCAACAACAAAACAAAGAATAAGGGGAATCTCTGCCGGGTTGCTTCTGCAACATTGGACTTCCTCATTGAAAGCTCTGATTTCAACTTCACAAAGTAAGTAAAATATCTATTTAATGTTACAACTGTATAAAATAATCGTAAAGCACTTTTTACAATAATTATTTAATTAATGTATATTTTTTTAAATGATATCTCCTCTACAGAAATCCAAAAGACACTCAACTAACTACAAACATCATCAAAAAACCACCTTGCCAAAAAAGTAAGTATAAATCTAAATTAAACTTTTAAAACAACTAAAAATCCAAACTCAAAAGGTTCACTAACCACACAAACTCAAAAATACAGAAAATGCTGTTAAACACATTTATTAAAATTATCATTTTTTTCTGCAGGAAATAAAAAGAAACACTAAAGCCAAGCACCAACAGAAACACCCCAGCGCCAAAAAAAGTTCAACATATTCAAGCATGTGAGTATAATTTTGTTTATAAAAATCTGTATTATAATAAAAACAATTACAATACATTTAATATTTTTGATATACATTTCTTATAGCATTTGAAACATCAGAATGACTGAAGGTGCAAAATTCATAACTTCTCAGACAGGAACATTTTTAATATGCTATATGGGATATGTCTACACCCAAGAAAAACAGACAGGCGACAAAATTAATCGGAAATGCAGCAAATATTATTCAAATGCATGTTATGGGAGGGCTACAACAAAAGAAACTACTGTATTAAATGTTAAGGAACATAACCACCCCCCTAACATAGCTGAAATAGAAGTGAGAGACGCTTTAGAGACTGAAAGAAGCTAGCACTAGTTCTCAAAAACCTACTACTGAAATACAAAAAGACGTACTCCCCAGAGTTCCAGAACATGTAACTGGCCAATTACCCTCTGTCTCAATGTTAAAAAGGCTAATAGCTAGAACAAAAAAATCAACTGCTACCACCCCACCTACCCCCAAAACTTTCTGTGAAATTCAAATACCACCTGAACTCACTGTAACTCATAATGAAGAACAATTTCTACTTTATGACAATAAATCTAACGACAAAAGGATTATAATATATGCAACTCCCACAAACTTACTTAAACTACAGAATTGTGAGACATGGATGATGGACGGAACATTTAAAATATGTCCCAAACCATTTTACCAATTATACACAATCCATGGACTGTATCACAATACCAACATCGCCTTTATATATGCCCTGTTACCAAACAAACAAACCACTACCTATGTAGAACTCTTAACAAAAGTAAAGCAAGAAACTAATAATTACTATCCCCAAAAAATTATTATAGACTTTGAACAGTCAATGATACAAGCTATCCTGAAAAACTACCCTCACACAGCAATCCAAGGTTGCTATTACCACTTTAACCAATGCATATGGAGACACCTTCAAAAATCTACACTTAGGGCCGATTCCGATTCGGGCCGGAAATCTCTCCGACCGAGCCGGACCCGGAGAGATTTCCGACCGACTCGGACCCGTGCAGCCCGACCGAACGAGTACGATGCGTCAGTATGCTATCGTACTCGAGTCGGTCGGACTCCCATTGAAGTCAATGGGAGCCGGTCGTCACAACGCGTACGTGGGCTCCCATTGCCTCAATGGGTGCGAGGCAAACAAGGGCGCCCCTACAGCGGGCACGCGGCGAAGCGACTCGCGCCGTACACGCACAGGTAGGGGGGACCCATGGGTCCCCCCTGTGTGCGACTCGCGCAGCTACGCGTACAGGGTGGTCCGACACGGACCCCCGAAGTACGGCTCCGACTGCTCTTTCGAGCCGGACGGCGGGTGTCGGTCGGACTGCTCGTGGCGCGCATCGTACTTACCCGGCTAGGGAACGTCTCCATTGCGCGGTGAGCGTCGTGTCCGAGCGAGTCGGTCGGTGCGGTTCGACCCGGGAACGAGTCGGTCGGAGCGGTTGGGACGCCGGAACGAGTCGGTCGGCGATTTCGCATCGTACTCGCTCGTCCGGACGCGCGTACGAATCGGTCGGGAAATAGGGCTCCGAATCGGATCCGGTTATGCCGAATCCGATTCGGAGCCCTACCGGCCGAGATCGGAATCGGCCCCTTAGCGTAGAATATGCAACTATTAGCAATTTTGCTTATGAAATTAAAAAGCTAATAGCACTAGAATAAGTCCCAATTACTGATGTAGCAGAACACTACAATCTATTAATAGAAAGCCCCTACTGCCAAACAAATGAACATAAACTAAGTCCCCTACTCGACTATTTCGAGGATTCCTGGGTGGGAAGGCCACACAGATCTGGACACAGGAGACAGCCCAAATACCACATTCCATGGTGGAATGTATATAACAGTGCCCTAAACAAAGAAGCAAAAACTAATAACGCTGTGGAAGGATGGCATAATGCTTTCCAAACCACAACAGGCCGAACCCAACCAACCCTACATAAATTACTACAATCAATACAAAAAGATCAAAGCTACCAACAACTAAGACTTGAACAGTCTGTAACACAACTAGGTCCAGAACTAACTAAACAAACTAAAACAATGTTCGAGCACTTACAATACAAAGTAAGACTCTACCCAAACACTAAAGGGCTAGAATATCTAGAAACAATAGCTAAATCCGTACTTTAAAACAATAATACAAAAACATAGAAAAATCGTAATTGTGAAATGAATTCTTAAATAAACATTTCTTTGCAAACATCTAAAATATAAATATGTCAATTAATTAAAAACATTTTTTAAATAATTGACAAATATATTTTATATATTTAAAAATATCAATAACAATTTCAAAAATTACATTTCCCTCCCATTGTAAATAATTTAAAATAACTTAGGGGCTCATTATGATGGCGGGCGGAGGCACCACCGCGGTGCTGGCGGTGGCGGAAAATGTCCTTTTCCGCACTCCAGCGGCAGTCCAAGCGCCCGCCATATTACGATGGGCAAACATAGCCCATTTTCCGTCCGCTGAGGAGTTACGTGAACCGCCAGAAATTTGCGCTCGCCACCATGGCGGAGGGAACCAATAGAGACACACCGCCGTGCGGAATGAAGTTCCGTCCGCCGTACAAATCACGATGCCGCAAACAGCCCATCACACCGCAGCGGAGAATCCACCCACCTGGAGATGGCGGAAGCACAACAGCGGAGAGCGAAACCAGATTCCCGGTCCCCTCCACCCGGCCTGACCGCAATGAATCCAGCTCTTCAAGCCTTTCCGCTGCTGTACCTCATCCACCACCAGCAAATAATACACCGTCGCGGACAACACCGCAGGTACGCAAATACACAACTCCGCACACAACCACAACACACAACTCCTGTGCTGACATACGGTTCCTGTCCACATCAGACACTCTGGTGGGGACAGGAACATATCCCTCAGTGTACCCACACATGTCCTACCTGTCAGAAACTCACCCCTCCGCATCTGGGTCACCCATCAACCGTGAAATCACTGCAATGTCCCGGTCATAACACCGCAGCGGTGAAGACGCGGGAAAACCTGCGCACAATGTAGTAGGCAGGGCCTGCTCCAGGCATGGGCAGTCTGCCCAGATTCACAGGGCTCTACCTGCACCCTTCCCATACTACGCTTCCCACACCCATTTGGGCACATGCTGTGTGCTCCTCCTGTGCCCCCCTGCACAATTAACCTGCCAGGTGTAGCCAGACCTTGCACCTCACACATCAAAGGACAAGGTAGATTGCCTGGGAAGGTGGGGGTGAAGAGGAACACCCTGCACAGAAGCTCAGGGGCTGGACACACCTCCTCCTCACACCAACCTTCCACTCATGTGAAGCAAACTGAGTATAATCAGAAAATGAAGACTCACACTGCAAATGAACATCCACTGAACTGTCCACACTGCCTGTCAAGTCACTCAGAAACACCCAACACTGACACCCAGCCACATACTCATACCATAGGTCAGCAGCAATGGAGGACAAGAAATGTGCCAGCCAAAAGTGAAGTGGACAGTGCTGGAAAACCATGGAGCAAGCCACATAGCATCTGTACATCACATGCAAGAGAAGCAACATATTACACCACCCTTAGGCCATCAAATCAGACATGGGTGGCACAGTGAGTGAAATTAAACCAAAGTGACCTCTGTGCAACAACTCAGGGATACATCAAGGCAAGCCATGCATAGGAAACACATGGAGATGATGGACGGAGCACTGAAACTTTTCAGACACTCACCCCCAGTCACAGATCTGGGTTGAATCCATCATCATTCTTTTGCTCACTTTGCCACCCCAGTTCAGACATAGCTATATGCAAATCAGTCTTGACCCTGTGCCTCATGGGAACAGTCCAGACCGAACTGCCAAGCCATGTCTTCCCTGGACCGGAAACAAGCATCCTGGGACCGGTTTCGGGCTAACAGCCCTCATCAGCCAGGCTAGCTTGAATCCAGTGGCAAAGTGAGCAAGGGACCCAGGTCTGGGCATACCCTGCCAACTTAGGGTGAGCAAAGCAAACAGACGTGGGTCCCGTGCTCACTTTGCCACTGGATTCAAGCTAGCCTGGCCCGAAACCGGTCCCAGGATGCTTGATTCCGGTCCAGGAAGACATGGCTTGGCAGTTCAGTCTGGACTGTGCCCATGAGGCACAGGGTCAAGACTGATTTGCATATAGCTATGTCTGAACTGGGGTGGCAAAGTGAGCTAAAGAATGATGATGGATTCAACCCAGATCTGTGACTGGAGGTGAGTGTTTGAAAAGTGTCAGCACTCCGTCCATCATCTCCTTGTGTTTGCTTTGTTCGCCCTAAGTTGGCAGGGTATGCCCAGATGTGGGTCCCGTGCTCACTTTGCCACTGGATTCAAGCTAGCCTGGCTGATGAGGGCTGTTAGCCCGAAACCGGTCCCAGGATGCTTGATTCCGGTCCAGGGAAGACATGGCTTGGCAGTTCGGTCTGGACTGTTCCCATGAGGCACAGGGTCAAGACTGATTTGCATATAGCTATGTCTGAACTGGGATAGCAAAGTGAGCTAAAGAATGATGATGGATTCAACCCAGATCTGTGACTGGGGGTGAATGTTTGAAAAGTTTCAGCACTCCGTCCATCATCTCCTTGTGTTAGCCATGCATAGGCACAGGAATGAAAGGAAGTGTCTGAAGTCATACAGTGACCAGCCACACATCTGTGTCAACTTACTTGACATGTGTATGTCATCAGCACAACACACATGGCTCATTGTCACACTCCCTGACTGTCAAACACAAGTAGGACCTTCACACATACCCCTCATCTACCCATCTCACACCTGCAACACTCCACACCTGTGAGAAAACACACATAATGGCCAAAATTATGTCCTGTGAGTTCAATGACAACCAATCACACTCCCTGTGGTGCATCCACAAATATCAGACTCACACTCAGGGATGCCTGAACCAATGCTGACACAAAAACAATAGCCAAACACAAAGCTCACAAACAACATCCTCAGAAGTCCAACAAGCCCAGACATGTGCAGCCAAACAGTGGAAAGGCAATGTGACCCTAGACAGAACAGGAGTACACAACATTGTCACTCAGGGCCAATGCACAGACACCATACCCCAACACAAACAAGAATTGCATCATCAAAAAACAATCATGAACACCAACTGGGATCAATGGGGCAAAGCAGCTAACACAGACAGAGACACCACACCACTCATCAAGTGAACATGGTGTCATAGTGTACCACAAGCATGCACATGCACAATCCTGACAAGTGACAGGTCAAAAATAGGAGGACAAACCACCATTGTGCACTCAAAACAAGCTCATGAACAAGGATCCACCTTGCTGCATGTGACAGACACACAAGTAATGCACACTACACTTGCAACACACATCTGAATGTATCACACAGCAACAACTACTCACACACAATATCATGAAAATAGAACATCACACACACATAGCATCTGTCAGTAGAAAGAGCCAACACAGGCCAAACACTGCATACATCCACAACAAAAACACAACAGATGCACATACCAATCCATCACATTGCAAACTCAGCTGGACATCAGGGGGATGCACACCAGGCAAGTACAAGGCAACATACACTGACAGCACTGCATGTACACCAAGCAGTGTGTGCACAACAACCAAACCAGTAGCACACATATCTGAGTGCCACACCATGAACTCCCACAACACAAATCATCACAGCACACAGAGAACATCACACTCAGGAAGGGTAGTAGTACCTCAGCAAACACCCACACAGCTTAGCCTTTACCCACAGATGCATATCCCAGGGAAACCCAGATGCAAACAACATGACTAGAGGACTGTGCTGCTCAAACATATGCACTGCACATGAACAACCACGACAGAAAACCAGTAGAAGAAAATAACACATAACTAATTGTGAAACTGTCCTGAGTGTCACATTGGTCCTGTACACAGATCAGCCTCACACAGCATAGTGCCACACTATGAAGTGGTGGGGAGGCTCACACACTGGCAAACCATGGGGTGGAAGACATGAGATTGAAGTGGTGTGTACTTCGGTAGTGGACAGGTGAGGAGTGTACAGTACACAAACACATAGAGGAGTTACTCACAATGTGTAGGCATCAGAAGCACATATAGGGGATGGCATGACTCCACATACCACATACCATACTGGAGCAAAAAATGGGTCAAGTGACAACAATGCATGAGAAATCTCACAAATAATGTCAGTGTGGCTGAGCAGGTCTGCACAGTGAGCACAAACAGTAACAAGACACATGGCTGATCAACAAAACACAACACAGACTTGGCAATCACACACTACTCACAACTGGCAGCAACAACAAGTAGGTGTCCCCCAGGAGTGCAAGGACACACCAACACACTGCACAGTGCCCAACCTACAACTCCTACATGTGCCCACAATCTGAAGCACATGGCAGACAATTGAAACAAACAGGCACTCATTACCTGGATCATGCATGTGTGCATTTGGCATTGCAGGGGCACACACACATCAACACTACTGACAATGACAGCCCATTCACGTTGTATGACCATTCAAGTTCACATATTCAAATGTACCCATGTGACTAGGAAGACAGGCCCACACAAGAAGACCACACATCAACACTGTCGTTCACACATCAAGAAAGATCACACAGATATGATGGACCCTGGCCAGCCCGCAAGTAATCCTGTGGATAGAATTCACCTCAGTCCTGGTATTGCATCCTAACATGACATTTGTACAATTTAGCAAACCTGACCATAGAATGATTAGGATAAGAGTAGATCATCACAAACAACCATCATTGCACCCTCAAGCCCCAGCGTCAAGAAGAACAAAAGTGCCTGTCACCTCTGGCAAACTCTGAAAAAGTAAAACAAGCAATTGGCAACGTTAAAGTGGCATACCGAGCATGTGTCACATGAAACCATACAAATACAGAAAACCTTTTATCTAGCAAGGACATTGACAAAGCAGACAACAGGAGTAACTGTCTTTATTACATATTACCCAGATAGGCATCAAAAGTAGAAAACAGCAAGGCCATTGGCCAGTCCAAATTCAAAGTATGTACATGTGTGCATGAGAAACTGCACAGGGAATGGGCATCCAAAGTGACAAACAGCAAGGCCATTGGTCAGTCCAAATTCAAAGTATGTACATATGTGCATGAGAAACAGCACAGGGAATGGGCATCCAAAGTGACTAACAGCAAGGCATTGGCCAGTCCATAGTTCAAACTATGTACATGTGTGCATGAGAAACAGCACAGGGAATGGGCATCCAAAGTGACAAACAGCAAGGCCATTGGCCAGTCCATAGTTCAAAGTATGTACATGTGTGCATGAGAAACTGCACAGGGAATGGGCATCCAAAGTGACAAACAGCAAGGCCATTGGCCAGTCCAAATTCAAAGTATGTACATATGTGCATGAGAAACTGCACAGGGAATGGGCATCCAAAGTAACAAACTGCAAGGCCATTGGCCATTCCATAGTTCAAAGTATGTACATGTGTGCATGAGAAACTGCACAGGGAATGGGCATCCAAAGTGACAAACAGCAAGGCCATTGGCCAGTCCTTAGTTCAAAGTATGTACATGTGTGCATGAGAAACTGCACAGGGAATGGGCATCCAAAGTAACAAACAGCAAGGCCATTGGCCAGTCCATAGTTCAAAGTATGTACATGTGTGCATGAGAAACTGCACAGGGAATGGGCATCCAAAGTGACTAACAGCAAGGCCATTGGCCAGTCCATAGTTCAAAGTATATACATGTGTGCATGAGAAACTGCACAGGGAATGGGCATCCAAACTGACAAACAGCAAGGCCATTGGCCAGTCCATTGTTCAAAGTATGTACATGTGTGCATGAGAAACTGCACAGGGAATGGGTAACACTGTACACTGCCATGGGAATTACCACAGCTCCGGGGATACAAATGGGCAGTCCAGGCACCGCTGTGGGTGAGATGGGTTTGGGAGGGGGACTTTGCCTCAGACTTGGCTGTCAGTTGAACTGGGAGGTGGCTGATTGTCGGGGCCAGTTGGAGGACTGGACCTGGGAGAGAGAGGACCAGCTGAGGTAGAGGCATCAGTGGCTTTGGGAGCTGGAGTGCTGCTTGGACCGGGTGGCATGGTGGCACGGGGAGGCGGAGACATGCTGCTGTGAGACACAGTGTGTGAGGGTGAATGTGGAGGGCTGAATCTACACTTCTTGGGGATTCGATGGGCAAGAATTGTCTTGGTAGGAGTGGGAAGTGGGGCGGGCACAACATCCTCACTCACCACCAAAGGTGTATCAGGTGCAGGTGGCTCTCCCTGTGGGGATTTGCTGGATCTGGTGGTACGCTTGGGGTGGCCTTGCCTTTTCCCCTCCATCCCCTGTTGACCAGGTGAACCCCCCACATTGCTAGGCCTGGGCAGAAAACTACGCTATGCTCGCGGAGTGTGTGTAGTTTGCGCAACTACGCGCTACGCAAATCGCACGTAGCACAGTGGAAAAACGCGTAGCGGGCATTTTTTGCTCGCTCGCGGTCCTCAACGTCAAGTTTGCGACCACGAGCGAGCAAAATCAACATTCCGGTGAGACTTTTTCCTCGTTCGCGATTGGCAACATCAAGTTGCCGATCGCGAGCGTGGAAAATAAACTTCCCGGCGAGATTCTCAACGCGGGCAGGTCAGGTTTCTCATTGCGAGTGGTCGCGTATGCTCGCGACCGCTCGCGATGAGAAACTACCAGTCCGCGTTAGAAAGCTGCCGCTCGAGTACAAATCTACTCGAGCGGCAGAAAATGACCGCTTGCACTGTGCATGATGCCGTTCGCAATGATTGCACAGTGCGGACAAGCATCCGGCACTGTGCCATCATTGCAAACAGCATTTCCCTACCGCACTACGCAGTTCGCGTAGCTACGTGTAGCACGCGTAGTGCAAAGTACACTTCGCGTAGCTACGCGTAGCGCGACTACGCAAACTACGCCCAGGGTTACACATTGCTCTCCTTTCCCTACTTCACAGGGGTGTGGGTGGGAGTTGAGGTTGTGGGTGAAACTGCCTTAGAGAGCTGTTTGTGCTGACTCTTTGCAGGCACCAGCTTCACAGCAGGCAGGGCAACTGTTTGTTTGTCTTTGGGAGCAGGTGTGGGGATGGGAGTGTCCTTGGATGGGGTGATTTGGATGATTGTGAGCTTGAGGCCTGCTTCTTGGCCTGATGCCCCTGAGTCTCACGTGAGGGGCTTTTGCCTTTGCGCTCCTTTGTGCCTGTTTTTGTTTTGGGGATGGTGTCTGTGCTCTGGGCCGCTTGCAGTGCTGCTGTTGTGTGCTGCGTGTGGAGTACTTGGATCCTGAGGGCTGTGCTGTGTGGTCACTCTCGTCAGATGGTGCCACTGGCAGGGTGCTTGCTGAAGGGACTGGAGCTGGACGCCGAGCCTGTGACAGCTGAATGGCTGCTGTCACTGTGGAGGACAAAGACTGGACAGTCCTGTGTAGCCCACCCACGTCAGAATGAATGCCCTCCATGAAGGCAACTACCTGTGCCAGCTTCTTGTCATGATCCTGGAAGGTATTCAGGAGAGTAGTCTGACCCACACACAGCTGGCACAAAAGGTCCACCGCCTCCACACTGAGGGCAGCAGGGGAGACAGGGGCAGGGGCAGGGGCAGCGGTGCCTGGGGGGAAGGACACTCTACCCTTCTTAGTGCTGCGGGCACGGACAGCACCGGTGGTAGTAGCCGGGAGGGTGGGCACTAGACGATGTGTGGTAGAAGAAGAGGCAGATTTACCACTCCCTGTGCCTGCCAACATCGAGGAGTCACAGCTGGAGTCAGATGATGTTGAGGTTGGTGTTTCTGGGCGTGATTCTTCCAGGGCACTCCTGTCCCCCTCCGAGGCGCTGGTCACATCAGTGTCAATGAGCTCATGTGTAGCCGTCGTGCCAGAAGCTTCACCACTGGTGTCCGTCCCCTGTCCTTCCGTGCCCTCTGTAGATGCTGCAATAGACAGAGACATAGGTTCAGTATAGTGCCATACACACAAACATCATATGCAAGCAAAGCACAAAACTTGAATATGATACCCCCATGTTGCACACCACCCTGTGCAGTCTGCATGTGCAACCTTGATGCAAAACTCTGAAGATGCATGGAACCATGCATAGTTGACATTAATGACTCATGTGACGTTCACACAGCCAAATAGCTGGCCCGTGCCTCCTTGTACCCTAACACACTGATCTCTGTAAGCATACCTACGTGCCTGTAGGTGAGATAGATATACATCTCAACATGTTGTCTCAGTCACATATGGAGTCACTTTAAGGACAACACAGATACTGACTCCAAAATGTCCTTTTACAATGGCCATGAGCTACTGATGTCCACCATGTTGTGCTTTGAAGCACAACAACTGTTGCACATTGGTGTCAGATGTGTAGTTCTCACAATTTCCAAGTCAGGCACTGCACACATCGACAAAAGCAAACTAAGATGATGCACACTGCTGTTCATTGCCCTGTGATGTCTATGACACCCATAATGCAGCAGATGTCTTAAGGCCACATCTCATCTTGCTATGTCAATGGCCATTGTATTAAACACATGAGAAAGTACATGTAGCGAAAATGCATGACAGCTGCACTCAACACAGAGGCCACTTAGAAGCCATTGCATCACACTAGAAACATCATAGAGCTCTGCACTGGCTCAGGGTTGGGATACATGCAGTCACTCACACCCAAAGTCACCCTTCGCAGAATACTCACCCCCAACTTGCTGCTGATGGGCCCTGAAACGTCCATCCAGCTCTGGCTGTGTCACTGCCAAGATGCGGGCCATTAATGTTGTCATGCTCCTGCGCGCCAACCTTCCAGTCCGAGGGAGCATCCCCAGCGTCATCTCTGCCACGTTTTTGCTCAGCCGGCAGATGTCATCCCACCTCTTGTGACAGTGTGTGTGCCATCGGTTGGAGACACCCAGAGCCCACACCTTGCGTGCAATGGCCCTCCATAAGGCCTTACGCTGGCGGACTTTAAGCTGCAGGCATGGGAGACAAGAAGAGGAAGTTTCAGTGACACTGTGTTATGTACCACTGCGTCTCAGTACAGGAGCATGCACAAACTTAGCACAGCTATACAGAAATGTTGAGCAGAGGCCATACAGCATGACACGTAGTACATTTGCATCAGATAATCGCATATAAATGCATGCAGGTATGAGGATGGACACAGTACCTGGTCATCTCATACACATGCAGAATGCCAGCACAGAAAGCAATGTGAAGAAGGCCCTCATCTGTGATGCAGTATGTGACTGAGCAAAACATACATTACATTGGAATTGATGTGTCGGGGCAGACTCACTGTGTCCAACACTACACACCCCTCAATGTCCTTGGCCTGTGAATGGCTCACTGTGTCATGGAGGTCACATTTAGGGACATGATCTTACATTCTCACACCCTTCTCACAAGGTCTGTCTTGGGCAATCCTCAGGCCTAAGATAGCTCGTTGAGAAATAGGGTGGCAGACAACACATATGTTTCACTCTGTCCATTTACTGATGGGTCCTTGTCAAATTGGGCAGTATCTGTGCAGGCCAGGGCAACTCACACTGAGGTTAAACGTGGCCCATCAGAACATTCACATGCATGTACAATATGAGAGGGCAAACAGTGCCTACATGTGCGAGTCAGTACACATAATGAAAAGAATGGAAGGAGGATGTTTCAGAAGTACATCAATCTGATGTGTCATAGGTGAATTTCCACCAAAAGTGTCACCCTCAGGCATTTCAATCCTGTGCATAATGCTTACATATCCATGGTGGCAATATGAAAATTGTACACACATCCTTCAGTACCCTATGGACGAAACACATTTGTAATGTCAGAAATGAGCATGTGAAAACCTCATAGACTATGACATCCATTAGCACAGGCAATGTTTGTTCTGACTTCCACTGTCCAAACCAGCAGTGTTACTGTATGGCTGCAAAAACACTGCATGTCCCTCCCATCCTTAAATGCAGCCAGGGATCTGTGGAAATAAGGCTACACACCCCATTGACATGAAGTCAGCATGCTAGGCAGTGTATCACACAAACTTGCACTCACAGGCACATACTACAGCTGAGCAACTTCATGTGAGCACTCTTTGCACTCTCCAACTTTCACTCTGAAACACTTACCATTACATCCGGAGCACCATATAGCCTCCCATACTGTGAAAGCACCTCGTCCACCAGGACCTCCAGCTCCTCTGTGGTGAAGGGACGGGCCCTGATGTTCTCAGTTCTCGCCATCACAGGGTCCAGGAGACAGGAACAGCTGCAGTTGGTGGTGAAGAATGTCAGGCAGCAGTGTCTGGATGCAGTGGAAATGTGTGGCTCTCTCCCAGACATATATAGCCCCCTGGGGTTGTTTCAGTGGTACTCAAAGGCTGCAATTGGTGTTCCAGGTCAGCTTTTTTCAATTGTATCCAATGACCAGCCCCGCGGTAGCGGAGCACGCCTACCGCGATTTTCAAAAGTGTATTTCACTACCGCGATTGCGGTTCCCATTGGCTAAAAGTGCATGGGCATTGGCGGTGTCACACCGCGGGGCCCAAGCGGTCACTACCAAGAGGTGGCGTCTTTCAATTGTATCCAATGACCGTGATTGCGGTGGCAGAGCACGCCTACCGCGATTTTCAAAAGTGTATTTCACTACCGCGATTGCGGTTCCCATTGGCTGAAGGGGCATGGGCATTGGCGGTGTCACACCGCGGGCCCAGCGGTCACTACCGTGAGGTGGAATCTTTCAATTGTATCCAATGACCGTGATTGCGTTGGCGGAGCACGCCTACCGCGATTTTCAAAAGTGTATTTCACTACCGCGATTGCGGTTCCCATTGGCTGAAGGGGCATGGGCATTGGCGGTGTCACACCGCGGGGCCCAAACGGTCGCTACCGTGAGGTGGCATCTTTCAATTGTATCCAATACCATGATTGCGGTGGCGGAGAATGCCTACCTCAATTTTCAAAAGTGTATTTCACTACCGCGATTGCGGTTCCCATTGGCTGAAGGGGCACGGGCATTGGCGGTGTCACACCGCAGGGGCCAGGAGGTCGCTACCGCGAGTGGCATCTTTCAATTGGTGCCAATGACCGTGATTGCGGTGGCGGAGCACGCCTACCGCGATTTTCAAAAGTGAATTTCACTGTTCCCATTGGCCCGAGGGGCATGGGCATTGGCGGTGTCACACCGCAGGGGCAAGGCGGTCGCTACCGCGAATTGGCATATTTCAATTGGTGCCAATGACCTTGAATGCGGTGGCGGAGCACGCCTACCGCGATTTTCAAAAGTGTATTTCACTACCGCAATTGCGGTTCCCATTGGCTGAAGGGGCATGGGCATTGGCAGTGTCACACCGCAGGGGCCAGGCGGTCGCTACCACAAATTGGCATCTTTCAATTGGTGCCAATGACCGTGATTGCGGTGGCGGTGCACGCTTATGGCACCTATGGACACATCATGCTGTAGCAATGGCAATGACCAGTTCTCAGCATTGAACAGTAGACACTTACTATGAATCATGCCACCAGATAGTAACATTCAATGCTGGTGTGACATTTAACTCACTGATGACTACACATGCCATGTCAGTGCACTGGATTACATGCATTGGCATGTACTCCCTCACATGTGACTTATGATGTTGTTGTGCATGTACAAAGATCTGTTGTGTGATGGACTCTCAAATATGTAAACATGTCAATGTGTGAGATGGCTAAGCAACCCACAGGAATGATGGACTGACTACATAATGTGGCTATTTCACTGTGTAGATTACTGAACTCATGTTTACACTTGATCTTTATGCACACACTGTGCTCATTGTGTTGTTAATGTGTGCCCTGTCCGAATCACGCAAGAAGGTGTGGCAGGTACAGCAGCTACGTAGAAGCCAGAAGTGTTGCTGTTTCAGGCATGTGCTGTGTCAACTACTCTCAGGGTTGGTGACACAAGATGTTGGAATGTACCATTTGGCATTCACATGGTCTGAATCTGTTTTGTGGGTACTCACTATGTACATACTGAACACGTGTACAACCACTTTAGTTCAAGATGTCTCTGCATGTGACTTGTGCTGTAAGCTGTAGTTTCAGGCCAGTCATTGTTGGCGCTGTGTCAGTCAAAACGTAAGATGTTGGACACATCTCATAGGGGAATTGAATTGACATGTGTCCCCTTTCACCTTATCTAGGAGGCGAGCAAATGTGCATCGTCCATTCACATTGCTTGCGGACATGGAGGATGAGGACATCATACGTAAATTCCGTTTGGATCGACCTACCCTTCAAGACCTATGTGCTCAGTTGGAGCCCCATCTGAGGCCACGCAGAACCTATCCAACTGCTTTGACACCAACATGTAAGGTGATGGCGGCCCTGCATTTCTTTGCAACTGGTTCATTCCAGTACACGGTGGCCAGCGCAGGTGGGATGTCCCAACCAATGTTCAGCATGGTGCTACGTGATGTCCTGTCGGCTATGATGACCTACAAGGACAGCTACATCCATTTTGCCAGGAGACCTGAATTGGCAGCTGTGAAGGGTGATTTTTATGACCTTGCCCACATCCCTAATGATATACATTTCTTATAGCATTTGAAACATCAGAATGACTGAAGGTGCAAAATTCATAACTTCTCAGACAGGAACATTTTTAATATGCTATATGGGATATGTCTACACCCAAGAAAAACAGACAGGCGACAAAATTAATCGGAAATGCAGCAAATATTATTCAAATGCATGTTATGGGAGGGCTACAACAAAATAAACTACTGTATTAAATGTTAAGGAACATAACCACCCCCCTAACATAGCTGAAATAGAAGTGAGAGACGCTTTAGAGACTGAAAGAAGCTAGCACTAGTTCTCAAAAACCTACTACTGAAATACAAAAAGACGTACTCCCAGAGTTCCAGAACATGTAACTGGCCAATTACCCTCTGTCTCAATGTTAAAAAGGCTAATAGCTAGAACAAAAAAATCAACTGCTACCACCCCACCTACCCCCAAAACTTTCTGTGAAATTCAAATACCACCTGAACTCACTGTAACTCATAATGAAGAACAATTTCTACTTTATGACAATAAATCTAACGACAAAAGGATTATAATATATGCAACTCCCACAAACTTACTTAAACTACAGAATTGTGAGACATGGATGATGGACGGAACATTTAAAATATGTCCCAAACCATTTTACCAATTATACACAATCCATGGACTGTATCACAATACCAACATCGCCTTTATATATGCCCTGTTACCAAACAAACAAACCACTACCTATGTAGAACTCTTAACAAAAGTAAAGCAAGAAACTAATAATTACTATCCCCAAAAAATTATTATAGACTTTGAACAGTCAATGATACAAGCTATCCTGAAAAACTACCCTCACACAGCAATCCAAGGTTGCTATTACCACTTTAACCAATGCATATGGAGACACCTTCAAAAATCTACACTTAGGGGCCGATTCCGATTCGGGCCGGAAATCTCTCCGACCGAGCCGGACCCGGAGAGATTTCCGACCGAATCGGACCCGTGCAGCCCGACCGAACGAGTACGATGCGTCAGTATGCTATCGTACTCGAGTCGGTCGGACTCCCATTGAAGTCAATGGGAGCCGGTCGTACAACGCGTACGTGGGCTCCCATTGCCTCAATGGGTGCGAGGCAAACAAGGGCGCCCCCTACAGCGGGCACGCGGCGAAGCGACTCGCGCCGTACACGCACAGGTAGGGGGGACCCATGGGTCCCCCCTGTGTGCGACTCGCGCAGCTACGCGTACAGGGTGGTCCGACACGGACCCCCGAAGTACGGCTCCGACTGCTCTTTCGAGCCGGACGGCGGGTGTCGGTCGGAATGCTCGTGGCGCGCATCGTACTTACCCGGCTAGGGAACGTCTCCATTGCGCGGTGAGCGTCGTGTCCGAGCGAGTCGGTCGGTGCGGTTCGACCCGGGAACGAGTCGGTCGGAGCGGTTGGGACGCCCGAACGAGTCGGTCGGCGATTTCGCATCGTACTCGCTCGTCCGGACGCGCGTACGAATCGGTCGGGAAATAGGGCTCCGAATCGGATCCGGTTATGCCGAATCCGATTCGGAGCCCTACCGGCCGAGATCGGAATCGGCCCCTTAGCGTAGAATATGCAACTATTAGCAATTTTGCTTATGAAATTAAAAAGCTAATAGCACTAGAATAAGTCCCAATTACTGATGTAGCAGAACACTACAATCTATTAATAGAAAGCCCCTACTGCCAAACAAATGAACATAAACTAAGTCCCCTACTCGACTATTTCGAGGATTCCTGGGTGGGAAGGCCACACAGATCTGGACACAGGAGACAGCCTAAATACCACATTCCATGGTGGAATGTATATAACAGTGCCCTAAACAAAGAAGCAAAAACTAATAACGCTGTGGAAGGATGGCATAATGCTTTCCAAACCACAACAGGCCGAACCCAACCAACCCTACATAAATTACTACAATCAATACAAAAAGATCAAAGCTACCAACAACTAAGACTTGAACAGTCTGTAACACAACTAGGTCCAGAACTAACTAAACAAACTAAAACAATGTTCGAGCACTTACAATACAAAGTAAGACTCTACCCAAACACTAAAGGGCTAGAATATCTAGAAACAATAGCTAAATCCGTACTTTAAAACAATAATACAAAAACATAGAAAAATCGTAATTGTGAAATGAATTCTTAAATAAACATTTCTTTGCAAACATCTAAAATATAAATATGTCAATTAATTAAAAACATTTTTTTAAATAATTGACAAATATATTTTATATATTTAAAAATATCAATAACAATTTCAAAAATTACATTTCCCTCCCATTGTAAATAATTTAAAATAACTTAGGGGCTCATTATGATGGCGGGCGGAGGCACCACCGCGGTGCTGGCGGTGGCGGAAAATGTCCTTTTCCGCACTCCAGCGGCAGTCCAAGCGCCCGCCATATTACGATGGGCAAACATAGCCCATTTTCCGTCCGCTGAGGAGTTACGTGAACCGCCAGAAATTTGCGCTCGCCACCATGGCGGAGGGAACCAATAGAGACACACCGCCGTGCGGAATGAAGTTCCGTCCGCCGTACAAATCACGATGCCGCAAACAGCCCATCACACCGCAGCGGAGAATCCACCCACCTGGAGATGGCGGAAGCACAACAGCGGAGAGCGAAACCAGATTCCCGGTCCCCTCCACCCGGCCTGACCGCAATGAATCCAGCTCTTCAAGCCTTTCCGCCGCTGTACCTCATCCACCACCAGCAAATAATACACCGTCGCGGACAACACCGCAGGTACGCAAATACACAACTCCGCACACAACCACAACACACAACTCCTGTGCTGACATACGGTTCCTGTCCACATCAGACACTCTGGTGGGGACAGGAACATATCCCTCAGTGTACCCACACATGTCCTACCTGTCAGAAACTCACCCCTCCGCATCTGGGTCACCCATCAACCGTGAAATCACTGCAATGTCCCGGTCATAACACCGCAGCGGTGAAGACGCGGGAAAACCTGCGCACAATGTAGTAGGCAGGGCCTGCTCCAGGCATGGGCAGTCTGCCCAGATTCACAGGGCTCTACCTGCACCCTTCCCATACTACGCTTCCCACACCCATTTGGGCACATGCTGTGTGCTCCTCCTGTGCCCCCTGCACAATTAACCTGCCAGGTGTAGCCAGACCTTGCACCTCACACATCAAAGGACAAGGTAGATTGCCTGGGAAGGTGGGGGTGAAGAGGAACACCCTGCACAGAAGCTCAGGGGCTGGACACACCTCCTCCTCACACCAACCTTCCACTCATGTGAAGCAAACTGAGTATAATCAGAAAATGAAGACTCACACTGCAAATGAACATCCACTGAACTGTCCACACTGCCTGTCAAGTCACTCAGAAACACCCAACACTGACACCCAGCCACATACTCATACCATAGGTCAGCAGCAATGGAGGACAAGAAATGTGCCAGCCAAAAGTGAAGTGGACAGTGCTGGAAAACCATGGAGCAAGCCACATAGCATCTGTACATCACATGCAAGAGAAGCAACATATTACACCACCCTTAGGCCATCAAATCAGACATGGGTGGCACAGTGAGTGAAATTAAACCAAAGTGACCTCTGTGCAACAACTCAGGGATACATCAAGGCAAGCCATGCATAGGAAACACATGGAGATGATGGACGGAGCACTGAAACTTTTCAGACACTCACCCCCAGTCACAGATCTGGGTTGAATCCATCATCATTCTTTTGCTCACTTTGCCACCCCAGTTCAGACATAGCTATATGCAAATCAGTCTTGACCCTGTGCCTCATGGGAACAGTCCAGACCGAACTGCCAAGCCATGTCTTCCCTGGACCGGAAACAAGCATCCTGGGACCGGTTTTGGGCTAACAGCCCTCATCAGCCAGGCTAGCTTGAATCCAGTGGCAAAGTGAGCAAGGGACCCAGGTCTGGGCATACCCTGCCAACTTAGGGTGAGCAAAGCAAACAGACGTGGGTCCCGTGCTCACTTTGCCACTGGATTCAAGCTAGCCTGGCCCGAAACCGGTCCCAGGATGCTTGATTCCGGTCCAGGAAGACATGGCTTGGCAGTTCGGTCTGGACTGTGCCCATGAGGCACAGGGTCAAGACTGATTTGCATATAGCTATGTCTGAACTGGGGTGGCAAAGTGAGCTAAAGAATGATGATGGATTCAACCCAGATCTGTGACTGGGGGTGAGTGTTTGAAAAGTGTCAGCACTCCGTCCATCATCTCCTTGTGTTTGCTTTGTTCGCCCTAAGTTGGCAGGGTATGCCCAGATGTGGGTCCCGTGCTCACTTTGCCACTGGATTCAAGCTAGCCTGGCTGATGAGGGCTGTTAGCCCGAAACCGGTCCCAGGATGCTTGATTCCGGTCCAGGGAAGACATGGCTTGGCAGTTCGGTCTGGACTGTTCCCATGAGGCACAGGGTCAAGACTGATTTGCATATAGCTATGTCTGAACTGGGATAGCAAAGTGAGCTAAAGAATGATGATGGATTCAACCCAGATCTGTGACTGGGGGTGAATGTTTGAAAAGTTTCAGCACTCCGTCCATCATCTCCTTGTGTTAGCCATGCATAGGCACAGGAATGAAAGGAAGTGTCTGAAGTCATACAGTGACCAGCCACACATCTGTGTCAACTTACTTGACATGTGTATGTCATCAGCACAACACACATGGCTCATTGTCACACTCCCTGACTGTCAAACACAAGTAGGACCTTCACACATACCCCTCATCTACCCATCTCACACCTGCAACACTCCACACCTGTGAGAAAACACACATAATGGCCAAAATTATGTCCTGTGAGTTCAATGACAACCAATCACACTCCCTGTGGTGCATCCACAAATATCAGACTCACACTCAGGGATGCCTGAACCAATGCTGACACAAAAACAATAGCCAAACACAAAGCTCACAAACAACATCCTCAGAAGTCCAACAAGCCCAGACATGTGCAGCCAAACAGTGGAAAGGCAATGTGACCCTAGACAGAACAGGAGTACACAACATTGTCACTCAGGGCCAATGCACAGACACCATACCCCAACACAAACAAGAATTGCATCATCAAAAAACAATCATGAACACCAACTGGGATCAATGGGGCAAAGCAGCTAACACAGACAGAGACACCACACCACTCATCAAGTGAACATGGTGTCATAGTGTACCACAAGCATGCACATGCACAATCCTGACAAGTGACAGGTCAAAAATAGGAGGACAAACCACCATTGTGCACTCAAAACAAGCTCATGAACAAGGATCCACCTTGCTGCATGTGACAGACACACAAGTAATGCACACTACACTTGCAACACACATCTGAATGTATCACACAGCAACAACTACTCACACACAATATCATGAAAATAGAACATCACACACACATAGCATCTGTCAGTAGAAAGAGCCAACACAGGCCAAACACTGCATACATCCACAACAAAAACACAACAGATGCACATACCAATCCATCACATTGCAAACTCAGCTGGACATCAGGGGGATGCACACCAGGCAAGTACAAGGCAACATACACTGACAGCACTGCATGTACACCAAGCAGTGTGTGCACAACAACCAAACCAGTAGCACACATATCTGAGTGCCACACCATGAACTCCCACAACACAAATCATCACAGCACACAGAGAACATCACACTCAGGAAGGGTAGTAGTACCTCAGCAAACACCCACACAGCTTAGCCTTTACCCACAGATGCATATCCCAGGGAAACCCAGATGCAAACAACATGACTAGAGGACTGTGCTGCTCAAACATATGCACTGCACATGAACAACCACGACAGAAAACCAGTAGAAGAAAATAACACATAACTAATTGTGAAACTGTCCTGAGTGTCACATTGGTCCTGTACACAGATCAGCCTCACACAGCATAGTGCCACACTATGAAGTGGTGGGGAGGCTCACACACTGGCAAACCATGGGGTGGAAGACATGAGATTGAAGTGGTGTGTACTTCGGTAGTGGACAGGTGAGGAGTGTACAGTACACAAACACATAGAGGAGTTACTCACAATGTGTAGGCATCAGAAGCACATATAGGGGATGGCATGACTCCACATACCACATACCATACTGGAGCAAAAAATGGGTCAAGTGACAACAATGCATGAGAAATCTCACAAATAATGTCAGTGTGGCTGAGCAGGTCTGCACAGTGAGCACAAACAGTAACAAGACACATGGCTGATCAACAAAACACAACACAGACTTGGCAATCACACACTACTCACAACTGGCAGCAACAACAAGTAGGTGTCCCCCAGGAGTGCAAGGACACACCAACACACTGCACAGTGCCCAACCTACAACTCCTACATGTGCCCACAATCTGAAGCACATGGCAGACAATTGAAACAAACAGGCACTCATTACCTGGATCATGCATGTGTGCATTTGGCATTGCAGGGGCACACACACATCAACACTACTGACAATGACAGCCCATTCACGTTGTATGACCATTCAAGTTCACATATTCAAATGTACCCATGTGACTAGGAAGACAGGCCCACACAAGAAGACCACACATCAACACTGTCGTTCACACATCAAGAAAGATCACACAGATATGATGGACCCTGGCCAGCCCGCAAGTAATCCTGTGGATAGAATTCACCTCAGTCCTGGTATTGCATCCTAACATGACATTTGTACAATTTAGCAAACCTGACCATAGAATGATTAGGATAAGAGTAGATCATCACAAACAACCATCATTGCACCCTCAAGCCCCAGCGTCAAGAAGAACAAAAGTGCCTGTCACCTCTGGCAAACTCTGAAAAAGTAAAACAAGCAATTGGCAACGTTAAAGTGGCATACCGAGCATGTGTCACATGAAACCATACAAATACAGAAAACCTTTTATCTAGCAAGGACATTGACAAAGCAGACAACAGGAGTAACTGTCTTTATTACATATTACCCAGATAGGCATCAAAAGTAGAAAACAGCAAGGCCATTGGCCAGTCCAAATTCAAAGTATGTACATGTGTGCATGAGAAACTGCACAGGGAATGGGCATCCAAAGTGACAAACAGCAAGGCCATTGGTCAGTCCAAATTCAAAGTATGTACATATGTGCATGAGAAACAGCACAGGGAATGGGCATCCAAAGTGACTAACAGCAAGGCATTGGCCAGTCCATAGTTCAAACTATGTACATGTGTGCATGAGAAACAGCACAGGGAATGGGCATCCAAAGTGACAAACAGCAAGGCCATTGGCCAGTCCATAGTTCAAAGTATGTACATGTGTGCATGAGAAACTGCACAGGGAATGGGCATCCAAAGTGACAAACAGCAAGGCCATTGGCCAGTCCAAATTCAAAGTATGTACATATGTGCATGAGAAACTGCACAGGGAATGGGCATCCAAAGTAACAAACTGCAAGGCCATTGGCCATTCCATAGTTCAAAGTATGTACATGTGTGCATGAGAAACTGCACAGGGAATGGGCATCCAAAGTGACAAACAGCAAGGCCATTGGCCAGTCCTTAGTTCAAAGTATGTACATGTGTGCATGAGAAACTGCACAGGGAATGGGCATCCAAAGTAACAAACAGCAAGGCCATTGGCCAGTCCATAGTTCAAAGTATGTACATGTGTGCATGAGAAACTGCACAGGGAATGGGCATCCAAAGTGACTAACAGCAAGGCCATTGGCCAGTCCATTGTTCAAAGTATGTACATGTGTGCATGAGAAACTGCACAGGGAATGGGTAACACTGTACACTGCCATGGGAATTACCACAGCTCCGGGGATACAAATGGGCAGTCCAGGCACCGCTGTGGGTGAGATGGGTTTGGGAGGGGGACTTTGCCTCAGACTTGGCTGTCAGTTGAACTGGGAGGTGGCTGATTGTCGGGGCCAGTTGGAGGACTGGACCTGGGAGAGAGAGGACCAGCTGAGGTAGAGGCATCAGTGGCTTTGGGAGCCGGAGTGCTGCTTGGACCGGGTGGCATGGTGGCACGGGGAGGCGGAGACATGCTGCTGTGAGACACAGTGTGTGAGGGTGAATGTGGAGGGCTGAATCTACACTTCTTGGGGATTCGATGGGCAAGAATTGTCTTGGTAGGAGTGGGAAGTGGGGCGGGCACAACATCCTCACTCACCACCAAAGGTGTATCAGGTGCAGGTGGCTCTCCCTGTGGGGATTTGCTGGATCTGGTGGTACGCTTGGGGTGGCCTTGCCTTTTCCCCTCCATCCCCTGTTGACCAGGTGAACCCCCCACATTGCTAGGCCTGGGCAGAAAACTACGCTATGCTCGCGGAGTGTGTGTAGTTTGCGCAACTACGCGCTACGCAAATCGCACGTAGCACAGTGGAAAAACGCGTAGCGGGCATTTTTTGCTCGCTCGCGGTCCTCAACGTCAAGTTTGCGACCGCGAGCGAGCAAAATCAACATTCTGGTGAGACTTTTTCCTCGTTCGCGATTGGCAACATCAAGTTGCCGATCGCGAGCGTGGAAAATAAACTTCCCGGCGAGATTCTCAACGCGGGCAGGTCAGGTTTCTCATTGCGAGTGGTCGCGTATGCTCGCGACCGCTCGCGATGAGAAACTACCAGTCCGCGTTGAGAAAGCTGCCGCTCGAGTACAAATCTACTCGAGCGGCAGAAAATGACCGCTTGCACTGTGCATGATGCCGTTCGCAATGATTGCACAGTGCGGACAAGCATCCGGCACTGTGCCATCATTGCAAACAGCATTTCCCTACCGCACTACGCAGTTCGCGTAGCTACGTGTAGCACGCGTAGTGCAAAGTACATTTCGCGTAGCTACGCGTAGCGCGACCTACGCAAACTACGCCCAGGGTTACACATTGCTCTCCTTTCCCTACTTCACAGGGGTGTGGGTGGGAGTTGAGGTTGTGGGTGAAACTGCCTTAGAGAGCTGTTTGTGCTGACTCTTTGCAGGCACCAGCTTCACAGCAGGCAGGGCAACTGTTTGTTTGTCTTTGGGAGCAGGTGTGGGGATGGGAGTGTCCTTGGATGGGGTGATTTGGATGATTGTGAGCTTGAGGCCTGCTTCTTGGCCTGATGCCCCTGAGTCTCACGTGAGGGGCTTTTGCCTTTGCGCTCCTTTGTGCCTGTTTTTGTTTTGGGGATGGTGTCTGTGCTCTGGGCCGCTTGCAGTGCTGCTGTTGTGTGCTGCGTGTGGAGTACTTGGATCCTGAGGGCTGTGCTGTGTGGTCACTCTCGTCAGATGGTGCCACTGGCAGGGTGCTTGCTGAAGGGACTGGAGCTGGATGCCGAGCCTGTGACAGCTGAATGGCTGCTGTCACTGTGGAGGACAAAGACTGGACAGTCCTGTGTAGCCCACCCACGTCAGAATGAATGCCCTCCATGAAGGCAACTACCTGTGCCAGCTTCTTGTCATGATCCTGGAAGGTATTCAGGAGAGTAGTCTGACCCACACACAGCTGGCACAAAGGTCCACCGCCTCCACACTGAGGGCAGCAGGGGAGACAGGGGCAGGGGCAGCGGTGCCTGGGGGGAAGGACACTCTACCCTTCTTAGTGCTGCGGGCACGGACAGCACCGGTGGTAGTAGCCGGGAGGGTGGGCACTAGACGATGTGTGGTAGAAGAAGAGGCAGATTTACCACTCCCTGTGCCTGCCAACATCGAGGAGTCACAGCTGGAGTCAGATGATGTTGAGGTTGGTGTTTCTGGGCGTGATTCTTCCAGGGCACTCCTGTCCCCCTCCGAGGCGCTGGTCACATCAGTGTCAATGAGCTCATGTGTAGCCGTCGTGCCAGAAGCTTCACCACTGGTGTCCGTCCCCTGTCCTTCCGTGCCCTCTGTAGATGCTGCAATAGACAGAGACATAGGTTCAGTATAGTGCCATACACACAAACATCATATGCAAGCAAAGCACAAAACTTGAATATGATACCCCCATGTTGCACACCACCCTGTGCAGTCTGCATGTGCAACCTTGATGCAAAACTCTGAAGATGCATGGAACCATGCATAGTTGACATTAATGACTCATGTGACGTTCACACAGCCAAATAGCTGGCCTGTGCCTCCTTGTACCCTAACACACTGATCTCTGTAAGCATACCTACGTGCCTGTAGGTGAGATAGATATACATCTCAACATGTTGTCTCAGTCACATATGGAGTCACTTTAAGGACAACACAGATACTGACTCCAAAATGTCCTTTTACAATGGCCATGAGCTACTGATGTCCACCATGTTGTGCTTTGAAGCACAACAACTGTTGCACATTGGTGTCAGATGTGTAGTTCTCACAATTTCCAAGTCAGGCACTGCACACATCGACAAAAGCAAACTAAGATGATGCACACTGCTGTTCACTGCCCTGTGATGTCTATGACACCCATAATGCAGCAGATGTCTTAAGGCCACATCTCATCTTGCTATGTCAATGGCCATTGTATTAAACACATGAGAAAGTACATGTAGCGAAAATGCATGACAGCTGCACTCAACACAGAGGCCACTTAGAAGCCATTGCATCACACTAGAAACATCATAGAGCTCTGCACTGGCTCAGGGTTGGGATACATGCAGTCACTCACACCCAAAGTCACCCTTCGCAGAATACTCACCCCCAACTTGCTGCTGATGGGCCCTGAAACGTCCATCCAGCTCTGGCTGTGTCACTGCCAAGATGCGGGCCATTAATGTTGTCATGCTCCTGCGCGCCAACCTTCCAGTCCGAGGGAGCATCCCCAGCGTCATCTCTGCCACGTTTTTGCTCAGCCGGCAGATGTCATCCCACCTCTTGTGACAGTGTGTGTGCCATCGGTTGGAGACACCCAGAGCCCACACCTTGCGTGCAATGGCCCTCCATAAGGCCTTACGCTGGCGGACTTTAAGCTGCAGGCATGGGAGACAAGAAGAGGAAGTTTCAGTGACACTGTGTTATGTACCACTGCGTCTCAGTACAGGAGCATGCACAAACTTAGCACAGCTATACAGAAATGTTGAGCAGAGGCCATACAGCATGACACGTAGTACATTTGCATCAGATAATCGCATATAAATGCATGCAGGTATGAGGATGGACACAGTACCTGGTCATCTCATACACATGCAGAATGCCAGCACAGAAAGCAATGTGAAGAAGGCCCTCATCTGTGATGCAGTATGTGACTGAGCAAAACATACATTACATTGGAATTGATGTGTCGGGGCAGACTCACTGTGTCCAACACTACACACCCCTCAATGTCCTTGGCCTGTGAATGGCTCACTGTGTCATGGAGGTCACATTTAGGGACATGATCTTACATTCTCACACCCTTCTCACAAGGTCTGTCTTGGGCAATCCTCAGGCCTAAGATAGCTCGTTGAGAAATAGGGTGGCAGACAACACATATGTTTCACTCTGTCCATTTACTGATGGGTCCTTGTCAAATTGGGCAGTATCTGTGCAGGCCAGGGCAACTCACACTGAGGTTAAACGTGGCCCATCAGAACATTCACATGCATGTACAATATGAGAGGGCAAACAGTGCCTACACGTGCGAGTCAGTACACATAATGAAAAGAATGGAAGGAGGATGTTTCAGAAGTACATCAATCTGATGTGTCATAGGTGAATTTCCACCAAAAGTGTCACCCTCAGGCATTTCAATCCTGTGCATAATGCTTACATATCCATGGTGGCAATATGAAAATTGTACACACATCCTTCAGTACCCTATGGACGAAACACATTTGTAATGTCAGAAATGAGCATGTGAAAACCTCATAGACTATGACATCCATTAGCACAGGCAATGTTTGTTCTGACTTCCACTGTCCAAACCAGCAGTGTTACTGTATGGCTGCAAAAACACTGCATGTCCCTCCCATCCTTAAATGCAGCCAGGGATCTGTGGAAATAAGGCTACACACCCCATTGACATGAAGTCAGCATGCTAGGCAGTGTATCACACAAACTTGCACTCACAGGCACATACTACAGCTGAGCAACTTCATGTGAGCACTCTTTGCACTCTCCAACTTTCACTCTGAAACACTTACCATTACATCCGGAGCACCATATAGCCTCCCATACTGTGAAAGCACCTCGTCCACCAGGACCTCCAGCTCCTCTGTGGTGAAGGGACGGGCCCTGATGTTCTCAGTTCTCGCCATCACAGGGTCCAGGAGACAGGAACAGCTGCAGTTGGTGGTGAAGAATGTCAGGCAGCAGTGTCTGGATGCAGTGGAAATGTGTGGCTCTCTCCCAGACATATATAGCCCCCTGGGGTTGTTTCAGTGGTACTCAAAGGCTGCAATTGGTGTTCCAGGTCAGCTTTTTTCAATTGTATCCAATGACCAGCCCCGCGGTAGCGGAGCACGCCTACCGCGATTTTCAAAAGTGTATTTCACTACCGCGATTGCGGTTCCCATTGGCTAAAAGTGCATGGGCATTGGCGGTGTCACACCGCGGGGCCCAAGCGGTCACTACCAAGAGGTGGCGTCTTTCAATTGTATCCAATGACCGTGATTGCGGTGGCAGAGCACGCCTACCGCGATTTTCAAAAGTGTATTTCACTACCGCGATTGCGGTTCCCATTGGCTGAAGGGGCATGGGCATTGGCGGTGTCACACCGCGGGGCCCAAGCGGTCACTACCGTGAGGTGGAATCTTTCAATTGTATCCAATGACCGTGATTGCGTTGGCGGAGCACGCCTACCGCGATTTTCAAAAGTGTATTTCACTACCGCGATTGCGGTTCCCATTGGCTGAAGGGGCATGGGCATTGGCGGTGTCACACCGCGGGGCCCAAACGGTCGCTACCGTGAGGTGGCATCTTTCAATTGTATCCAATACCATGATTGCGGTGGCGGAGAATGCCTACCTCAATTTTCAAAAGTGTATTTCACTACCGCGATTGCGGTTCCCATTGGCTGAAGGGGCACGGGCATTGGCGGTGTCACACCGCAGGGGCCAGGAGGTCGCTACCGCGAATTGGCATCTTTCAATTGGTGCCAATGACCGTGATTGCGGTGGCGGAGCACGCCTACCGCGATTTTCAAAAGTGAATTTCACTGTTCCCATTGGCCCGAGGGGCATGGGCATTGGCGGTGTCACACCGCAGGGGCAAGGCGGTCGCTACCGCGAATTGGCATATTTCAATTGGTGCCAATGACCATGATTGCGGTGGCGGAGCACGCCTACCGCGATTTTCAAAAGTGTATTTCACTACCGCAATTGCGGTTCCCATTGGCTGAAGGGGCATGGGCATTGGCAGTGTCACACCGCAGGGGCCAGGCGGTCGCTACCACAAATTGGCATCTTTCAATTGGTGCCAATGACCGTGATTGCGGTGGCGGTGCACGCTTATGGCACCTATGGACACATCATGCTGTAGCAATGGCAATGGCCAGTTCTCAGCATTGAACAGTAGACACTTACTATGAATCATGCCACCAGATAGTAACATTCAATGCTGGTGTGACATTTAACTCACTGATGACTACACATGCCATGTCAGTGCACTGAATTACATGCATTGGCATGTACTCCCTCACATGTGACTTATGATGTTGTTGTGCATGTACAAAGATCTGTTGTGTGATGGACTCTCAAATATGTAAACATGTCAATGTGTGAGATGGCTAAGCAACCCACAGGAATGATGGACTGACTACATAATGTGGCTATTTCACTGTGTAGATTACTGAACTCATGTTTACACTTGATCTTTATGCACACACTGTGCTCATTGTGTTGTTAATGTGTGCCCTGTCCGAATCACGCAAGAAGGTGTGGCAGGTACAGCAGCTACGTAGAAGCCAGAAGTGTTGCTGTTTCAGGCATGTGCTGTGTCAACTACTCTCAGGGTTGGTGACACAAGATGTTGGAATGTACCATTTGGCATTCACATGGTCTGAATCTGTTTTGTGGGTACTCACTATGTACATACTGAACACGTGTACAACCACTTTAGTTCAAGATGTCTCTGCATGTGACTTGTGCTGTAAGCTGTAGTTTCAGGCCAGTCATTGTTGGCGCTGTGTCAGTCAAAACGTAAGATGTTGGACACATCTCATAGGGGAATTGAATTGACATGTGTCCCCTTTCACCTTATCTAGGAGGCGAGCAAATGTGCATCTACCATTCACATTGCTTGCGGACATGGAGGATGAGGACATCATACGTAAATTCCGTTTGGATCGACCTACCCTTCAAGACCTATGTGCTCAGTTGGAGCCCCATCTGAGGCCACGCAGAACCTATCCAACTGCTTTGACACCAACATGTAAGGTGATGGCGGCCCTGCATTTCTTTGCAACTGGTTCATTCCAGTACACGGTGGCCAGCGCAGGTGGGATGTCCCAACCAATGTTCAGCATGGTGCTACGTGATGTCCTGTCCGCTATGATGACCTACAAGGACAGCTACATCCATTTTCCCAGGAGACCTGAATTGGCAGCTGTGAAGGGTGATTTTTATGACCTTGCCCACATCCCTAATGTTGTTGGTGCCATTGACTGCACACATGTTGGCCTGGTTCCACCACAGGCACGTGAGCACATCTACAGGAACAGGAAGCATTTCCATTCCATTAATGTGCAAGTGGTATGCCAAGCGGATATGATAATCTCCCATGTCTGTGCAAAATTTCCAGGATCAGCACATGACTCGTACATACTGCGTAACAGCATCGTACCACAGCTGATGGCAAATCTGCATCTGGAGCGTGCGTGGATTGTGGGTGAGTACGCAGAGTCAAGTAGCGTGCTGCATGTGTGACATGCTGTCCTCAGCTACAGTTATATTACAAAATTGCTCTGTGTATCTCACACCTAGGTGACTCTGCATATCCCAACCGGCCTTGGTTGCTGAGCCCACTGAGGAATCCCAGGACCCCAGGTGAAGTCCGCTACAATGAGGCCGATGGGAGGACACGTCTTGTGGTGGAGCATACTTTTGGTCTTCTTAAGTCTAGATTCCGGTGTCTGGACAGGAGCGGAGGTGCACTACTCTACTCTCCCCAAATCGTAGTTGCATGCTGCATGCTCCACAACCTGGCCTTGCGCAAAGAGATCCCCCTGCTCCTGGACGATGATGAGCAGCAGATGCCCCCGCCTGCAAACCCACACATGTCCAGTGACGAGGATAGTGGAGAGGAGGAAGGTGTCGACCTGCGTCAACAGCTCATCAACCGCTACTTCCCTTGAGTGTGAGTGACATTGTACAACAGTGCCATTGTCTGCTGTCTTTGATGGTAGTGAAAAGGCCTAGAGGAGCTTTTTGACTGCTGCCTGTTGTTGGCTCTGTGCTGATGGCTGATGTTCGTGACACAGTGTAGTCATGACCAGCCACATGATGTCTATGTTGATATTGTTTCTCATTGTAATGTGTGCTGGGTTGTGTACCTTGATGACTAGTGTTGTGTACTGGATGTGATGCTATCACCTGACAAGTAAATGTTGTTCTCTTGTGTCTTTGTAGGTCCCTTCAGCCTCTCAATGCCTCGGAACAACCAGAGCTTCTGGTACATTGGAATCAGAGTCAACATTGTACATCCTGTGATAAACATGGAGCTGACACAAAAACATAGGTGTGTAAAGAGTGTTTATTTGCAAAGAGTGTTTGTGACAGACAAGTGATGTTTACAGAACTGGTGCAAAGTGAATCAATGAGTTGTCAGTGATGGTAAATGAGACAATAGGGCAGTCACCACATTGATGTGGTGACACAGTCCAACAGACACCTGCCATCAACATGGCAGTGTGGGTAAGGATAGTCAACAAAGTCAATGTCAAGGTGAAGAGAGGTGCAATCATGGCTGGCTCTTTGACTTGCGTTTGTCTGGTGCTTTGCCACGTGATCCTCCCGTGGTGTTTTCTCGGATGGCCCCTTTTGCGTTGCGTTTTCCAAGGGGGCCTCTGCTGCGGGCTCAGTGGTGTCCGAGGAGTCATCCTGTTGCAGCTCACCCCTCTCTGTGGCCGCAGCTGAGGTGTTGGGAGTGTCATCCTGCGGGCCACTGGAGGCGGGTTGAGCTGTCCTTTGGGCCGCATGACTGTCCCTCAGAACACCCACAAGCTGGCCCATGAGGTCCACGATTTGGCCCATACGCGTGTCCATGGACCTCAGCAGCAGGCGGAACTCACGCACTTCTTCCACAACCTGGCCCATCTGTCCCTGGGTTTGTTCGTATGCCCCGAGGACTCTGGCGATGTTGGCCAGGGCTTCGGACCTAATGTTCTCTTGATTTTGTCCCCCAGTTGCCCTCCCACCTGCCCTGCTGTCCCGGACCTGTGGTGTTGCCACTCGACGCACCCGCAGACTCTCCCTGCTCTCCTCAGATTGTATGGTGGGGTTGGTATCCACTGAGGCAGGGAGAGTGTTGCAGGCAGCACTGGTGGTGGTGGTGGTGGTTGAGGCCGCACAGGTCCTTGCAGCAGGGGTCAGCGCGGTTGTTGTTGCTGAGGTGGTGGTGGTGGGGACAGTGGGGGCCTGGGACGTGGTGCGCCCTGGCAGTCCTGATGGGCCAGGTTCAGGCTCCGCATCTGAGAAACTTAGGGAGTCTGCATCCAAGAGTCCATGTTCCGGGGGGGGGGGAGACTGGCTCTGCAGGTCGGTGTTGTCTTCTGCAGCAGTCAATTGTTGATCTCCTGTTGGACAGAGGTGAAATGGTCATTGAAGTGCACCCCACAAGCTTGGTGTTAGATGTTTGGATGTTACATGTTATACACCACACAGTTTACATTGATATCACTTTGTATGGCTGCACGGTACTGAGCATCATGACATGATGTGGAGTTACATACATTACTTGTCCATGGTGTGACATGTCAATGGATACCATGTTCCACGTACAGATTGTGTGATTACAAGGACATGTCGTCATCTAACGACTAGCAGCACAACAACTTTATGTGATGCGTCTTTTTTGTTTACTCTGCATGGAAGACGTTACATCTGAGCATGGACTAGCCATTGTAATCTTATGCATACCTTTGTCATTTCATGCACTTTACTTTCTTTTTACAACTGACCATGCATGTTTTGTGTTCATATGGGCCTTGATGCTCTGCCACCATGGCACTTACACATAGCATTCAGTGCTGTCCATGATTGTGCCCTGGATTTCTTCAACATGTGATTTGGTGAGTCAAACTTTAATTTCTGTGACAGTTTCATACGCTTTGCTGTCTGCACACTGGAAGTGGCTATTGGATCTATGCCAAGTTGGATGACATGTGAGGGCTGCTGTGGTCATATGGCTCCATGCTTTTGGAGAAGAATGGCAGGGTGCATGCACTGTCTACCTACCTGTTATGTGACATAGTTGAGGGGAATTGCTGCCACATGGTTCTGGGTGTGGGGTGTGTACCATCCTACTGACCTTTGAGACAAGGTGGCCTGGTGGGAGTTGTAGTGCAGGCTTCCCACCCACAAACACCCCTCCCTGTTAAGATGGCTACCTACCTGTGAGTTTGAAGGGAGCAATGCAATGGCTGCCATTACTCTCCCAGAGCGACCGCGGCGGTCGGAATACAGCAGCCCTTCCGCCCGCTCTCCCATTCATCAATAGTTGCGATTGTGGCAGTCGGAAACAGCTGATCGTTCCGCTGTCACCGCAATCGTATTCTAATTTCACGTGCGGTCAATCCGCTGGCCGTGCGGCGGTTTTGTGTCTTTCCGCAGCAGATCCGACCGCCGCGGATGGATTTTCACCTGCTCCGCACGCTCCCGGTGGTCTTTCGTGGGATCCGTCCCCTGCGGTCAGTTTTTTCTGGCTGTTCATCCTAATCTGACCGCCGGTGTTCCCGCGGTACCTGCGAATGGTTAATTTCCCCTACCACGGCAGTCGGAATGGTTTTCCGACCGCCATCATAATCGGCCCCTTACTTTTTTGTTGCTGAAGAATTGAATCCAAACTGCCATAAATAAATCCAAACGTGTAAAAATCCCAAAACTTAGTTAAAAGTCCCAAAAAAATGTAAAAATACAACTGTGTAAAATATAATCCGCTGGCAACATATCCATAGACTTGAATCCATTAAAAACCCGAAAAATGTAATTAAAAAAAGAAACGCTCCAGGAAAACCCGAAAAATAAAGGAACTGTAAAATAATTATTAGTTTACTAGAAACTAATACACAGTTCCTTAAAAAAAAAAGCAAACTTCTCCCAACGGCAACTTCCAAACGACAAAAACCTGTGGAAAATACACAATCCCTCCTGCACAAATATACAATTAAATCATTAAAAAACACACATAAACATACTAATAACATCATATTCTAATCATTATTAAACATATAGAACATACCCTAACACCTACCTATCAACGCACTAACCGCATTTCGCATACGCAAACCTAGAAATGAAACCTCACAAGAAACACAAAATACAAACATTACATACACTATAGACTACCTGAATACCTTCGCCCTACACCTAAATTAAGCCTAAAAGTAATTAAACTAAACTTACCTTAACCGATGCGATGCAGTTTCCAACCGCGAGCTTCTCCCCTCAGAAATGACCTAAAGCAACACAGATAGCCTACAAAATATAACTTAGTTTAGAAAATGGCTACCTAATTGAAATAATAAAAATATTTTTTTACATTAAACTCAATGTACATTAGAAATGTAATACAAAAAAGTTTAAAAAATACTATTTAATATTACTAATGTACAAAATATTTTTTCTTTGCTGTTTAAAAATGTTAAATTATAATAGGAAATATTAGAAAATAAATAATATTTATTATTATACATTAAAATAAAATATGCTAACTTACCAATGTGTTAATAACATTTGTACTGCTTGCTAAAAATTTGAAAAAATGTATTAATGTTAAAAATATTTTTCTTTTCAAAATGCTTTATCTTGATAATTTTATTTGTATTTACAATTTAAATAATATTCTACAAAATATAATATTTATTAGAAAATATGCCAAAAATATAAAATAGTTATACAATGAAAAAATTGTACAAAAATATATGTTATTAAAAATGTACACTATGGGCACGATTCCGATCTCGCTTGTAAAGCCCTCCGTACGACTCGGATCCGTAGGGCTTTATGAGCGAATCGTGCACCTGGACTCCGAGCGAGCGAGTACGATGCATTCACATGCTTACAGACACGGTTCGCTCGGACTCCCATTGAACTCTATGGGAGCCTGTATACTGGACGCGTAGACAGGCTCCCATAGCAAAAAGGGGTGGGTGGGGAAAAGCGTACGCCCTGTGGCGGGCATCCCATGGTGCCCATCACACTTTGCATGCATGAGAAGGGGGGACCCATGGGTACCCCCACGGGTCCGAATCGGAGGGATCCAGGTGATGGGAGGCCTGCTACGGGCCCCAAAAGAACAATTCCGGCAGCTTTTTTGATCCGGACATACCGAATCGTGAAGGCTGTCCGAATCGTGCACCGTACTTGCTCGCTTGGGAACAGACTCCATAGAACTGTACAAAGCGTCTGCGTACGAGTCATATGGACAGGATCGGGTTGGGAAACGATTCAGTCGGCGCTTATGCGATCTTTGCATCGCACTTGGTCGTTCGGACCTGTGTACGATTCGGACGGGAAAAAGGGCTACGAATCGGATCCGTAAAAGCCAAATCCAATTCGTAGGCCTTCCGAGCGAGATCGGAATCGACCCCTATATGTAATGCATATTTACAATGTAAATAAATATTCTATAACTGTTACCTAAAAAATATGTATTAAAAAATGTTTAAAAACCATTGGCCAACTACATCTTTTACTTGTAAAAAATTTACATATTTACCAAGTTCTCCATTATAAAAACATAAAAATGTTTTATGCTGACTTTACTTAAATATTATAGGTTTATGTTTAAATATGTACTAAATATGCAATGTATCCAAAAATAAAAAATGTATTATTATATCTCTGTATGACAATATATATATCAAACAATGTTAATAAAAAAATGCCTATTATTTCTTTGCTTGAGTCTTTAAATGAAAATAAAGACATAAATAAAATATAAATATTGTTTTGTATTTAATTCCTATATTTTTTTTTTCTGTATTTACAATAAAGGGCCCGATTACGATCTCGCTCGGATGGGCTCCTGACGGCATCCGTCAGGAGTGAGTCTGAGTCGTAAGCGTGATTTCTGGACGACTCGTACCGCTGTACGAGCGAGCAAGTATGATGCACATATAGCCTCGTGCTCCAAGTGACTCGTACCCGTCAGCGAGGCCCTCCGGACGACTCCGACATGGCCGACGCACACAGCGCAATGGGGCTGATTTCCGAGCAACCAAGTACGATGTGCGCCTCGAACAGCCAGATCGAGTTGGAGCCTCCGACTCAAGACAGCGTTGAGAAGCGGACTTCGGGGACCCGTAGCGGGACCCCCTTCACCCGTAACCCTACGACTGGGTCACTGGGCACATGCATGCACGGGGTGGCCGACATCGAAGCGTCCCCGCTACAGGGTGTGCCCTTTTCCGCGACCTACCTTTATTCTCTATGGGAGCCTATGTACACTATGTACAACAAGCTCCCATAGAGTTCAATGGGACTCCGAGCGACCCAAGTCCGTCAGCGCTCAATTGCATCGTACACGGTCACTCAGAGCCTCAGAGCGTGAGTCGCTCGGAAAGCTTTACGGGACCGAGTCGGCCGTAGGGCTTTCCGAGCGAGATCGTAATTGGGCCCAAAATGTTTATCTTAAATTAACTGTCAGACATAAATTAATTTTTTAATACACATATAGAAAATACTATTACCACTTAAACATACATTTTTATCATTAACCTTACTCCATAATAAAGAACTAATATTTTGCTATTCCCACTCTACACTATACCAACCCAGGGAAACTGCTGGATACTAAACATGTAGAATTTACTATTCCCACTCCAAACTATATTAAGTCAGGGAAGGTGCTGGACACTAAACCTATTTAATTTGCTATTCCCACTCCAAACTGTATTAATTCAGGGAAGGTGCTGGACACTAAACCTATTTAATTTACTATTCCCACTCCAAACTAGAAAAAGTCAGGGAAGGTGCTGGACACTAAACAAATATAATTTACTATTCCCACTCCAAACTACAAAATGTCAGGGAAGGTGCTGGACACTAAACATATATAATTTACTATTCCCACTCCAAACTGTATTAACTAAGGGAAGGTGCTTGACACTAAACCTATTTAATTTACTATTCACACTTCAAACTAGAAAAAGTCAGGGAAAGGTGCTGGACACTAAACATATATAATTTACTATTCCCACTCCAAACTATATTACCTCAGGGAAACTGCTGGACACTTTGGGGCCGATTCCGATTCGGGCCGGAAAACATACCGACCGACTCGGTACGGGAATATAGTCCGACCGACACGTACCGGCGCTGCCCGACCTGGGTAGTACGATGAAATGCATGTGAATCACGACCGACTCGTACGGAACACAAGCCGAACGACCGAACCGGACGGAAACAAGCTATCCGGCCGGGAAACCACGTGAATCGAACCGACCGACACGCACCAGGAATGAACCCGAACGAAACGTACCCACGAACTCCGACCCGCGCAGTACGATGTAATGCGTGGAAAACCAGACCGAGTCGCACGGAGCTCAAGCCGTACGACCGACACGCATACAAAAGCCAGCCGAAGGAAGCCAATACTAGGCGACTGACGCGTACGCCGCACATGAAACCTAGCAGAAACACAGCGTGAACGACTCGGAGAAGCTCGCACGAGACAACTGCAGCGTCCTACTCGGTCAGAAGAACGTCTCCTACATGCACAAAAAATACAAAAAAAAGGGCCAAACAAGCAATGACAAAGTCAATAAATACAGGGGAAAAAAACCATGGAACAAGGACACACCCCAACTCCACCTATATAAAGGCCACAAATCCCTACCATGAT
This sequence comes from Calotriton arnoldi, assembly GCA_963921515.1. Taxonomy (NCBI): domain Eukaryota; kingdom Metazoa; phylum Chordata; class Amphibia; order Caudata; family Salamandridae; genus Calotriton; species Calotriton arnoldi. The sequence continues at coordinate 937,557 of CAWUFW010004188.1, forward strand.
CCTTTGCAAATTCAACTGACCTGCCAGCACAGAACACCATCACACAGCAACCACAGACAGACTCACAACTCATCCATCACACACCATTACCACCTCAACAAATAGCACCCTCACATACACCCAGCAAAACCTACACTCACACACCCTCACTTGCACACACACACACATCAATCACCACCACCACCCATCACCATGCCCCCAAAGAAGAATCCAAAGTTCCTAGACAGTGAATTGGAAGTCATGGTAGATGAGATCCTCAGGGTAGAGCCACAGTTGTTTGGTACATTGGTCCAACAGACCCCCATGTCGCAGAAAACCAAGATGTGGGAGAGGATCGTCGACAGGGTGAACGCACAATCAACATGTTTGCACACAAAGGAAGACATCCAGAACAGGTGGTATGATGTGCGCAGGAGGGTCAGGGACCTACTAAAGAAGGATTACATCGTGAGTCAGCGCACCGGCAGTGGCCCTCCTGCCAAACCACTATACCTCATGCCCTGGGAGGAGAAGGTGCGGGCCATCCTACCACCAGTGAGCGTATATGGACTATCAAACATCCCAGAGCCTGGTGAGTACACAACTAATATACACAATATTGTGTGACAATACACACACATCACTGTCAAGGGGATAGTCAAACCATGCACCCTTAGCAAATCCACAGCAACCAAAAGATAATCACCCCAAGATTTGTCGGTCAGTCAGATAAACACAATACATTCCATCTCAGAGTGATATGTAACTGTGTCATGATATGTACAAACCTAACTACAAATACAGCAAGGCAGTGGCACAAATATAACCAACAAACACAGTTAGATATTTTGCCACCACTAGAACACCACCTCACAGGGAAGCTCACTGAAAGGAAGGAATTCTGTGTATGCTGGTGAAGTCAGTGTAGCCAATAGCATGATGGGAGTTGTAGTCACAGATATTGGTCACCCTCACAATTGGCCCATCAACACCACCCTGAACCATGCTCACATCACAGGGAGTGGAAAAGAAATGACAAGATGGCTGACACTGGGTACTGCTGTGGGGAGCACAAGGCCCTGATGGGAACTGGGCACCAACAAACAGCAGGACACCACTGTCAGCCATCTTGCCATTGCTGTCACACTCACACACAGTGAAGTCCACTCAAAAGGAAGGAAGTATGGGCATGCTGGGAAGGGGGGTGTAGGCAATAGCATGATGGGAGTGGTAGTCACAGCTCAACATCCCCCACCCACATGGCCCAGCAAGCTCACACTGAAGCATGCACACCTCACAGGGAGTGGAAAAGAACTGACAAGATGGCTGAAACTGGGTACTGCTGTGTGGAGCACAAGGCCCTGCTGGGAACTGGGCACTAACAAACAACAGGATCACACTGTCAGCCATCTTGCCATTGCTGTCACACTCACACACAGTGAAGTCCACTCAAAAGGAAGGAAGTATGGGCATGCTGGGAAGGGGGGTGTAGGCAATAGCATGATGGGAGTGGTAGTCACAGATATTGGTCACCCTCACAATTGGCCCATCAACACCACCCTGAACCATGCTCACATCACAGGGAGTGGAAAAGAACTGACAAGATGGCTGACACTGGGTACTGCTGTGGGGAGCACAAGGCCCTGCTGGGAACTGTGCAACAACCAACAGCAGGACACCACTGACTGACATCCTGAAAGCCAACTTGCACTCCCTGCATTGGAAGCATGTTCCATGGTGGGATATCTGGCTGGGTGGAAAGGAGGACTGACAGCTCTGACCATAGTTACCAGCAGCTTTACTCACACACCCCCTTAACACAAACTCCACACAACTCACCTGGGAGAATGCATTGCCTCACACTCTAATTAAATATCCCACAAAGAACTACCACACTGGGTTATGCTGTGTGAAGCACAGGGACACTTTTGGGACTTGTAGCCAAACAAACGCCAGGACAACACTGTCAGCCATCCTGTCAGCACAGGCACACTACCCCACAGGGAAGCAGTGTCAAAAGGAAGGAAGTATGGGCATGCTGGGAAGGGGGGTGTAGGCAATAGCATGATGGGAGTGGTAGTCACAGCTCAACATCCCCCACCCACATGGCCCAGCAAGCTCACACTGAAGCATGCACACCTCACAGGGAGTGAAAAGCCACTTCTAAGATGTCTGACAATGGTGCTCTTGTGGGGAGTACCAGGCCCTGCTGGGAACTGGGCACCAACCAACAGCAGGACACCACTGTCAGCCATCTTGCCATTGCTGTCACACTCACACACAGTGAAGTCGACTCAAAAGGAAGGAAGTATGGGCATGCTGGGAAGGGGGTGTAGGCAATAGCATGATGGGAGTGGTAGTCACAGCTCAACATCCCCCACCCACATGGCCCAGCAAGCTCACACTGAAGCATGCACACCTCACAGGGAGTGGAAAAGAACTGACAAGATGGCTGAAACTGGGTACTGCTGTGTGGAGCACAAGGCCCTGCTGGGAACTGGGCACCAACAAACAACAGGACCACACTGTCAGCCATCTTGCCATTGCTGTCACACTCACACACAGTGAAGTCCACTCAAAAGGAAGGAAGTATTGGCATGCTGGGAAGGGGGGTGTAGGCAATAGCATGATGGGAGTGGTAGTCACAGCTCAACATCCCCCACCCACATGGCCCAGCAAGCTCACACTGAAGCATGCACACCTCACAGGGTGTGGAAAAGAACTGACAAGATGGCTGAAACTGGGTACTGCTGTGTGGAGCACAAGGCCCTGCTGGGAACTGGGCACCAACAAACGCCAGGACAACACTCTCAGCCATCCTGTCAGCACAGGCACACTACCCTACAGGGAAGCAGAGTCAAAAGGAAGGAAGTATGGGCATGCTGGGAAGGGGGGTGTAGGCAATAGCATGATGGGAGTTGTAGTCACAGATATTGCTCACCCTCACAATTGGCCCATCAACACCACTCTGAACCATGCTCACATCACAGGGAGTGGAAAAGAACTGACAAGATGGCTGACACTGGGTACTGCTGTGGGGAGCACAAGGCCCTGCTGGGAACTGTGCAACAACCAACAGCAGGACACCACTGACTGACATCCTGAGAGTCAACCTGCACCCACTGCAAGTGTGGCATGCTTCATGGTGGGACAACTGGGCTGGGGGAGAAGGAGGTCCGGATGTCAACCAAATACCACCAATGCTGGTCATGCACACACCTCAACATCCACATAGAAATGCATCAGGTTGGCAGGACAATGAGCCACACCAATATCAACCTCTGACTGTGACAACTTAGGACAATGCAATGTACAGGCCCGCATCCAGAGGTACAGTCACAACTGTCATGTGTTTGAACCAGTGATGCCTGCAGAAACATAACATACATTGTGTGTCTCTTCCAAAAACAGGTGATGATGGGGACACAGCAGCAGATGAGGAAGAGTCCCTGTCCCAGGCTCCGGGGGACCCTGATCTCTCTGGTGTGGAACAGCCTCTGCCCTCATCGGATGGCGAAGACCAACCTGGCACCTCCGGTGGGAGTCATCATGCAGCACCAGCAGGACCACCATCTGCACCCCTGCACCCATTCCTCCAACATCTGCCAACACACAGACCACCCCCGCCGACACAGACAGACCAAGGACACTCAATGACAACAGCACAGGGACCACAGCCCACCGTGAAGCAACGGACAACAACCCCAGTACCAACCCCCAAGGGGGCCGAGGGTCACCTGTGCGTGCCACGGCAGCTCCTGCATGTGTGTCCAGGGGTGGTGGTAGGGGTGGTAGGCAGAGGTCGCTGTTTGCAGAGGGGTCTGGACTGCATGATGACTCACAACTGGCACGCATTGCTGAGGCATACCAGAATAGCACCGGAGAGGTCAGCCAGGTAGTGGGGATCCTCAAGGACATTCAACAGCAGCAGGCTGCCCATCATGCCCGCTTGGACTCCCACATGTCCCGTGTGGAGACACACATGTCCCGTGTGGAGACACACATGTCTGGCATGGAGTCCAAGTGGGACACATTGGAAGAACTGACAGTGGTGCAGAGGGACATATTGACATGCCTCCGCCAGATTAGCACCAACATGTCCACACCTCCCTGTGTGCCCACAACATCTGGTGCCCCAAAAACTGCAACTGCCACAGGGAGGGAGGATGACTCTGTTTGAGAATCCTCTGCACCGCAGCGGCCTGCACGTGAGGGTCCCCCCAGAAAGAAGAGGGGTCGTCCTAGGAAGGACAACTGAGAGGCCGATGGCCATGTACATCCCCCAGGAACCCAACACCTGTTCTGGAAATTCTCCTTTGTGTGCAAACTGTTCACCCTGTCGAATGCAACACAACTCTCCCACATGAACATGGGGAGTTTAAGTGGGTCTAATGTATCAGATGACTGTGGACTTTACTCTGGACATTTCTGCTACCAAGACTTCCAACTCATCTGGGAACTTTGGATTCCAATACCAATGTACAGCACCCACCATCCTGTGCACTATCCTCACACATGTATGTAATAAACTCACTAATACACCATACTTGCCTCTGTTGTGATTCCAACGTTGTTTTTGTCACGGAGATGATGATCTGCTAAATGACACCGTGCATGCTAACTGCCACAGCAAGTTCAACACCGTCATGTGAGTCATGGCGACGTGACACATATGAGGGAGACACACTACTAGGGCTACACAACACATAGACACCAGGGCCATCGGACTCATCGCCTACACTGATGTTGCCAGGAAATACAGTGGAATGCACAGACACCACACCTATTCAGAGTCTGTGTTAACTAGCCCACAGGTGCAGTAAGCAAATGTCAGTCAGATGTGTGACCACAGACAACGCACATCCCAAAGTGAAGCACAGGTTTATTACACATTTGCAACATGTTGTTTCCACTACAAATGCAAGGTAATCCCACGTGGCAGTGGCCACACAGTCAAAAAGTGTAGAAGAAATAAAGTCCAGGGGTGTGTGGCACATCACCTGTAGGGAAACGACTGCTGCCACCCTGAAAGCTGAATCATGGTGTTGGTGGATCCAAGTTGATCAAACAACTCTGTAAGCACCCTGTGAAGGACAGACATGACACACAGTCAAAAGCACTGAAGAACAGGACAGAACTGCAATACTCATGCCCAATACATGTCACAAGATACCTACACAAAACCAAGTTAGCATGTCAACACTGATGGGGAGTACAGACTACCTGTAAGGACACATCGCTGCACGCATCCAGTAAAGTAGCACATGGCCACACTCAAACAGCACCAGAGCACCACCCACACATATCATGCAAACTCACATCATTGACATGACAACTCTCTGGATACTCACATTCAGCTGAAGAAGTTGGTGATGAGCTGTGTGCGGACATCACCCTCATCATCATCATCATCATCACTGGCATCGTGGCCCAGGCCAGGATCCTCCACAGGTGGCGGATGTTGGTCATCGTCATCCAGGATGAGAGGCAACTCCTTCCGCACTGCCAGGTTGTGGAGCATGCAGCAGACAATGACAATCTTGCACACCTTTGCTGGGGCATATGGGAGGGCCTCTCCTGTCTTGTCCAGGCAGCGGAAGCGGCTCTTCAGGAGACCAAATGTCCGCTCGATCACTCTCCTGGTCCGACCATGTGCCTCATTTTAGCGCATCTGGGCTGGTGTCACAGGGTTCCTGAGGGTGTCAGCAACCACGGCATGTTGGGGTATCCGGAGTCACCTACAGACAGACAATTGCACATTAGCTGAGTTGGAAAAGAGGGCGGAATACAACATAGCAGAACACACACAATGGTACAAAGTCAGTACACACCGACAAGCCAGGCACGCTGGTTCTGCATCTGTGACATCATCCTCGGGATGCGACTACTCCTCATCACGTAGGCATCGTGTGCCGAACCGGGGAAACGGGCACACACATGTGTGATGCTCATATCTGCAAGACATACCACCAGAGCATTGATCGAATGATAATGTTTCCTGTTCCGGTATGCCTGCTCATGTGCCTGTGGTGGTACCAAAGCCACATGTGTCCCATCAATGGAGCCAATTACATGTGGCATCCTCCCCAGGGCATAGAAGACACTCTTGACGTCAGTGAGTTGTCGACGTTTGGGGAAATAGATGTACTGGTTCAGGTTCCTCAACATAGCCTCCAAAACATCGCGTAGCACACGGCTGAACATAGTCTGTGACATCCCACCAGCAGACGCCACAGTGTGTTGGAAGGTACCGGTGGCAAAGAAGTGTAGGGCTGCCATCACCTTCACCTTGGGGGTCAGCGCTGTAGGGTATGGCCGGCCAGGTTGCAAATGTGGGGCCAACTGCACCGCCAATTCCTCAATCTGCGCACTGTTGAAGCGGTACCGTCGGATGCAGTCACGTTCTACCATCGTTGCAAGGTCAGGGAATTGTCTATGGACAGCTGGTGCCCTGCAGTGCATAGGTGAAGAAAGAAAGATTGTCAGTCACCCCACATATGTGCCATTGACCATACTCAATATCACATGATACATCATTACGAGACACAAGTACCTGATGTGTGTGCCGTTCTGAATGGACATATATGGCACCTACATGGCCAACATCTAACATCACAGTTCAACATTTGTTGACAACAAGTTCCAGGTTGTGCTATGGGAAATCATTAGGCTGTGTCACAGTACCCATTTACTGCTGTCACGTTCCAAACACACACCACAGTGACATGTCAGGACAGATGTGCCACAGGCATCACAGCTCATTGACAGGTAGATTCCCAGGGACCCTGTATTGCCACATGGACACTGGCATGACATGGCGTATCATGTACACGTCAGCAAAACAACCATGACTCCCACAGGTAGTGGCCCCTGTTGCCTCTGCAGGACAGACATGGACGTCTGTGACACACACACGCACAACATCAAAGTCCATGCACAAACAACGTGGATGTGGAGACTGTCTCCCATTGTGCACATGGAATCAGAGACATCGGAAACACAACATGCACACAGACTGTGGAGGGCCATCACTATTGTGGCAATGGGTCACCCTGTGACGTACATACCTTCCCACATGGGACTCAGGGGTATTTGACCTGACATACACATACACAACCTGGAAATGTGACCATGCCACATGCTATGAAATGAACAGTTGCACATCACAGTGGTCATGTGCACAACACACAAAGGATTCTGTCCCCATGAACACGTGCACAGCCTGGGAGTGGCTGCCCCCAAGTGACATCCAAAAAACCACATGTTGACCCCATACACAGAAAAGGTAATGCAGCCTTACATGCCTTAGGATACAGTGTGGACAGGCTGTGGTGTTGTAGGTGTGCCCCTGAGTCCCTGGCAAGTATATGTGGCTGGCATACGTTCACCAGTGACAAGCATGGTGACATATGCGAGTGACTTGTACAGGGACGCGTTGTACAGCAATGGACCGATCGGTGCGCACGGATTGGCCATTGCATATGATATGAGCGGGTACGCGTTGTACAGCAATGGACCGATCGGTGCCTACGCATTGGCCATTGCATATGATGTGAGCGGGTACGCGTTGTACAGCAATGGACCGATCGGTGCGCACGCATTGGCCATTGCATATGATGTGAGCGGGTATGCGTTGTTTCCCGGAATACGCGTCGTACAGCAATGGACCGATCGGTGCGCACGCATTGGCCATTGCATATGATGTGAGCGGGTACGCGTTGTACAGCAATGGACCGATCGGTGCGCACGCATTGGCCATTGTATATGATGTGAGCGGGTACGTGTTGTTCAGCAATGGACCGATCGGTGCGCACGCATTGGCCATTGCATATGATGTGAGCGGGTACGCGTTGTACAGCAATGGACCGATCGGTGCGCACGCATTGGCCATTGCATATGATGTGAGCGGGTACGCGTTGTACAGCAATGGACCGATCGGTGCCTACGCATTGGCCATTGCATATGATGTGAGCGGGTACGCGTTGTACAGCAATGGACCGATCGGTGCGCACGCATTGGCCATTGCATATGATGTGAGCGGGTACGCGTTGTTTCCCGGAATACGCGTCGTACAGCAATAGACCGATCGGTGCGCACGCATTGGCCATTGCATATGATGTGAGCGGGTACGCGTTGTACAGCAATGGACCGATCGGTGCGCACGCATTGGCCATTGTATATGATGTGAGCGGGTACGCGTTGTACAGCAATGGACCGATCGGTGCGCACGCATTGGCCATTGCATTTGATGTCAACGGGTACGTGTTGTAATTTGAAATACGCGTTGTACAGCAATGGTCCGATCGGTGCGCACGCATTGGCTAGGGCCTGGCATTGCAATGGACGCGTTTTCGAATCTGTAACGAGTCTGATGCAGTGAATTCAGTTGGCCAGCCACAACAATGTTGCAAATTCATGGGTGTCATGAAGTTTAACTTTTGAAGGATGCTGTGGGCGTGTATAAGTGGTGCAATTCCATGGATTGGCCAGATTCAGAAGATGCAAATGAGTTGGACCTATCACTTTGGACACATGGGACAGTATCTGCCTCTGCAGCACACATATAATGCTGGCTGTTCCCCTGAGAGCTCACTTGCCTGCACTACATGCTCCAGGACGACATCTGCCACCAACACTGCTGCTGTCTCTGCATCCTCTGGCTACTGCAATGGCACGTACTGTGGATAGAGCCCCAGCCTTCAGCACTGAGGAGAACCAGGCCCTGCTGGACAGCCTCCTTCCACAGTACATCAAGCTGTATGGGAAACCAGGGGAGCAGGTGAGTGTGCTGTCCACTGCCTTACTAAATGTGCATGTTGTCTGACTAGCAAGACTTCCAGTGTGCACACCACTGGCTGGCATGCTCACTGAGTAGTTCTCACCCCCCAAAGTGTAGTTACATGCACTGAACAGGTATAGTGCAGTAACTGTGCATTCCAACAAGGTTTTACTTCCCAGGCAATGATACCATTTGGTAACTGCTGGTAAACTGTTCATAGCCATAGTTGCACTGCCTGTGTACATCATGTGCCCCTGTGATTGAGACATGTATATCCAACTGTGTGATGCACGGATATGTTGCATGTGTAGTAATGGCCTTTTTCACTTTGTCATCCTCACAGGTTGATGCCCACCAGAAGCAGGAGATCTGGCTGACCATCGTCCGGGCAGTAAGATCCGTGGGGGACTACAAGCGCCGGATCCGCAACTGCCAGAAGAGGTGGCAGGACCTTCGGGGCTGGACCCGGAGGATCGCAAGGGTCCAGCTGAAGCTGTTGCCTCCTCGCAGGAGGGGCGGACACCGGACCCTGACCCCCACATGCTCCGGATCCTGGCGGTGGTCTTCCCTGACCTGGATGGGCAGCTGAAGGCCAGACAGCAGCAAGGAGGGGTTGAGTCCATGACTGCACTGTGAACTTTGTCTGACATGCTATGTGCCCTCCTCTGGCCTGGTTAAACCTCCACAGTACATCAGTCTTGTGGTCCAGGACCCATGTCCCTCAATTGTGACATGCCCACTCCTCATCTGATACCCAGGTGTGGCCCTTACAGTCTGGAAATTGTGTCACTTGGGTACTGTGTCCTTGCATTTTGCTTAGCTCAGGGTGGGGGCCAGCATTTGTTACCGTACCTTTGTGGTGGGCTTCATGGGTGGGTCAATTGCTTACACAATGCCTGAGTTCTGACATGTAATCTGCGTGTAACTTTGATATGTGTTCCAATTGCTGATCTGACTCACCACATGTGCCTGGGGTATTTGGCACACCCCCATGCTGCGGGTGGGAACAATGTTTGGGCCTCAGGAGTATGTATATCAAGTGTGTCACACATGCTTAGCCACATGCCTACTGTCCAGGGCTCATCCCTCTTTCACGTGGAGCAGGACAGTCATGCCTACTCCAGGGCATACAATACACTCTGTACTCCCACTCCCGTGTATCAGCTGACACGTTGTGCTCAGTGAAATGTTCCCTCAGGTGTCTGCCTCTGTGTCATTGTGCTGTGGCTTCGTTGTCAGGACTACTGGGGTGTTTATCGGTTAGGGCTCAGCATGCCATCTGAGATGTGACCATGAGAGACGATACTTGGGTGACATATAGGTGTTTGATCACTTGACTGTGCAGACTGGTGCATGTGACTGAGAAGTTCAGGCAGCTGTTTTTCATTCAAGGCAGACTGTGAGGTGCTCAGGTTCAGAGAGTTGTGTTTCATGTCTCCCATATGTCCAATTGGTATGACGTGGACAAATACGAGTTCAGATGATGTGGTGGGGGGGTGGACATGTGCACTTGTCAGCTACAGAACTTGCATTCCCCATGACCTAAGATTGTGACACAGTGCAGACTGTTGTTGGCTGGCTGCCCTGCCCATGTGACTGGAGACAGTGATGTATGACTTTGCAGGCATGCATGTGCCATGGCATTAAACTTCCTAAGAGTGATCCTGCAGGGGAGTGACATGTGCAACATGCACCCCATTGTGGCATTGACTATGAGGACATGGGTGCATCATGGTGTCTGGTGCTGGTATGCATCACATGCATTTCAAATTAGACTCTGGCCATCCCTTCATCCGGACACCTGTACTGACTCAGGGGCAAGAGATGTGATGTGTGCATGTTCACATACTTCACCGTGTTCCCTGCAATGTCCAACAACTGGGTAGGTGGTGCATGTGTCCACACTGGGGTATTACCATCCGGCAGGCACCAGACAGATGGGTGCAAGCTGTTTGAGGGTAAATGGGTGGTCACACCCTTCTGCTTACCGGCTCATGAGAGCACGACCCGCACTCTGCTCGTTCACTTGAAAAGAAGGAACAACGGTGTGAAATACAGTGGCACTTTGTTAAGCAATTCAGTAACACCGAGAACTGTTCATTTGATGCTGCTCGTCAACACATGAGCAGGATGAAAATGAAAGCATCAACAATATTACAAATCATATTTGAAGTGAAGCACAAAGATCTATGTAACTATCTATCTGTGAGCTACAGCCTATGGGGCAAGTCTTAAAAGAGGGATCATGAATAGGCAAGCGCCTAGAAGGAAAATCTTAAATAAGAGAGGAAGAACCATCCAAGGGTACACAGTTTAAGCTAGGATAAATGCAATGAATTGGGTGTGGATGAGCTAAATTAGAGAGGCTGACAAAGGCAAAAGGCTAGCAATCAGAAAAGAGCATTACCACCTTGATAGTAGAATTTCGAGGCCCAAGATCAGGAGAACGGCCGACCGTGAACCCTCCCCATGCAATGCACTGGTATGAAGAGTTCAGGGCGTGGACATGGGTGCAAAGCTTTTATATGGCTTGATGCAGAACTCCTACCCACAGTTGACGTGGCCCTGACGTGGGTCCTTGACCACATGCTTACAGTAACTGTGGAAAGTTATTTGAAGAACAGAGAAGTGGTATCATGGTGAAAACAGGGGCTTTTAGCAGGTGGTCGGTGCTCTTGACCGCAAACATAAGAAAAAGATAACTTTTACCGTAAGATGCTCAGAATTTGAGAATTTTATATATTATTTCTCTGTCACGGAGCCGCCTTTTCAGTTTCAGTGGAGCAAGCGTTGAAAGTTTCATAAGTTAAAATTTTGCAAACATTGCTTGTGCAAGAGCAAGATGTACCAGCAGAGTGTCACATACGTGTGGGCTAACCTTATTCTTGTGACTGTGGACATTTACAAGGGGGGGGCTGGTGCCGCGGTGGATGGCACAGGTCCCTGCTGTCAGGTCAGAAAGGCCTACAAGATTTGTTGTATTAGAAAAATGATAGCATGAGGCAGTGGCCTCTTGGGCCTACATGTGTGTGTGCATCTAAGGAGGTGGGTTTGGGCCTAAGTGTATGTATCTAAGGGGTGTGGACCACTGTGACAGGTACTAAAAGGCTAAAAGAAAAATGGTCAGCTTAGGTCATCTATCAGGGCCTGACTGGTGGGGCCTATATGGGAGTGCCATGTTTCATGGGCAGAGCAGAAAGGTACATAGGTCTGTGTTATATGGTAGAACAGAACCCTACTACAAAGGCCAGGAGGGGTGTGAGTGCCATGGTTGACCATCAGACTGACAATTGGCTTCTCCTAATCTGTGTGAGCACTTTTGGCAATGTTCAACTAAGGATGCCAGGGCTTGCTCTGTAATGTGCTGTACTTACTGTGGTGTGTGCGGTCAGTGCAGGTGACTAATGTTTGTCTGTTTCCCTAATTGTTTGCAGATACATCCACGGCCACAGGAGGGGACAGCTCCACGGACCAGGAGGAGCTGCAGAGCCAGGCTGGGTCAGCAGCCGATGAGTGGTCGGAGGGACCCAGTGGCACGGAGGGCGAGGGGAGCCACACCAAGGAGTCCTCAGCACCATCCACCTCAGCTGAGGACCACAGCAGCTCGGAGGATGACTCCCTTGTGGAGGCGGGTGTCAGCAGCCACCACACCCCAGCTAGTATGGTTGGCCCCGCCACCACCACCACCACCACCACTGCCCTCCCATCGGCTCCCATTCCAGAGGTGCGTGGAGGCTCCCGTGTTCGGGAGCATGTCTCCTTCGTGCCAAGCACCGCAACCCCTGCCCCTGTGTCCCCTGTGTCCCCTGCTGCCCTGAGTGAGGAGTCTGTGTACTTACTTCGCCAGCTCCATGTAGGGCAGACAGTTATGCTGAGTGTCCTCCATGCACACACCACTCTGTTGACACAGCTGGTGTCGTTCATGGAGGGCATCTCATCTGGCATGTCTGCCCTACAGAGGAGCAATAAGTCCATGGACTCCTCCCTGACGGCAGCAGTGTCCCTCCTCCAACAGTCCCTCACCCCTCCTACCTCTGCCCCATCCACACTTCCTGGCACCCTACCTGTCCCAAGCACATGCACACCTGCACAATCACCCAAACACACAGACACAAGCAGCACAGAAACACCCAAAACCAAGGCAAAACGTGCACGCAAGCATCCTCAGGGGACTGATACCACACCCACAGGGGATGGGGAACAGACACACACACAGGCATCCACAGTCACGCCGCAGTCCTCCAAATCCTCTCCCTCCAAGACCCCTTCCCTTGCCTCACCTGCAACCCCACCTAAACAGCAGCTCTTCCTCTGTGACCTCGGCCTCTTCCCCTCCGATCCAGCTGATCCAGCATACAGGGGGAAGAGGAAGTCCACCCACACAGAGGGGAGTGCCCCTCACCCCCGGACACCCTCCCCCAGGCACGGACAGACTAAGGCCCCCACACGCAAGTCCCCCCGGTCCCGGACGAGCAAGACCCCACCACCGCCCTGCAGCTCAACCACACAGTCTCCTTCCTCCATCCCTCAGGCCCCCACAACACTGGTTCCCCCACCACACCCTGCCCCAGGTTCCCCCACCCACAGATACACCATCTCCAAAATGATCCGGCCTTCTCCACCTACCACTTGCTCTTCCAGCCTCACACCCCCGCTGCACATGTCTGTGCCACTGGTGTGGAGACCGTGTCCTCCCCCTCTGTCCTGCCCACCTTACCTGAACCCCATTCTACTCCCCTGGAGATAGGCACTGCAGTGGAGTCCACTACCACCCCGTCTGACTTGGGCACTGCAGTGGGGAACCTGTCCACTCCATCTGGCCGGACCACTGCAGTCGTGCCGGCACCCACACCATCTGACTCATGCCCCCCAGTTGTGCCGGCACACACCATGTCAGACACCTCCACTGCAGTTGTGAGTGACTCTCCAGCACCAGCCACCCCTTCCCTGCCTCCTTCTGGTGAGCCCTGATCCTGTTCCTGCGGTGCCTGGCCTGCCCCCCGTATGCCCCTCCGAGGGGAATGTCCCTGCTCCATATCAGAGCAGGCAAGCAGAGGGTGACATCTACCACTGTCACCCTGTTCGGACTGAACTGTTGGACTGGCCATTGGCCTTTGTATTTTTGCAGGACTTTCATTTTTCAAACACATATGCTTAATAAAGCTCCTTTCTGTTCTCTGGTGGTTTTGCTTCAGATGTACTTGATGTTGATGATGCTAACCATGCCCTTGCTGCAGTGATAGTGATATTTGATATCATGAAAATGAAGTGTTACTGTGCAGGACCCCATGTGGTCCAGGGGGAATGGGTCCTATCCTGGTGTGTAGCCATGTCATCCTTTGCAGCAATATGAGGGTGCCATGTTTTCAATATTTGCCAATGGGATTTCCTACATTTATTTGCAATATCACATCTGTGGCTTACACCCCTGCACATCAGTTGTGCTTGCCATTGTTCAATTTGTCTGCTTCCCTGACCGTGTGACCATCTCCACTGGACATGCAAGTTTGGCCATCAATGGGGAAGGACTCATCTGTGTTATCAGTGCAACTTGCTATACATGTGTGTTGGATCTGTGCAGATGATTTCGGTGACACTCCCATGACCAGGCTGATGTGACGAGAGCCTTCATTTTGTGCTAATTGTTGACTGAGTGACCAAGTGTACTGCTGACATGATAGAGCCCTGCAGATACAACGTATGGCACAGCTTTCCTTACACAGGAGTGGAGTCCCCTCATGGCAGTGTGTAATTCCGTGACATTGCCTGAGCCCAAGGTGTGTGTTGTGTGAGCATGTCTGTGTGTGTTCACTTCCATTTTGCAACACAGGCTGGGATCCCTAGTGATGTTCCTGTTTGTGATGCTTGCTGAGTTGACCTGTGTTCCCCCAAATCTTCGCACTGGGTTCTCTGGGATGTGGGTGCATGGCACATTACTGGTCATCAGGGTGTCATCCATAGGTGTGTTTGCTGTCAGGGCTGAGTTTGTGGGCAAACGCAGATGAGACACAGTCAGGATTCCCCTTGGCACTTGTTGGTTACACAAGTCATGTAATTTACAGTTTGTGTTAGCTTTCAGTGATTGTGACACGTTGTGTGTGTGACTGCTGCCACTCCTCTGGGTCAGAGCTGCAATGTTGGAAGTTGTCTATGTGTGTTCTTTATGGGTGACCTTGACTTCTTCATTGGTGTGTGACTGTGTCCGGGATCACATTGATTGTGGTGGATTTCACGTCATGCCCATGTACGGTGTACTGTGCAGTGTGTCTGACATTCACGAGTCTTGTTGACTGGCCATGTGTGATGGGTTTCTGCACCTTAGTTCCCACCACCACCCCTGGGATTGTCATGGGTGCATGTGCAATGTCACCAGTCCATGTGAGCTTCACAGCTGCACATTGGTGTAGATCAAGGTGTGTGGTGTTGAGTGTGTGCAAATGAGAGTTGTTGCACCGCTAAACCCCTACCTCCATGTTGGCCTTGGCTGACAGGCCGTGCTGATTGATTTGTGCTTGTGTAGGTGTGATGGTAGTTTGTAGCTCAGGACACATGACTGTGGTTCACAGTGTGAACGACATCTAGCTTTGTCATCACAGTGGGATTATCATGCAGGCCAGGGTCACCACAATGTGGGGTCCCTGGGGGTAGTGCTGTGGTGGGTCTGTCTCTTGCTGTGTTATTTGGTGTTCCTACAAGCTTGTGTGACATGTGTAATTTGGGCTCCCTCTCATCTAACAATGCCTGATTGCCCACATAGGGGAACCGATCCATGAGTTACTTTTGTGTGGCACTGTATACACATCTGTGTAATTGTGATTCAGGCCTCCTCATGTGTTGTGTGGTTGCCTGGGGACACTGGCACCCCCCCATCACCTGTTATGTTTGATATGCAGTGTGAGGCTGCCTGTTTGTGTTTGTGCATCTGCACCACTGCATTGGCATATCTTTGTGTGCCATTGGCTGTATGTTGTTTGGTGGGTTTCCCCTGCTGTCCCTGGGACTCCTAGGTCATCAGTCAGCACAATGATCATTGTTTGTGTGTCCCATTACTGCAATGGTATGGTATTTGTTCACCTCACATCTACAGTCTCCACAGGATATCTCCATTTGTGTGTCCATTGGTGCAGATATGTGGGGCTGCATTATGATGGTCACTTCTGTCATTGTGTTATTGACGAATGTTGACAATGTCAGCCTCCATGGGTGATGTTTGTCTGCACATGGCCAAAGGTATATCTTATTTGCACTGCACTGTTTGCCTCACCCAATGTATGTTGCTATGGGACACAAGCACTACTATGCCACAGATGTGTTTGTTGTTCTGTGACCAGGAATCATCCATGCTGTTTGGTATTTGCAGCTTTTCACATTACGACACTTACCTTTTGGTCACTGTGGTGATGGGGGTTTAGACCCCATTGCCACAATGTTCAAAATGTGCTTCAGCTATGGACCCCACACTTACATTTTGGTCACTGTGATGATGGGGGTTTAGACCCCATTGCCACAAAGTTCAAAATGTGCTTCAGCTATGGACCCCACACTTCCATTTTGGTCACTGTGGTGATGGGTGTTTAGACCCCATTGCCATAATGTTCAATTGGGCTTCAGCTATGGACCCCAGACTTACCTTTTGGTCACTGTGATGATGGGGTGTTATACCCCATTGCCATAGTGGTCATGGTCTGCTTGCATTGTGGAGGCCACACACATTTATGTGTGACACATGTGATAGGGGGTCACATTGTATGCTCAATGTCATGTTCAGTGTTGTAGGCATTTGACACAGACTACACACGCTTGTCATGGTGTTGGTGGGATGTATTTTCAGACATTCCTTATGTTGGAGTATGCTGGTTGTGTCATGCATTTCCCGTCCTATGTGTAGGGGTGGTGCAGGTGGTAGGCATCCATCCCCCTATGAGTGGGGATGGTAGTAGTGGTAGGCATCCATCCCCTATGAGTGGGGATGGTAGTAGTGACAGGCATCCAGGCCCCCATGAGTAGGGGTGGTGGTAGTGGTAGGCATCCAGGCCCCCCTGAGTAAGGGTGGTGGTAGTGGTAGGCATCCATCCCCCTATGAGTGGGGATGGTAGTAGTGACAGGCATCCAGGCCCCCATGAGTAGGGGTGGTGGTAGTTGTAGGCATCCAGGCACACATGAGTAGGGGTGGTGGTAGTGGTAGGCATTCAGGCCCCCCTGAGTAGGGGTGGTGGTAGTGGTAGGCATCCAGGCCCCGATGAGTAGGGGTGGTGGTAGTGGTAGGCATCAATCCCCCTATGAGTGGGGATGGTGGTAGTGGTAGGCATCCATCCCCCTATGAGTGGGGATGGTAGTAGTGACAGGCATCCAGGCCCCCCTGAGTAGGGGTGGTGGTAGTGGTAGGCATCAATCCCCCTATGAGTGGGGATGGTGGTAGTGGTAGGCATCCATCCCCCTATGAGTGGGGATGGTAGTAGTGACAGGCATCCAGGCCCCCCTGAATAGGGGTGGTGTGGGTGGTAGGCATCCATCCCCCTATGAGTGGGGATGGTAGTAGTGACAGGCATCCAGGCCCCCATGAGTAAGGGTGGTGGTAGTGGTAGGCATCCAGGCCCCCTGAGTAGGGGTGGTGGTAGTGGTAGGCATCCATCCCCCTATGAGTGGGGATGGTGGTAGTGGTAGGCATCCATCCCCCTATGAGTGGGGATGGTAGTAGTGACAGGCATCCAGGCCCCCATGAGTAGGGGTGGTGGTAGTGGTAGGCATCCAGGCCCCCTGAGTAGGGGTGGTGGTAGTGGTAGGCATCCATCCCCCTATGAGTGGGGATGGTGGTAGTGGTAGGCATCCATCCCCCTATGAGTGGGGATGGTAGTAGTGACAGGCATCCAGGCCCCCTGAGTTGGGGTGGTGGTAGTGGTAGGCATCAATCCCCCTATGAGTGGGGATGGTGGTAGTGGTACGCATCCATCCCCCTATGAGTGGGGATGGTAGTAGTGACAGGCATCCAGGCCCCCATGAGTAGGGGTGGTGGTAGTGGTAGGCATCCAGGCCCACATGAGTAGGGGTGGTGGTAGTGGTAGGCATCCAGGCCCCCTGAGTAGGGGTGGTGGTAGTGGTAGGCATCCATCCCCCTATGAGTGGGGATGGTAGTAGTGACAGGCATCCAGGCCCCCCTGAGTAGGGGTGGTGGTAGTGGTAGGCATCAATCCCCCTATGAGTGGGGATGGTAGTAGTGGTAGGCATCCATCCCCCTATGAGTGGGGATGGTAGTAGTGACAGGCATCCAGGCCCCCTGAGTAGGGGTGGTGGTAGTGGTAGGCATCCAGGCCCCCTGAGTAGGGGTGGTGGTAGTGGTAGGCATCAATCCCCCTATGAGTGGGGATGATGGTAGTGGTAGGCATCCATCCCCCTATGAGTGGGGATGGTAGTAGTGACAGGCATCCAGGCCCCCCTGAGTAGGGGTGGTGGTAGTGGTAGGCAGCAATCCCCCTATGAGTGGGGATGGTGGTAGTGGTAGGCATCCATCCCCCTATGAGTGGGGATGGTAGTAGTGACAGGCATCCAGGCCCCCCTGAGTAGGGGTGGTGGTAGTGGTAGACATCCATCCCCCTATGAGTGGGGATGGTAGTAGTGGCAGGCATCCAGGCCCCCCTGAGTAGGGGTGGTGGTAGTGGTAGGCATCCAGGCCCCCCTGAGTAGGGGTGGTGGTAGTGGTAGGCATCCAGGCCCCCCTGAGTAGGGGTGGTGGTAGTGGTAGGCATCCAGGCCCCCATGAGTAGGGGTGGTGTTAGTGGTAGGCATCCATCCCCCTATGGGTGTGTATGGCATTGGTGATAGCCATCCCGCCCCTATGGTTCTGCTGTTGCTAGTGTACGTCATTTCTGCATCCCTATGTGTGTGTGACATATGTTGGGTACGTGTCGTTTGTTTGTGTAGTGGGTGTATGACTTACCGTCTTCGCCGTACGCGTCCGTACCGGTCCCGGTAATAGATGTAGAGTATTGGTAGGACCTAAGCGATGGGATTCATGGTTTGTTCGTCTCGTTCGGGTTTCTCGTGGCTTGGACTCGTACTCGTCACTGGCTTGTTCGTCTCGTAGCCGTGGATCGTCTTGTGGCGCGAATCGGAGCTTATGTGCAACTCTCCCAGATGCTCTGACGTGCCGGACGTAGCGACGGGTTCGGCGCGTAAGGAGTGCGCATCGTACTAGTCCGGCCGGAAGGTGCTGTGTATTTGGTTCCGTGCGACTCGATTCGACGTTTACGGATCCGGCTCGGGTGGGGAACAGGAGCTGAAATGGGTGAGTACGGCTCACTCGGAATCTGGGCTGTTATGCGCATCGTACTTGTTCGTTCGGACGACTGTTCAAATCGGTCGGGAAACGCGTTCGGCTTGTTTTTTTTCCGGATGAATACTGTTAGGTGCGCTTCCGGCCGAGATCGGAATCAACCCCTAAATATATATAATTTACTATTCCCACTCCAAACTATATTAACATAGGGAAGGTGCTAGACAAAACATATATAATTTACTATTCCCACTCCACCTGTATTAACTCAGGGAAGGTGCTGGACACTAAACCTATTTAATTTACTATTCCCACTCCAAACTAGAAAAAGTCAGGGAAGGTGCTGGACACTAAACATATATAATTGACTATTCCCACTCCAAACTGTATTAACTCAGGGAAGGTGCTGTACACTAAACATATCTAGTTTACTATTCCCACTCCAAACTATATTAACTCAGGGAAGGTGCTGGACACTAAACATATATAATTTACTATTCCCACTCCAAAATAGAAAAAGTCAGGGAAGGTGCTGGACACTAGACATATATAATTTACTATTCCCACTCCAAACTGTATTAACTCAGGGAAGGTGCTGGACACTAAACATATATAATTTACTATTCCCACTCCAAACTATATTAACTCAGGGAAACTGCTGCACACTAAACATATATAATTTACTATTCCCACTCCAAACTAGAAAAAGTCAGGGAAGGTGCTGGACACTAAGGGGGTCATTAGGATAGCGGGCGGATCGCCACCGCCCGTATGGCGGTGGCGATCCGCCCGCTATTTTCCACCGCCCGCTTCACATTTCCCCACCGCCATATTACGATGGCGGTGGGGACCCAGGCGGACGGAAAGACCGTCCGCTGGTTTTCCGCCGGTAGGCAATCGGCCCGATTGCCTACCGGGCGGAAAAGGCCTGCAATATGGTGGCGGTGCCTTGCAGGCACCGCCATCCATATTACGATGGTCGGCGGTGCAGGGCTTTCCATGGCGGTGACTCCGCCATGGAAAGCCAGGCGGATTCCACTGTCGGGGGCCCATTGCGGGCCCCCAAGATGTTGGGGGGGTGGGGGGTGCACATGGGGGGTACCTATGGTACCCCCCTGCATTGTCATGGACATGGTGGCAGGCACCTCGCGATGCCTGTCACCTTGTGCATGACGATGCACACAGTGCATTCCCAGCATTGTGGCGGGCGGTGCTGTGCGCACCGCCCGCCACAATGCTGGGAATGGAAGGTTGCCACCGCCACGGTGGCGGTGGCATCCTAATCGCCTGTGCGGGACCGCCGCACCACTGGCGGCCGGTCCCAGCACTGCTAGGGTGGCGGGCGTCATCCTAATAGGCCCCTAAATATATATAATTTACTATTACCACTCCAAACAATATTAACTCAGGGAAGGTGCTGGACACTAAACATATATAATTTACTATTCCCACTCCAAACTATATTAACTCAGGGAAGGTGCTGGACACTAAACATATATAACTTACTTTTCCCACTCCAAACTCTGTTAACTCAGAGAAGGTGCTGGACACTAAACATATATAATTTACTGTTTCCACTACAAACTGTATTAACTCAGGGAACGACCTTTACATTAAACATATATAATTTACTATTCCCACCCCAAACCATATTAACTCACGGAAAATGCAAAACAATATACTTATAAAATGTTATATTCCCAAAAATATTACATAAACACATATAAAATAATACACATTATACATATACATTAACCTATTCCCAATTATAAAAACATATCCAAATAAAAATTATGACCTTTTAAATTATTTTAATAAATGTTCTTGTATTTATAAATTAAATTATAAAAAAATTATAAAAAAGTAATTACAAAATTAAAATATAATTATTAATATTATATAAAAACATTAAATATAAACAACATGTAATTTAAAAAAAAAAAAACTTTTTAAATATTTTTATTAAATTTTTTTAACAAATTTCCCCCCCGGATCAGCACAAATTCACAATAAATTGACAATACATGCAGAGAAATTAAAGAGAGTAAGGAGAAAATAAAACGAGAATAAAAATCAAAACATTTTTAAGCAACCAGAAAAATAAAATAATATAAAAAAAACAAAAGGAAGAAAGACATAAGAACAAACAAAGAGCATAAGAGACAAAAAAGGTTGACTTAAGTCAGATAAGCAATAATCTAAATTCATGACTCTGACATTAAATTACAATCCTCATGATTACACCATCCCGTTAGAAAAAATTGGCCTAGATAGTTGCCCTTAAAATTCCTATTTGTCCTTCCACCTTGCCAATAATGCCCATATACTCTGCCCCAGCATTTTCGCTTTTTTACCCTTCCTCTCATAAATGGCCCTTTCCATTGTATATAGTGAAAGTAAGCGCGACAGCCATTGATGAAAAGAAGGGGGAAGGGGATCGAGCCAAACCGAAGCAATGCTCGACCGTAATACAGCCATAGCCACAAAGAGAAATTTATTGGCCGTATCATTCCGTTCACTACTACTAACTCCCAGCAATACCAGAGCAGGTGTTATCGTAATTTTTAACCCCAATACATATCTAAAAATCTCGTAATAGAATCTAACAAACACTGAAGACGTGGGCAAGTCGCAAACATATGCACAAGATCTGCTGCCACAGCACCACATCGTGCACAATTAATCCCTGAGAGCCCGCCCCATTGCTTTATCCTTGCTGGGGTATAATATAATGCGAAAACAGTTTTGTAATGTTGTGCTTGAAGCCCAGCAGAGCACAAAACCGTCTGGGCTAAATCCAGAGATTCTGCCAGCCCCTCTTGTGTAGCTCCCACTCGTTCCACCCATTTATTCTCATGCTTACCTAAATCATCTTGCTTTAATTCAATCAGCTCAATATACAATAACCTAATAGTACCCTTAGTGCTACCCCGAATAGTATCTAAAACTCTATTTCTACTAAATCCGCTAAGCCCCCCCATTTTTTTACCAAAAAAACTGCGCAGCTGTAAGTATTTAAAAAAACTCCCCCTTTCCAACCCATACTCCAGCTGAATGTCCCCGAACTGACGAACCCCTACTTGCGTTATTAAATCCCCAGCGATCCGTACTCCCTTCGTTGCCCAAGAGGCCATTACCCCATCTGAAAAAATGTCCGGAAGCATAGGATTTTTGTAAAGCAGGGTATAATAGTTGAATCTCCCCACACCAATCATTTTTTTTAACGCCCACCAAATATTAAATGCAGCAGCAAGGGTCTTAAATTTAGTCCTTTTATAGTAGCTATGCTCTGTAAATTTAAAAAAGCAATTTTCAGCCTGATCCCCCAATAACAACTTATAAACATCCGGGATTTCAGTTTCCCTATCTTTATCCCGGGAAGGTGCACCAAACAGTATACCCATATATTGAAGAGCAGCAGCCCAATAATAAGTGCGAAAATCCGGAACTGCGAATCCACCTCTCTCTCGTGGTAAACACATAAAACGAAGAGCCCTCCTGGTTTTACCCTGTGCCCAAATAAAGCGATTAACTAT
The DNA here is from genome assembly GCA_963921515.1 of Calotriton arnoldi. Taxonomy (NCBI): domain Eukaryota; kingdom Metazoa; phylum Chordata; class Amphibia; order Caudata; family Salamandridae; genus Calotriton; species Calotriton arnoldi. The sequence goes on from CAWUFW010004188.1 coordinate 960,121, forward strand.
ATTTTCCAATGCTATAAACCAATGTTTAGAAAATTCCAACGGGATTGCCCTAAACAAATAAAGAATTTTTGGCAGAAACATCATTTTCACCAAATTACGCCTCCCAACCAATGAGAGATGAAGATTATTTAACCTATGAAAATCCCCTTTCGCCTTCCTAAGTATTGGTCCGATATTCATGGCGACTAAGCTGTCTAGATCAGACATAATCGAAATTCCCAGATATACACCTGACTTTGTAACACGTGGGTCCTCAAAATTAACAAACTGATTCAGTATAATTTGGGTCTTAGTGCTATTTAATGCATATCCAGAGTATCTACCAAACTCTTGCGCAATATGCTCAACCGTAGTTATTGCCGAGGAGGGATCTGCTGTGAGAACAGCTACATCGTCAGCGTAAGCTAACACTTTAGATTCAATACCCTGACAAATAATTGGGGATATTCCATTACTATCCACAAATAACCGAATTAAAGGGTCCAGATATATAGCGAATAGCAGGGGAGAAGCTGGGCACCCCTGCCGCGTCCCCCGTTGTATAGCAAAAGATTGTGTATATACACCATTTAGCCTTAAGCGAGCCGTAGGTGTTGAATAAAGTACCTGAATAGTTTTAATGAAGCCCTCCCCCAGCCCAAACCATCTCAATGATTCCCATAAAAACCCCCAGGAGACCCTATCAAATGCCTTTTCAGCATCAAGCAGCAAGGCAGACATAGGGTCCCCTGAGGCCTCCATTGCATCAAAGAGTGTTATCACTCGCCGTACATGCTGGGTGGTCCCACGGCCTATTATAAACCCATGTTGACATGGATGAATACTTTTCTTTATAATTTTATTTAGCCTTGTGGCGATAGCTTTCGAAATTTTTTTACATCAATGTTCAATAATGTTATGGGGCGATAAGAACCTGGCTCCCTCGGTGGCTTATCTTTTTTTAAAAAGACCACAACGTCCGCACCAGCCCAAGACTCGGGTGCGGGGCCCCCCCTTTGAGCCTGCAGAATTACCTCACACAGATCCAGTCCAATAATATCTATAAATATTTTATAAAACTCCAACGGGATCTGATCTGGTCTGACCGCCTTGCCAGAAGGTAAGTCTAATAAGGCTCTCGTTATCTCTTCTTGAGACAAGGCACGTTCCAAGTTCTCCCTATCAACCGGGTTGACTTTATTTACAGCTATTCTGTCTAAGTATTTTCGTGTTTCCAATGGCGTCTCTAGTGGATCTTCGGTATATAAATGATGATAAAAAAGCCTAAACGTCTCTCGGATCCCGGAGGGGTCTGTTATTACCCTCTTATTCTTGTCATAAATTTCGGAAATTTGGCCAGCCACAGTTTTCTGTCTGGCTCTTACTGCCAATGTATGCCCCACCCGCTCATTATATTCATGGCAATGCTCTTTTTTTGCCAGATAAATTTCTGCAGCCTTTGCAGCAATATGTTCGCCCGCCTCGGCCTTTTTTATAGAAAGCCGGAGTATAACCTCATCAGCCGACCTACCCTGACTAAGAGTAGCAGCCAATACCTCTTCCAATTTTATTATATTAATTTTAACCTCCTCCTCCCGTTGTCGCTCCTTTTTCTGTCGATACAAACTATAGCTGGTCGTCTCCCCTCTAACCCCCGCTTTAAAAGCGTCCCAAACTATTCCTATATTTGCGCTCCCTCGGTTAAACTCCCAAAATTCTTTAATCCAACCTTTCATATATAGGACATACTCTGGATCTTATAACAGCCTCAGCTCGAAGGTCCATCCCCGAGGTTGCTTCCCTCCCCCTAAAAAGCTAACTGTAAGGATTAATGGGTTATGATCTGATAATATCCGAGGGAGCAATTCTATACTGGAATTGGGGAGAAGGTGATGAGAGACAAAAAAATTGTCTAAGCGAGATAATCTTATGTGGTGCGGAAAAAAATGTACTGCCAAGATCAGTAGGCTTCAAATGTGCCCACATATCAGTTAAACCATTATTCCTTATTAGGTTATCTAACGCACTACCAGTCCTTCTTTTCCTACCCGAGTAATTACTTCCTAAAGTGCCCCACTGAACCCCCAAACCATTAATATTAAAGTCCCCACAAATAACCATTGGTGAGGGCCATAGAGCTAAATTTGAATCTAGAAATTCAAAAATTTCCGGATCGTCCCTAGTAGATCCATAAAGAGAACACAATGTAAATCTATTGCTATTTAAAGAACATTCTAGTAGCACCCACCGCCCCATTGATCTCCAGACTTTCTTATAACTTTAACATCAGTCCTCCGAGTAAGGATTGCCACCCCTCTTGTACGCGAGCCTTGCGTTGTGTGTACCAAAAGTTTATATCCTAGTTGTTCTAGTATTGGAGCTCTGCAACTTTCTATATGCGTCTCTTGAACACAGATAAAATCTACCCGCAGAGTTTTAAGCCAGATAGCCACCTTATACCTCTTATGTTGATCATTCAATCCACAGATATTTACTGTCGCAATCCGTAAATTCATACCTTAAAGTTCTCACTTTCCTTATAAATAATCCTCACCATACCATCCGCTTTAAAGCTCATTATGTTTACTTTAGCATCCGTCACTCTCTTTTGCCCATCATCATTAAACCACTTCAAAAAAACTTGCTTCGACCTACTCAACTTTTCCATAACCCTTGCTAATCGTACAACCTCACATTGTGCTGATCCAAAACCAACCTCCATGAAAAAACCACCCCCCCAACCCCCACCCCCCCCTGCTCCCCTTACAGGCAGCTAGGTCAACCATGACCTAGGTATGGCAACTGAACTTCCATCTCAGGCAGTGCCGACCCACCCCCCCCCGAAGACCCCTGTGAAAACACCTAATAAGTGACTTGAGTAAACCACACAAAGATAAATCCAACAACAGTATGCCCCCTATTCCCAAAATTCCACCTCATAAAAACACAATATTTATACAGAAAAAAATCTAGAGCGCTCCCCAGACGCTCCCCAAAAAACCCCCCATTGATCAAAGGTTATTCCCCCTCCCAGATCCCATATTGACTGCTACTGTTTGCCCCCGCCTCTCAGTTATCTCGGTAAGAAATTCCTGGGCCTTCACCTCAGAAAAAAACATTCTGACCTTTCCTTGATAAAGAACCTTAAGCCTAGAGGGAAATAAAAGAAAGGCTTCACAGCCTGCTCCTTGGAACGGGGTTATCATTTGTCGAAGTCTCCATCTCCGCTCGACCGTTGTATGGCAAAAGTCCGGCCGAGCGAAGAAGGTATGCCCCTCAAATGATCGCTTTGAGTCTGGTCTTGCCTTGTCTATTATAGCCTGTCTTAACAGATAGTTGCCCACGAAGATTAATATGGCTCTTGGTCGCTCCCTTGACTTTTGGCATGAGCTTTCCTAAACATTGGAAAGCGATGAGCCCGCTGAATTTCCACCTCCCAGTTCCACTGGGCGAGTTCCGGAAAGGCGCCCTTCAACAATGTGACAACGAAGGCCATAATGTTCTCTCCCTCTATATTTTCTTCCAGACCCAGCAGTCGTACATTATTGCGGCGCTGCCGATTCTCAAATTCCTCGAACTTCCAGCAAACATCCAAGGATTGCTTCTCTTGAGTGACCTTAAATGATTGTAATTTATCAACCTCCGCCTCAACAGCAGCAGTTCGTTCTTCAAAATGGGTAACCCGCTCGGAAATATCAGTGCACACCTTGTTCATCTTCCGAATGGCCCCTTGCAGCTTCTTATTGACTAATAATGATCTTTTGCTCCCCTGCCGTGCCTCCCCCTGCATTTGTTTTAAGGTGGAATACAATAAATCCAGTGTAGTAGCGGGAGTGGGGGCAGATACACTACCAGTTTCATTTAATCCTACTATGCCAGAATGGCCCGTGTTTCCTACATCAAGCCCACTACTAGTACCCGCTGTCAGGACAGAAGCGGAATAGTCCCATTCCAGCTTCCGGGTGGCAGAATCTGTAGACCTCATTTTAGTTTTAGTCCGTCGCCTTAAGTTTAAAGATCGACTATACCGCTTCTTCTGTGTAGCAGAAGACTCCCCAGAGGCCGTTTCCTGAGAAGATTCCAGCTCGCTAACTTCTGATGTGTCTGAGTCGTCGTTCAGCGAAAATAATTTTTCCCCTCCTTCTGGGGAAAACACAGGGGCACTCTGCCAAGGAATTATTGCATCGTGATTGATCTGACCTCCTAAAGTATCGCTGGTTTAGCAGTGCTCACTGGCCTGTGTATCTAGCAGTGCCTGGATTTGACAGAATGCATCATCAAGGGGAACATCTCCTCCTTCCTCATTAATGCGATCCTTCATTGTGTCTTCCTTATCATCCGCAGAGATCCGGGATACTGTAGCCTCAGCCTCATCAATTTCATTTAACAAAGTATCCAACGGGAGCTCACCCGCTCTTGTTATGTCCACCTGGCTAGCTTTGCTCTGTTCCTGGCCAGGATTTGTAGTTTTTGTTGCTTGAGGGAGAGGGAGAGAACTACCTGACCCAGAATCCTCCTGAATGGGCTCAGCTGTTTCGGCAGTTTCGGGAGGCATAATGTTTGACAAATGAGAAACGGAATTACCTGGTAAGAGGCTCTCTTCACATTCCGTATGTGTAGCGATTGCATCTGGGAGACCGGGGGGGTCACCGGCTCCCGAGGGCGTTTCAGCTGTCATCGGAGCTACAGTCGGAGCTGCCTTCGGAGTCATCGTTAGCGCCGGAGCCAGAGCCGTCGTCAGACCAACTGCCTCCAGAACTGAAGGCTGCCATTGCGCACCATCTCCAGCAACAGCCGCGCCTGCCACGCGTCGCCTTGTACCACCGGCAACCCCAACATCTTTTGCCTTCGAGATGTCCTCGTTCTTTTTTTGGATGCCCCCACGTCGGAGCTGGCCCACGCTAGACGCCGTTTCCGATATACCGTCCTTCAGGCCCCCCTTAACCTCCTTCAGAGCCTCCCTTGTAGCCGCTGCGTCTTTCGCAGTTTTGCTCGCCTTTGGAGCCATCCTAAGTCTCAGTAGAGATACCAAACGCCGGATACTTGCGGGGATCTGCCACAGAGTAAGAGTCCGAGTGTACCACGCCGACCAAAAACCAGCACGAAAAGTAAGGTAAGAGCGGTCCCCGGTCCAGCAAGCATCAAGAGCCTGCCCAGTCCACTCAAGCATATCCGTTTGAAACTGCCAGCAATTTCACAGGGGTCTCACAGAGGAGTGCAGAGCCGGAGCTGCCTTCCTAGAGGTCAGTCAGCGGCCATCTTGCCTCTGTAATTTTTTAATTTTATAACATTATTTTCAAAATCAAACATTAAACATCTTCTAAATTTATAATGTATTAATTATTTTATAAAATTTTTAATTTAAAATAAATAAAATTACATATTTTTTTTTATAAAAAACACAATCATACCATCTCAAAAGAAAACACCTCTACATTACATATTAATTTATTTATTTAGAATTTTGATTATCACTACTATAATACCATATTAAAACAAAAATCATATTTTTTTTACTTTTTATTTCAAATTTTCACTTTTTCAAAAAAAAATTAAATTTAAACATTACTCCACAAAATTATCTGCAAATTTTCTCAAATAATATTTTTTTTATATTTGTAATTTTTTTTAATTTAAATTTAAAAAATGTTTTATTTAAAAACTACCCCCCATATCACCTATAACCCCAACATCCCACTTATAAAATCCAAATTTACATTTATTGATTATAAAATATATATATATTTTTTAAATTTGCAATTTGTTTTTAAAACACTCCCCACCCTTATCCCCTATAACCCCAACATCCCGCTCCTAAATAAAAAAATTATATTTTTTTAAATATAATTTAATAAAATTGTTTAATTTTTTTAATTTAATTTTTTAAAACACTCCCCACCCTTATCCCTGATAAACCCAACATCCCGCTCCTAAAACACAATTTAAAATTTCTTTAATATTAATTTAAAAAAAAATTCAATTATAAAAACATTTTTTATTAAAACACTCCCCACCCTTATTCCCTATAACCATAACATCCCGCTCCTAATTTTTTTTCCTATAAAACATACACAATCTATTAAAAAATTATTAATACATTTACAAATATATACTATAATAAAAATTTCACATTTACAAAATCAATATTTTTTATTAACAATATTTTCTAAATCGATATTCTTAACAACAATATTTTGTACAACTCACTAGATCGATATTCTTAACATCGATATTATACACAATGATATTTTTGACTTTTGACATTTCAAACTCGATATTATAGAACAACGATATTAAAAACTCGATATTATGTCTACTTACCCATTAACCCTCTGTGCTAATTTATGTCATGTCAAAACTGCCACTAGACAAAAATCCGATCTCTCTCTCTAACAGGAACATAATCACAAGAGCTATTGAAAGAAAACGATGTTATGAATTGAAGAATGCCACTCCTAAAGCGAAAGAGGTGATGGTGCCTACAAATGTAGAATACGTTTTTGGAGAACAGGTACAAGGAAGGCAGAGTTAGGCGCCTGTATAGAAATGGAATTGTAGTAGTGTTTATATTATTCGCGAGCAATCCATTGATATATTAAGGATATTTCTACATATCTTTCTACAGCAAAGTTTGGGTTTAAATCTTTTTAGTCTTTATTCTTTAATACCAAGAAATACAGCGCAGATCACAACGATTAGGTAATACAGGAAATTCAAGCAAATGATACTGTGAAACTTGGTATACAGAAGTAATAAGCATTCAAACAAAACATTCACCAATCTCTCCCTCCTCCCTCCAAAAACACTCAAAATGTTCCTGGAGCTGTGTAGTGATGTGAGTGTATTTCATGTGTTCATGAGGCATTGTCATTGTCGGTGGTTGGGGCCAATTCTGAGAATCGTAGGACTCGGAGGTATTTTGGGCAAGTCAGTTCTCTGAGTTCCTGTGTGAGAAGGGATATATATGGGCGCCACAGCTCTTAGAAGGATGCCCCTTGGTTAGTGAGGGAGAGGGTGATCCTCTCCATCCCTAGGATGAGCCAAAGGTGATGAAGCTAGCCCAGGTGGGTGGGCGGGTATGTTTTCTCCCTGTGTGATATGATGTTTGAATCGCTGCACCCAGAGCTAGGTCAATCTGCTTCCTCCATCTGGATTTAAGGGGGTAGATGAGAGGATTGGGCAACCCCAGGAGTGTGTAGGACAGGAATATATGGAGCTGCGTGTCTAGAGGTAGGTCGATATTGTCAAGTACTTGTGACCCCCAGGTGTCACACCCCCTCCAGCAAGTTGCGCTTTGGTTCGAGTCGATCCAGTCCAGCATTCAGGAGTTAGATACCAATATGTGGTTACTTTAGTGAGTGTTTCGATGAGAGCCATGTTGCAGGTGGTGTGGCAGGCCAGATAATAAATGTCCTCCCACTCCTTACTGGTCAAGGATCTCCCCAGCTCCCTCTCTCAGTGAGCCTAGCCAGGCTTGTAAATATGTCTTTTACTCTGAAGGAGAAAGGTGTAGACGACTGAGACCAGTCTAATATCAAAGGTCATAGAAACCAGCGATTTTTCATATGGGGAAAGGGGTCTCTGCATTATTATCTTGTTGTCAGGCTGTAGGAGCCAGTGGCGCAGTTGCCAATAGTGCAGCCCCTCTCTCTCAGGGATAGCGTAATCCTTGCGTAGTTGGGTAAAGGGGATCAACCCCTCCTCATCAAACAGGTGTCCTGCTGAACGGCAGGGAGACTGGCACCACTTGGGAAATGCCCTGGGGCTGTTGCCTGGCACGGAGTCTGGATTATCCAATAGGGGTGTCAGAGGAGAGGGAAAGGAGGATAAGTCATATCTAGTGCTACACATGTTTCCCAAGCCTCCATCATCACCTTTGTAATCGAGGAGAGATACAGACTCCGGGCCTGTTCGCTTTCTTTTGAAAAGGGGATCTTCCACAGGGATGTGCCAGAGGCTGTGTGATCCTGAAAGAGCCAGTGTTGTTCTGACTCATTCCTGTTCGATTCGGTTAGGTACCGCAGTTGGGTTGCTTGATAGTAGAGCTGAAGATTTGGTATCCCGAGGTCCCCAGCGCTCGGGGCGAGATAGCTGACATCTCTCCTCAGGCGATGCCACCTCCCGGCCTAGACAAAGTGGTGCAATTCTGATTGTAATTTGGGGATCATCCCTTTCGGAGAAGCTAGGGGAAGCGTCCGAAGAGATTCAAGACCCTGGGTAGAATGGTCATTTCGAGAGCTGCGACTCTTCCTAACCATGAGATCTTATGTGGTCTCCAACGGGCTAACTCAGATTTAAGGTAATGATTGGTAATTAACAAGCAAGTTTGTTTGGAGGGTGGAAGCCATCTTGATCCCCAAGTAAGGAACCAACGATGTTGCCCACTGAATAGGGTATTGTGAGGCGGGTTTCGAGTGCAGGGGGCATCGATAGATTTAGAGCTTGGGACTTGGTTACATTTACTCTGAAACCTGAGGTAAGGCCGAATGATTATAATTCAGTCAAGAAGGCTAAAAGGGATACTGCCGGGTGGTCCAGAGTTGCCAGTACTGTCGGGAATGCCCTGCTCCTATGGCCAGTTGCATGGGCGGAGCAACGTGGGTTCAAAACAGCCCGAGAACACGGAAGGAGCGCTTTGCGTTCTATTTCCGCGAGCGTCTCCTTCTCGTCCGCGTCTGCACTTACATCTTCCGCATCATCAGGGCAGTCATCGACAGTATTCCTCGTTCTGGTCTCCTCGTGTTCCAGATGGCATGGCGTCTGTTGCGGCGTCCTTTGTCCCCTGGATTCGTGGGGGATTTTCCCCCGGGCTGCTTGCTGGTGCCTCGCGTTTTGGGAATCCTGCTTCTGTTCTTCCTGAAAATACAAATGCACGCTAAAGAATCAAAGGCTCCCTTACTGGTGGTAATGTGCTTGCGCTGATGTATATATCTGTATAATTGAAAAAGCACAACTTATCTGACTGAAGTCCCCATGGCTTTTCTGGGAGGCATTTATATTCTTTTTGCACATTGATATGGCTGTGCCTAAGATGTTGCAGTCTGTGGATAGTTTCCTGCATTTAAGGAGACACAAAATTAGCCTGCATATTTTTGCATTTTTTTACATTACTCATATCTGAAAATACATATATCGTCCAGCCATTGATTATATGTATAAGAGATTTATTTTTGGGCTATACTTTTTCTGTTCCTTTTCCTACATTAAGGATAAGAAAGTTGTCATGTACTCTTAATTGAATAGGTGATATGCATACACTGGCTTATCCCTGTCTTTGTATTTGTACTCCTTGCTATAGAACTATTCTGACTCCTTTAGGAATTCTTTTGGATTATAGTGGAAGAGGGGAGTGAAACAGGTAGTGAAGATAGCTACTTACCTTATTAATACATACACCCTGCTTCACACCTACCCTTGCTGGTTCTCACTCTTATTCTCTATTTCAGGGACACACACTGCTTCCATTGACAATTCTCTGCTGCACTGGTCACTGGACCTTCTTCATTTATCATTCCCTTGTTTCCCGTCTCCCCCTTATACACTGGTTTTGCTTTGACTACGTTGGGCATACTATGGGCCCGATTCTGATGCGGGTTGGAAAAGCTTCCCGACCGAGGGCCTGATGCGGTTAGGAAGGCCTCCTAATGGCATTTGCTCCTTCCAAATCGGATCGAGAACGTGTCTTCCCGACCGAGGGCCCAATTCTGATGCGGTTAGGAACAAATGTTCCCATTGAAGTCAATGGGAGTTCAACCAAATCGTATCTGGAAGCATCCGGATGCATCCTACTCCGCCGGTCGGACTTTCCCGATCCGAGTGGGTCGGACACCATTTCCCAACCGATTCGGTCTGGAAGCTTTTCCAACCCGCATCAGAATCGGCCCCTTAGTGGTAAAGGAAAGGGGGGACCTGCTCTTCAGCTTCTTGCATCTCGTTCCTGCGGAAACTCCAGTGATCCCTCATAAGTACATCATCTGCGTATAGGATAATCTTATGTGACTCTGCCCTGAAGGTGGTCCCAACAATGTCGGAGTTGTCACATACCCCCTGAGCCATGGGCTCCATATAGAAGGCTAACAACAGGGGGGGCAGGGAGCACCCCTGCCGTGTCCCCCTGCTGATAGCGAAAGGTGTGAAGATACAGCCATTCACCCTGACCGACGCCATAGGGAGGTGATAGCAGTTCAGCACCCAGGTTTGGAATCTCCCCATGATACCAAAGTGGACTAGAACTTGTTCTAGGAAAGGCCAGTGAACCCTGTCAAAGGCTTTCTCTGCGTCAATAGCTAGAAGCATATAGTCCCCTGGGGCTCTAGAGGCCTTCTCAATGAGATGCAGCACTCGCTTAGTGTTGTCACAGGTTTGGCGTTGGGGCATAAAGCCCGCCTGATCCGGACTGCATGCAGGGGCTTTGTCTGGATGCTAGGATGCCAGTGAATAGTTTGAAAACCACATTCAAGAGGGAAATCGGTCAGTATGAACCACATCTCCGGTGAACTTTGCCTTGCTTAGGGATGAAGGCTGAGAGCATAGAAGGGGGTATAGCTCCGGGAGCTGAAAAGGAATTAAACAGCCGCGTTAGGATCGGGGCGAGGGTTTGGATAAATGTTTCATAGAAAATAGATGGGAAGCCGTCGGGCCTAGTGATTTCAGGGTCTGTTGTTGGCAGATCACTGAGATCACCTCTTCCACTCAGATCTCATGATCCAAGAAGGTGATTTGATTGGGAGAGAGGGAAGTCGTATGTCATTCCGCAAGATAGGATGATCCATCTTCATGATTCAGGTTTTTAGCTGCATATAAGTCTGCATAAACATCTTTGAATGCCTATGTGATGGCTGTGTTGTCTGTAATCTGTGCCTCAGACGCATCCAGGAGTGAGTGGATGCCCATCTTTTGCTGCTGCATACGCAAGTGATTTGCCAGCAGACTACCGCTCTCATCGCCCCGACGAAGAAGGTATGGCACAAGCGCAGAGCTGCATATTCTGCTTTATCTAGGTCTATGCCAGCTAGTTGCGCTCGAGCAGTGGTCAACTGCCGCCAAATTCTCGGGGTCCCGGTGCGCTGATGTATACCTTCTAGTTCTGTAACACACGCCGACAATTGGCCTTGTTTCTCCTTGCGCTCTTTGTTATCTGCGGCCGAAATAGCTAAAAGTTCCCCCGGTACCACTGCTTTAAGTGCCTGCCAGAGCGTGGTGACCGAAATATCAGGGGTGTCGTTGAGGATTAGATAGTCAAGGAAGACTTTTTGCACCTGCTGCATGACCTCAGGGTGTTGCAATAGAGTGTCACGCATTCGCCAAAACCAAGTCAGACAGCTCACAGGCGGGAGCTTCAGCTCCAATGTAATAGCCGAGTGGTCTGACAATGTGGTGGGGTAGATCTCCATTCTGGCGGTGAGGGCAAGAATGTCCTTCATGTCCAAGAAATGGTCCAGTCGGGCATAGGTCTTATGTGCATGTGAGAAGTAGGAGCAGGCGCGGGTGTCTGGGTGAAGTGTCCTCCAGAAGTCTGAAAGTACCAGGTCCCTGAGCCACCAGTGCCCCTCCTTAGTCAATGGCACCACCTGGCCATGTCTCTGTGTAGATCTGTCTAAAGTGTTGTCTAGGACTAAATTGACGTCACCCACCACCAGGATTTCCTGCTCAGGCGAGTGAAAGGCATCCGGTAATGTTGTGCATAGGAATGCCTCCTGGCCCTCGGTTGGGGCATAAATGGAGGCTACTACAAAACACCAGCCATTAAGTGGAAGTTGGTAGGCCAGGAGGCTACTTTTCACTTCCGCCACTTTCGAGCCAATTTCCCCCCTAAAGGTACGGGCCACCAGCAGAGCAACCCCTGCTGTTTTAGTGTATCCCAATGAGAAAAACAGGTAAGGGAAAGCTCGGGAAGGAGTCTGTGACAGTCCTGTGGGAGGAGATGCGTCTCTTGAAGGAGACAGAGTTCAGCCTGCGAGTCCTCCAGATAGGAGAGAACTGCCCTGCACTCGACCGGGTTGTTAAGGCCCTTTATATTAAGGGAAAGAACCCTAAGTGGAGTGTCCTGCATAGACTGACAAGAGAGAGTGAGCAGTCATCCACAAGGCCTCCGCTGCATGATGTGGCAGGTCATGCTATGTCCCAATTAATCTAACAATACAGTGTGCTTTCCACATCATAATAGCTAGGAATTTGAGTGTGTCCCCCAAACGGACGAGAAACATCAAACAAACAAACATATTTAACCATGTGCATTCTGAAGAAAATGAACAGTTAAGGAAGTCCAAATGACATCAAGAGGGTCAATTTGTGGCTTCACTCCCCCGCCGTGCAGATTGTGATTGTACTTGCCACACTGCATCAGGAGGAGTCCGCTTTAGCCAGTGCCTCAGGGATTGAGTCCAAAGCAGCTTGTTGGCCCCTCGCAATCGTGACCAGGTCCAGACGGGTGGCCCGCTTCCCCGACCCTCGGGAACACCACTGGGGGTGACCCCCAGCCGCTCTTGTCGGGGATGTTTTGGGCGATGTACCCTCAGGTGGTTGCTCAATATCCAGCGCCTTGCATGTCTCATCCACGACCATAGCTGATAGAGTTTCCCTTCCATGTGGAAGATGTGGCAGAACGGGTCCCCCCACAAATTTGCCACTCCAATGTTCCTGAAGTGCGAAGTCACTGGCCTGAAGGCCCGTCTCTTTTGCAGAGTAGATGCCGCCAGATCCTGGAAGAGAGTGGGGTTTTGATCTTGGAAGGTGATGGGATGTTTCTCCCGTGCTTTGCGTAGGATGTTCTCCTTCGGTTGGAAATCATGAATGCATACCAGAATGTCCATTGGCGGGCCTGACTCAGTGAGCCTAGTCCATCTTTATTTTGGTGGCTTGTGGTACATCAAGAACGGCACAGAAAGATCTGTAAGACAACTAGCAAGGTCTTTGCCTTCTGCCCTAGAGGCAACACCCCTGACCCGGATATTGTTCTGGCGAAATCTGTTCTCGAGGTCCTCCGCATGTGCCTGTAGGTCCAGTTGTTCGTCATGGAGGTGGAGAATTTCATGTTGCAGCAGTTCGACGTCTTCCATGTGACCGTTTTCTTGGTCCTCTAGAGCAGCAACATGATCTCCCAAGGAGTCCATATCTCTCCTGAGTTCTCTGATGTCACTAGAGAGTTCCTTCTTGACTTCCTGGACGTCCTCCCTGGGGGACGTGAACAGTGACCCGTGGAAGGAGCGCATCACCGGTTCTTCCGGATTCCCGTTCTGCATCATGGGAGGTGTGGTAGCTATAGACGCGCGGACCCCAGGAGTCGTCCCGGCTGGTCTGGAGAGCATCTCTTTAATGCTGTGCTCCTTCTTGGTTATTGCCATAGTCATCACTGGACAGGCCAGTCAGGTCGCAAGGGGTATCGTGCAGGTGGCAGTACACAGTGATCCCAATGTTACAGGTGCTTCAAGCAGAGATGATCACCGGGCAATGCCCCTTCTCGCTGGCACTGCCAGTGCCTTCTCCTGTGTGCCATGTGTCAATGTACTCTGCTCTCGCACCCCCTCTCAGGGTGTACCCCCTTAGCTGCACAACACAACCAGAGGAGGCCAGAGTGGGGGAAGGGTCAACCAAGAGCTCTTTGTGGGTGCCCCCTGTGGACCACCGGCCCGCGCTGCTCCCAGGAGCCACTGCCATGTGGTAAATATGGGCAGCTCAACCTGCCGATCGGAGTTCTCCACTGCTGCCCCAACTCAGCTATTTGCTGGGCCCAGTGCCACTCGGGACACGCCTTCCTAGTTTCATTCCCGCCTGTCCCTAGAGTGGGCTCTGGTCAGGGCAGGAAATGTAGCCTGGGCAGTTCTTCTCTATCGGCAGCCCTAAGTTCCAACTACCATGCCCACTCTCTAATGTGAGCGTCTCCCCTGTCCAGCATTGTAGGCCCCGCCCGGGACCAAGGACCTCTGGTTGCTCCCTCGCTGCTTCAGGACAACTACCCTCTCCAGTAATCTGCTCTGCCCCAGCAAACCGGGCAAGTCAGGCAAGTGCTAGGCCCCACTGGGCCAGAATCCTCTCTCCCTGCAGGCGCTATCAGCTGCTCACCAGCCAGTGTACACTGGAGCCGGGCTGTCTGCGGCTATCTCCTGGCCAATCTCTGCCGGGTCCACAGGCAGGGCCGCCCACATTTGCGGGAGTGCAGCCGCTTGATAGTGCAGGGCAGGTGGCCACGGCAGATAGGCCATCTGGGCAGGCCCCTACCCTACCAGGCCTCTCCCCATGCATCAGCTCCGCAGCTTGGTTGTGGCGCTCTGGCACATAGACAGGGCTGCAGCAAACCCTAGGGGCAGCTCCGCTCTCCCAGATCCACTGCCGTTCATTGGCGTGTGCAGCTGGGCAAAGATGCAGGGTTATGGCGGTGGATACGGGCGGCCGGGCCAGAGAGATGGAGAGGAACATCTCACTCGGCCGCCATCTTGGCCACGTCCCAAGGTGAAGTTTAAAACAGAAAATAAGTACTTTACAAGGATTGGATCCTTGCAAGATTAGAAAACATACAAAGTTGCAGGGACACTCACTAGCTTGTTTATCAAACAAAGTGTGCCAAAACACCTTTCATCATTTCAGGATGTTAGCTGTACACCACTCAACAATGCAAACTTTAGCTAGGAGGCTGTACTATATGAAAACTCCTGCTTTATGTTGAAGAGAAAAGAATAGAGAACTTTTGCATGGTATTGTGGCAGACATAGAAAAAGGTTGTGGTGAGGTGTAGTTTTGTTTCTTTGGTCCTGAGCAGAATTCTAGGGAAAAGGAAGAGTTATTAAGAGGAGGAGTTGCAGAACAGGATGCATATATTACAGCTGATAGTTTTACATAAGAGATTACAAAATTTAACACAGTGTGGTCTAAAAAATCAGAGTATGTTTGTATATGTTGTCGATGCACTTACTAGAAGATTTAAACACAGACTTATGACTTATATTTAAAAAGTGAAAAAGTAAATAATGATAACTGGCAAAAGTTAGCTGTGTTTATATTTGTAGAGGAACACTTTGACTTGTCTTTACGGCAAGTTATATGTAAGTATTAATAAATTAGAAGATAATAATACGAACAACACATAGATATTAGATATCTATTTAGTAAGATAATAAAATGCCTGCAAATGTAGCAAAACTATGACGGGCTAAAAAAAAAAAACATCAACATTTATTATTCTTTTCAGCCATTATGGACTGCTCTCCAGCACTCACTACAACTCCGAATGGACTTTCTTCCTCGGGTTTGTTGTGGCTACTATTGAAGTCGAGGATCCTTCAGCCTTACTTTGCCTTCTTGCTGCTTTTACACTATTGCTTTGATTTGTTTTTAGATGGTAAAGCATGGACGTAGTCCAGCAAGAATATTTTTTATTTGTACTCCTTGACAATGTCTTGTGAGATATTGTGCATTGCGCAAATCTGCTCAATATGAACTTCTCTTAAAGAATGTTCTAGATAGATAAATGGGCATGTTCTTTCTATTCTTTTAGTTAAAAAGTGTATTATCCAATGGTATTCCTTTATTTCCCGGTGGTATCATTTTCTGTATTGCTTTTGAATTTTACTTTTTTGTGGTTTTGTAAAGTTTAAAAAAAATGTATTTTTTTATGATAACAAAAATGGCAACTGGGACAGGAGGAATTCAAAAAATGTGCACTGAGAAATGTGTAAAAAAAAGGAAAAAATTAGCATGTGTGATTTTTTTCCCTTATCGCAAATAGCTGTAACACACTGCTCACCAGCACTTCTAACAACACTACAGTCCATGCAATATGTGGCCATTCTTCAAAACTCTGGAGCCATATCTGTTGTAGTAGTCTGTACCTCTGAAGGGAATTTCTGGCCGGAAATTGTTGCTGCTGCCACTGATGTGGATGGTGCTCCAGCTTCCCTCTGCTTGATCATCAGTTGAAGATGTTTTCTATGATAGGATTTAAGATGATATTACATGGATGGCATCCCACATGAGTATTTTTTGCTTGTCCCTCTAGCGACGGTCTTGTCACAGATGGTACATTGCACTTGTTTTGCAACATTTTTTGATTCCTCAGATGGGATTTTTTTTTAAATCGCATGCCACACTTGCCCTCTTCTGGGGAGGCCCCTCATCTTCAATAGCTTCTGTGTCAACCTCCTCCACATCCTGCTCCTGCTGTTCTTGTAGCTGATCCCCATCTCCTTGCTGTGTTGCCATTTTTGGTACAAAAAACGTCTCCAGCCAAAATCTACCACCTGCTCACAATAAAGTTCTGGAAAAGAAGATTGAAGAAGGAGGAGTAGGTGTATACTTCCTATTCATTTTAATGTAAAGTTATCCAATGATATTCCTTACTTTCAGGGTCATGTGGTGTTTGGAGATTGTGCATTGCACTAGTTTTACAGTAGTTTTTAATTCCCCATGAGTTTGAGGAACAATTGGTAGGTTAATGGGAATTTGTTAGTTATGTTATATTCGTGATTTCGGATGTTGGAAGTTATTTTTTGAAACTGTTGATATTTTCAAATGTGTTGTTAAAATAAAGTTAAACCAATATGTCACTAAACAGCTAGACTCAAACTTTGTGTAAAATATGTCTATGTATCTGTTTTACACTGTCATTTGTATTCATGACTACTGATGTCATTGCAACCTCTAATGTTGCTGTGAAGAAGGAAAATGCATTTTTGATTTAGTTATTTCGACAAAAGAATACAAAGGGGAAAGTTAAATTGGTATCTTACTAAATAGCTACTCTGAAACCTTATGTAAAATATGTCTATATATGTGTTTTACAGTTTGTCAAAAGCACCCGGTATTCGCAGTGTGTTCTTGGCAATTGCACTCAAAGAATCATACAGGCACTACCTATGCAATCATACAATCACTAAGGCACTACTCATGCACTTATGTAATTACCCAGACATTACACACTCGACCAATATTAACTTTATCTTGGTTCAATGAACCATAAAAGTGCACAGTGCCAAGGCATTTTTTGAATATATAAAAACGTAATGACTCAAATCACATTTCATGCCAGTGTACGTATATTAATCGATATCCAACATAGTACATCAATTTATAAAATGCAGCCCTATAACTACAGTCAGACTCAGGGAGACAAAAACCTCAAAGCGAGAACCCTTGCGAGTGGGCTCCTCAGGATACATCATGTGACCCGGGTTATCTGTATTATTTCCAAATGAGGGCAGTTCAGGTACACACTCACTCACAGACCCATATAACCACTCACACACCCAGTCACCAGCGTATAAAGCAACTCACACACCCACTCTTAAAGTTTACAGGTTATAGTTAGGAAATAAAATTAAAAATGCCTTCGAAATTCACTGGAAAAAAACAAAGGTTACAGGGATGTTGTAGTTAAGAATTAGCATTTAAAAAACCTTCGAAATTCACTGAAAAAAACAAAGGTTACAGGGACGTTATAGTTAGGAAATATAATTAAAAAACCTTAGAAATTCACTGAAAAAACCAAAGGTTACCGGGACGTTATAGTTAGGCTGCATTTCACTTGTACAAAACCAGAGAAATTCAGCAGTTATAGTTAGCTGAGCTAACTATAACTCGGGCCCCCGCAAAGCACTGCTTAGGACCTCACATATGACATCACTCATGACATGGTCAGTGACATCACTCATGACATCACTGATGGCAGGGCAGGAAAATGCCAACTTTCCAAAAGTGGCATTTAAAAAAATTAAATTAATTTTAAAGGCATTTTTATTGCTCATTAACCTTCTTAATTCAAGCACTGTTATTTATGGGATGCTGTTTCAACCTCACCCCTTCACATCTTCTTCCAGCGCCTATTGTTTTTGCTCATTACTATATATGCATTCAAACAAATGAAGTTTGTTCTGTGATAAATAAATGCTGAGCCATCTTCCTGGGTCATTTGGAGGGGGGGCAAAGATTATTGTGGGCCAGCCTGGCCCTCAAATGCCCCCATGTGGCTATGGCCCTGGGTGTTTGGGGAGTACGTCTCTCAAGAGAAATTTTTTAAATTGTGACAAATCATACATTTTTCAGCACAATTGTCTTAAAGTGCCATATTTTACCAGACCCTTTAAATAGGCTAGATTGGGAACTTTGAATGACCTCCTTTCATTTTTCAAAATGTTTGTATTTTCTTCACTTCAACCATTCACTAATTTTTTTAATCCTGGAATTTCACAATCTCGTGCCTGAAACAGAAGAACTATCCCTTAGTTTAGACAAATCTTACAGGCTTGGATAGCTGCACTAGCGTTCAGTTTACAAAGATCTATCAGGTTTGTCCAGCAGGTATATACCATTAAGTTTTTGGGGATACACTTATAACTTTGCACTCACCTCCCCCAGTCATTCAGCAACAACTTTTTCAACATCAAAATAAGTGTACCATAATTTTAATTTGTTGCAAATTGTTCAAAGGGTTCATAGGTTACTGTTTTGTCAGCTTTGCTCAAAAGTAGGATTTTGGGCCAGATGTACTATTTAATGGTCTAAAAAACCAGCTGCAATTTATGAGCAGTATTTTTAAGAAGAGTAAGAATTTTACAAACCAACCTATGTACTGCTGGAATGTGGTTTATTAGTTGGTGTAGCTAGGTTCCTACCAATAGCAATAAGGCCACAATCACAATATAAGGCCAGAAAAGGCCCCAATAAATTATTCCCTTGCTCAACCCTTGGTAGCAGGCTGCGAGTAGGCAGGCTTGACTTATGAGGCAGGTGTATAAAGCATTGAAATCACCAATACATTATATTAGTAAGACATAACACAAAATAAAAATCCAACACCAATTTTTAAAAAATAAGAAATATTTTCAGGATTAAAATGACACCAAAATGATTTTAAAAATCCAATGTAGGGAACAGGCGATATCAATTTGTAAAAAATAAAGACTTTCTAGTACCTAAAAGCCAAAAGAGCCACTTTGGGACAATTGGCTGCGCTTGACTGAGACTAAGTCAAAATTTCAGCCCGGCCGCGATGGAGCGCGGATACAGTTAGCGGTAGGTCCCAGTCAAGTTTTTGTATTTTGACCTAGTCACTTGTTTGGAGCTTTTTCTCTCGACGGCGAACGATGCTCCTCATCAGGCCTGCTTTAGGTACAATGACGGCCGCTTGGTCCAGCGCAAGGCCTCGTTGAACTCCTGGAAGTCTCGTCAATGATGAAAAGCTCCAGAGCTTCAGCAGGACAGACCTGGACTTCAGGCCGGGTAACGGTTCGATATCGCCAGCTTTACTCTCAACGACGGGTGGGTCAACTTATGGAACTTTTTACCAAAAATTCTCCAAAGGTTCCAAACGTCTAGATCTTCTTCCAGAAGGTCCTTCTGGGGTTTCAAAGCATGCACAACACCAATCCAAGGTTCTAGAAGCTCTCAGTTGCTTCCTAGGATGTTGGGACTACATCTCCCACAATGCAACTGGCCAAATCCTTTAAAGTCCAGCTGCAGGTGCTCAGCTGATTTCTTCTTGCTGGGGATGATGCATGTGGAGGTCTTTTAACATGTTGCTTCAGGGAGTCCACTCCTTCAATTTTCAAAGCAATGCAAAGCAAAGTCCTTAGGACTGTAGTTCCAAAGTATGCAGCAGGTGCAGTCATTCAGATTACAATCCTCTTGGTGCAGGCCAGGGTTCCAGCAGGGAAGTCCTTCTTGTAGTTTCAGGCAGGGATCTGAGTTGCTGGGCAGCTCTCCCATATTTGTCCAGTGTTCTTAGGTGACAAGCAGGGGGAACCCCTGACCAATGGGGTACAGGGTGCCACCCAGAAGTATGACAGCTTCCTCCAAAGTGTGGCATATTCTAGTCCCAGAAAGCGCTGTTCTTTAAATCCAAAATGGAGAAACTCTCTCCTGGAGGTTAGGATCTGGCTAAGCCATCCCACTGGCATGACTAACATTCCCTAACACTCCCCTTCCAGCCCCTCTACTGATTCAATTACTGGGGCTCCTGTCTAGTCATGGGTGCAGGAAGTGGGGGTGAGCCTGTGTCCTGTCCTAACTGTCCTTCCTTATTTGAAGACTAGTTTGGCTACTCCACCTCCATTCTGCCTTTTGCTCTGCAGCAGCAGATCTCCTCCCACCAGATGTCCTTTGTCTCTATGCAGGCCACTGCACACCTCATCAGGGCAGTTGGCTGGCCCAGTCTGTTAAAGTCTGGCCAATCAGAAGAGGCTGCTGGAAGGCTGGATTTTCGTTCATCAGAAAAGCAAGTTCTATAACTTCATTTCTGTAATAGTTATAATCAATCTAACATAGGCAAGTTGTTGGATTTATCATAACTATTCTTTGAATTATCATTTCAGCTTACTCCTGTCAATAGTTATACTTTGTTAAAGTATTCCCATGTTAGCCTATTGAGTCAGTGTGCTACAATGGGGAAAATGAAATTTTAGTTTTTCCCTCATCAGGGCATAGAAAAACTCTTTTAAAATGTCCATGCTTATAGATGCAAGGCACCCTACCCCTAGGGCCCTTAAGGAAGACCTTAGAAGTGACATATGCAAAAATAAGGCAGTTTAAGACTATGGAAGTTTATTTAATCCCAAAGTCGAATTTTTCATACAATTTAATTTTAAAAGCAGCCTGCAAAGTAGGACTGCCTTCAAAATGACAGCAGATAGCACAGCAGTGCACACTTAAGTTCATTAAATTTACTGCACCTCTAAACCTACATGCCCTACATGCCCTACCATATTCTAGGGGCTTACAGGTAGGTGGTCATACCAATTGTAATTTCATTTCACCTAATCACCATATACCTTTTGCAGAGAGCACTGGCCCTGGGTTTGATTGGCAAAGCCCAGGGCACAATCAAAGTCAGTAACCACCAGTATCAGTCAAAACAATGGGGGTGATCAGGGCAAAAAGGATGACTTTCTCACAAGTACTAATCAGGCGGGTAGTAAAATTACAATAAGGAGTAGGTCCTAATCTAGTCTATCTCATCAATATTAATGAAGTAGGTTGCAAATTGCGACTCACTCCGATTGGATACCATCACAGGGATGGTGGGCTCATAGAGTCAGCAGGGTGTACTTGTTTTGTTGGATGTTTTAAATTCAACATTCCAGTACATCAGATCATTTACTCCGGAATTACAATTAGATCTGAATATATTTTGTTCAAACTTTCTTGGTTCAAATTTGCATAGTAAGCGCAAATAAATATTTACATAAGTGTACGTTTTTTTTTAAATGGTGTAAGGATTTATGGAGCAGTATCGTAGATGGTGTAAAATTGATATGTCATCAGTGATGTCATAAATATTGTTCTTTAATATGCCATGGATGATGTAATATGTGAGATCTTAAGCAGTGTATGGTGGTGATCAAGTTATAGTTAGCTCAATAGTAATTGGAGAAATTCCAAATTTATTCTTGCTTTTAATGTTTTTTTAATTTCCTTTCAAGACCTAACTATAACATCATTTTAATTTTTGATTTGTATTTTTCTGTGAATTTCTGTTTTTAAAACATTATATTCAAGCTTGAGCATACATCCAACCCCCTTGGGCAACCTGCAGCCAGCACCCGTGTTGTGCACTGCCTTTGGCTGTGCGTAGTGGAGAGTTGGTGGCAGAGTTGGGCGTCCAACTGACCCATGGGTGCTCAATACCTGTTGTGCAATGCCAAAGGGCATGCTCATGTGGGGGTTGGGTGCAGGTCCCGACACCCAGCAAGGCCCTGCACCAAACACCCCTAGGGTTGGATAACCCCCCACTCTGTACAGATGAAGGATGTGTGTGACAAAGGTTGGCTGCAGGTTTTTTAATATAACACAATTCTAATGCTTAGAACATACTGAGATGTTTTAGATGCAGGAAATGTGTCTGTTGAACAGTATTTTCATATTTCAGGAGACCCTGGACTAACAGAAAAGAGGCTCATCTATGAGTACCTGCTTCTCCCCCAGCTATGCAAACTGGTCCATGAGCTTGCTGGTGGGAGGAGAAGGTATTCTGATCAAATACCATGCAGGAATATACTGGCAAAATAATGTTATGGGTAAGGGGCATTGACAATCATTTTGTTAAGTTGAATGGCAATCTCACCACAGCTAATGAATTTGTAATGCAATTGAATAACAACACCTTTAATTGACAGCTGCAAGCTGTAATTTACAAATGCCAATATTTAGATGTCACAGGTAGTGCCATTAATGATAGACTGGTCACTGTCATGTAACCCCACAGCAGGCAGCAGCTTACTCCATGCTCGGAGTTGCCATCCTCCTAGACTAAAATGGATCATTCTGTATGGCGAACACTTCAGAACATGTTGAAAATGTAGTGATCATCAGGACTTTTGTAAAGAACAAAAAATGGTATTGACCCATTTTAAACAAAGAGGATATCCACAGCATACATTAGTTGAGGCAAGCAAAAAGATTGAGAGATTTAACAGGGAAACAGGGAAGAATTACTAACTCCTTGAACAGAAGGACAAGACAATACATGTTTCATTACAGCGTTTAGCTCACAAGCTACTCACATTAGGAGAATATTAAACAAACTTTGGAAATTATTACAGACTTGCAGGAAATTAGTTAAGGTGATTGGACAAGAACCTCCACTTTCTTTCAAGAAGGGTAAGTCTTTACGAAATTCATTATTAAGGAGTCCCTTAACAGTTAATAAAACAAAATCTTTTTTAACTGAGATTATGGCTTTAATACACTTTCTTAATGTAAAGTCTGTCAAAATGCATCCGTTAGAAAGACTTGCAATACGCCTAATACAAAAAGAAAGAAGAAGGATTCGTTCTTCACAGGTATAAAACCGTATACAATTTATGTGCAAGAGTGCCCTTGTGGCAAATTTTATGTTGGCAGCAAGGTGTTTCCCAATAAGAAAATGTATATTCAAGCACCAGAGAGCAATAACTAACAATGACTGGTTCTATCCTGTGACTATACAGAAGACATTTGGGGCCATATGTATCATTCCAAATTGCGATCGCAAATGCCGAAATTCACAGAATTTCGGCGTTTGCCATCGCAATTGGGCTTAGTGGTATGTATCAATGAAAAACTGCCTCCCAAAATAAGGAATCGCAAAATTTGCGATTCCCTATTTTGCGATTGCATTTAAGGAATCGCAAATTGCGATTCCTTAAATGCAATGTAAGAAGCACAAAAAGTGCAATGTGGCGCACATACATGCTCTTAGGGCATGTATGTGCACCACATGTGCACCCATGCTTATTTCAGGGGTGCAACAGGGTGTCCTTTTGACACCCTTGCAACCTTGAAATTGCATTCTCAATTTGCGATTCTCTAATTGCTAATCGCAAATTGAGAATGTCTTCCCATTAATTCCTATGGGCCTCTAGGCCCATAGGAATGAATGGGGAGGTGTTCCTTAATTGCGAATCACAATTTGCGATTCGCAATTAAGGAATATGTAGGATTTGCAAAAGTATTTGCAAATCCTACATACATAGCGCTTTGCGATTCTCAAATAGCGATTCGCAAAAAATCGCTATTTGAGAATCGCAAATGAACATTTTGATACATATGGCCCTTGGTCTGTTTCGGTACTGAAACAGTTTACAGAAAACCACATGGTAGTGACAGAGAGATTGTATTGCGGTGGGTCGAGTCTGCATATATTATTAATTTGTGAATATATAGAAAGAATGATTTGAATACTGATGAAGAACTAGTGGTGCTTAAAATAAAGGACAACATCTTTTAGTGCTTTTTTATAGGTTCAACATATATGTCTTTTTAAATTGATTTTAATTGTGATTTTAATTGTGGATATGACACCTGTAGAAAGATCAGATTAACTGCTCACTCTTCTAGTTACAGATATCTTTGTTTATTCCTGAGACTAAGAGAAAGGTTATTTCTTTTCAAACTTACTGTTATGTTATTTGTGCACACTTGAGCTATACATCCCCTACATTAATTCTAAATTGGTTTGTTATCCAATTTTCCACTTGGAGATGAATATGTCTCATTTTTAATGTTTTGATATGTATCAGATGCTATAAGCACCAATTAAGAAAATTGATAGATTATCTTCAGGGCGCACTGCTATGAGGCAGATATAGTGTAGTGGAAACTATGATGTCTTAACACGAAAGAGGTTGGGAGATTGAGACCGTTATCAGATACAGAGTATCTTTGAGTATACATGAGTTGCAATCTGTACTTATTTCAGGGGACATTCTCTTTTTGTGAGAAGTGAATTTTTAGTTCCTTTCTCTTTGTTAATTAAATATTTAAGGAAGTGACCTGAATTTTTAGGTCACTTCCAGTTTCGAAGAAGTCAGTTGTGCCAAAATGCTCAACCATTTTGTTTCTCCAATAAAGAACTCTGTTTGAAGCAAACCTGCTGAAGTTCCAACTATTTGTTCTGCATAAGGAAGCAGTATGTGTCTCTATGAATGGGCACTGCCTGGTGCAGTCGAGCACTGCATGTGTCAGGGTGGAGCAGTGATTTTAATCCTCTAGCAACAAAGTATAGTTAATTTGATGTGTAGTTATAAATGTTTTTAAGCATGTTGTACAGTAATGTTTAAGAAATGTAACTTTTTACATTATTTCATTTTTTAAAACAATACAATATATTAAGCAGTAATATGAAAATGGTTTTACATTTTTTTCAGTCTTTTAATATATATGTATACATAAAACATTTCTGTACAATTGTTTAAACCCAGAAATCTTTAAAATATTTTTAACATCTTGTTTATTATTTTGTAAACACTAATAAATAAAAAACAAAATTTCATTGATTTCTATTAGGTGAAATATTGTTTTTAATTTTCATTTTTGCACCATTTTCCCCAATTTCTTCATCATTATGAGCTGTGATGGTATTCACAGTCACGGTTTCCCATTGCTGGTTTCTGATCCATATAAGAATATTTCTCATGTATTTCCTATTGGTTGAGTGGTGGGGGGAGATGTTTACACTCAGTAGCTGATTTAGAGGTTGGTTCAGAGGGTTCTCAGTTGTAACGTTGATGGAGTACCGTCTCTGCCAAACTCACTGTCCACCCACCTCTATATCGGTGAGCAGCCCTTAAGTATGTTAACGACTGAGCCTACTCCAGCTACGTTACAGGCATACTCCTCCAATGATCTGACAGAGTAAACATTGTGGAAGTTCAGCCATACAACCACCCACTAAATTTAGAGTTGTGAACAAATTGCTTTTTCTTTCTGTCAGTCACTGGCAGGTAAAGCCTGGTGATGAGAGAGTAAAAAAAGGATGACCTCCACACCATGGCAGAAAACTCTCAAGGTGTAGAGGTCAATAGTTTTGCATTTTCCAAAACCAAACTCCTACTTTGAGAGTTTGATTGTGAAAAATTAAAAATTAAAGCTGTGTTAAAGTTTTGAGGAACAGCCATCCTGTTTGACAATGTCATCTGGCAAAACTTTTACAACATTGACAGGAACCAAGTGTTGATGGTTCCCTTCAATGTTAAGATTTGTTTGGAAGGCTGGCGGATGACTCTGGATTTGGCAGGCGGAGGTACTTCAGGCTGGTGGTGGCAATGTCCTCCATCATTCTGATGGAGTACGCTCCATCTGCCAAAATATAAATCAGCCCTTTAGTTAGGGTTGTCAAAGGACTTGGATATTGTTTTATTGTATTAGTTGTTAGTGTAGTATGTGTTTATTAGTTTACGTTATTACAGTGGCCTTATTGTGAAATGTTATGTTTATTTGTATGTTACATGTGTGTTGTGTGTTTTTAGCATTGATTTTAAGGATTTTTTTCAACTGTACTTTGTTTTATTTTAGGGATACAAGTGTTTTTGGGTGGGTGCATATGTTTCTTCCTTTACAGGTTTCTATTTTCAGATGTTGGATTTTATTTTCAACCTGGTTGTTATTTTTCCAAGGAAAAGGATTTGGGTATTATGTAATCAAAATAATTTTTTACTTTTCTCTAGATTTTCGGTTTTCCTGGAATGCTCATTTATCTTTTTCTATTTTTTCAGGTTTTGAATGGATTCTCTGGATTATTGGAGTTGTATTTGATGTTCTATTTTTCACTGGCTTATTTTTGCATTTTTTATCATTTTTTGGCATTGTATTGTTTCATTGTTGTTTCACTGACCAAGACTTCACTTACGAATTCGTGTTGTCTTATTTTATTTATTTATGCTTTTGGATGGGTGACATTGATTTTTTTATATTACGTTTGTTTATTTGCTGTCTATATTTATGATTTTATGGTGATAGCATATTTTTATAGGTGATAGAAAAGTGTTTATTTAAAATATTGTTGGGTATTTTACACTGCATATAAGTATGTAGGGTCTGCATTACGGTCAGGACAGTTTTTGCGCTGGAAGGAGTACCTTCCTTTCACAAAACCTACCCTTGGAGACTTTTTCCTCTTTGCATGTGTGCTGCAGAACGCAGCACACATGCAAAGAGGAAATAAAAAAGAAAAATAAAGATATTTCTCCTTGTTTGCAAGCCTCAGGCAGGCGTGCCATTTTGGTGCAAACCCATGTTTCCAACTGTTTGTAAATATGGCTTTCCATCAAAATCTATGGGTGCATACACTGGAATACCCATTCACCTTCCATGGAAAGTCTACCTGATGAAAAGTAACTTTTGGCAGCGCAATGAGCTGTGATACATTGCATTTTCTTACAAAGACGCCCAAATCGACATTTGCGTGGCTTTGTAAATGCCAAAATGGATTTTGCATTGGGCTGCGTCAAAAAAGAGACCCCCAAACAGATGCAAAATCTTTGTAAATCTGGGCCTAAATATATTTAAATTCCTGATCCAAAACATAAACAAGTTAAAACCTCTTAGTGAAATCAGGATGACAAGAAAAACAGACACAGACACAGCACTGACTGACCCCCAAACCCAACTACCAATCCAAGAATGTATTTATTTGAGGGTGTCACACGCCAAACACCCCCTTGAAGCATGAAGGGGAATCAGGACTATGCAGACTTGGTATTCTGCACCACAACTTTCAGCAGCACTGGCAACAGCTTTCAAGCAAAAGTTTGGGCCGTGGCACCTGTTATTTTACAAATTAAGCACTGCCGCTGACATGCAGTTTTTATTTATATCATCATGTTTGGGAATCGAGGACGAGAAAATAATGTTTTCCTGAAATCATCTAATATATATAAAGTGTATACTGCTGTCATTATTCTACATATGACCTACTATGTTGCAGACTGTGAAAATGTATCGAGAAATGAATATTTTTTATTTTATTTTGCCAACTATGAGTGGTGTCAATAAATTCAAAGAAGACACATAGAACAGATAATATGTACTTGCTGACATATATAAAATTGACTGACCAGGAAATTTTTATGTAATCTAGATTACAGTAAAAAGCTCTTTGCTCCATTCACCATTAGGCAAACAAGAAAATTGTCACAAAAGAGCATTAGCTCAAGTGTTGCTCCAGTGCAAAGCTCATGTAGTTAATTTGCTTCTGATGTTTCATACCTTGAAGACACACAAATAGAATTTTTGAGCTCCTGTTTTTATGAGGGGGGGGGGTCACACCTGCCTTATTTTGTTTTCTGGTAATTGAGGGGCTTATTTACAAGCCCCTTGCGCCACCCGTACGTCACTTTTCCCATGTTAAAAATGACGCAAAATTGGTGCAAGGGGCTTGTAAATAAGCCCCTGAGTCTTTAGCACCCTTTGGGGCTTATTCTCAAGCCCCTATCGCCCCGGGAACGTCACTTTTTTTGACGTTCCCGTGGCGATAGGGCCAGCGCCCTATTCTCAAGGCAGCGTTAACCCACTTAACGTGGCTGAAAGCCACGTTAAGTGGCTTAACGCTGCCTTGAGAATAGGGCCTTTCACGCTAAACTTAGCGTGAAAGGGGCGTGCAGTGGGTGTTGCGGTGGGCGTACCACCGCAACACCCATTGAATTCGACGCTGCCACCTATTATCAAGGGCGGCGATAATAGGTGGCAGTGCCGAACTTAAGACCAGAAAAATCCTGGTCTTAAGGTGGCGAAACGAGGAGAAATGCTTAATTTTTCCTCGTTTTTGCTATTTCCATGTGTGCTGCCTTGTGCAGCACACATGGAAATAGCAAAATGCCATGGTTTGTTTATGTACAGGAAGGTGGCCCTTCTTGTACATAAACAAACCTTTTAAAAAAATTGCCGTTTTGTAACTTACATGTGTGCTGCATGAAGCAGCACACATGTAAGTTACTAAACGTCATTTTAGGTTTATTTATGTGCAGGAAGGGACACCTTCCTGTGCATAAACAAACCTCCCTGCTCGCAAACACCCTTGCACTCTGGTGCAAGGGTGCCAGCGTTGGCGTTAAGTCGTGAGACTTAGCGCTGTCGCAGGGGGAAACGCCAGGCTGCACCACATTCTTGAGAATAGGGTGCAGCCTGGCGTTTCCGAAGTGGTGGTGAGAGGCGTTAAGCCAAGGAGGCTAACGCCTCTCACCGCCACTTCCTCGTGAATATGCCCCTTTGTGTGTTCCATTTCTGTTCATGACCAAAGTGTAAAATTAACACCGGTTATTTAATTAATAAATTCTACTATTTCTTATTGTATGAACGTTTTTATTATTTTTACCAATAAAGGTTTAGTTGTTCATAATATTGCACTACCAAAATGACCAATAAATAGTGGTTGGTTCACTGAGTCTACTATTCCAAGTATGTGACTATATTTTGCTTCTCTTCAAAATGGAACCCTTATTTTAAAATGGCTCCCTTCATTTTACACAGCTAAAAACAAGAATAAAAATTCTTATTAGGTAAAGCTATCGCATGATGTCGTCCAACAAATTACACACGATAAAACTTAGC
The DNA here is from genome assembly GCA_963921515.1 of Calotriton arnoldi. Classification (NCBI taxonomy): domain Eukaryota; kingdom Metazoa; phylum Chordata; class Amphibia; order Caudata; family Salamandridae; genus Calotriton; species Calotriton arnoldi. The sequence continues at coordinate 988,891 of CAWUFW010004188.1, forward strand.
TAGTGAGATGCCTGACTGACTAATGCAGGTGCTTATAGGAACTGTATAGATTAAAAAGCTTTCAACTAATTTCATTTAAATAATGTTTATCACGTGCATTTGCATAATTAAAAAGCTTTTTTCTTTGTACACTCTTCAGCAAATAATTACAATGATAGATCTCCATGAAAAAGAGATTTATACAGCGCGCGCAGATATCATTGCACAATAATTGACATTAAAAGATTTATAGGCACATTGCGTAATATTTCGTAATTACCATGTCGCATTCTACGGTAACCAGTAACGAAACTTGTGTAGCGTGCACTGAACAAATGCAATATATGTGCACATTTTCGCAGGCAGTAAATAGAACACTGAACATATTCTATTTACATTTTTCTAGCACTTCTCTTTCAAAAATACATTTTAAGCAGCTAATAACTTTGAATTAAACGTAATGACCTCAACAATAGCCGACTAATTTTAAGCAATTGTTGCATTGAACGGTGTCCTTGCATTTTAAGCGATTTCACGATGTCGGACATGTAAACGGGGCAATACTAAATGTAGTCCCCTGGTAAGTACCTCCCAGCAGGATTTGGCCTGCCCTTTTTCTTGGAGCATATTTGTAGGAATTCATAATTTTGCCCAGGCAAGGTTTCTTTTGATCTGTAGTAGGAGGAGGGGATTATTTTTTTATTATCAAGCTAGCCTTCCAACGCAAAATCACTCCCTTCTTCACACTTCGTGTTCCACTGTGCTGCTGTAGGGTGATATACACCAAGATATACTTGAAAGCGTTGTATTTTAATTGACGTAGTGGTACACCTATACCACATGATAACATAAAGGGGCATATTCTCAAGCCCCTATCGCCACGGGAACGTCACTTTTTTTGACGTTCCCGTGACGATAGGGCCAGCGCCCTATTCCCAAGACAGAGTTAACCCACTTAACGTGGCTTAAAGCCACGTTAAGTGGCTTAACGCTGCCTTGAGAATAGGGCCCCTTTCACGCTAAACGTAGCGTGAAAGGGGACGTGCAGTGGGCGTTGCGGTGGGCGTACCACCGCAACACCCACTGAGTTTGACGCTACCGCCTATTATCAAGGGCGGCGATAATAGGTGGCAGCTCCAAACTTAAGACCTAGAAAAATCAGCTCTTAAGGTGGCTAAACGAGGAGAAAAGCTTTATTTCTCCTCGTTTTTGCTTTTTCCATGTGTGCTGCATGTAGCAGCACACATGGAAAAAGCAAACTGGCATTTTCGGTTTGTTAATGTACAGGAAGGGACACCTTCCTGTGCATTAACAAACCTCCCTGCTCGCAGACACTTTTGCACTCTGGTGCAAGGGTGCCTGTTTTGGCGTTAAGTCGTGAGACTTAGCGCCGTCGCAGGGGGAAACGCCTGGCTGCACCACATTCTTGTGAATTGAATGCAGCCTGGCATTTCCGAAGTGGCGGTGAGAGGCGTTAAGCCAAGGAGGCTAACGCCTTCCACCGCCACTTCATTGTGAATATCCCCCAAAGAGTAGCTAGTTCTATAGGAACTTTTATATTTTTGTTTCCACTGGCTGGCGATAGTTTCCCATTTAAGGTTATAGCTACCTATTAATTGAGTAAAGGAGTATCGCAGCTTTTTGTTCCATACACAATGAATAATGCAGTGTGTGTGTGTCAATTATTGATAATGACGATTCGCTCCCGTAAACATATTGTAAACATCTTATTACATTTATTTGCATGAGCCTGAACTACAGAGTGACAATATGTTTCAATTCTTGAGGAACTAATTTAGGGCATAATTCTATTTCTCATTGTAAACCCCATTCTGCAGAGAGTGGGAGTTTGTGTCCGAATCGGGATTACAAATTGTGTGGAAAAAATTACTAACTGGGAAATTCTCATTTCACCAGGAAAACCCCCAGCAATATGTGAACTGTGAAAATTGCTTGAAAAGAGGCAAAGCTTGTGATAATCAGTGCACAAAGCTCCAATGCTACATTTTACTCCACAACATGCCCTATCAGTGTTTGCTGTATGTGGTATTACAGGTGCAAAATCAAGGACACTCGGAATGAGGCCCTTATTGTAGTGTGCCTAATCATAGGATAAAACACTTTCGGGAAACTGATTATTCAGCTGAGCTTAAACACTGATTTATGAATCACTGGATAAAATGAAGCTTAGCACATGGTACCACAATTCCTCTTTGCATTTCTCCACTTGTAATTTATAACACAATTTTACTGGTGGTAAAGAAGACTGTTTTTTTATGTTTTTCTGCCATACAGTGAAGTTGCAGCACACAAGACGTTTTACTGCTAGACTTACCAGGCACACAGATGTAACTTGCAGTAATTACAGGGTAACACCAGTTCCTTGTTTTTCCCAAAAATTAAAAGACACTAAATCATCCTTGAGTGCCTGGAACGAAACTGGCGCAGGGATTATGATGACGACAGTAAAATGAATTTCAAAAAGGGACTTGCAGAATACAAAATCTTATTAAAAAACATAAATTCGGCATAGTAGTCTGACAAAATTAACAAAGCGAGCAATAAATAAAAATAAACATTCAGTATTCTCAAAGAACTCAGATCACCTGAGAGACATACCATAAACGTTAAACCCACCCAGGAACTGTGCGGCAAGTTGAATAACTTTTTTACCAAAAAAATGCTACTTTAAAAACATAGGGGCAGATTTACAAGCCCCTTGCGCCTCTTTTGCGTCACTTTTCCCATGTTAAAAATGACGCAAAAGTGGCGCAAGGGCATTGTAAATAAGCCCCATAGTATTACCTTCACCAAAATGGATTTGAGCGGATGTAAAACAGAAAACAACCACAATATTCTCACATCATTTCAAATGATAGATGAGAACCGCCGATCAGAACTCATGGTTAAGGGAAAATGTGGTTCCCCCTCTGACCCATGCTCTGCTAAAATGGGCAATAGTTTAGCGCTGGTCACCAAGAAACGTTTATGCAGCCTACTCAACAAATCTCTGGACCAGGGCATTGTGCCCATGCCCTTTAAAAACCCCATAGCAACTCCACTTCTGAAGAAAGGCGATGACCCTAAGATCATGAAATCGTGGTGGGTGTGGAGGAGGCAGGATTCCAGGGAACTAGGCTAAGCTGTTTAAAATCCTTTCTTTTTGGACGTTCTCAACAGTGGTGGCTCCTCCGCTATGTCGGGGGAGCGTCGCCCCACTACTTCACAGCTGTGCCAATTTTAGAAACATAAAATGATAATTACTTAGTTATTATCATTTTATGGTTTGTGTCCGTCTGCGTTGCAGGTGGGCTGTTGGGCGGTGCTGCATTGCTCTGGGAGTAGGAGAGGAGTGGTTTGCCCACTCCTAGGTGGACAATGACTGCTTGGTCGGCCCTCTCGGGCTGCCCAAAACAGTCATGCGCACTTCCCTGTTCTCCATGCAGGCTGCAATACAGCCTGAATGGCGAACATGCCCACCCCTCCAACTCCTGGCTGAGCGCCGTGTCACGATGATAAGACCAATCAGAAAGCTGCATTGCAGCTTTGTGATTGGCTTAGGGGACGGAGCCTGGCTGCCTGCTCCCTGTTCCTGTCAGAGGCAGGAGAGCAGGAGCAGAGAAGACGCGGGACCCGGCCTCAAGGTAAGTTTAGGTATTTTTTGTATTCCCCCCGCATGCCGCCCGCTGCTCCCCTCGCAACACCCGAGCATGTCCCTCTCCCGTGAGCCATGCCGGCCACCCTGGTTCTCAAACAGTCCAGTTGGCCAACTTTGCGGCAAAACCTGTTAGCCTACAATGTGGGGTTCCCCAGGGATCGTCCCTATCATCCCACCTGTTCAATGAATATATGAGAAAACCTTTAATACAAGAATTATCATCTTGGGGTTGTGGGCTGTAGAACTGCAAGGACGATTCCCAGTTCCTACTGCATTTAAATGTAACGTCATCGAAATCCCAACAAGAACTTCAAGACACAATACACTTCATAGTCAAATGGAAGAATGCTAGCCAGTTAAAACTAAACACAGGCAAAACCGAAATTGCCATTCTCAGCAACATGTCCATGTGGACCCCCTCGTATTGGCCCTCAAAAATGGGGTTAGCTCCCTTACTCAAAGGATCAGTAAACAAAACTTAAGAGTCATGAGAAGACATCATTGTCACCCTAAAACCACAGATATGCATGGTAGTTTCCACATTTGTATAGCTCATGAGAACACTGAGAACAATTCTGCCAATTCTCTCTCATTTGAAGCATGCAAACTGATTATAACGACAGTAATCACATCTAGGTTAAATTATTGGCTTCCAGTAATTCAGCACACTCATTTTAAAATTTGCTGCCTTGACTTTAAAAGTATGAACTATGTGGCTCCTTTCTTCCTGCCTAACAAAATACGCCATCAAACAATCTGAGGTCAGCTCACTCAAACTTCTTACATATGCCCAGATTCAGAAAGAACATAGCCGGTGGACGTAGCTTTGCAGCATTGGCTGTGGCAGGTTGGAACTCCTTCCAGCACACATCCACCACTAATCAGACCTGCTGCCTTTCAGAAAAAACGAAAAAGGTGGTTCTTCAAACAAACACTCGGTCATTAACTAGCTCGTAATTTCACTTTTCCTGATACCTTCAGCACCAAGAAACGTAAGGTGTACCTGCGCTCAGTGAATATTCTATAACATAACATAACATAACATAGCATAACATAACATAACTTCCATTACACCTACATTTATCTTTTGTTCTATAATTCTATTTACATAAGCTAAAGGTGAGAGCGTCCCCAGAAAACAAACTGATTTAAGACTTGCACAGGGCAGCAATATAAAATATTTTTAAACAAAATTACTCACAGGATCATGTGGATCTTAATGGGTCTCTGCTCCCCTAATGGTTGACTACCTGCCAAGTTTAAAGACCCTGCTAGGGATGCAGGAGTCTCTGTGACCTAGCAGGGATCTCTAGGTCTCCAGTAAAGCCACCATTGCAGTAGCTTCAATGTTGGCACTAAACTTTTCAGAGTGGACACCAGTAGTGGTCGGTGGTGGGAGTTCCACCGGGCGCTGACGTGGGGTGGGGGAGGGGCAGGGTGGGGGTAGTAAACTACGGATTATGGCTGATTACATGTAAGTAAACATATAAATAAATAAAACGAAGTTCGTTACGCGCGCTGCTTCGCATTTGGCGATGCAGCGCGCGTAACGAACTTCATTTTATTTATTTATATGTTTACTTACCTGTAATCAGCCATAATCCGTAGTTTACTACCCCCCACCCTGCCCCTCCCCCACCCCACACCAGCGCCCGGCGGAACTCCCACCACCGACCGCTACTGGTGGACACCATGTTGCACCCACTCAACAAAGTTTTTTTGTTTTCAAGAACAAACTCTTAAAGTGAGAGTTCATTTCTTAAAAACAAAAAAACAATGGCCCTGACAGTTAAGAGTTTTCTTCCTGTGCCTCAGTACCATTGTCGCACATGGCAGTTCTGGGCAGGGAAAATAAGTGACAGTTACCCTGCCCCAAATATGGCTGTGCAATCATCACTGTGACCTGACGGTCCAGTGCCGGGCCTGCAGGTCAAAGGTAGGCTCCATCAAAGTAAACCAAGTGCTTTCCTGACTCTAAATTGAGTAGGAGAGCTGCAAATATGACAGGACAGAAAAACCACAGACAAACACTAAATAACAGTAATGGTATTTTGGTGTATTGGCCAAAGAGGCAAAATAAAACCTTTAAAAGTTACCTAATATATATATATATACAATAGATTGACGGTGCTCAGTAGTGGTGAGTAGTTGTTTGGCACCTTATTCCATATTGTGGAGTGGGCTATTTTGTTCTATCCATTTTTAGTGGTTATTGCAGATTTATGGCAGCAAAATCACTGCTTGCATTTTGTATAATTTTGTGGGTTTGGGATGTGCAAAATAGATGACAGGAAGGGAGTGATGTTTTCTGGTGCTCTAGGATCAATCATGTTAAAGGGGTTGAGGGATTCTAATCGTCAATTAGCTGTAGGGAAGGAGTGTACTACCTAGAATTGGAAAAGCCCTTCGTTTTTGGCCTTTGCAGGGACTTCTGGAAGATGGAACTCGAATAAAATATATTTTTCACAAAATGAAAAGCATTTAATTATCACAAACTAACATCTGACAGGATTATAAGAAGCCATGAATCCACCATTGCTTGAATAATACTTTACAATGCTCTCATTGGAAATAAAAAAAAAATCCTTCATACACATTTCCAATCATTAAGCATTAGTTGAATCTTAAAACTCTAATAATGAACATAGACCTAAGTTCACTCAGTAAGCAACGGATGTTTGAAATACATCATTATACAATGCCATTGCAACAAACCATTGCTAGAAATTCCGATGCAGTCATAAATAAGCAACCAAACTAACACTCTATTAAGAAAATCCATTTGAAGAAAGATAAAAATACAGTGACAAATGAAGAAAGCAGAGTGAGAAAAAATATGCAAGAGTGAGATCAAGTGATAGGAAGTGTAGGATAGTGAAGAAAGCAGGCGCGGCCGGTACAGGTAAGAGCAGTGGGGCAGTGGGGCGGGGTGGAAAATAAATAAAACTGCTCACCTTGCACTCGCCGCATCCTCAACTCGGTGATGTGGCGAGCGCAAGGTAAGTGGTTTTATTTCTTTCTTTATTTTATTTTACCCTATCTTGTCATATGTCAACTTCCCCCCCCTCCGCCTCTGCCCCTCCCCACCACCCCACCGCTCTTACCTGTACTGGCCGCGCCTGGAAGAAAGTGTCATGAAGTGGAATCAAGACTAGGCAGACTGATATTCAGCAACCACAGCATAAAGCAGAACACAGCTCCTAAGGAAAACTTTGGCTCCCTCCCTTTATTTTCATAGGTCACGCCAAAACAAAATATTGTCACCTTACCAAGAACTTCCAGTAGTATCAAAGCCCACCCATTGCTTTCCGTTGGTTGGCTTTATTGTCACTCTCAATTACTTGCTTTGTATTTGAGGGCTTGTCTTGTCCATTCTGTGTTTGTCCTTCCCTCCGAGCACAGACTCTTTACTTGTGTCCTTCAGCTGCTCACTTTTGGGAATTACTTTCTTCTTTGGGCTTAAGCACTTTCAGTTGTCTCCCTAGTGTGCTTATCTCTCCCCTGCACTTCATGCTTTCTCACTACTTCATTTTGATCTAGGACTGGTAAATTTTGAAAAAATTGAGTCCCAGTCATATGTCATTGCAGCTTTTTTGTTTTGTTCATGCTGTGCAGCTGATGCACAAGGTATTTGTAGATACCGAAACTCGTAGATCATGTCGCCTATAGCCATGCAAATGAGGATGTAAAGAAAATAAAACAAAAATTGCAAAAAACTACGGGAGTGCGATCCATTTGTCCCTCTGACCAGAAGGATCGTGTTGAGAATATTAAGCAGCATGGTTCTGCTGCAGGATACCGCACCCAGACTGAGCGCTGCAATAATCGGCGAAAAGGAACCGTGATGAACTATTATTTAATATATACAATTACAGGTAATATCTTGGAAAATTAAAGGTTCTATTAATCCAATTAAAAGACAGAGGATTTTATCCCAGTTGGGTAAATCCAATCCTGATTTAGTCCTTCTTCAAGAAACCTACCTAATTGAAGTGTAAGCTTTGAAGTTTAAACAAACCTGAGTGGGAAATAAGTTTGTTTCTCCATCATTGTGCAAAAAGAATGGTGTTGTTATATTGTACAAAAAATCTCCTAATTTTTCTTTGGTCTGATCGGATGATAAGGACAGATGGATTATTATTAGTTTTCTAATTGATAATCTGTACTAAATGTATATGCTCCCATACTCCCAGATCATACCTTTTGGCCTGTTTTGCTAGGAAATGTAGACAATACCAGAATTCATATTTTATTTTGGGTGGGGATTGTAATCAAATTATGGATCCTTTTTTATATAGGTGCTCTTCAGCCCAATTTTTGTCCCATAGAATGTATAAACAATTTAATTTCGTAATCAATAGAAATGCCCTAGTGGATTCCTGGAGGGTCTCTAATCCTATGTCACAAGACTACACTTATTACTCACCCTCTCATGGTACCCTTTCACGATTGGATCATATTTTTCTTTCCAAGACTCTTTTGCAATATATTTTACAATCTTATATCTCTCCTATTATAATTTCTGATCATGCTATAGTTGTTACTGACTTGGATTTGGTTCCTCTCTGTCCCCCCTCGAATAGATGGAGGTTTAATTATTCTTTTTGCAAGATGCTCAATTTTCTACTTCTTTTACTACCTTTATTTCTGAATTATTTTCTTTTAATGATAATACTTCTATTTCTCCTTCTTTATTATGGGATGCTTTTACAGCATCGGCAAGAGACTTCATTTTGGATTATGTATCCAAAACTAAAAAGAGTCGTGCTAAGGAAAATACTGCTTTGCTTTCTTCTATCAAATTTTTAGAAAAGCAATGCTTCCTTTCTAAATCGCCTTCTGATCTTCATAATCTACTTCAAGCGAAATTAAAATGTAACTCTATTTCTACTAATGAGGCAAATTCTATACTTCTTAGGAAAAATGCACGTTATTATGGTAGGAAAAATAGAGCAGGTAAATTATTGCCAAATTATTTAAAAATTAGAAGGGAGAGATGAGTTATTGATTCGGTGATAGCCATGCAAGGTAGCTCAGTTACTCACCATAAGGACATTTCGGAGGAATTTGTTACATTTTATAAATCTCTCTATACCCAAGAATCTCCGGCTCAACTTTCTACCATTACTATTAAAATCAAATTTTTCATTCCGTTCCCTCAGATTTGAATTTTAACTCTTTAGAAAACGATCTCACTCTAGATGAAGTTTCTCAAGCATTACGAGTATTAAAATTGGTTTTACAGTGGAATTTTATCTTCACTTTTCTCATATTTTAATTCCATAATTATTCTGCTTATTTAATCATTTAGTTAATTTCTCTTCTACGTCTGGGACCTTTCAGGAGGCTATAATATGTCTCATTCACAAGGATGGTAAGGACCCCCATGATTGTAAAACTTACAGGCCTATTTCTTTATTAGGTGTTGATTAGAAGATTTTTGCTAAGCTCCTAACTATTTGTTTAGAGTCCCTCCTCCTGTATCTTGTAGGGAAGGGCCAATCAGGTTTCATCAAGGGTAGGCTCACATCTTATAACTCTTGTTTATTGTTTATTGTTCTTAGTATAGCATCTCTCTTTAAATCCTCGCTGGCAGCTATAACAATAGATGCAGAAAAAGCAATTGATAGAATCAATTGGGGCTTTATGCTCCGTTCATTAAGTTGGCATGACTTCTGGCCTAAATGTCTAGCTTATATTTCTCTTTTGTATCATGCCCCTAAGGCGGCAGTATTGGCGAATGGTAAAGTCTCTACCTATTTTCCTCTTTATAGAGGGGTGCGGCAGGGATGTCCGATTTCCCTCTTATTATTTGCTTTGGCACTTGAACCTTTCCTGGATTCATCTCAATCCTTCTATCTCGGGCTTTAGTTATGGTGATTCTCATTTGAAGTTTGCTGCGTATGCAGATTATATCCTTTTGTTCATTTCGTCTCCAGAAAGATCCTTACCTACTCTTATGCAGGAATTGTCTTTCTTTTTTGAGGTATCTGGATGTAAAATTAATAAAAGTAAAATGGAAATTCTTCCACAAACTAAATACACTTTTAGTCATTCTTATCACGTTACTGGTTTTCAATGGTCTTCTTCTGATAAAATTAAATATCTAGGTATTTGGGTCACTAACTCTATCGCAGAAACTATACAAGTTAATTTCAAAGACCTAATGACAAAGATGGGAAATATTTTGTCCTCTTGGAATTCTTTATTTCTATTGTGGTTGGGATGCCTAGATGCAATTAAAATGATGATATCTCCTATTCTGTTATATCTTCTTTCTATTTTACCAATTCACATCCCTAAATCCTTTTCTAAAATAAGTAATTCATTACTTCTAAAATTTAATGGTGCAATAAGAAATTGAAAATAGCCCTTACTGTTGTACAACGACAAAAAGTGGCTGGTGGAGTTAATTTTCCACACTTTTATTCATATCATAGAGCTTTTACGCTACGACAAGCTTGCCTTTGGACATCAGACTCGAGTTCATCTTTTTCTCCATTATGGTTAGATCTTGAAAAAGCGTTTCTTATGCCCTTTACTTTTAAGGAGGTTTTGTCTTTTTCTTTCGTCACCTCAATTCTTAAATTGCCGGTTTTAAAACAAACGGCTTCAGTGATCAAGTCCACATTTCTTCCAACTCAAATATCTCCTTCGTATTCCTCAAAATGCCACTGTGGTACAATTCTTTAATTCAAATTAATAATCAGCCTATTTTGCCATAATTTGAAGAATAAGGGTCCTATTTGAGTTTATCAGCTCTTTCATGAGGATGTGCCTATTTCTTTTCCTCAATTCTGTGCAACTTATTCTTGTCCTAAATCCTTTTATTCTTGTTTTATATTATTGATGAATTTGATTCTTTATAAGTATTTTTCACTTCAGACTTCTTCTTCTAGAGTAACTCCTCTCCTCTGGATTTACTGAGTTCCTTAACACAAGTCCTAGAAGAGCATTGCCCATCTATAAATTTCTATTGCTGCCTGACCCTGCTCAAAACAAATCCAGGATTGAATTTTTATGGGAGAGGGATTTGGACGCAATCTGGGGCGTTGCTTTCTGGAAAAAAATATTGACACATATTTATAAAATCTCTAGATCAGCTACTATTACTCAATCCCTCTTTTGTATCTATCATAGACTCTACTTTACTCCTGTACAGTGCTCTAGGTTCTCCTCAGAGGGACTCCAGCTTATTAGGTCATCCTTTCAGTTGTATGTGACCAACAGGCCACTCAGATTGGCACATAGCAGGAAAGTGGCAGTGCCAAGGCTCCATAAATCCAGATGTGGAGGGGTTCCTTCTCTGTGGCCATGGAGAAATTGTGGAACACCTTACAAGCCCCATCTCAGGAATAGAGTATTTGTCTGTTTTTCATAAAAATCTTAAAATTTGGCTCTTCTCCTCTTAGTTGTCTATTACTGGGCGATCCCTCCCCCTGTTTGCTGAATGGCTTAGCGCTTTGATACCTTTGGGTTTATTGCACTATACAAATTCCTTTTTCATTTTTTTTAAATTTCACCTGTGAATTGAGATATGAATTATAACTGGCTCATGTATTTTGCCTTGTTTGTGTTTCCATCATACCTGCATTGCATAGCTATGTTCATAAACGTATATAAGCATCAATTGTTGTATTTTTGCATAGTCTGCTATATTTAATTTCAACATACAGCCAGAATGAATCCTTCAACTGTGGCAAAATTCCATGCACCCGCAGGAGTTCGATGTCAAGGGCCAGGTCAACCACAGCCACCTGTAAGAACTGGTATGTAAATATGCTGACAGAAAGTGTGTTCCATGTTGTACTGTAATTTTATACAATTATTAGATATGTTTTGTCACGTCCATTACTTGGTTTTCTACATTTCAATTTAGTTAGTATATTTCATATCAGAAATGCACCCATGTTCTTATGTGCCCTGTGATGTTGGCCAAGACCTTATTGTAGGCAAGAGCGAATTATGCTCCAAGAACTGATTTCACAACTGGTCAGGTGCCACATACTGGAGGGCATGGCCAGACTGGGAAACCAAAGCAGCCCTGGCAATTTTGTCTGACCAGCCCTCGGTCGGGGGGGCTGTGCAAGTGTGAAGCACTGCTGCTTTTGTTACCAAGGGCTGATATTGCAGCACTGCTGCAAAACCGTCCCTGAGTGACAAAACCAGTCCCCACCATGGCAAAACCGACCCCCACCCTTCCAGCCTCCCAGGGAAACACCCGATGCCCGCTATGGCTAGTCCGGCACTGCTGGTGGGTTCACTTACATATAACCTCACAACAGACTAATTGTCAGATTTAATGGATGACATGTTAGCATTATGTTGCTTTGCAAACATCACTGTTGTCACCCAGCTTAATGTACACAAATATGGTTTATAAGATTAAAAGACTTCATAATGTGTTGTGCAATGTGAATGTATGACTCAACATTTCTAATCAAATAAAATTTATGAACACACAATTCATAATGTCTCCTCTCAGAAGGAGTGGCTCCAACTGTTTAGAAATATGCATGTGTTGCCTTCAATATAGTTGCCATCAGGACCATGTAGGTCATCAGGAGCACCAACATGAATACCCTCGGGTATCAGGAGAACTACTGGCAGCGGCAATAAGACCCACTACCATCTATCCATCAGGTAAGTGTGCCAAAGTCTGTAGGTAACTATTATTTTGCATAGTGTTCAAAATACCTAACTCCTGAAGAAGTTAGCTTGACAGATGATGCAACTTGTTCTAAGCATGTAATGGGTGTGTGTGATTTTCCCAATATTTACAGTAATGTCTATGCTTTGTTGTCCATGTTCACTTATTAATAATGCTAACAATTAATGAAGGTGAATTTAGTTTTTGAAGCTGCTGGATCGAGGAACTCCTCATCCATCCAAGACTTGAGGAGTCAGATGCAGCAATTGACCTCAATAGGATAGCCATCACTGCTAAACTCGGAGCTCTCATATGTTGGGTTTCACTAACCACATATAACTGAAAATAGAGCAGAAGATGAATTAAATTAATTTGTAGTATTGTAGCACTTGAACTAGTATATTATATACTTCATCTGTTGCAATCTCCATCTTACATGTACTGGGGACAATGAGTCGCTCGATGAAGCCGGACCATCTACCATCAGATGGCAGCAGGAAATCTGAGGAGAGAATCCAATCCTCCTCCAAGAAGCACTATCTGTGGCCTGCACTGCTCAGCAAGAAGAGGATGAGGAGGAAGAAGATGAGCAGGAGCTGGTAGAGGAGGAGGACATGGATGAAGAGGAGGGGATTGCTGGCCCATAACCCAAAAGATGAAAAGCTATTTCATGTCCAGCCAGCATTGCACCTCCTACTTCCCTTCTGAGGATTGCCAGTCCCCAGCAGTCAGCGTCACAGAGTCTACCAGCCCGACACAAACATCCCTTCCTCACAGCCCCCATGTACAAGGTTGATGTGTAGATTCTCCTACACACTTCTCCATAAAGTGTGCCCCAAGCTTACTCCCAAACATCTGAAGGAGAGAACACCCATTGTGAGGAACAGGTATCCCCTAGGCATTATTCTCTTCCCAGCTTTTTTTTTCTTGCAGGAACACGGTGAAAGGAAAAAGATTTTTTCTTTTAAAAAAACCCTCACCCACCCGGGTTTCCCCTGAGATGGACTGTGATCGAACTGATTAACAACTAATCTGGTCTTCACGAAAAAGAGCAGAGATGGGTCTATAGACTCAAATCACATGAAAACGGACTGAATGAAAATATACCTTGGGGTCAGTTTACCTAAGTATATGACTCATGTATCCACCAAATAGCCCTTGATATTATTCATTTCTCACCCTTTCCAGTTTAGTGCAATGAGTTTGAAACCACGAACACTTACGTAATTATGTATGTCTTCTGAAACCATTTTGAATCAACAATAGATGTGATAGAGGGTCAACTTTTCTCTTTTTCTGAACATTAGATCTCAGCAATGAGGGTACAGTCCAGCCAGCCACACTAAGAACCCCGACCGTGTACTCACGGTTTATTACACCGAAGTTTTATGAACACCATTTTAGTATAAACCTTCAGAGATCTGTTTAGCTATGTAGTCGGATGGGACAGAGGATGCTATGGCTATCTGTGAGAGAAAATCAGAATGAAATCATAATCTGCGGAATGGCCATTTATCTTACTTATTAACATGCATGATGCCTATGGCTGAGGGAGCAATTGTAAATAAGAAACATTTTTGTGGATGAGAAAATTGGTGTTAAAAAATTAGAGAGGTAGTTCGAGTTTGAAACCATGCTGATATCCATGGTGAGTCACGGTAGAAAAGGTGGCTTACCATGTCAAGGAAGGAAGAGCTTTCAGGGGGTTGGGTAGCACTGTACATGAATGGGGCAGAGGATAGTACTGCTGTCTCTGTGAGAGAAGTTAAGAATGCGGTCTAGGGTCTGAGGGCATCCCCAGTCTGGGTTCATATGTGTTTACGTGAGATAGTCCCTTTTGTATCTTAGAAAAGGACATGTCAACCTCAAAGGCCAGAAGAGGATAATGGAAAAAAGTTCCTAATTTGGAATTGCATAGTCAGAGTGGGGATGGTTACCGACCACTCTTCACAAGGACAACAAGACCTGACATTCAGCCTCAGCTCCCCAAATAAATCTGAGAATCAAAATTAGTTGAGTGACTGTTCTTGGAATATAAGTGGCCTGCCAAACAAATTTGGTGAAATAGACCAAACAAATTACTGGAAGAAGTTCCACATTGTGCTCTTGCAAGAAACATGGTCAAGCACATCTCTTCCATTGGAAGGATTCTCTGAATTCTACAAACCTGCTCTTAAGACACAGAACTGGCAACCAGAAAAATGCACACCACTGTTGACCGTTATTGTTTATATCCACCCTGATACCAGGTATAATCAAGTATTCACAGAGAAATGAACTTCTTAATTATGGAGTGGAGGAAGAAAAAACTATACCGGAAATCTTAATCACAAAGGACTTTAACATGGACCTGATCTACAAGTCAGAACCTGATGGCAACCTAGTATCTGAGAACTTGCAATCGGGTATTACCCGCATGGGTCCTGGCAAGCTAAGTGACTACACATAAAAGATGAACATCTCTTCAAAGAAGTAGAACATCTCAGGCTGAGAGTACTAAATGGCAGGACCTAGGTTGATAGGCTACCGGCACAAATCCACTATTCCTCATACTCCTCTTCGATTTTAGATTACATAATGGTCACCCTGCTCCTATTCTCTCAAATTAAGTCATTCCATATAGAAGTCAGAAAGAGCCACTTCCCACGGGTGATTGAGTTGGCTGTTGCCCACGTTTTACAGGTATATCACAAGAAGGAGGTCGTTCCTCTATATAGCAGGTGCACTGGTGGGTGCTACCTGGCCGGAGACTACATCACTGGGAGATATGAATTTCAGATCCTGATGCCCTCACACACCTGTTAGGGTGTCATGCTTCATCATAGGGCGCTCCTCGTCAGACCGGCGCTGCAATGTCTGACGGGCCTGGTGGCTACTTTGGCGGAGTTCTTTTGATCTGAGGACGCCGTATGTGGTGGGTGCACGTGGGCAATAGGTGGTGAATAGTGGTGTGTACAAAGTGACTTAAAATAGGCACCGGAACCCATACGTAGAACATTTTAATAAAATATGGGTCCAGGACTAAGTAAGAACAGTGGTGCTATCTTGTGGTCCCAAGGTACCAGGATAGCGTTATAGATGCATGGTTGACATGTTTCATGCCATTCAGGCCCAACCGTCGGGCGGCACTTCTTCAGGACCTTGATAGAATGTAGTACCCCATAGTGGGGCGGGTGGTCTCCCCGCTATTCGAGGATGACCAAATGAAGTATGTAGCTGGTCCCCAGTGTGAAAACTCCACCTAAAAAGGGGGAGGAAAAGTAGAGAAAAACCAAACAAAAACGCAACATGAATACTCCAGAAATATATACATGGTGCATAATGGAGACACAGACATGGGCGCTGCCCTGTCATACCACTGGTAGTTACAGTATCACAATGATGACATTTTAGAAAACCTAGACAGGACTAACATGCCTGTCTAGAAGTGGGAGCTAACTAGCTACATGAAAATATACAGTGAATGACATTAAAAATAAGAATAAAAGCGCGCATAGACTAGTCCAGGAATTGGACAACCAACAGATGGCAAGAGAACTTCCTAGTCCAGAAGGAATGGCGATAGGGCAAACTGATGTGGTCCTTATGTAGCTTACCCCAAAGGTTGGAGTCTATTACTTCATAGGTGGATAGGAGGGTCCCGATCTCAGTGGGGGACACCTTAAGGTAAACATAGTATCAGTAGAACCAAGCAGTTAGTCCAGCGGTATGCAATACATTCATAACTGGAGGGTTGTGCATCGTAAGGTGCCTCACACATTCTATACACCCCTACGGGGAGCCCTGCCGGTTTGTGGTGACTCGTGGCGTGCACCCATGGTGGACGAGAGTGGGGAACAGGGGGAGTGTACACCCCCTGCACGATCACAAGACAGTATGCGGTATACACGATTAAATGTAGACCGCGGATAGAGCCCTAAACAAGAAAACCCGGCTTAGTGACCTGGTGAATCGGAAAGGGAGTCTTGAGGGCGTGTCCTAACTATCCCCGTAGTCTCGGTAATTCAGTGTCAGCTGATTAGGGTCCCGGAAAGAGGAATAAGGACGCTCTAATTCGGACGTGGTATAGAAAAAACGAGGACACGTCAGCGTGTGTCTGGCCATAGCAGAACCACACGCGCAAAGCGTAAGCACTGAGCAAATAGACTAACGTTAGGGCACCGGTGCGGGAGTGTCGGGGGCAGATAATTAAGTAATAGCCAAACAGGTGCCAACAAAGCAGAAAGGGTGCTTGCTAAGTGGTGGTGACTAACAGACGATCGGGCGTACTGTGGCATACGCAGTTACACTTACTTGGTGTGTCGATCGGTCAGTGCCGTCTCACCTATTCAGCTCCATCACGTCTGGATCTTACCGGATGTGCTGCATGTGTGCGTTAATAAGGGCTTGATCACATGGTACCGGCACCCGCCAACCTCATGGTGGAGGCAAGTAATGCTGCAGGGAACATCACGGCCATCTTAGAATGGTGTGGGTTGGTCACGGGATGGTATGAAGGTGTCGTAATCAACAGGCAGATTACAGGGATGTGCACCAAAGTCGGACAGAAAAGATATTGGCCAGCTAATGTCGTGGTTAATCAGAACAGGACAGAAATTACGGCTGTTCCTGGTAAATCGCCACTGCAAGAGGATAGCAAGTTGTAAAGCCATAGTAGTAAAGCCATAGTAATGGTGGCCATATTGGAATTGAGTGCTTAACCACATAGGGAACCTACATGAACGGTGGGCAGAGTTCTAAAAGGGTTATTGGTAGTCAGATATGTCATAATGTGGTGTCTGGAAGCAAAAGTCAGTACCATAGAGGCTAAGTGTGATCTGGCAGATAGGGGGTGACAATGTCATGAGGATTATATGACATAAATGTATGCTTGAGGGACTAAAAAGCGGTTCCGACAGGTGAGATCAGGAGCCACCCAGTAGTGGCACATCTAGCGGGTGTTACCTAGCTCCACATGTATACTGATGTAGGACCATAGTCCACAGTGAAGAGCTATCAATTATAACCCAGAGGGCAGGTGGTCTGGTTTAGAGTTCAGTCCAAGGTATCTCATCGTTCAGACCTTATGACTGAGTGGAAAAGCGGAAGATCCAACGCTGTTCCATTTCGAACAGTTTTTGTGCAGACAATGTGGCGTTGCTTTCAATCACTGTCCATTGTATGTCTTCTGGTCTGTGAGGGTGGGAGATGAAATAAGCGCTCATTTTAGTGGTGTTTCTTCCACATCTAATGTTGCTCCGATGTTCCATGATTCTTGTCTTTACGGGACGCGTCGTCATGCCAACATATCTCAATTGGCAGGGACACTCAATGAGATAGACGCAATTTTTCGTATTGCAATTGGAATGGGTGGGTTGGGTCCACACTTTTTCGTCTTTCAATACTATCTCCTTGGTGTGTTTTGTCAAATTACAGGCCCCACATTGGCCACAGGGATAGTGGCCTCTCACCAGTGTGGTGTTCCATAGTGTGCTCTGAGTGTTCTGTTGTGTAGGTTTGGGGCGAGTGTGGACCAGCCTATCTCGTAGGTTGTTTGTGCGTTTCATAGCAAAACGGGGCATTGGGATAGAAAGGTTCCCTGATGTTACTGTCTTCCAGTTTTTTTAGACTATTCTTTGTATCCTGTTCGAGTCCGGAGTGTACGTGGTGACACACGTTATGATATCCTAGGCTGTTTTTTGTTTGGGTTCCAGCAGAGCTTCTCTATTGTTGTTGAGCACTCTCTTACATGACTTCGTGATGATCGATGTCAGATAGTCACGAGCTTCTAAGTTTTTACTCAAGGAAGCTGCTTCCTTTTTTAAATCCGAGGTCGTGTTACAATTTCTGCGCAGTCGCAGAAACTGTCCAAATGGGAGGTTATCCCTTAGTGCCTTAGGGTGGTGGCTCCCGTAGAGTAGCAAGTTATTGCAATCTGTGTTTTTTTTTTTTTAAGTATGGGTGGCAAGCAACCCATCGTGGAGGGTAATGGCCAGGTCCAGGAAATGGATCTCCGTTTGTGAGAGAGACCTGGTAAATCTGAGGTAGGGGTCCAGCGTGTTCACCCATGTGAATAAGGCGTCGCAGGTATCGACATCACCTTTCCAGAAGACGAGAATATCGTCTATATTACGTCGCCACATCAAGATGTTATCCACGTATGGATTGTTGGTAGTGATATGTAGACATTCGAACTCTGCCACATAGAGGCAGGCCAGACTTGGCGCAAACGTGCTGCCCATGGATGTACCCTGGGTTTGGTGGTATAGTTTGTCCTGGAACTGGAAAAAATTCTCACACATTGCTATAGTGGCACAGTCCATTATGAAATCCACCGGGGTCTGTGAGGTCCAATCTTCAGCTAGTAGGTGTGTCTCCACAACCCTGAGAGTTTCAGTTTGAGGAATGTTCGTGTAGAGCGCCTCAACGTCAAGAGTCATTAAGATGTTGATCTCCTCGCTCCTTTCTGTATTGGCGATGAGGTTGAGGACATCTCTAGTGTCCTGGAGATATGAGGGTATCTTCTTGACAAGCGGATGCAAAAAATGGTCACAAAAGTTGCTGAGAGGTTCTAGCAGTGATCCAATGCCTGAAACTATCGGGCGACCAGGGGGAGGTGTTATCCCTTTGTGGATTTTAGGCAGGATGTAGAAAAAATGGGTACGTGGTTCCGTATTGATAAGAAAGTCAGCTTCATTCTTGGAAATCCAGCCCTGTGCTTCTGCCGACACTACAATGGATTTTATCCTTGTCAGTAGTGAATCTGTGGGGTCTTTGATAATCCTTTTGTAGTGCCTCTTTTGTGAGAGTTGTCGTAAGCATTCCTTGTTATAGTCGTCTGTGTTCAAAAGCACTATAGCGCCTCCCTTGTCAGCAGGTTTGATGATTATTGATGCATCCTCGGTGAGGAGTTTGATAGCCGCTCTTTCTGCAGAGGACAGGTTGTTGTAGTGTTTTTTGTCGGTCAGGCCGTCCACTTCCTTCATCATGGCTTGCTCGAAGGTGAGGATTTCATGAGGTGTCATACCTTCGTGGGGTGTGAATTTCAATGGGACTCTGAGGCCCGTGTCAGTCTTTTCTTGATGTTCTTTGTCTTGGAAGTATGCTTTTAGTCGTACCTTCCTAAAGAACCTGTGGAGTTCTTTATGGAGACGAAAACGGTCTACCTGTGGGGTCGGAACAAAGCCCAGGCCCCTCCCAAGGACTTTCTTTTCAACTGGGGTCAGGATTTTGGTGGAAAGGTTCACCCCTAGATCCGGTTGTTTTTCTTGCTCCTCAGTTACATGCGTTCTGGTTGTTGAGGTTCTGGCTGATCTTGCCACTGGACCTGTTTTTGGGGGCCGCCTCTCCTTCTGCCTCTGCCCATGCCCCGGCCTCGTCCTAAAAAAGGCTGTTGGTTCAGGTTGTAGTGATACATAGGTGGTGGAACATGGTAGACTGGGTTCCACGGGGGTTGTTGTCCGAAGTAAGGAACCATTGGGTATCCGTACATAGGTGGGGGCGGAGGTCCTCTGTTATTCTTGAAGCTTGAGCGACTGTCATTGCTCGAGGTACTGCTAAAAGAACTTTGGCGTTGGCGGTTGGTGGTTGAGCCTCCATCTGAGGAATCATCCCCCTAGGTGCTTGGTAATCCTCTTGTGTGTAGGGGTAAACCTTTTCTTTGTCAAACTTCCTGATATCTTTTTGTAATTTTGAGATTTTCTACCGCATTGGATGATCCTTGTGTTCATCCATTTCCAAGTTGATTTCAGCAAGTCTACTCTTTAATGTTGAGATATTGATTGTGGCCTTTAGATTGTTCTCAGCCACTGTGATTTCAATCAACAGTTTATCAGATAGGCGTTTTGCTGTATTAATGATAAGTATGAGCCAGTCTCTGGTACACTTCCAAGCCACATGGGACCATTCTCTTCTGAATCCGATATCTTCCAGGAAGATGCGGGGTGCATTCGTGACCAGGAGGCCATTGGGGGCTTACAACCTGGGTAAATTGTTTACCAGGTACCTTGTACTCCATAAACTATAAGAGACTGAAGACTCGATTAACACCATAGAACCCACAGCAGTTCAGGTTATAGAAACTTTCCAAATAGAGAAGCTCTCACCTATTGAAAACTTGAAACTTTTTTCGGTCCATCTTCTAGTTCATAAGCAACGCAAGGTCAAGGGTCACTAGGCCCCGGTTGTAGAGTCAGCATCAATTTCAAAAAAGCTATCAGCTACCTGTATTACAGCAAAAAAGAAAAGGTCAGGCACTGCACACAGTGATGAAATGCCCAAATAAACCTGAGCAACTCACCAACTAGCATGCCCTAACAAAATCATATAAAATGCTGCTCTGGACAGAAAGAATGATGATGGAGGAGGCCTTTGGGGTTAAAGCCCTATTCCTTAGCAAAGAATCAAACTCAAAAGAATTTTGAAGGCTGCTGAATGGTATAAACAGAGCTCTTAACTCTATAAACAGCTACATGAGGCTTGCTAGGCAAACTATATAACCATTCCCTTCAACATAACTCCTGGGAAAGTGCCTGGAAGCTCTGTCAGAAGTCCCTTTACTACGGGCAACAAGGAGAACAAAATCCCCACACCGGAGTACAAATTCTCAATGTCGAGCCAACAGAATCAAAGACAAGGGAACGGATTACCACAGCTTTTCACTGCTCTCTTGATGACACTGATTGTCAAATTAATATTGAAGTTACATTTCTTCCATACTCTTCTTTTGGCATAAAAATCTCCATCACCAATGAAGGAATATTTCCTTTTTCACTATCACAAATAGCAAATGAGATACATTTAGGCCATTGAGATGGAGCACCTGGACCTAATGGCATCCCCCAGGCTATGTACAAGATCAATCTTGTATACTGGGCCGCCAAAATGGCAACAGTATTTAACAATGTTCTACAGACACATGCCGGTCCGGAATCCTGGACAGGATCAGTAATCAACCCAATTTATAAAGGAGATGTTCAGTCGCAACCTGGTAACTACGGTCTTATAGCCCTCCTAAATAATGAAGCCAAGTATTATTTTTGTTGCACTCCTACTAAGGGAACTAATAAGTTGGGTGGTGGGTAAAAAATGTATTCTGATGAATCAGACAGGCTTCACTTGGAACCAGCACAATGACCAACATCAAGGTGCTCGCTCTTATCTCTAACCAAATGTTAAAAAGGAAACAACTGCAGCATCTATGTTTCATAGATTGTAATTCTGCTTTTGACTGTGTACAATGTAACATCTTGTGGACCAAACTAGCACAATAGGAAATACCATCTCACCTCTTAAAAGCAATACGGTTACTACACACAAACACTTGGCTAAGAATCAAGAGAGGAGACAGCATCCACCTGTGTGGCCAAAAAGGCCATGTGGCCATTTTGGCCACATGGCCCCAGCACTGGATGCAGTAAACTCACACCCACCGAAATTAGGAGGGCTGCACATCTCAAATCTACTATATGTGGATGGCGTAATCCTCTTTAGACAAACCAAATCTGGACTTCAGCATTTAATTTACAAACTTTCCCATTAATCAACCAAAGAAAACAAGGTTATGATTGTGGTTATTAAAAAGAAACTAGGGGGGAACCACAAATGCTAGCTGCATGGCCAGCCACTAGAAAGTGCAAATGAGTATAAATACCTAGAAGTTTTGTTCAATGCAGAAGGCTCTTTTCAACCCCAAAAACAAGAATGATCACTAAAAGGTAAAGCATTAGTATCAGCCTTTTTTACGTCATATAGAACATTGAGAAGTACAAGTCTGGCCCCTGCACCAAAGATCATCTCACCCTAACTCCTCCCAACCCTGCCATATGGTAGTGAAGTCATCCATGGTTGGGATGCAGCCCTATTAGACTTAATTACTTCAAAAACATATAGATACCTCTTCGAATTACCCAAAAACGCAACTCCAGCCCGGATACACCTCTTCAACTTTCCCAAAAAATTGGCCAAACTACTCACGCCAAAGGACACCTCCTTGACCAGGTATTCTCTAATCTAGTGGACCTCAAGGGAACTGATCCTACCCCACTACCATGGATGGATCACTTCTTGATAAACCTTCATTGGTCACCTCAGACCTCTAGACCCAGGATGCAATCCACCTGGACTTTTGGTCGTCCATGGAATAAACTCCCTCTAGCTAAATGGTCCCAGGAGCTGGAAAGGACAAAACCCAGCCTAAACCCTTGCCCGGTCAAAGCGAATGAGGATTTCTTAGATTGGATAGAGGAGTCACTCAACACTGTCCTCCCCAAGATCAAGATAAAAAAAATGGCGGGGCTTCACAACGCCCAATGGTTTTCGCCGGAATTGCGCATCTTAAAACAGCAATGTAAAGTGAAAGAAAGACATTGGAGGAAAGATTTTCTTCCCTCAAAAAAACAGGACTATAGACTAGCTATCCTTGCTTACAAAGTTGAATTAAGAAAAGCCCAAGCCTCCTACTATGAAAATAAAATTTTAGCAGCCTCCAACTCGCCCAAAGAAACTTTTAACATTATTAAAAAATTACTTAAAGCCCCCACCCCTAGAACGACCCCCGATACCTCTGGCAGTTTTTTCATAATAAAATCCAGCGGATTCTGGAATCCATCCCATCTAAGGGGGAGGAGGAGGAATCCATACAGCATCAGATAGATTCTCACTCACAACCCCCTGAATATATCCTTGAGGCCTTTCCTCCTGTGTTCCAGGAAGTCTTCATCTCCCTGTTGGCCACGATAAAGAGTGGCTCTCCCATTGACCCGGCGCCACTAAACGTTTTGAATTAGGTTACCCCAATAATAGCCCCTAACCTGATAAACCTGATCAACGCCTCGCTGTCCTCTGGAATAGTCCCCCTCAAATGGAAAGGGGCGAGAGTTAAAGCTCTACTTAAAAAGCCCAGTCTGGATCCGGTAGAATTGGGCAACTATCGCCCCATATCCCTTCTGCCTGCCATAAGCAAGGTAATAGAGAAGCATGTAAACCTAACTCTTTCTGGGTTTCTTGAAAGCCACAGCCTGCTTCATTCCTCCCAAACTGGGTTTCGCCCGCGCCAAAGTACCGAAACCGCTCTATTGGCAGTGACTGAGGAAAGTAGGAAAATCCTGGACTCAGGAGGCTCTGCGGCCATTCTACTCCTGGACCTGAGCACCGGATTTGATACAGTGAATCATCCAATTCTGATCCGGCGGCTCAGGAATATAGGAGTGGATGGAACGGCGCTTCTATGGCTGTCCTCATTTCTGGAGGGGAGAACCTTTCAGGTTTTTGATGAAAACATTGTATCTAAATCCACCCTTTTGTCGAGTGGTGTGCCACAGGGCTCTTCTTTAAGCCCGACTCTCTTCAATGTTTATATGTCCCCTCTGGCAGCCATAGTGGCCCCTTATGGAATCCGGATGATTACCTACGCCGACGACACCCAATTGGTGGTCGGGCTTAATCAATCAGATTTAAAAACCCATGCCCTGTACTCATGCTTAAATGATATCTCCAGCTGGATGGATGCCTCCCAGCTGAAGCTTAACGGAGGAAAAACTGAGATTATGATTCTGGGCAACACTCTCAGTTTCAACCCTAGTATGATGTGGCCCCCCAGCATGGGCCCAGCCCCAGTCCCGAAAGCAGAGATTAAGAGCCTTGGTGTATGGATGGAGCAAGACCTAAGTCTTAGGACCCAGGCCAGAAAAACGGCAGCCCTCTGTTATGGTCTACTCAGAATGGCCCGAAAAGTCCTGCCCCTCCTTCCTTTCGAGGCCAGGAAAGTACTGGTCCAATCATTAATACTCTCGAGACTGGACTATGGAAACGCTCTGTATCTGGGTGCCCCCATCTCTGCGGTCACAAAACTCCAATCAGTACAAAATAGTGCAGCAAGACTCCTGACGGGTACTACCAATAGACTTTCAGCAAAACCGGCCCTCCGCACCCTTCACTGGCTCCCGGTTCAGGAACGGATCAGGTTCAAGGCTCTGTGCTTGGTACATAAGTCAATGCAGGGACTTGGTCCACCTATTCTTTCCAGCATGATTCGTCCATATAAAGCCAACCGGAATCTTCGATCAGATGATCTGTACCTGGCAGAGATCCCCAGGATCAAGAAATCTAGGAGTGGCGGTAGACTCTTTTCTTATAATGCCTCCAAACTCTGGAACTCCCTGCCTCTCCACCTCCGCACAATCCATGATCATCTGGCTTTCCGGAAGCAATTAAAGACCATGCTCTTCCCCTAGCCCTCTGCCCCCCGTGTCAGTTATTAGCGCTGGGATGCTTCCGGGTAGCCATGTGCTCTATAAATGTTTTTTCCTTCCTTCCTTTCCTTCCATACACCTGGGGGCATATTCACAAGGAGCTATCGCCGAATTAACGGCACTTTATCGCAGCCAAAGTCGTGATAAATTTACCTCCCCATTCACAAGCCGGTGTTAACAGCCCACAGCACAAGTTTACCTGCGATAGCAGCCTTAAAAAATATCGCCACAGAGGACCCCCGCAAATATCGCTAATGAAATGCAGAGTAGGCGTTCCCGTGACAAAAGCCGAGACAACAGCATACCTCAACATTCAC
Organism: Calotriton arnoldi; assembly: GCA_963921515.1. NCBI lineage: Eukaryota > Metazoa > Chordata > Amphibia > Caudata > Salamandridae > Calotriton > Calotriton arnoldi. The sequence continues at coordinate 1,013,725 of CAWUFW010004188.1, forward strand.
AACGACCAGCCACATCCGCGATAAAAACACAAAACAGGCGGTAAGGCGCGTTAGCACCAGGAAATCTACACCTGCTCTGACCTGGTGTAAAGCCGGACGGCAGCCAGCACCACAAAAGGGAGCACAGCCCAGGGCCACATCCGATGGGCAACAGATGCCATGGAGCCACTCATCATGCGGCCCGGACACCCAAGAGGGCCAAAACACCCACCGACACCACACCCAGGCCCGCAACACCCCCCCCCCCCTGGGACCACCCCCAACCCCGGACTAAGAAATTGCACACCAACACCGCGAATCCCAAAACAAACATTTTGCCTGATGTCGCACAAGCAGGAAAATAAACATACATGCGTGGCCAGAAAATGGAGAATCAGTCATACAGCAATGCAATCACCAACACAAAACACCATACAAACAAAAGCAGAAACAACCCTTAGGATGAGTCCTAGCTGCTCCACACTGGACAATCCTTACCACAGACCAAATCCAAGAGAAGAAGGTGTGCCATGCGCCCAACAAAGGAAAGAGATAGCACAAGCAGCGCAAGGCCGCTCGGGCGCCTGGCTCCACATGCCAACATGTGTGTGTGCATCGCCATCCGTACACCATGAGCCCAAGGCCGTGTCCCAATCTCAGCGCCAAAGCCACATCACATTCCGAAAACGCAAGTAGCAGTCAGACAAACATCAGGGATGAAAGCACCATTGTCCCAATGCAGAATGCGGGAGGACACCTGCACCCTGACAGAGATGCAATGGCAGATGGGGACAACTCCCACCCCACGCATTCCTCAAATGAACCATCTGACTCATCTGCAGCCCACACACAGAAGCCCCTGCCTGTGGTACCCCCACATGGGATGCCCTTGACACTCACGGAAACAGCAACCCACAACGTTGCACACACATTCGAATCATTGCTCAGAGCTGTGGCAAATCCCCCACACAACTGCCGCAGTTCAGAAGAGTGCCTGTTCACGAGACGCACCAACGCAATGGCAGGCCATACCGGGCACATGCACAACCCCCGTCATGTGGAACAGTACCTTGCACGTATGCTGCATTTACTGGGCACACTGCCACTGGCAGTGCTGCAGATCAGTTACAGGCTCAGCTTCCGCATTGCCCACGTCACCTGCGTCCAGCCCTGGTTCCACTGCTGAACATGCACATTCGAGTGTCCCATGGATGTCTGCCTATCCAACACATCTGTTGATGAATTGGACTATGACTTGTGTCTGCGCCCCCTGTTGGATCACGAACAGGAGTGTAACCGAGACAGCCGTGCATGGGATGCCTTGACATACTGCGTATGTATTGGTAGTTGTGCATGGGAGATTGCACAATTTCTCGTGTGCAGTGACCACTTCGAGGCGCTCCCCTATTGGGCTGTGTTGCGGATCGGTGAGACGGCGTGGGCTGAGCACACCTGCCCGGACCACCTAATGGATTGGCTCACCCTGGTGTTCCTTGAACACGACAACGACGTACTATTGGAACACATTGCACATGAAGCTGCACGGGCATTCATGGACTAGTAACTACGTTCCTGCAGCCACATCCGATTGCCACCCGCAGCACATGGCCCAACAACTTGTTGCATCGTGGGGATTGCTCACATATCCCACCACAACAGAGGACACGTCTGCCTTCGGTCAGGCTCTGGATGCATGTGCGTGGAATAACACGTGTGTACACACACCTGTGCAAGGTGGCGCAGGTCCATGGTCGGAGCAACACAGTGTCGTTTGGCAACGTTGCCAATTCGGACACACTGCTGGGGGAGAGCACACACATGGCAATAGAGCACGATATGTGAACCTGTCGGACCCTCACACCTGATCACTGTCAGCAGAGCAGACAATCGGCGCACACCGGAGGCAGAGCAACATGCAGATCCCACGTGCAGTGAGTCGTGCCCCCCCACACGGGGCAATTGGCAGACGCCAAACAACACATGACTCATCCAGCAAGGCACGGTGGGCTGTGAGTGTTGCCATCCGTGATGAATGTTGCCCATTTCAGCCCCATCATTCTCTGGACCTGGACATGTACCCATGCTGCGTGTAAGTGTCTCAAGCATGTCCCTGCCTGTCGTGGCCGTTGCCTCGTCCGTACTGACACGCACATGCCAATAAAGCCTATGCCACTCCACTGGTGTCTAACTGTGAGGTGTGTTGTCTAGATTGTCCACTCGTGTGCCACAATGAGCCTCGTCCCAACACAGGGAGGAACTGACTGACTCATGTGCAATGGGGGTGTGTCCCTTTGGCAAGCTCCGCCTCTGTGAGCCAGACATTGTTTTTGGATAGGTGCTGGACGACATGTGCACTCACATGACTCCAGCTATGTGTGTATGGTGTCCAACCTCTGACCATGTGGAGCAATGTCATACATCACAACAGAATGTGTCCACACAGATGTGTGTAAGTCGGTATGCGACGTGAAGTCCTGCTGTCACACGTGGTGTGGGATACCACTCCTGGCCTGCCACCATTTTGGTCGCTCCTACACACGGCCCTATTCAACACATGGACGTGTGCCTAAGTTGGGGTGTTGTGAGATTGGTGTTGATGTGCAATGGGGACACAGCTAGTACTCACCTTCACAGTCATCCAATTGGCCATTTGTCTCAGGGATAGACATGCGCATAGATGTCAGTTACCAGGGTGTACCTTCATGTGCAATCAGCGTCCCCACATCCAGCCATACTTCCGTACGTGAGTGAACATAGTGATGACACATCTGTGTGATTTAGAATGTTTTATTCACATTCAGGTGATTGACGGAGCTGGGGCTGTACCTAGCCATCCAAGCCCACATCACATGGAAGCCCAGTGGTGGGCCAACCGGAGTCCTTTGGGGATTGCACAGTGATTGGGAAGGGGGAGAGTGCAGTCCGGAGCAGGTTTGCTGTGTGATTGGCCAGCGGTGAAGAAATGGCAGTCCGTGTCGGGGTCCGGGTGAATGTCGCAGGGTGTTCCGGAGGTCAGTAGGAGGTATTTCCCAGGGCATGATGCATAGGTCATGACCAGGCAGGGACAGGCCATATGGCAGTGATGGATGCTACTGCCCCCTTCCTCACACAGTAGTTCCCATCCCCTTCTCACTCCCCTGATACGGGTTCTGTGTCCGGTGTGTGTGGCGGGGTGATGGCTGCATCGCTGTGTGCCCCTGACACATCAGACTGCGTAGGTGATGGTGCAGCATCACAATGTGCCACGGACACATCAGGGGTCGGAGCTGTGTGTGTCGGTGTTCCCGCTGCAGTCATCTGGGAACGGCTCAGTGGCAGCAATGGCAAGTTGGAGTACTGCAGGGCATTGTTGTTCCCAGCCACTACTCGCTCGTGTCCAGCCGTGGCAGACATCCTTCCAGCCTGCGTCTCCGAGGGCTCCGTAGGGCTTGTGGTGTTGGGCTTGTCCTCTGCACTCGGTCCGGGTGCATCCATGTTGCTACGCAGTTTGAATTGTTTTTGGGCTTTTTCTTTTCTTTCTTTTATGGTGCTTTTTCCCGCCGGCCGCGTGGGATTTACAGGCCTGTGGCTGGTGTTCGCTGATTTCTGTACCGCGATTGGCCTCATCGCATGATTTCTCGCGTTTCGCATTTTTTCGGCGTGGCGTTGATTTTCACGCTGTCATTTGACGCGTTATCTGGTGACTATCGCATGGTACCGCCTTGTTGTGAATTCCACGTTGACACGGGGTTATTTTCCCGTGATAGGCTGCGTTATTGAAAGTTGCAATACGCTACTCTTGCGGTGGTTATCACACATTCTTGTGAATATACCCCCTGGAATTTGGATTAACTAAACAATTGCAAGAAAAGGATATTAAATCAAATGATGGAACAGGCTGAAGACGTCAATTTACAGCTCTTTAAATAAAGCTTTACGGGCAGAAATAGTGAACAGCCCAGGTTCACAATCAAGGCTTTACTCAGACTCTGCCATACACGCTCTTGGAATGCAATCACTCTGGGATGTTACAATGTCCTATGCTGTTTTAAAAAAAGTCATATTAATAGTATAATGAAGACGCTGTCTGTTGTTGAGGACAAGGATGCCCTATCAAACAGAATACATGCTTGGATGGCAATAAATTACTATAAAATGCTTAAATCACTGCAATGCCATTATGAATACATGTACGCTGTGTATCTACAACAAAAATGTAGGACTTATCGATTGGACTCTTTCCCTCACTAATGCACAACTTGCTATTGCATCAGAACACAGAATCAACTATCTGCCGTCTAGGTAGTTCAGCCTAAGAGGACCTTGTTCACCTAGTTTGTATTTGTCACAGACTTTGAAAGAGCATCTGTGAGTTTATTTTAATCAACGTGGCATTCACTCCTGTAGACTTGCTTGTTTTAACCCTACGGACACGTTCCTGTACTGCCGGTTTATACATTTTCTATTAAAAACGGATCTAAAATTGAAGAGAATATAAGGTTATAAGATTATAATCACAGGGTCCCTTCAAATCTGCGAGTCATGGTAGCTCTACACTCCTTTATAAGTCACAAGTCCTTTTACTGATTAAATTTTGTACAGTGTTCTAAAATTGTAATCCTGTACAAAGACGTGGTACTGTATGAAGTAGTTTTAATTAATAATGCATAATAAACTTGAAACTGGCATGCGCCATATTGGAGTGATCTACACCAGAACCAATTAAACAGTCAATTGTCAGTGTTCAGTACAACCTGGATTAAAGAAAGTTTATGTTACACCCCAAAGTTGCATATGAAATAAAGCATCAGCTTGAGAATGTTAGTAAAGCTGTGTTAAAAGTTAATAATTGAAAAAGTAAGAGGCGAGCTCTAAACAACTATATTAGTGCAGTCACGATATTAGTGTGTGGAGCCCTGTTATAGTACGCTCTAGTTCATATGATCAAAGGTTTTTCATATGTTATTTATGGGTAATCTGAGACGTAGAACAAGACAATAGACAAAAAATAGCTTGCAATAATTCCCTTTCAGAAAGGCAATATTTTGAATTAGACATATATTTCTTTTATATCAGACATGCACCTATTTCTTAAAGAGAAAAAATTAAGAATAACAAAACAGAAAGGATTTCTTTGTTTATCTAGATAGTTTGTCTCTAACCAGGTCTCCCAACAAGTTTTGTACAAAGAACATACAATTAAATATAAAATAGACACAGCATCTAATAATGATTTTTTTCTCCCTTATGTTTGCATTCTAAAGCCAAGGCACTGATTTTTCAAACATAAATTTGTACAGAACATTAATTCATGGATCTTATTTAATGTTTTAATGTCAGCTTTATGGATGTTTCTAAAATGTTCTTGGATGCACAGTTTGAAAGGTCATATGGCGTGATACAGATGTAAAAAACACCAGAGGCACATTTTATAGAATATATCACATAGGTACTATTGCAAATGATCTATTCCATGATGGTGACCTTGTTTTATTCCAAGTTTACAAACTGAGTAGTTGTGGCATGTGTGAAATACTTTTGGGCCTTGAAGGAGGAGAAATGTTTTTATTTTTCCTTACATTTTACACATTGCATGTGTGCTGCTATGTGTGAAATGTTTAAAAAAATCTCTGGGCATAGGAGTGTGTACTAGTGTACTGGAAAAACACCTTTCTAGTATAAAACCTATGCTAGACTGCATGCACCCACCTTTGCACTAGGTGCAATGGTGTGTGTGTGGCGCTAGGCAGTCTTAAAAAGCACCAGCACAGGGGACGAGACCAGCAGCAGTCCATACTTATTAAATATAGCTTTATGTTTCTCTCTCCCCCGAAATCAACGCAGAGCTGCAATTTTAGTTATAGTGCTGTATTATGCAGTTTTCTTTTATCAATCTGCCCGTTTGAGAGTTAGGAGAAATGCATATGCACAAAGCTTTTATTGTTCTGATGTGCTGAAGTATGGTCCTTATAGGCCTACTCCTAATGCTAATGCTCATGGACGTTACTGTTAAGGCTTGACAATGTTCTCTTAGAGTGTCTCAGGTGAAAGGTTCAATCATGGTATGTCTTACATAAAACCTTCATGAAGAGTGGAGAGGCTAAATACATCTGCTGAGCCAGGCAATCATTGTTCGAAGTTGGGTATTGTGCTCAGCTCATCCACTTGACTGTATGAGTTTAAATTTAGCAGATAGATTACAAGGCCACAATATGACTCTTATTGGTTGGTCTAAGCTGTTAAAAGTGACCACAATTAAATTGACAGCTAGTCTTCAAAAAACACATTTGAAAATGATATGCCAAATTTCTAACGCCATATATTTTTTCCTGCATATTCATCTTAGGAAACCAAAGGCAAGGCTTCATCTTGCTGCAGGATTTCCACAATAATTTTAAAGCATACATTTCACAGTTCCAGCATGACTCAAACCAACATAGTACTTTTTCAGTATTAAAATATGTATGTAGCTCAGGAAAATAAAAGATCTGCTAGTGTAAAAATTAGTTTTAATAGGTTACTTAGCAAAATATTTTCAAAATCATAAACTCACTCATTATGGATTTACTTCAACAATTTGAGTAGCTTTCTGAGTTTTTGGGAATTCAGTAATTGTCTAGTTACTAAATCTGTATAATCTGCAAATATTCATAAGTTACTGTCCTTCTTCATAATGCTCGTGTGGGTTGTCTGCCTTGTGGGGGAACCCCTTTCCTGGCCCCCTTCCCTTATGCACTCTAGTAACACATTCACACCGCTTTACCTGGAGAGCACAAGTGTTTCAAAGGACGGAATACAAAGTTGTGCCTCTTTATGGGTATCATGCACATAGCATGTTGTGCCCCTTGAGATGAAAGAGACCCATTCCAACCCTTAACGTTAAGCACAATTGTGAGCTAATGTGGTTTATTATATGGTGAGCCTGTGTGACCCATCGTGTAATAAAGCCACCTGTCTTGGATCCAGTCAGTCTGGCTTGTAAAACCTTAGCTCAAGCCTAGGTAGGTGTGGCTTCGAACAGGCTTAAACAAAGGAAAAAGGGCCAGATGTATGACCAGTTTTTGCCTGCGCAAACGCGTCAGCGACCCGTTTCCGCACGCAAAAACCTACATGGCCATGTACAAACACTATTTTGGGAGTCGCAAAAAATTGGGACTCGCAAAATAGTGTTTTGCAACTCGCTATTAGGAAGGGGCGTACCCTTCCTAATAGCGACTCTCTAGCCATATATGAATGTTTTGCGACCGCAATTGAGGTCGCAAAACACTCGCAATTTACCGCCATCTTCAAGAGGGTGGTAATGGAGTCGCAAATGGCCTGGCCAGGGACCACTAACTACCCTTAAAAAAATTAAACGAAAACGTTTCATTTTTTTCTTTTAAATGCATCCCGTTTTCCTTTAAGGAAAACGGGCTGCATTTAAAAAAAAACACTGCTTTATTGACAAGCAGTCCCAGACATGGAGGTCTGCTGAGCCCAGCATGCCACCATCCCTGGGAGGGCCAGCCATTCCCAATGGGGTTGCAAATTGCGAGTGGCTCATTAATATTTATGAGCCTCGCATTTTGCGACCCCATTGGGAATCGCAATCAGTGTCTCTGACCTCTGACACTGTTGTACATTCCAAATTGCGACTCGCAATTTGCGACTTGCAATTGAGCACAAATTGTGAGTTGCAATTTGGAATGATCGTACATCTGGCCCCAAGTGTAGAGCATTTAGTGGTACAATAACAATTGAATAAAAAGGAAATGCAACATAAAGGAAATCAATCACCAATTTATAAAAATAGATCTTAGTTTTATGAATTTTAGACACCAAAACAAATAAAAACCACCAGAGGGTTTTGGTGATTCAAATTATTAAGCAAATCGTAAATCACTGCTTTTTCACTCTAATCGTAAACAAGCATTGTCAACTACTGCAGCTCGCAGTTATTTTGAAATGTTTGAAAACTTTTGTAAAGTTGTGTTTGGTTTGGGAAACCATCTCCACCAGGGAGCAAGTGACAGGGGTCAGTAAGACTTAGCAAGAAAGTTACCTTGCTGTCAAAACACTCTCCATTCCAGTTTTAGGATCTATACTAATAGCATCATAGACATCAATGGAGTGTTCCTGATGCAAGGCATACATGATGTTGAAGATGCTGAAGATGCTGAAGATGCTGTGGATGCTGATCCAGTTGATAGGGGTTTTCCTGGGGCCACTCCATCAGATCACAAACGTGGTGGGGTGACTTTGGCCACAGGGGTCGATGTCCCTCAAAGTCCAGGTGAAGTCCAGCCAAAAACCAGTTTCCACTGATCTACTGGTCTCCGGTCATAGCAAAACCAACAGTTCCCTTTAGCTGAGGCTAGTGTCCGTCTTGGGTGACCAAACTGCACCCCAGTGACTCTCCTGGATCCAGCAGACTCGGGTGCAACTTTGGAATATTATGACTCAGTCTCCCAGGCTGCTCTTTGGCAGTCAGGGATGATCAAGTGATTGTGGCTACCAATTCACCAAGGTGACTTCTTCAGCTTTTGTGGCCCTGGAAATGTAACAGTAAGCCATCCAACTGATGCTTGGAGTTTGCCTCTTCTATCTGGGGCTCAAGGATGACGTTCTTTGAGCAGGGTACCCCAAGCACAATCCTCTCTTTGCTAGTTCAAGGATCAGTAGGTGCAGTCCAGTCTTTGGTGTAGCCTCTTTTTGCTGGGTCCAGGGAACAGCAGGGCAGTCCTTCTTTTGTCCTCTCTGCAGTATAGATGTGATCTGAGGTCGAGGTGTCAGGGATGCCACTTGTATTTCCACAACCTGTCCCTGGGGGTGTGTGGTGACTACTAAGCCTGGGTGGAGTTCACAGCATATCACTCTGCGGAACTCCGCGAAGTGCCAGAAATACTCCACAGCGCTCCGCGGAGTTCCACCAGCAGCGAAGTCTGTTTAGTCGCACTGCTCACACTGATTTTTAGCACCAGGAGTTTGTCCCGCACTTTAAAATCAGTGCGTACGACACTACAAGTCATGTCAGAGGACGCTGTTTATTCCTGACGCTCGAGTAGACATTCTACTCGAGTGGCAGCTTCCGCAACTCGAATGGCAGATTTCTCAACATGAGCGGTCGCAACCTGCCATGACCGCCCACTATGACAAATCTTGCGGGGAGGTCAAGCGCGTAATTTTTCTCACGAGTGCTCGCCAACCTACTGATGGTAAGTTGCTCGAGAGACAAAACTCCTCTCTGTGTCACTTCGCAGAGTTTTTCGGAACTCCGCACTCTGTGGACAAAACTCAGCGAAGTCCACCAGCGGAGTGAAATTCCTATCCCACCCTAAGTGCCTACTAGTCAATGGGCTACCAGGTTCCCACATGCCTAATGACAATTCCTGCAATGTATGGCATCTAGCTCTCCCAGACTACAATATCATGCACACTCCCAATGGCAGAACTCTCCCCTCAGTGTGTGGAGCTTGGCAACCCACCCTAGAGGTGTGGCTACCTGTGGGCTACACACCCATGTAAATGTGCTTTGGCAGCTGTTTCCCCCTCTCTGTGTCCAATGCCAACCTGTCCACCAGAGCAAAAGAGTAGCCCCTCTCATGTGTGTCCACCATTTGCCCTTGAAAGGTGGCTTCCCAACTGAAGCTCGTCTTTTGAGCTCACAACCTGTTTTGCTTCCTGCCAGGGTAAGGTAACACCTCTTCCAATGGCAGGCTTCTATAGTGTCCTTTCCTGGAAGTCATTTGCATGCCTCCCTAGGAGAGCAGAAGGCTGTCTCGTGTCCAGGAAGGGAAACAGCGTTTACAACGCATGCTTTACATCGCATGCCATTACAACGTGGTCATTACAACGACCGCATTGTTACAACGTGAACCATTACATCGCAAGTCGTTACAACGACTTGCTTTAGGGGGCAGAAGGTGTTGGATTTACAATCCAACACCTTCCCTGCTGTTGCACAAACTGGAGTAGGAATAGTAAATTATACTATTCCTAAGTCCAGCGCGCCCCCTACAGCAAGTCATTGTAACTACTTGCGATGTAATGGTTCGCGTTGTAACAACGCAGTCGTTGTAACGACCGCGTTGTAATGGTATGCAATATATTCACATGCATTGTAAAGAGATACATTCATCCAGGAACCATAAATGCCAGATTTGCAAAGTTGCCTTTTACTTAAAAGTTACATTAATTTTTACTTGTTTATCAATTTGCTTTTAATGCAACGATTAATTGATACCTTGAAGTAACAACTTTAGCAGTCCCATTCAGAAGTTAGAACAGCTTAGTGGTCAGTGTGTAACCCTGTACCTGCCAATGAGGCCACTAGTCTTTCCGCAGCAAAACCAACAATTTGGGGGTTTTGCTGTTATGACATATAAAAACACATGTCCTACTTTTTAATATATAGCACCCTGCCTTAGGGCTCGACAGGCCTACCTTAGGAGTGACTTATATATATTAAAAATAAAGTTCTTGACTTTGTCATTAGTTTAAATGGAAAAGTCGAGTTAGAAGTTTAAAACTGCTCTACTAGTCTGCAGTGGCAGGCTAGGAGACATGTTTTACTCCGTCATACTCATAGTAGCACAATATGTTCTGCAGTCCGTAAGGGACAGTTTACCTTACAGGCCCTGGGTACCCCTGGTACCATATACTAAGAACTTATAAGTAAGTTAACTGATGCCAATTGAGTATAAGCCAATTTAACATACGCTTTTAAGGGTCAGAGCAATCGCACTGAGGTTTGGTTAGCTGGCTTCAGTGCACTCTTATAGTCATTACAGCAGTACCTAATAGTCAAAAAGTGGGGCAAAAAGTGTGGGTGAGCCAGAAAAAAGCCATTTTCTAACAACAATATTGATTAAAATCCACCATAAATGCAGATTGTCTAGAAAATCAGATGTCACACTTTAGGAATTTATCGTTGTAGATAGCTTTTTGAACACTAAAAGTTTCTATATTGACCCAATACATTTAAGAAGATCAAGCAAAACATGAAGCAAGCATCAAGTAATAGGGAGGAGGAGTCATGAGGAGAAGGCGGTGACCTGCAGAATGTAATGAGGAAATGCTGAGTCTCCTATATCTCACAGATATTCATTGAACTTTGGCTGAATAGGCCCCCTGAAGAGATGGGAAACCCCTTGTGCAGCGAAGGCCACACGGTCCTGGATTACACCCCTGGAAGATGGGGGGGAAGAAGCTGGAAACCCAGATTGAAAGATTCTCCTTTGGATAGAGATGCCACAAATTGTTTGGGGAATGAGCACAGACCATTTATATTATGTTCATGTCCTTTTAAAATGTATATGAAAAAGAATACCAGTCCTTCTATGCTGTTATATTTTGGTACAGACTACTTTATTAAAGCATGTTTTAGTTTTTATAAGAAACTGGGGTTGGCACCAACAATGTTCATGTGAATTTTACAGATTTCCAGGATCCAGTGTTTGTGCAATAAACAGCATCCATGTCAAGCAATTCAAGAATGCATCAAGATTGATGCTTCACACAGCGTGGCATATTATTTGCACACCAGAGGTCTAAACTCCATGTCAAATAATACAGAATGAAGGGCCAGATTTATTTAAGAGTCACACTGTCCTTGTGTCACACAAGGTGACGCAAGGCAGCGCAATTCTTTTAATTCATATTTACGAAGCCGTGCAAGGGGCGATTTGCACCCCTTTATTTGGCTTTGTAAAAAACAATATAACGCAACACAGCTGATTGCAATAATTCATTGTAATAATAATAATCCATAAATAGACAATGCAACATAGAGATAGACATGGATGTATTTTCTAAATTATGTTATGTTACATTACAGAGTATCTAGGCAGTGCACAAAACCCTGCTTACAACAGAGCCTTGGTGCTGTTTGAGTGTTTATTTATTTATTTGTGTATTTTGTAAAGCGCGTGAATCACCCCATAAGGGTATCTCAGCGCTAGGACCGCCTAAGAGTACCAGGGTGAACAGATTTAGAACAATGATGTTTTCAGCAGTTTCCTGAAAGCCAGGTAATCTGTGCATTGTCTCAAGCGTAGAGGGAATTCGTTCCAGTAGAGTGGGGCAAGATGGTAAAAGGCCTTACCACCTTGGCGGGATTTTTTGAAACGCGGGATTTGTATCAGGGCCTTAGCTCCTGAGCGGAGGGGTCTGGAGGGTACATAATTGACAAATTTGTCATTTAGATAACTGGGGCCTAATCTGTTAACGGCTTTGTGAGCCATACAACATATTTTAAATGTAATCCTTTTTCGTATGGGTAGCCAATGTAGTTTCTGAAGTAAGGGGAGGGAGGCAGTTCTAGGGGGAGCATTGGTTACCAGTTGGGCCGCTGTATTCTGGACGACCTGTAGTCTGTTTAGGGCACTTTCATTGGCTGAGATGTACAGTGCGTTGCAGTAATCCAAGCGGCTTAAGATTAGTGCCTGGATCAAGGTCTTCCTGGAAGATAGTGGCAGGAAAGGGAAGACTCTTCTGAGCATGCTAAGGTTATGGAAGCAAGCTCCAATGGTGGAAGAGACATGGTCTCCCAGCGTAAGTTTCTGGTCCAATCGAACTCCAAGGTTTTTCACCACCTGTTTTGGACAAGGTGCGGGGCCCAGTTCCTCTGGCCACCAGCTGGGGGACCATTTCATAGTGGCCTCACCAAACAGCATTATCTCTGATTTAGCAGCGTTTAGTTGGAGAAAATTTGTTTTCATCCATTCTGCTATAGTCTTCATTCCTTCACCAAAGGTGGTTTGAATATTGCCGTTGGATTTGTCGAATGAGAGGAGTAATTGGGTGTCATCCGCATAGGATATGGGGATGAATCCCAGTTTCCTCAACAGTCTTGCCAAGGGAGCCACATAAATGTTGAACAAGGTAGGGCTCAAACATGAGCCCTGTGGCACTCCCTTGGTCACCTTGGTGGTTTTAGAGTGGTAAGGGCCTAAATTAACAGTTTGTGTTCTGTTGAACAGAAAGTTAGACAGCCATTTCAGAGCGTTTCCTGTGATGCCAATGTCACTTAATCTTCTGAGTAAAATTTGGTGGGAGATGGTGTCGAATGCTGCGGAGAGGTCAAGCAGCACCAGAAGCACCGCCTGACCCCTATCCAGCAGCATCCTAATGTTGTCCGTGACTGCTACCAGACTGGATTCCGTGCTATATCTGGGACGGAAACCAGATTGTGAGGAGTCCAGGATATTATTGGATTCAATGAAATTGGAGAGGTGTATGTTGATGTGCTTTTCCAAGATTTTTGTATGGAGGGGAAGGAGAGAGATGGGTCGATAATTAGTTACGTCATCCGATGAGATTTTGGGATTCTTTTTAATCGGGATTATCTGCGCGGCTTTCCAATCTGGAGGGAGGACTCCTTCCCTCAGGGAGCTATTGAGAATATCGCAAATGGGGTTGGCTAATTGTTTGTGCAGAATGGCAGTTATTTTAGCAGGTATAGTGTCCAGTGGGGAACCTGATTTTGCGCACTTTAAAAGTGCTTCTGTGCCTTCAATTGTGAGTGGTGGGAGATACTCTAACGAGCAAGTTAACGGTGGGGTGTGTAGGAGTTCAATTTCCAAATCAGTTTGGGGATTTATTGTGGAAGTAATTTTGTTATAAATCGTATCGATTTTCTGAGTAAAATGGCTAGCAATGTTGTCACACAGTGTTTGGGAAGGAACAGAAGCTGTGTCACAGGCTGCAGGACATGTGAAAGTTTTTAGGATTTGATAGAGGCATTTCTGAGAGCTCCCTGCTTGTTCAAGAGTGGTTGCGATGTGAGTTTTCCTAGCATTTTTTAGGTTTCGTGGTATTGAATTAAAGCCTCCTTGAATTTTTCTTTATCTGATTGGTTGTGTGAGTATCGCCATAGGCGTTCCAGTTTTTTACATGAGCCTCTTTCTAGTCGCAGGGAGGTCGAATACCACGGAGCCTGACACCGTTTTGAGTTCCTAGGGCATTGCTTCAAGGGTGCTACGCTGTCTATGGTTGCCAATAGGCTGATATTGAAAGAGGTTAAACGTTTGTCAACCTTTTCTGATTCCGAATGTTGAGGTGGACAGTATGTAGCTTCAAAGAGTGCTGGTGTGATTGAGTGCCAGCGTCTGTAGCTTTTATTTTGATAACATTTGGGAATGGGGTGTGCTTTGTGGCTGTTAATGCGAAACTCGACCATGGAATGGTCTGACCAAGTCAGGGGAAGTGTATCTACGTAGGATACATCAGGGGAATTAGTTAAGAGTGTTAGCAGCTTGATGGTGCACTGGGCCAAAAACGATCTGTTCCATATGGAATTAGGTTTTGTGACCATTAGCATTAACCAATGTCTATGTGTTAATACCTTCTTAGATTGGGCTGTTATGTCCAGAGAATGTAACTTTCTATTGTTCTACATGTATTTTTAATATCTTATTCAGGTTGTATCAGTTATACAAAAAAGGACAGAGTAAAATACACTGTTGGTTTACAGACTCCAATTGAAGTCCTCCTGATGGATATCATGCTGTGAATATTTGAATTGATGTTTAGCCATCAACACCTGATGTTCTTACAAGAACCCTTGATCCCACAACATATCTTTAAGATTGATTCTTGTTAAGCATTATGGGATCAAGTTGTGTATTTTACATTTATACATTTGCTTTGAGAACAGTGATTTAGTTACCACATGGTGTATGCAGCATCGCATATGCGTTTTGGCCCAGATGAAGTGACTTGTCATGAAACACATGTTAATACAGAAAATAAAATCCCTATTTGAATTCATCCATCACCCCATTGTGGAGAATCTATGTTTGAATCTAATAGACCTCAGAACTCTGTCCTTTTTTTGTATAACTTTTTGTAGGATTGGAGGGTTGTATCCCATCAGCATCCCTGAGGATAGTGTGTCGGACCTTTGAAGAACCTCTGTTCCCCTTAACCTCTCTTTGTGGCAAACAGGCTTATCAGTATTCATGTTTGCTCACATTTCCTGTCCTTGAACTTCATGCCCCTTTGACTCTTAGCTTCTGGTTGCGAGTTACTACCACAGAAACCTCTTTGGAGAGTTTGTCCTTGCAACTTACTTCCCAACTATGTGAGATTGAAGGTTGTGCCATTGGTTTGTCTTTTAAATGTTGTGTACAAGACAGCATTGTCATGTTCCTATTTGATCATTTTCGTTGTTTCATTTATATTGTGTGGAGTTGAGTTGAGTGTGTGTCTTTACCATGGTTCACTATCAGTTCTCCTCCAATTGCCTAGTTGTTGGTAGTCTCCTTGTGAGGCACGTGCCTTCTCTTTTACCACCTCTTTGACTAATTCCCTTTCATTTAAATAACACTTGCATCAATCAAGATGCATACATAGGAATAGCATGGAGTTGCCTGATGTCCTAGGAAATGCACCAAGGAATCTCAAAGATTTTCAATTGATCTCAAAGATTTTCAATTGACAACTCTTGTCCAAGGCATTTCTCTGTATTGTCCATTCAACTTTCCATGAACTATGTCTTCTGTATAGGTCCATGATTGGACTGTTGCAAGGTCTATGGTACTGTGTGTTAGAAATTGGTTAGTGTGTGGGGTACAGCAATGTTATGTGATATTGTATGTGCTATCTGCTGGTTGAACTGAAGTGTTATTCTGTGGAAGGAAGTGAATGGTGGGAAAGACATTCAATAGTATTATGTGACCTGGAGTTGGAAGGGTGTGCGCTGTTGTGTATGATAGCATGGCTAGATAACTAAAGGTTTGCGTAAGTAGGTGTTGTATGGTTAGGTATGTTGTAGCCTGTGACATGATCTCCTAGGAGTATTTATTTTGGGGCCTGGCCCCTGTAATAAAAATATGAAAGTAGCTTTTGGGACACAGGTTCTGCACTTTTAACCAAAGTTGTCGAATAATCTAGCTTTCAGTTTGTGGTGTATATGTACAACCATTGGCAGGGCTGAAAGAACAGTGTCTGCTTCTGTCCTTCTCTTCCTTACAACTAAGCTACCACTTGTTGCATCCTTATGTCCTCTGTAGATATTGTCTCAACTCTGTACGTCCAGCACACTGAAGTGATCAGTATCTGATATTTAAGCACCATAGAGCACCTTAGTAAAAAGATTTAACAGGCAATAAAATGTGATGATTATTATTGTTGTTATTATCTATCAATCATATATATATATATATATATATATATATATATATATATATATATCCAAAAGAAGATTTACTCCACCACGGAAAGAACCGGAGGGACACAAACGGGGAGCCAAGAAGAACACCTTTATTGCAGCATCGGAGGCATGACGCGTTTCGGGTTGAGTTCCTTTATCAATTGCCAAACACCGACTCCTGCCACCTGTAGCTTATCTGTGATCCATCTTGCTGCCATTGGTGGAAGCCCAGATGAGTCGATTAGTTTGCTGAACACCTGGACGCTGTCTCATCAGAAGACTTCGTTTCCCAGCATGCATCATCTTAGCTGCCAGGTAAGCGTTTCATTGTCGGCTCATAGAAAACTCATAATTGAGTGCTGGCGATCGTGACTAAGCTTGTGTAGGTGCGGTTAAAATAACACAGTGTCCTTGCTGCTCCAAGGTCTCCCCCGGGCCCCCTTGACGTCTCACCACAAAAATCAAAGTCCATAGCAGTTGGAGACTCAGCTACAATGACGCTGGTCCCTCCGTGCAGTCACGGACTGCATTAGCAGCAGCATTACAATGTTCTTTGGTTGCGGGGGCCTGAGCTTATTCCAAAACCTTGGACACAACAAAAGCTGCAGAGCAGTTACCCTAGAGCTCAGGCCACAAAACGAGACGGGTCCCCCAATCACACCCAGGGCATGGCGCGAAAACATCCAAAAAGATTCACTCCACCACGGAAAGAACCGGAGGGACACAAACGGGGAGCCAAGAAGAAAACCTTTATTGCAGCATCGGAGGCATGACGCGTTTCGGGTTGAGTCCCTTTATCAAATGCCAAACACTGACTCCTGCCACCTGTAGCTTATCTGTGATCCATCTTGCTGCCATTGGTGGCAGCCCAGCTGAGTCGATTAGTTTGCTGAACACCTGGACGCTGTCTCATCAGAAGACTTCGTTTCCCAGCATGCATCATCTTAGCTCCCAGGTAAGCGCTTCATTGTCGGCTCATAAAAAACTCATAATTGAGTGCTGGCGATCGTGACTAAGCTATTGTAGGTGCGGTTAAAATAACACAGTGTCCTTGCTGCTCCAAGGTCTCCCCGGGCCCCCTTGACGTCTCACCGCAAAAATCAAAGTCCATAGCAGTTGGAGACTCAGCTACAATGAGGCTGGTCCCTCCGTGCAGTCACGGACTGCATTAGCAGCAGCATTACAATGTTCTTTAGTTGTGGGGGCCTGAGCTTATTCCAAAACCTTGGACACAACAAAAGCTGCAGAGCAGTTACCCTAAAGCTCAGGCCACAAAACGAGACGGGTCCCCCAATCACGCCCAGGGCATGGCGCGAAAACATCCAAAAGAAGATTCACTCCACCACGGAAAGAACTCTATATATGTGTGTGTGTGTGTGTGTGTGTGTGTGTGTGTGTGTGTGTGTGTGTGTGTGTGTGTGTGTGTGTATATATATATATATTATCTACTGGCGGTCGCCAGTAGATATTTATAGTTAGGACCTATTTTCCATAGGAAATTCACAACATTCTATTTGAAATAACTTTGGCGCCGGTTGACGAATCTTCGCGAAATTTTCAAAACTCGTGGGGCGCTCCGGTCCGCTCCTATCCTAAAAGTTTCGGGGTGATTTGGCAAGCGGGGGACAAGAAAAAAGGGGGGTCCCAAAACGTGTTTTCCCCATGCAATTTTCCATAGGAACCTTTAGTCGCAGCTACAGCCCGAACTGCTGAACAGAATTACACCAAATTTGGCAAAAAGGTAGCCCTTGGTTCAGAGTCGTGCCTTTTGGTTAAATGGTGTAAATCCATTCAGTAGTTCCTGAGTAAATCAAAAGTAAAATCACATATATATCTATGGCTGCGGAGGGTCCGCGCACCCTGAGCGCACCCTCCTGATCACGAGCTGTATGCTAATTGGCTGTCAACACTCCAAACCAGGAAGTGTTGGCAGCCATCTTGTTCCTCGGTAGAACCGAGGCACAAGAAACAAGTGCGCAAAACGCAAAAAGGAGGCAGGGTAGAAACACCCTGACCCCCAGGGACAAAAAATATTTTTATTTATTTTTTTAAATCGGCGGGATGCGCGTAGGATGCGCGGATCCTGCCGTGAAAAAAAAAAACGAAGCGCGGACTCCCGCGCTTCGTTGTTATTTGGCCCCCGGGTGGGCCAAGTCCCGGGGGCATGAGTGGGGGGCCTCTAAGGCCCCCCCAAGCCCCGGGGACTGCCACCCCCGGGGCTTTCAATTAAAAATGGTGCGGGATGGCACTCGGCCCTCCCGCAGCCCCGGGACCGCCACCCCCGGGGCTTCTTTTTAAATTAAAATTACCTGTGTGGGGGGCTCGAGCCCCCACACGCCCTGGGGACAGCCACCTCCCCGGGGCATTAAGAATTTGAATGTGGGGGTCCGTTTCGGACCCCGAGCCCCGGGACCACCACCTCCCGGGGCTTTGCACATGTTGGGAGGGGGCCGCGCGGCCCCCTCCTGGAAGCCCTTCATGGCCCTGGGGACCACCACCCCCAGGGCCGGCTCCTGCAGTGTCCCGGGGTGCTCATCCCCGAGACACTGTAGTTTGCTATGGCAGGGCGGGAGCCTCGCGGCTCCCGTCCTGTCATAGCAAACTGCTTTGGTTTTTGGAAGAGAGAGCAGGAAAGCTGCTCTCTCTTCCAAAACCAAAGACGATTGCTTTTCCACACGGGGAGCTGCATCTTAGCAGCTCCCCATGTGGAAAAGCAATGCCGGCTCCCGAGGGACGCGGGGAGTCGGCGGGACCATGGGGTGATTGGGGACCCCCCCACGGTCCCCAATGGAGAGGGCCAGCCCCGGGGATGGGGTCCCCGGAGCTACAAGTGGCCCGGGAGGGGGGCCACGCGGCCCCCCTCTCCAAAATTGAAATAAAAAAAAAAAAAACAAAGGCCTGCCCCGGGGGATGGGGTCCCCGGGGCCATAAGTGGCCTGAGGAGGGGGGCAACGCAGCCCCCCTCCAAAAGATTTTTTAAAAGAAAATAAGGCCAAGCCCCGGGGGATGGGGTCTCCGGGGCCGAATAAGGCCTCGGGAGGGGGGCCACGCGGCCCCCTTCCAAATTTTTTTGATTTAAAAAAAAAAAAATAGGGGGCAGGCCCTGGGGGATGGGGTCCCCAGGGCAAATAAATTACAAAAAGAAGGGGGGCCACACAGCCCCCTTCTTAAAAATAAAAAATAAAAAAAGACCGGCATCGCGCCGGAGGCCACGCCCTCCTTGCAGCACTTTGCAAACGCGCCCCTGGCGCGTTTGCAGATGGGGAACGAATTCCCCTTGAATACTGGGGGTCCCTGAGGGCCAACTAGCCCACCAGGAACCTCCAGTATGCGCCAGGGAGCTGCGTTGCAGAGAGGTGTTCTGAGGCCACGCCCCTTTACACCTCTCTGCAACGCAGCTCTGTGGCGCTTAATGGAGGTAGCTGGTGGACTAGTTGCACCCCAGGGACCCTCAGGATTCAAGGGGAGTAAATCCCGACTTAAAACGCGCCACGGGGCGTGTTTGCACAGTGGTGAAGGGAGGGGCGGGGCCTGAGGTGACATGTGTGCAAACATGCCCTGTGGCGTGTTTTAAGTTGGGGATTAAGTCCCCTGGAATCCTGAGGGTCCCTGGGGTCAAACTAGCCCACCAGGTACCTCCAGTAAGCGCCACAGAGCTGCGTTGCAGAGAGGTGTAAAAAGGGGCGTGGCATCGGACCACCTCTCTGCAACGCAGGGCTGTGGCGCTTACTGGAAGTACCTGGTGGGCTAGTTGGGCCCCAGGGACCCTCAGGATTCAAGGTGACCTAATCCCGCAAATTAAAACGCGCCACGGGGCGCGTTTGCACAGTGGTGAAGGGAGGGGGCGGGGCCTGAGGTGACATGTGTGCAAACACGCCCTGTGGCGTGTTTTAAGTTGGGGGATTAAGTCCCCTTGAATCCTGAGGGTCCCTGGGGTCCAACTAGCCCACCAGGTACCTTCAGTAAGCGCCACAGAGTTGCGTTGCAGAGAGGTGAAAAAAGGTGCGTGGCCTCGGAACGCCTCTTCGCAACTCAGCTCTGTGGTCCTAACTGTAGGTACCTGGGGGGCTAGTTGGGACCCAGGGACCCTCAGGAATCAAGGGGACTTAATCCCGCAACTTAAAACGCGCCACGGGGCGCGTTTGCACACATGTCACCTCAGGCCCCCCCTCCCTTCACCACTGTACAAACGCACCCTGTAGCGCGTTTTAAGAGGTAGTTTTAATCCCCCTGCCCTATTATGTACTAGGGACTTACAGAGGAGGTCATGCTAATCACAGGGGTACCCCAACACATAGTGTTCCCGAGTTTATGTAGGTGTTTTCACTGTATTCTAAGTGTCTTTTAGCATAGCACTGGCTCTGGTTAGTCAGAGTCAGTTACCACCAGTACCCGTCTGAAAAAGTTGTGGGCACAGGATGATTTTGCAACAAGGCCTCTTTCTGCTCCTCTGTTGGTTCTTTCTGCACATCTTTTGCTTCTTCCTGCACTTTTCTTCGTCTTTGTGGACTTCTGTTGCTTCTTTCTGCATTTCTTTTGCTTCTTTCTGTGCGTTTTTCTTCTTTCTTCACATGTCCTACCTCTGTAGGCATAGTTAGAAACTAGCATTTAAAAAACCTTTGAAATTCACTGAAAAAACCATAGGTTTCAGACACGTTATAGTTAGAAATTAGCATTTAAAAAACCTTTGAAATTCACTGAAAAAACCATAGGTTTTAGGGAAAGTTATAGTTAGTTGGACATTGCACTCGTACAAAACCCGTGAAATTCCCCGTTATAGTTAGTTCAGCTAACTATAACTCGCGCCCCGCAATGCACTGCTGATGACGTCACATATTACATCACTCATGACATGGTCAGTGACATCACTGATGACATCACTGATGACATCACTGATGACATCATCCATGTGATAATTTCATGCATCTTCTCACACCCTAATATAACTTTTGATACACCCACTCTAAATTACAGACTGCCATTCTCAAAACCATACACACTCCAGCACCAATAACTACATACCCACTCACTGATTCTTAGGTCTACACACACATCCAGTCACTCACCCGTACAGTAACTCATACTTACGGTCACTCAGTACAGGACTATCATATGCACTCATACTCCTATATAGACACTCAAACACCGCCACTCATCCATAGAGGTACTCACACACCTAGTCAGTCATGCAAATAATTAATCGCACTGCCATTTACTCACCTATACAGTTATACACACACCAGCTCACTTACTCATACAAATACTAGCACATTCTTACGCTCTTATACAATCACTGATACAAGCACACACTCATCCATACAGCCACTCTCACAATCACTCACTCTCACATATAGTCATTTATATACTCCAACACTCACATATACTACCTTTCACATATGTAGTTACTTATACATATACCACTAAGATATACATTCACTCACTAACACACCCATACACACACTCACCCACTCATACAGTCCATCACAGATGCACTCTTGAAACCATGCACCCAGTGAATCACCCACTCACACATCTATGCACAGAGTCAAACACATCCCACCCACACAAACACTCAGGCACCCATACAGATACTCAGACAACCAATCAATAACTCATATAGACACTTATGTAGTTATTCACAAACCCATTCAGTCACTTACACACCAACAGACAGACGGATACAGAGATTCACACAGTTTAGTCACTAACCCATGCATTCAGTAAGATACGTTTAATCACTCACTTATAGAGTCAGTCACGCACCTACTAAATCATCCATTCAGACACTTATACACCCACTAATTCTTCAATACGCCTTTCCCTACATATATTAAACATATTTAAACTTTACAGAAACACACAGTCACTGGATGATGTCATCAGTGATGTCATTTGAGATGTCATCAGTGATGTCATCAGTGATGTCACTGACCATGTCATGAGTGATGTAATATGTGACGTCATCAGCAGTGCATTGCGGGGCGTGAGTTATAGTTAGCTGAACTAACTATAACGGGGAATTTCACGGGTTTTGTACGAGTGCAATGTCCAACTAACTATAACTTTCCCTAAAACCTATGGTTTTTTCAGTGAATATATATATAAATATATATAACCGATTACTGTCTACCCGTACCGCTGCAAAGTCCTCACACTGACCAATCATTCTAGTCATCCATCATCCTTCAAAATCAATGTAGATACCAGAAATATTAGCCGAAAGAAAGGTATTTGATATCATTAAATAGAATTCCAAAATTTGCAGCTATTAACACCTGCTGCTAAAATCACACTTTATTCACACTTGAAGTGTGTTTGTATATATTTGGTAGCCTTTTTCAAACACATATAACAGTAATTGAAAATGTATGACATTGTTCTGACCTAATACACCCAGAGGAACCATATTTAGAGCATAAGTACTGCATTTGGTTCCTTATTTATCATCTGGACACTTTGGCTTGCACACCAGTGTGGGAGAGGAGACTCTACCTCAAGAAAGACTCTCTGATGGATTGTAATTTTTCCGCCAGACTTGTCTTAAGTCTGGGAACTCTGTGGAGATGAATTGCTGCAGTGATCTAGAGAAAAAAAGGAGGACTTGCTTGCCTGATGAGGAGCTGGACTGTAAAAGCTAGGAAGAATGACCTACTCATTGGTAACAACTGCAAAAGGCCCAGCTGCTGGAAAGACTTTCGTGAGGACAACTCACAAGAGCATCTGTATCATGAAGCTGTTACATTGCTTATCATTGATGTAAGAGTGAGTCTGCACCTTCCCCCAACCCATCCTGGGTGTTGAATGGTGTTTTATATTCTCTTCTTCAGCCCCAGAGGAACAGGGAGGCAGTTGGACTTCATAACCTCAGCATAGGTTCTGGTTTCGCTTGATGGAGAAAGTTGCCCTCAACTATCTTTCTAATGCAGACATAATTTGAGCAGTACCCAGATGGGTCTGGTGCCATGAGGAACTGTTGTGGGTTCTCCTGGTCACATGGGTGACTTACCACCACAAAATATTGATACTGACCAGCACATCCCAAGTTTCAGGCCCCGAAAGGAAAGCCATGTATAGGGAGCCGAACCACTCTCTCCATCAATCTCCTGGAAAAAAGAGACTAATTGAGTCCTTAAAATGTCCTTGGACTCCATTTCACAGTGGACCCTGTCTCTAACCGGACACTGTTGATAGAACACTGGGCTACCAGAATATCACTGAGAGCAGTAGAAGCACAATCTACTATTATGGATGGGGTCCTAGCTTTTTGGGTCATATTCATAAAAGGGAGTACTTGAAAAGTCCAGAGAAATTCACTTGAATGTTCCAAATTAAGTGTAGTGTTGAAATGTTTCTTAAGAGCCTTATCACATGAAGATATAGTCATTCTTAGAAATCCAATAATGTGGGAACCATGAAATAGTGTCTAAATTCAAAATGTTTTCTTTATTCTTTTAATAATCATCCAAGATCAGCCCTGCCAAGGTAGTTTGTTCCCAAAATGGGACTTCATCAGGGCTCAAAACAAAAATATATATATACATATATGTATAAATAACACAAGAAAGAAAAAACAAAACCAGCACATTACACAACATCAAAATACAAATATTTCATCCAAATACCTTTACAACTTTACAATAAAACAGATCATGGCCCCATACCCTTACCAAGAACAGGACAATAACATGTAAAATCATCAACTACACAGCACCCAATATATTTAATCTCATACTAGTCGTAAATCCCCATGGTAACAGTTTTCATGCTCACTCAATTGGTACTAATATTACACAACATATATCCTGTCTTTAATCTGATTGAGCGGAACAAAAAGTACCCATGCATTCATCCATAAGTTCGTATAATGAGTATTAATTACATGAACATCGAGACCTGAAGAACAGATCACATTTGTGATAAATTTGATTAGACAAAAATCATGTAATTTAATAAAAATTCCACATGCCATTCTCCCTAAAGAAATCTGCAAACATCATGGAAAATTAGAATAGTAGTTTCCATGGCAAATAACTTTGTCAAATCATAGTTATCACCAATTAAGTATTCAACCTTGTCACCCCACTTACTTTTATTCCATTAATTGATGATTCATCATCAGTAGTGTATGCCAAAAAAGGGTTGTGTTTCCTTTTCCTCAGTAGGATCTATGAGAAAAGAATATTGTAAAGGCATGCTGTCAAACACTTGCCTTGTTGGTATATTTACAACTATAAATTATCAAATAACCTGAGTTCTTGAGGAGAATAAGTGTCTCTAAGGAATAATATAGCTAAGAATTACTTAGCCTCAAGTTCTTCAAAATTCAAAATATTTGACTACCCAATGCCGTTTCCTTGCGCCTCACTCTATACTCTCACAATAGTAGCAACAATCCCAGAAGCAATCACCACTGACCTGAGCCTATTGCTCATATGTCCACTGCTAAAAACATTATCAGAATACATTGTATTCTAGTGGAGAGCAAGTATCTCAATAGATTAATATAACCAAAATTAGCCAGCCTCATTTATAATATATAATTAAAATAATGAAAATCTTTCTCCCCACTACCGTTCCCTTGTCACTGGCTTAATCCTCTGGCAGCCAGCACAAAACATCTCAGGGCCAATCTCCACTGACCTGTGCGTATTGAAAGAGGGACACGATGTTCCTTCCACGTGGACGCTTCTTGTGTATCGTTGAACATCCCTTCACCCAATTTGAGTAAAAGTCGGACCACTCATATTTCCCAAATATTCAAACTATTCAATCAGTCACCACCCAAACACTTCCACCTGATATCCACGCTCAGATCTGAATGGAGTAGTTGGATATCAGGTGGAAGTGTTTCAATATGCACAGGTCGTGGAATAGAATGGTTGGCCCATTCTATTACCCGCTCACCCGAATCTTAACATTTCTGTCTTTTTACTAAAGAAAACAAATGGGGAATGTAGGCTAATGTATTACCTTTCTTGTCCAGAAGGTGAATCAATCAGCAATATTATTGACCAGCAGGAATGCTCTATGACTTATTCTAACATTGGCATAGCGGTGTCAATGGTGCACACTGTGGAATGGGAGGAAAGAAGGATAAGACTGACATCAAATCAGCTTTCTGGCTCCTGCCAATGCAACCAGATGACCTCCAGCTCTTGGGCATACACCCCTAAAGATAACAAGCATTTACAATGCAATCGGTCTCGCCTTTGGGACCTTAGAAGTATTTAGCTATGCAGCACATTATTGTAGGTACAGCAAAATTTACTGTTGTAGTGTGCCCGAAGCAGTGAAAGGGTGCAGTACCACAGGCTGTCACTAGGTGTCCCTTGGGACCTCTTTTGTCGACATAAGGTACTGCACCCTGCAACATGGATAGGGAATAAATATGGTGCAGCGGTAAGAGCTGCGACTGTGGAGTCTGGTGTCGGCTCAATATAAATGAAAGCTACTAATTTTAAATAAGGATAAGAAATCAATGCAGCGATCTCGTAGGTGGGGGCGGGCAAGCAGTATTGTGTGAGGGGGTAGAGAGAGGAGATTAAATTAGAGCACTGCACTGCAAATCATGTGAAAATTAACCAAACGGGCTGGGGATAGGAGATTAGCAAAACAAACAGTGGCCTTGGAGGGATGGTGTGGGCCTGCAAGCAGTGTTGTGGGAGGGGTCGGGCAGGCACGGGGAGATTAAGGGGAGGGCAAGCAAATAAATTAATGGCTTCGAAAGGATGGAAGACAGACTTGGCCTAGCCCAGAATCAAACTTGAGACTTACAGACCATTGCTTTGCTCAGCAGTGAGCGTTTAACTCACTGAGTCATGTTGGAGGCTTTGTGGCATTATGCTAGGTCAAAAATAATGCCAGTTTATATCTTCACAGTCAGTTTAGTTGCAACTTATATGAACACTTACGTTAAGGAAGTGAACCAGATGAGAATCCGGAGATGTCAGATGTCCAATCTCCACTCTGAAAAAATGCACTTGAGGCACTTTAACTCACAGCTATACGTTTACACTGTGATTTTGTTACTAAATTAAGACACAAAATCGCATTCCGTTGAATAACATATACAGTGGATTAAAAGTTTGGAATATTCTTTGTCACAATAGTTCAGTGTCACCAAAGAACGCGTTTTACATCATGTTGGTTGCAGACTGTGTACGTTATGTATGTACATGGTATTTCTATAGCGTGAACCTTGCCAAAAGGCAGCATAATACATCTGGGTACACTGATGAGAAGATGGTGTGATGCCACTGGGAAATCACTGTTCTTTTAGCTTTCGTTGCGTTTACACATCAGTGCTTTCTGGGATTTGTAGTCTTGGTTATTTTTTTAATTATTCCAATTGGACCAACGCATCTGATAACAATGATAGATAAAAGCAAAGCCCAGAAATGGAAAAGTTGTGCCCCGGTGACACCTGCCAAAAGAGGTTGCTTTAATATGTGTGCTCTCGGCGGGCGCGGTCGGTGGTAGGAGTGCCGGTCGGGCGGTGACGTGGGGCGGGGGAGAGGCAGGGTGGGGGGTAGTAAACTACGGATTAAGGCCCAATACAGGTAAGTAAACATTTAAATAAATAAAACGAATTTCGTTGTGAGCGCTGCATCGCCAAATGCGATGCAGTGCGCGCAACGAAATTCGTTTTATTTATTTAAATGTTTACTTACCTGTATTGGGCCTTAATCCGTAGTTTACTACCCCCCACCCTGCCCCTCCCCCGCCCCACGTCACCGCCCGACCGGCACTCCTACCACCGACCGCGCCTGGCTCTCGGTGTTCATGCCACAACAAAAAAATTAAGCTCTCTATGGATTGCTAGCGTAGGTTGGTTACGTATTACCAGGGCCGGCTTTAGCTCTGTTGGCTCCCGGTGCTGCAATGCTTGTTGGCGCCCCCAATGACCTCATTCTCCACAAATTCCCTCACTACCACGCTCCAACAGTGCCCCTCAAGCCTCCACAACTACTCTCTCTCATATGCATGTCTTTTGATTTATAGCTCTACTTAACCAGAGTAGGGTGTCAGAGACCTTTACATCACACACACATTGTACAGAGACAATGAATCATACGTGTGCAAATAAGTCTCTAGGAAATGTTACATAAGACAAAGAGGACTACAAGGTGCAGGCGTCACATGTCATCCATACTGGAACGCAGTATGTTTAAGAGTGCTTGGTCTGGAGAAGCACAAACTCACGATTTAAAACCTAACATAATGATTAGGAGTTGATTTTACAAATAAGAATCGATTTAACCCAAATGAACCTCTTTTAGCTACATTAGGATAATGAAAGATACAGGAAAACAAAATCATAACGCTCTAATCTGCACCCAGGGCCACTGGAGGTATACACTTGTGCGGCATTTTTCACAATATTATAGATTTGCTGTACTTGCCACACATTTCCTTATTTCAGTGCTTTAAATGGGCCGGTACTCGCCGGTACTAAGTACCGGCACTTCTAAGTTTTCTGCGCTTGAGAACCGGAACTTCTCCTTGTTCAAAGAGAGTACCGGTACTCATGAGGCAGCAAGGCAAGCTCAGTAAAATTGGCATGTACAAAAAGCAGCGCAGCACAGAGCCGAAGTCCATCAGTTTTCGTGAAGCACTCTGTTGATCGAGTGCTAATCTACCCTCACAATGTGCTAATTGAGCAGCGGCCCCTAGGCATCCATTCCATTCGAGCTGGCAGGAGGTTTGGGAAGGGCACCGACTCACACTGTGATTACTGACACAGTGTCCACTCAGGCACTGTGGAGTCAATAGCACAGTAGGTGTGTGAGCAGGGCCTGCTAAGAGGCATATCTCCTGACTCTTGGGAAATCGGAGAGAAGGCTTCTTGCTGGCATAGCAGAGTAGGGCAGCACTTGTTTGGAGCCAGAGTGAGGAGGAAGGTGGTGACAGTGAGGCTGTAGTGCAGCTGATGGAATCAAGGTTTAGTAATGTGGACAGTAAGCTAATGTGTTTCTAAAACACATGTACTAAATGCCCCGGGTGCATGCACGAATGTCCCTGTGTGTGCTCTTGCATGAGTGAGTGTTGTCTGCAGTGTCCAGCATGGCAGATAGATAGTTGCAAGCCCAACAAGCCCTGCATTACCACACTCTGCCTAAGAACCACATGTTAAAGGGTTTGCTTGTAGCAAGTGCTAAGCCACTCTCTCTCTTCAGTCCAGATCTGCTTTCTCCACAGTGTTTCAACATGATTGTATTTTGTTTTTTGGAGCCCGTTTTCTCTTGGGTTAATGAGAGGGCTCTGGGAGGGGTATAGGTGGGTGAACCAACAAATTACCAAGGAGAGCCCAGTCAGAGTCGAACCAGGAAGTCTGGCTTGGCCTTAAAAGCCTGTGCATAAGTCGAGCCTTGAAAACACTGCCATTAAAATAAGTGTATTTTTATCATGTGGAAGCATTTCACCTTGGTGCATCCCACCGTGACAACAGTGCCATTAGTAATCTAGGAAGTAAGTCACTTTTCAGGTGTATATTATATATGGACTATTTTCTTTTCATGAATGAAGCAAAATTATAGCGTATTAAATCTAACACAAGATGTGATTGTACAGCACACATCCTCGTGCATTTGAATATAGTATTATATGTGACAATGAACAAAAAGGAGGTTGGTAAGTTAAAATATATGTCTATGATCACACAATTTGGTCATGTGGGGAAGCTGGGATTGATCCTAGAATTTCTGCTTTCACCTTGTGCAATTCAGCCTCTAGGAGGCTATATCTTTCTTTATCTCCTGTATTACAATAAAGGTCACAATTTTGTCTTTATTCATTGCACATGAGATTAGAGTTTGATTGGCAGGCAGATGCACCATCAGAGTTCAGTTAATTTTTGGCTTGATAGTGCAAGAGGACCTGGAACTGCGCCAGAGCCAGGCATCCTGGGTCAAGCTTTCAACAGCTTGCCCACCTCCAGATAGAGGGAATCAGACTTTGCAGCAGGTAGGGAGCTTTGAGGCAAGGCTATGCCATCTAGGAGGGGCTGGGCGATTATTGCTACGTGGCAATAAAACAAGAGGGTTAAACATAGTTAAATGTTTCCAAAAAATGTTAAGGAAAATATCTTGTGCAAGTCATATGTGATTTAGGTGTTGAACCATGAGAAGCCCACTTTAATAATAAGTGTATCCTTTTGTACGTATAAGGAGAAAGGAATACTCAAAATATACCAGAAATGCTTTAGTATAATAATGCACATCGGCACACCAATTAAATCTGAAATCAAATTAAATGTGTGCCCCTGGCTGGGTCCCATAGCACTGCCTGTAGCCCTACCCCCCAACTCCCACCCCCCAGTCCACATCTCAATTTGATGAGTACCTGCACTTATTTTTTTCCATTTAAAGCACTGCCTTATTTTATGCATTATCTGCTAGCTCAAACAGTTCAAAGCATGTGAAAGTACAACAGAATGCACAATTAACAAATAAAAGCTCGTCGAAGCAGTCCACGCTCTCGGCCCTATGAGAAGACACACCAGCCACAAGTCGGAAAATCATACGTTGGCCAAACAGTACGGAGGTGAACAAAGGAGGAACAAACGGCAGCGATGTTACCGTGAGCAGCCTCTGCCCACCCGCCTCCCCTTCCCCACTCCGTGTGAAAGACTGTATGACAGCGCCTGAGTTAAAGCACAGAGCTGTAAAATGAGAGGAAAACAATATAAAGTACTAAGGGGCATATCTATGAGGACGGCGATAAGTCAACGCAAAGCGCGCTTAGCGCTTTTCTACTTATCGCCGTCTATCGCTTGATTATATCGCCCTGGTAGCGCGTTATCTACAACGCTTTTCCCCAGGGCGATATAATTACCAGCGATAGCGGGGGAAATCGCCGTTTGCAGGGAACATCGCTGGTTTTCCAGCGATGTTCCCTGCAAAGCAGCGATAACTCTTGCTGATACGACCCTGTGGTCGTATCAGCACAATCCACCCCCATAATAGGTATGCCTAAGTCTGCATTTTAGCAGACGTTAGTTTTCGGCGAAAACAGCGGTTTTCGCCCAAAACTAACGTCTGCTAAAATGCGTTAGCAGCCTTGTAAATATCGCGATGTGCACATCAGCGATATTTACAAGGTTGTACTGCCCAGTGACGCCCACTTTGCATCTCATTAGAGATGCAAAGGGGGACGTCGGGTAAAGGGTGCTAACATGCGCCAATGCATGTTAGCACCCTCTTGTTAATAGGGCGATGATTTTATCTCCGCTTTTTTGGCTTTAGAAGCCAAAAAAGCGGAGATAAAGCCCTTGTAGATATGCCCCTGACATACTGGTACAGAACACTGCACAAAATAGCGGAATGGGACGAAACAAAACAGGACACTTGTTGGATGGGATGTGGGGCTACGGGTTCTTTGTCTCACCTTTTGTGGTGCTGCCTGAAGCTGGGAAAATACTGGTAGGGGAGTTCGAAGAATTGGAGAAGTCTTTAAAGTCTGTTTTCTGAGGAATCGGGGCACAGTGTGTTGCTGGGCTTCCCGATTCTGGGAGGGAGAGAACATATATCAATGAGAGGCATACAGATAGCCATAGGATTGAAAGTGGCTCTCCAGGCGATGCATGGAGCAAACAAAAATGACCATCCCTCTCCTTCGGATTGGTAGGATGTGGGGCACCCTAGCCGTGGAAAGAATAATGCAATATACTGAATGACGTCTTAAAGCATAAGAAACTGATTAGCCCCCGTTTATCTCAAACGTCAAACCTACCTAGTCCACGACTTCTGAGAATTGCATCAAACCACATACTTTAGATCTCTCTATCATATACCTCAAAAACGATCCCAGATAGTGCCACAAATCGAACAGATGGGCCTCTTGGAATCAATCCAAAATGTCTAAAGTAATAGCCCACATAAAATGCTATTTATTGTGTGCCATCTATGTGGGAGGTCAGGCGTGGGAAGGACAAAGGGTTCAGACAGTTGAAAGTCCACCTCGCTGGGCGTAGGCGACAGCATGTATCACTAGTTAAAGCAATACAAGTATTTAAAAATAAACAGATATTTAAATAGAACAGATATACACATGGGTTAAATCCATGCATTGAGATGCAATCATACTAATTAGACCCTTTGAGCAGATTTGTTTTACTCTTTGAAGGAATTAAAAATACTTTTTGTGAAACAAAAGGCAATGCTTTCTCTGACCTTTATTTACATTGTGGTAATAAATGTGTATGTTCATTAGTACACTTTTCCCAGTTAGGTGCTCCATGCTGCCATAATTATTTCCACCGGCATTGCATGATAAGCATATTTATACCATATTAGTGACAATAGTCTTGAGACTTGATGCGAAGAACCCGATTCACCGACTCTTGAATGAAACAGATGAGGGATGTTTCTGCTGGGACTCCTCTATCGCGACCCTGCTCCAAAGAATGCTGCTGGAGAACTAGCAGAAGTAGCTTGATGTAATGTCTGCTTCTAATTTAAACGAGCATTGGCAAAGCCAATAGGTCTCTGCAATCTAAGCGCTATAAGCGCTTAGCGCTGCAATGTTAATGCATTTGTGTATATAAATCATAACAGCCCTACAGCCATACACAAATGCATTTACATTGCCAACGTCTATAGCTCTTGGATTAACGAGACCTTTTGACTTTGCCAATGATTGTTAAAATAGCCTTTATTGGAACTCACCACGTCTCTTCAGACCGCCTCCACACCCTCACGTTGTTAGCTCTCCCAGTGTGAGGATTCTCCTACTCTTTATATAGTGAGCTAATTGTTGATGCAAAGCATCTGCTTCAGTGACGCTATTTTTTTTTAAAGCCGTTATTGCTTATTGCGCACTTTAAGTGACATTACACGCTATTTAGCAGTCATGTTTCTGGAGCTCCTATGCACAGAATACATTATTTTAAATACTTAGCGCAATTCTATAAATAACTAAAAATAAAACTGAATAATTATGCTGCGCTTTACCTAATTCTGTAATGAAAATGAATTTATAAACTTCACAGCAGTATTGAACCAGTGAGATTTCTTTTTTATCTGCCTGGTACTTCAAGCGTTACCATCCAGCTGCCGCTCACTTGCTTTCCCATGTAGAGAAAAGAGGACCTTTAATGTCAGGTTGGCCGTGATCCAGGACTTCATAGGTGCTGAACTCATTATGTTAGTGCTGCTACCAAATCTGTACAATGCTGTCATGGAAGATCACAAAGCAGCGTGAGGAGGCATGGAGACTGCTGGAGTCTTATTTTCGCTGGTACATATCGTAGCCAAGTACCTTTCCACCTCAATGATGGCAACAGGTTGGTGATCGTCGATTGTTATGTTCAGGGTGGGAGAAGTGGTTACTTTAAGAAATGTACTTTCAAGCCAGGAATGTGGCCTCGGTACTGTGCCCTCGAGACCAATATCATCATTTGCTGCCTCCATGGCTCTTTCAGAAACCCAGACTCCATATTCATACTGGTGGCTCATTTTCCGCAAGTGCTCGGGGTCTCACCAGTTGAATGAAAATGCAGTCTTGCATTCGAGGACCCTTAACAACTCCCACATCCAATCCGCTCCACTCAGCCTTTTCTCGTCGACCATCGGAAAGCTAATCTATTTGAAACTAGCTGGCGTTTCTCGCTAAGGGCTGATATTGGTTGGAACTCGGAGGCAGTACTACCGCCCCACAAGCCCTACGATTGGGTAACAAAATTACTAATCAAGGCCCCGGAAGTAATGGTCCAGCCGCTCGCGGGCCGCGGCCGCCACAGTTGGTTGACAGTGCAGCTGGTTGTGAGTGGAGAAAAGGCATATCAGACCCAAACAAGCATTTGGCAATGCAATAGGACTCGCATTTACCCGAGACCTATTGCATTGAAAACGGGAGTGCGGGCGGGCGCGAGAAGGCACGAGCACGACCGGGAGTGTGCGGGAGGTGGGCAGAGGGCCCCAAGAAGTCACAGACTGCGGGAGGGGGGTAGGAAGGGAAGGGAAGAAATTAGTCTGTGCAGTAAAGGGGTCAGTAGTCATGGGGAGGGACTAACAAGCTTAAAACCAATCGGAAGGCAGCATTTATAACCTAAGCCAATGAAGAAGATGGGCCGGAGTATATAGTGTATACTGCATGCCTCGCAAAGCGATGGCAGCGCATTCGCGCTGCAACGCTAGGCGAGACCTAAAAATGAGTTGTGAAAGCAATGCTCATGGTTTTTTCCATATGTGAAACCTTAAGCACATTTTTCAAAAGGGTGATGAGACAGGGTGCGGGACCAGAGCATGTGCTGCACTACCTCAATATTTCTTGCTAGTCGAAGGGCTGGTGACAAAAGGAATGCAGATTACTAATAATGAGTTTGGAGGAAATGTCAAAAGAATTTAGAGTGCCTTTTGCACCAGAAAAGAAAGAGGCACTGTCTATAGTTGGTAAACACCCCTTACAACGCATCCCTCACCCCGCATGTTGTAACAACGCATACCATTACACCGCAAGTCGTTGCAACGACTTGCGGAGGGGGGAGAAGGTGTTGGATTTAAAATCCAACACCTTCCCTAGTGTCCGCACAGACTGGAGTTGGAATAGTAAATTATACTATTCCAACATCCAGCGCCCCCCTCCACAAGTCGTTGTTATGACTTGCGGGGTAATGGTATGCGTTGTTACAACGCGGTCGTTGTAACGGCTGCGTTGTAACAACATGCGGGGTGAGGGAAAGTGGGAAAAAGAGGCCTATTCTCTGTAGTTATCACATTTCTGGGCAATGAGCTTGTCTAAGTAGTGATAGTTTCTTAATTTGGTTGCCGACAAAGTGCAAGGATGGCGGGGTTTGCTACATTGCTGGTTGAAAGAAAGAAGAGTGATTTGAGAACTTTGTAGCAGGGTATAGGACATTTACAGTATGCCTGTAATGTGCAGGCCAGACCTTATGCCAACTGGTTCTATTTGCTGTGGAGGGGTAGCCAGACACCATCACAGGAAAAGTATTAAGGACAGGATCAGACAAGATTTGTTGAAGCAGTTTTGTTTCTTAGAGGAGTACAATAGTGTGACAATTTGGCTTCAGAATGATCTGGTGACATGGTTAGTGGCTATCTTTTCAGATGCATCTGGTCTGGTATTATTGCTTATACTGCAGAGAGATTTGTGTGCAGAAAGGTGGGTGGAGGCATGGAAAGAGAAGAGGCACAGGTTAATTCTCACCTTGCCTGCCTCTGTCCTGCACATAGCTTCTCTTTCCTTTTACCCCATCTCACCAAGCCCTCTTTTCCAGGAACTTATCCCATTACCCCCATCATGCTCTTCGAAAGTCTTAGAAGCACAAACTCCATGTCCATAACACAGCACTCCTCTGTATTCTTCTGTGACTTGCCATATTCATACTTTCCTTGTACCATCCTTCACTTCCGTCATACTCACTCTCTCTACTTCACACCACTTTGGCAGTCTATAACTTCCTACAGCCTTTTCTCAGCAGCTAGTCCCTCAATTGTCGCCTTCCTCTTCCTCGAGTTGACCTCACTGGAGGTATAATCTACAACAATGTCTTTGTTTACTATGACACAACCTGATCACTGACCTACTGTTGTGTTCACTGAAACGCACTGCTGGCCCTGTGACCCAGGTCTGTGGCTTGTCTAATAAATCTCAGACAGCATAACAGCCTTCCGTTCAACCTGGGCCTCCTGACAATGATGCCTCACAGTCTATCCCACTATCTTTATATTTCCTTTACATCATCTTGAGGGGTGTGTTCTAGCCACCTCCACCCTCTGTGCTGCCTGCCAGGCTACAATACTCTCCAACTCATCTTGTTCCACCATATTGGGGGCACTGGTATAGGAGTCCTGCCCAAACTTAATGGTATTCTAAAGTGAAATCTAGGCCACTCTCTCCATTAGGTGCCCACAACATTGTCCTCATACCTCCTTATGACTCCCTGGGTCTGCAAACCGGCCAGTCACTACCATTAAATGTGTGCCATTGCCTTCACTGTTTGCCATCTACCCACTATTGCCTTCACTGGGAACTCTCTAGACCAAATCTCTTGGGCCACTGCTTTCTCTTTTATTTTATTTTGCCTTCTCTTTCAGGGACCAGCTCCTAAGATCCTTAGCCCCCATGAAGTAGCCCCACTTTGTGCCTTAGATGAGGAGTTTTGCCTTAGATGAGGAGTTTTGCCCCTCCCTGGGTTAGCCACTATTGCTTCTTAAGTGTTAATTCATTGAGGGAGCAGGTGTGAACAGCCTCATGGGCTGGCCCACACTTTTGCACCGCCAGCGGGAAATTACAAGCAGTCACAGTCACCAACACCTCCAAAGATGTCATCATTTTGGATCTACCTTGACCCTCTGACTGCGCGGGGGTCTCGGCATCACCACGCAGCTACAGGCCCATCCTCCTGACCTCCACAATGGCAAGTTAACATATGTATCTTCATGGAGCTCCTCTTGTGACCATCCCTTTTATGCACAAATGAAATTGAATTTCATCGGCCCATGCTCCTCACACCACGCGCTGGCTCTGCAGCGGACGTTTCATGTCTTCCTTATTTCTCCAACCACCATGGGTGCAAAGAACGGTTCCCTTCTCTCTGCATTCCTTAGCAGCCTACTAGATTTTGCATGTGTTAAGGCCAGAGAGTGATAAGGTGAAACAGTGAGATTAATGCAGGACTTGTTGTCTTCCACAATATATTCACTACATTATAAGATTCTTCAGAAATAAAACAATCCATTGCTTAATTAGAGATAGTGGTTTCTGGAGCTTGTCACCCGTACCTATTTCTCAACACTGACAGCCTACAACATGGTGGTGATCTGTCTAATTTCGAAATTTTGACACCAATGTTTAATAAGTCAATATGCATTAAAAAATGAATAATACCTGCCACCCACTTCATTCCAATAGTTTGGGTGGCCTGGAATAGTCTGAATTGTCAGACATGTAGGAGTGCGATGGTTAGCGGTTATGATGGCAGCGCTGGCAGGGGCATTGGATGTCGCAGTTTTGAGTGACTCCCCCAAAACGGCCCTGACACTTAACTTTTTACAAATTAAGCGCTGAAACAATCACAACTCAAAAGATGTGAAGGAGGGGACATTAGTGAAGTGCATGGGCTTGTCCTACTCAGCAAAAGTTTCCATTAGCTGTGTGTTCTCCAAGGAAATGAAGATCATTTGACTCCATATTTCAGGAATGCATATTTCAAACTGTCTCCTTCTTGCATACGTTTGTGCTAGTTCCCATCTGATTTTTGAAATGTTTGATTTTATGAGGAGCACGTAAGACTGGGGTTCGGTGTCTATCCTCGTGCCCGCATGCAATAAATATTGGTAGAAGAGAAATAAATGAGGTGACAACAGAAGCCTCGTTTGGTATCATTGTAAATCAGATTCAGCACACCCCAGCGAAGAATTACAGATCGGAATTAATTCAAATACCAACACTCTACATAAATTCTACAAAAATACAATCATCGCGAGAGGTAATATTTACTGGTGTTTATTTTGCATGTGAAACAGCCAATCAATAATAATTCAGGGAAATAAACTTCCGGCATTTAGCATACGAGTTCACCAGGCACGCGCTGCCTCTCATGCAAGTGACAGCCCCGAGTCGCGGTGCTCATTAGGGCCCTTTGGTTGATCTGGCGCCACAATCTAGTGAAGGGGGGATCTTCAAAGACCACTGATTAGGGCGCCATTTTCTCAGCGGGGCTCCCAGGGCTCTGGGTGTAGTTGCATACTGAAGCTCGGCTAACAACCTGCCTGGATTCCTGAAGGAATTCTGGCTGTGGGGCGAGCAATGCTGCTATTGCTGGTGGTAATGCTCTGGAGAACAGTTTAGTTCAGTATATATTACGAAATCAGTGCAAGCTGCACTGGAACATGATTGCTGCGAAGACGGGAAACACCTGCACTTAGAATGTAGCTAATTCCTACAGCAGAAGGTCAGAGGTGTCAAGCCTCAAAGTTCGTCAGTTTTCCTTTTTATCATCCTGGAAATAAGAATGGATTCTCCATTATTATTATTATTATTATTATTATTATTATCATCATCATCGTCATTATTATTATTATCCTCATCATCGTTATTATTATTATCATCATCATCGTTATTATTATTATTATCTTCATCATCATTATTATTACTATTATTATTATCATCGTCGTTATTATTATTATTATTGTTGTTATTATTGTTGTTGTTGTTGTTATTATTAGCATCATTATTATTCCCATTATTATTGTTATTATTATTATCATTACTACTGTTATTATTCGTCATTGCTGTTATTATGATAATAATTGTTGTTATTGATTTTTGTGGTAGTATTGCTGATATTATAATTATCATCATCATAAACAGCATAATAACAAAAGCAAATAAAATAAAATAGTATCGGTAACACCAATGGTAATAGAGATAAAGATAACAATAGTAACAGTATTAGTAAAAGCAGCAGTAATACTTACAGCAACGTTAATATTGCTATTATTGTTATCAGGATTTCTAATGTGCATTTTGCCATCCTAAGGCTCCTCTGAGTTTTGAGTCCATGCCATACTGGATAGTCCACTACACGTATCTCAAGTGATTTCAGTGGAACCCATTTGAGAACATACATGTGTTTGAAACATATAATACCTAAGATCGTGTGAAAGTGCAAAGTCGGTTGATTGAAGGCTTTGCTTACTTTTTAAACAGCTGTGCAAGCTTTGTGACGTGCTAACAGTGACGTAGCTAGACATTTTGCCGCCCGTGGTGGTTGGGGCGTTTGATGCCCAGTGACGGCCACAGGTAAGAGCGAGGGGGGCGCCGCCACCCCCAAAACTTGTGTCGCCCGTGGCAGACCGCCCCCCCTCTCTCCCTTGCTACACCACTGCGTGCCAAGCTTGGGCATAAATATTTTTTAATGCATCCATTTTTTCAGCCCTTTGGGATAGTGGTTTACTGCTGCCATTCAGCAGCCATCATGTGCTTGAACCCCTTCTTATGGCACCATTTATCTAATGAGTGATGGACAAGGTCAGGCTCAACAACAAACGATTTCCTGTCAGTGATGGATGTACTGCATTTCATGGGCAGTGAATCCTGGAGCAGAAAATTAGCACTGCCGGTCGGTTGACGCACAAAAATATATGTTGTACATAGCCAGGAGTCTTCGTTTGCTTGTGTGGTGTGCGCAGTTTGCCAGCTTAGAAGGCACTTTTTCAATTTTCCGCCCCTGATAATTTACAACTATGGAGAACATTCCACTGCAGTCCCCACCATGTAGCTTGTCATCATTGTCTAATGATGTATGTTAGTTTCTACCTGTTAGAGTTTCTCTTGTTTTTATTTCTTTGCAATGTGCAAAACCCCACATGTAGCAGGTAGACCTAGTTAGAAGTCACAATGAAACCAGAAATTATCCCAAAGTGTTGACCATCCCACAGAATGAAAGCCAAGACCTTTCAAATAGTTAGGCATGAAAGGCGGAAGATGAGGGATGTAATGATGGCTCAAAGGGAGGAGACAACATTAGTTATGTGAACCATGTAGTTGGACCCCACAAAGGTGGCCTTCAGATTTCACACAAGGGATGACCATTAAGCCATGTTTTCTACCCTGAAGCAGCTCTTGCCGTACATCCAGGAGCCATTTCAGCAGACAACTCTAGATTTGATGCCCTTGCCAGCATGGCATACACACTGCTTACAACACAGTCAAGGTTTAGAGGCCAATTTGCCAATGAGGCCCATAATCTTGGGCTTTCCCTTACCAGTTTGGTGTCTGTTAAGGAGTCATATATCCAACACGGTTATAGGTAGGCACTTCTCAAATACCCTACCCCCCCCCAAAGTACCAAACCGTTTCATTAATATTAGGGTTTAATTCTAATTATGGTTAACATTGGGGTTTAGTGGAATACATGGCTGGGGCTAATGCCTAGACCTTTATGAATCTAATGGATTTCTGAAGGAAAGTTTCTCTAGATTTGCTTATTTTTGTGAATGGTCCAGTTAGTTTGCAGCATTGTTTGCTGCATGGTTAGTGTACTTTTTAATTCAAAAAGTTTTCTGAACATGACATTGCTTTGCATTCATTGTCATCATTAGGAAATCTATTAATGTCCTACCCTAAAATATATTCTTTGAAAATCTGTGAACAGATTACGGTATGATATTTTACATATTTCACGTAGCACAGACCTATATTCATGGAGCACCAGAGTGCTTTATAAAGAGCATTTTTAATGGAATATCTGATTTGTACAAGTGCATGGTGTTCAGAGTTTAGTTAAAGACAAATTATGATGAACTAAACCCAGATCTGAAGTAAATTTGCTTTACTAGTCAGATAGTCTTTGCTGGAAATTGTACAGTGCAAATCAGACAAACATAATTGCAAATATCACAGATCACTGACATTTGGGAGTGACTAAATAAAAACATTATCAAGTAACACTTGTGGAATAACAATAGTTATTTAAAAACAACTGCATAGCAAAGCCTAGAGATATTGGTGTTGCCAATGCTTGTTTAATAAAGTATGACTCTAGAATGCTACCTAATTTAACACTGTCTAATCATTATCAATGAAAATGTCCAGTGCTGTAGATAGATGCAGTGCATTTTGTTACACATGTGAGAAATGACCTGACCTTAATATAGCAGTACCAAGCTCCTGTCTCACTAATGTTGTTGGTACTATGAAGGAAATCCCTTTTCCTTTCTCTCTGAGCTGAAGTTCAGTGATGACTAGTTGAGATGGTCTACTAGACAATCTTTGTCTACCGCTCTCCTAAATTCTTTCAATTATAAGTTATCAAACTTCTTCCAGCGTTCTAGCCCAATGCAATCATCTGGAGAACTTGATAAGGATGGTTTCTTTCCATAGTCCATTTTTGTCAATGTTTTATTAAATCTTCCTTGAAATGTTTGCCATTTGTGGGCATATGGGAAAGATATTTAGCACTGTAACTAGTTATATATATTTGTGTGAAGAAGGTCCAAATTTAGTAAAATGAATACAGATGATAAATATGCTTCCTGGTTCTCAAAACAGGAAACATTCTAGACATGCAACTCAACACTGGTGTATTACATGCTTAAACACTTCAATATAGTGTTGGCTATATAGAGTACAGTGCTGATTTCTTCCATACACTTCTTCCAG
Source organism: Calotriton arnoldi (assembly GCA_963921515.1). Classification (NCBI taxonomy): domain Eukaryota; kingdom Metazoa; phylum Chordata; class Amphibia; order Caudata; family Salamandridae; genus Calotriton; species Calotriton arnoldi. Next base: position 1,053,941 of record CAWUFW010004188.1, read on the forward strand.
GGAGTGCTAGTCTCAGCTGTCTAATATGTGCATTATATAAACTAGTGGTCTTTAAAGAATGACCATTATCCTTCATTTGTGTTTAAAATGAAAAGGATTATTTCTTCACCACTGACAAGCTGAAAACTAATTAGAAACAAATACTATATACCTTGAAGACATCAATCCTGTTGAGAACAACACAATCAAAAATATGCTGATTAAATATATCCTGGTGGCCTGGACAATTATAATATCATTGAGCATTTTAAAACATCAAAATAAGTTTAGTTAAGTTCAGTTTATTGCTTGTAATGCACTGTTAATACCATAAATGTCAGCTTCAAGACATAGATGCACTACAAAAAATAGTATGCATAGTTTTCACAGGTCTGGTCAATTATCCAGTTCTTCAGGTGAACTAATTAGGAAAGGTTTGAAGAGAGTAAATGAAACATTTTATTTCAACACATTAACAATACAAATATTTTATTCAGTAAAATCAGACTCCAAAGGAAAACGTTCTCTACAACTAATTTGGGAAAATTCAGTGGAAAAAAAAACACATGTAGCACAGGACCGTGACTACATTCCCAAGAAAACTGCTCTAGCGTCATCAAAATTTGTTTTGGAAACAATGTGGTTTTGTGGCACAGGTTTTGGTTACTATTTGTGCAATAACCACACTCCATGCTGTTACAGTAGGGTAAAAGTCCATTTATTAGGACAAGGTTGCAAACAAACTAATGAACTTTATTAACCTTAACAATAATTCAAACTATACATCCTGACATAACTCGTATAGTTTCATTCTCCCCACACCATTCACAACTCACCATCTCATTTGCTTCACTCCTCTCCCTTTCACTCGCTGACCTCATTCCATATACACAATATCTCCTTCACTTGCCCTCCAAACATCCTCCCTTGAAGATCCTTCTGTTGCTCATTTCATCCTGTGCACCGCCATCAGTCACCTGTGCACCCTTCCCCCTCGAGGGATGGATCTGCCCGTATGTGACTCACCACCCCTCCAAAGTACCGCCTATGCCCTGCAACCTGTCCTAAACTGGCAACGATGTAACCAAAATGTTTCCACCCATCCTCCTACCACATGTAGGGTAGGCAGGAGAACTAACTTTTTGTGAACCCCTCCCGGTGGTGCTTGGTGTCAGGGAGAGGCTGGATACTCCTCTCCTTAAAGCTTTATAGCCCTACCTAAAAACCTCAGCTTCCCCTAATGTGGCCTATCCCCACCCTGTCCTTCAGGTCTCGCATGAAGGAACCCGGAGGAAGACTTGTCTGCGATCTTCACTTCCCCCGGGGGTCAGCATCGTGCAGTAACCACACTACACCCTGCACTAGTAGCAGAAAAGGCTATTTATTAGGACAAGGTTGCAAACATACTAATGAACTTAAGCAACCTTAACAATAATTCAAACTATACATCCTGACATAACCTACAGTTTCATTCTCCCCGCACCATTTACAACTCACCATCTCATTTGCTTCACTCCTCACCCTTTCACTCGCTGACCTCATTCCATATACCCAATCTCCTTCTCTTGCCCTCCAAACATCCTTCCTTGAAGATCCTTCGTTGCTAATTGCATCCCACGCAGCGTCATCAGTCACCTGTGCACCCTCCCCCACGAGGGGTGGATCTGCCCTTATGTGACTCACCACCCCTCCAAAGCACCGCCAACCAGGAACCCCCGAAGGGTGGTTACCTGCCCCACCTGCAAAAAGCCTGTGCACCTTTCGCCTCTCAACAATAAGACCTCCGACACCAAATCGACTCATTCCACAATGCGCTTACTGCATCACGCAATTCCCTCATGTAATTTGCGTTCCCCAAATGCGAAAGGTGCACTCCATCATTCCTTAAAAGACCTGGGACCATATGTATGAAAATCGGAATTTGCGATTCTCAAAATGCGATATTTTGCGAATCGCATTGTGAGAATCGCAAAATACGATGTATGAAGAATATCGCAATTATTTAGCGATTCGCCTAAATTCTCAGAATAATTCTGCGAATCCCAATTTGCTGTTCCTTATTTGCGAAATTCGCTAATAAGGAATCGCAAAATGGGGAATCTGCCATTCAGGTGCAGCTTGATGACATCACAACCAGGAAGTGTGACTGCACAGCTGCACCTGATTGCCAGAAGCACAGTCAGAGGCTGAGGGAAGAGTGGAAGAGCACTGCACTGACATCCAGGGAGGCAAAATGAATCCCCAGGAGAAGGAGAAGGAGGAGGCAGGAAGGAAGAGAAAACCTAAATTCAGTGACAGGGAGCAGGAAGTCCTGATAGAGGAGATGGTAGGCAGCCATGAGCTCCTCTTTGGGAAAAAAGCACTGAACGTGCCAGAGGCAAGGAAGCGGAAAATCTCGGATGCCATCCAGGAAAAGGTGAATGACATAGGTGTAACCCACCGCACTGTGGAGGACCTGCGCAAGCGCTGGTACGATATGCGGCTGAGATCAAAAGAAAAGCTGGCAACCAGGTTGGCTGAGGCGAATAAGACCGGGGGCGGCACATCCAGTGCTACAGAGTCCACGCCCCAGGAGGAGTTGGTGGAGTCCACCTTGCTATCGGAGAGTGTCAGTGGAGTGGCTGACCTGGACAGCTCTGACCCACCCACCGCCAGTCAAGGTAAGATGCATGCCATCTGTCCCCTTCCACTCCACCATAGCACCCACACAGTTATGAGCCCCCAGGAACCAAACAGTTTTGCAACTCCAGTACATGTTGTTGTGTACACCCTGAAATGCATCATGGGAGATGTAGTCACATGCACCAAACAGTGTAGTATTGAGACACAGCAAGGTAGTAACAGTGACAGTGAGTCAGGGAATGCAAAATACAGGCAGACAGGATGTATGTAATGCAAAAAATAAGTAGATTTATCCTCTTACAAAATGAGATTGAGTACACTACAAATATTGTCTGTGCTTCTGTCTTCACAGCACCACTGGCAAGGCAGGAGGGCAGTGCAGGGCATGAGGAGGCAGACGTCACCGATGAGCAGGCAGGGGAGGTGGAGCAGGAGGCACAGACCCCTGAAATCCCTTTAGCACGCAGAAAACGCAACATCGTGCCACCACTACCACAGATGGAGGCAGACCTACAGGGAAGCGGAGACGAATCCCAGGCAGGCCAGGCCCAGCTTACAGTCCCACGCAGGCAACAGTCCCCTGACCACCAGAGGGAAGGAGGAGGAAACAGACGCAGGGCAAGGCAGTCCACCAGTGCTGGTGACGAGGAGCAGCAGTCCGTGTTCTCCGGCCTCGAGGGCACTATGGTGAAGGTGCAGCGGCTGCAAGTAAAATCGATGCGGTCAATGCAGCGTCAGTTCCAAACCCTAAACCATCACATGAGCAACATGAGGGGTGAGATTAGGGAAATGACTGGTGCCATACGTGAACTGTGTGCCATGCAGAGGAGATCCAACGCCCGCATGGACACATACAGCAAGGCGGTCAACCGCCTGTGCACTGTTACGTCCCTGCTGTCACGTAGGTGTGTCAGTATGCAGGTAGAAATGGCACATAACAGCCAGGATATGGCCAAGGCCTTGGTGCAGGTGACACATGCTGTGGAACTGATGCAGGCGGCTGAGGACCCCTTCCCACAGGGGACAGTGAAGACCAATCAAGCCGCAGCAGCATTACACCACCAGTACCTGAGGTCAGACGGTGGAGCATGAGGCAGGGGAGAACCCAGGATGACCCGGGGGAGAGCAGTGGGCACCCAGAGCGAGGTGCAAGCAGCCGTGCACGCAGAAGATAAGGTGGCATCAGGGAAGCATGGCAATGGGTGACTTAACACATTGCTGGGGACTGAAGTGTCTAGGACATCTCTGCATTGTGAATTTAACAGTTGCAAGTATCATTCACACACATTAGGTGTGCGTCAGGCTGTGTGCCAGAAATGTTCCAGCACCAAATGGAATAAAAACACAGTTGTGCACCAATACATAGCATTCTGTCATTATTACTCACCTAGAAATAGTTGTGCGTGATCTCCTGGTGCCTCTGCCGTCCGGCAGCCGCCCCAAGACCTCCTGCTAGTCCGGCACGAGGAGCTGGTCCCTCCTCATCGGATGACTCTGATTCGCTGAGCTCCACTGGTGTGCCCTTCCTGGTTGCTATGTTGTGCAGCATGGCACATGCGACCACTATCTTGCAGCAGGTCTCCGGGCTGTATTGCAGGGCACCTCCGCTCTTGTGTAGGCACCTAAATCGGCTCTTTAGGATGCCAAAAGTCCTTTCAATCACACTACGGGTCGACCTGTGGGCGTTGTTGTAGCGGCGCTCCGCAGCAGTGGCTGGATTCAAGTAGGGTGTCATGATGAAATCCCTCACTGCATACGCGCTGTCCCCTGCAGGGTGCAAATGAAATGGGTTAAACACTGTCATCCCACTCAAGGCCTCAACTGTATGTGTGAATGTTAGCCATTTATTTACCTAGCAAGTAGCCCTCACCAAACTCCCCAGCCAAGAGGCGACGGTGTAGCCCACTGTGGCGGAAAATGAATGAATCATGGGTGCTTCCAGGATATTTCGCAACTATGTCCGTGATGACATGGGTGGCATTACAAACCACCTGGATATTCAGGGAATGATAACACTTTCTGTTCCTGTACACATATTCTGTCTGGGAGGGGGGGACAGGGCGACATGGGTCCCATCAATGCAGCCAATTACATGGGGGAATTGGGCTATCTGATAGAACCCCTGCTTGGTTTGGTCAAGTGCCTGCTGCGTGTTAGGGAAATGGATGTGGTGTTGCATCCTCTGCATCATGGCATCCAGGAACCTGTGGAAGAGGCGCGACAGGCTACTCTGTGTCACCCCTCCTGCTGCTGCTATCACCCCCTGAAAGCTCCCAGACGCCAGCAGGTGCAGTGAGCACAGGACCTGCACATGGGTGGGGATGGTGCGTGTCCTGCGTGTGGGGTGCTCCAGCATGGGCTTTAGCTCCTCAATGAGATCCATGATGCTGTCTAGGTGCAGCCTGTACTTGTTCATGGATTTGCTCCTCTGTTTGCTGGAACAAGGTGATGCATGCACTGAAGATCCTCTCTTTGCGTCTCCTTCTCTGGCCAGCAGCTCTGATCCTCAGCCTCCTAGCGATGATGTACAGCGGAGCCATTGTGAAAGCCCCTGTTGCATTTTGGGCCAGCTTATATGGGTTGCACCTGGTTACCACCTGCTCTGAGTTGGTGGTAATTGCGAGGTGCAAAATTGCGAATTTCGCAAATTTGCAAATAGTGAATTTTTGATGCATCTCATTGCGATATCGCTATCTGCGACTACGTTATTTGCGAAATTCGCAAAACGCGTACAGCAATATTCGAATTCGCAAAGAAAATTCTCAGATTCGGGCTCGCACATTTGTGCGAATCGCTATTTTTGCGATTAGCAATTCTGCGATGCGATTCCGTTTCATACATCGCAAAACCCATTTTTGCGATCGCAAACACTGTAATTTAGCGATTCGCAGTGTTTGCGATTGCGAAAATGCTTGATACATATGGCCCCTGGTTCCTCCTCTTTAATCCCCACATGAGCAATCACCTTGATCTCGTGTGCCTGGCAGAGATCCTTCATTGCCCTGTTCAACTTCCTTCGAGCCTTATCAATTGCAGCATGTTTGACGGCCCCCCTCCAGACGCTGCGCAGCACAAACTCAGTCCAAACAACACATGTTCCTGAGAAATTCCTTTTGATCGCCCCCAAATCTCTCTGCATATGATGTAGTAATGTCAGTCCAGACAGCTGCACTAAGTTGTTTTCCCCCAGATGAATCAAAAGCACGTCCGGGCAACCCCTCTGCTGAACCAACTTTGTCAGCCATGGTAGCAGCGCCCTCAACACATAACCCCTTTACCCCACCAAGGAAACTCATGGTGGCTGCTCCTCAAGCCCAGGTTTCATCCATAAACTTGTTGTTTCGTGCATTTTGCTGCCCAGTGCACAAAGGACTGTCCCACAATCCAGGTAACCGTCTTGGTTCCTGGCTGGCTCTCACACCCTGCAGTAGAAAAAGAGAGACGATTAGATCGAGCACCAGATCCCCTCCCCCCAGCATCACCTCTCCCCCGCGCTAGCAGTCCCCGCTACTTTCGCATATATCGTTCGCAGCAACTCGACCTTCATCGGCCAGTCTGACAAATTCTGCCCCAGGACTACCCCAAACGCGCCACCGCCATCGCAGCACCAATTCGAAAAGAATGAGTGCTGAAACGAACTGGTTCCCAGCCCAATTTGCAAAAAGCCATGTGAAACACTGCCAATAACTGAAAAGCTGTAACCCTGTTGCCTGTTGCATGACAAAATACCCCTGATAAACACCTTCCAGGCAACAAAAGGAAATCTCGCCATTCTCGGACGGGGCAGACCTTGCTACAACCACCCTCCTCCAGCCAAACCTTTCCTGTCACAAAATGATTTCAAGCAGGTGGTACAAGCGCTTCTCCTGCCGTGGCTAGACTATGGCAGTGCTACTCTCTGTGGCCTTCCCAAATACGCCTTGACGCCACTAAGGGCCTCACTGAACTCCGCGGCAAGACTAGTTACTGGTGCCAAACGAAATGAGCACATTTCACCAGTCCTTAAATCTCTCAACTGGCTACCCTATGAAGCACGAATTCAGCTGAAGATTGCAGTTCTAGCACATAAAGCCCTTCACTTCAATACTCCTAGGTACCTGGCTCAAAAACTTGAACTATCCTGTGGGGAGAGAGCATCAAGAAGCGCCTCTACTTTTCTCTTGAAACCTTGCATCCTTAGCAAAATAGAACTTGTCACCGAGCTTTCTCAGGTGCTGCCCCAAAGATTTGGGACTCTCTACCACCGGATGTACGCAAACTCACCTCGACGACGGCGTTCAAACTGGAAACCAAAAGATTCCTAATGAGCAAATTCTTACCCTAGTGGGTTAGGCTCACGGGATCAGGTGACTTTGTTCTTATTACCATGGTACCTTCATTTGATACAGATCTTCTACGATGCATATTACTACCCCCTCATGGCCCGCTTTACTTCTGTTTATTATATGATCCCCGTTTTTTACTATGCTTATTTTTGCCCCCTCATGGCCCGCTTACTTCTGTTTTACTGTATGATCCCCGTCTTTTACTAATTTGTTGTTGTCATTACACTCTTGGCCTCTCTTGTAAAGCGCTCTGATATCCTTCGGGATCTAGTTCGCGCTATATAAAACTTTATAAATAAATAAACATAAATAAATACCCAGTGACCCCTGCCCCCCTGATCTGTTTTAGATCGTCTCAGCCAGATCCCCAACCTCCCGTGGTCTAAACGCACCTCCTCATACAAAACCCCCCCCCTTGGCGTGTTGTTCCCAACAATTTCGAAACCCGGAATACCCCAGAAAACATCCAACTCATGCAAAGTCTGAAAACTGCAACCTCAAATGGATCATAACAGCACAAAGGCAAAACCCCCAACAGCTCCTGCAACAATTCAAACGTAATAGCATCACACGGAGCTCCCCTCCCTACCCCACGTTCCCTGCCCCACCCCTTCAACATCTTACCCAGAATCTCATCCTTGGCAGGGTCGAAACCCAAATGCAGTTTACCATAAAAGGAGATCCCGGCTAACTTGCCCGCAGTAGTCGTATATGTCACAAACCCTTATCAATGCAACCAAGAACAAAACTCAAAACTCCCTGCTCAGTGTCTTGCTGCTTAAGGCGCATCACTTCTGAAGAAAGGCCCAGGAAAGCCCCCAAACTCGCTCCATGCCAGTCTGTAGCTTCTCCTGGTAGATTTGGCCAATGACTTCTCGACCAGACCAATCACTCTCATTCCCCCAGGCCCAGATGTCCTCCAGCAGCTCTGTCTTGAATTACTCCGCTCCTGGCACCATACTGCGGAAATGATGCCACTGCGAATGAGACAAGGAATCAGCTATATCATTGCTGGCCCCTGGTATGTGCTTTGCCCTGAAAACAACATTAAGTCACCAGCACACCAACATGAACCTTCGCAAAAGCTATACCACCCTCAGATCCATCGCTTTTTGCCTGTTCACCAGTTCCACCACAGTCATGTTGTCCACATGGAAAAGCACCATCCTGTTTTTCAGCTTGTCTCTCTAAACTGCCAGTTCCACCAACAGCGAAAAAAACTCCAAGAAAGCAATACTCCGTCCCTGACTCAACCAATGTGGTGGCCACTTTCAGTGCACCATCTTCCATCCCAAAACAGCCCAAAACCCAAGGATACGGCTGCATCCGAGAAGATCTGGAGCTGCCAGGCCGTGTTCTCCTCCAAAAAGTCCAAGGACACACCATTGAATTCTTCCAGATATGTCTGTCACACACCCAAGTCCGCCCTGACATCCAAGGGGATTCGCACCCTGTGGTGCGGCATCACAGCCCCTGACATGGCCATGCCATGACGCCTGCATAAAGTCCTTCCTGTTCTCACCATTCTGCACACAAAGTTCAGAAAACCCAACAATCTCTGCACAGCTCTTAATTCAATCTTTTGTTCTCCCACCACCTGCAACAAAAAAGCCTGGAGTTCCTCCACCTTCTCCCTCAGCAGACAAGCCACCCATCACACTTAGTCCAACTCAATTCACAGGAAAGTCAGCACACAACTAGGCCCGGACGTTTTTTCAGGCACCAATGCCACCCCAAACTCTTGTGTTAATGCCTCCAAATGGTGCAACGCCCGACCACAGTCATTGAAGCTCTCCTCCCCACAAACACAAAATCATCAAGGTAATGAGACACCCCTCGGTGGCCGCGGCTTTTGGTGAACACCCACTGTAGAAATGTACTGAACAGCTCAAACAGGGCACAAGAAATGGCACAACCTATTGGCAGGACTTTATCCACATAAATGGCACCCCCAAATTGCATTCCAAGCAGAGAGAAATCCACCGGCTGAATGGGCTGCAAGCAGAAAGCGGACTTGACATCACATTTTGCCATTTCAGACCCCTGCCTGCACCCCCGGAACAGGCGGATAGCGTCATCCACCGAGGCATACAACACCCTGGAATCCTCTTCAGCGATGAAATAATTGACTGACCCGTCTTCTGGCCAGGATAAGTGATCAATCGTCCTGAATTCCCCCAGCTCTTTCTTGGGCACCACTCCCAAAGGTGAAATGATCAAATCCGTCAGAGGCCATTCGAAAAATGGACGAGCAATCCTACCCTCCGCCACTTCCTTCTCTAGCTTCGCTGCCACCACATGTGGAAGTTCCCTTGCCGACTTCAAGTTGTGCGCCCATCTGCGCCCCCTTGGACCCTGATACCCCACCCAAAACCACTCAGTGAAACCCCACTGCAGTCGTAATGCCGCCTCCTTGTCAGGGTAAACTGAGAGCCATGGGGTAGGGGCTCCTCGCTCCAGACTGCACCCGGCCTCTAGAGGCCTTCCACTGTTCTGCGGGGCTGGCCAAAGTGAAACATTGTATGATAGGATGGCGTCCTCCACACTTGGAGCATTGGTGTTTTAACTTACAGAGGTGCCGGGAGCAGAATCCCTTATTAAAGTTCCAGAAAGCCCCCGTGGTGAGTCCTGTTGGCCTCTGTGGATATCCCGGCCCCCTGCTCACTGTGGAGCAGGACGGGGCTGAAAGGAACTGGCAAGCAACTGGCGGTATGCGCTGAAGCTGAGTATTGGGTGGATGACATCCACTGCATTCAGAGTTCCAAATCCACCTCCCCCCATGGCTTATTCAGATTAACACTGACCCTGGCCTTAAACTCCTCATCGTAGCTCAACCAAGCATATCCCCCAAAATGCATCTGTGCTTTGCGAATAATGTCCATGTATTTCAGCAAAGCGATTGCCCTCTCTAAATGCCACTCGCAGTAAATGCTAGCCTGAATCAAGAAAGTGGATATCTAATTGTCCAAGTTAATGGGCACCCTCGGCCTCCTGGTCAACTCCCACTCCTCCTCCTTAGATCCCTCTTTGGTCTGAATCTCCCTATGGAGGAGTTTGAAAACATTATCATATTCATGTTTCCAAATCCAATGTTTTTTTTTTTCTGACTAATGAGACACCTAAGGCATCACCAAACCCATGTAGGGCAATCTTTTCTTATGCTTATCCCCCTCAGTTTCTTCTTTTCCATCTGGTCCCACCGTACCATCCATCTGAACCCCGGTACCTACCAGTTGCTTACTGCCATCCCCTTTCGTTAGTTCTGCAAGCACCGCTAAAGCGTCTGTCCACGCGGTCTGTGGTTCACCCACCACCCCATCCCCCACTCCAACTGGCCTGCAAGGTTTCCCCTCAGCACCCGTATCCTCCACATCTCATGCTGTCCACTACTCACCTTTACCTGGCATCACTTCACTGCTGACGATTTTTTCCTTGCGCCGACCTCCACTGCTCCGGTGCCCAATGGGTTTGGCACTCGCCTTGGCTGCGTTTACCACCTGAAAAACACAAACTTCTCCGGTTGTCTTCGCTGCTGTCCCAGGTCTTCCCAATGCCTCCTCCTCATCATCAATCAACTCTCCTTCCTCCCAGTCATCACTATCATTCCTATAATCAAGCAGCAGCTCTGCATCACCTTCAGCCTCATCACACATAGGCTTCTGCACCACACTCTCTGACCCTGTGCAAAAGTCTCACTCTGCGATGGGCAATTCTCCGATGCCATTCCTTGTGCGCGAGCCCTCGATGGTGGGCAGGCCGCTGCGGATCCCCCTGCTGCTTTGTGCCAACGTCCCGAGGCCATCTTACACCCGGTTGGCATCGCCACCGTTCTACAGACCTCGCCCACTGGTCTCGTCCCCTCCTCCCCCACCAGACAGCTTCAACCTGGGGGGTACCTTGCACCGCTGGTCCCCCAAGCCGTACTGGCTGTCTCCTTAACTCCCTCTCTGACCTGGTCTTCAGGGACCCATACCCACTGCCCTTTATCGCTATGGCCACCCACCCTTCCTTCCTTTCCTTGGGTCTCATCAAGCTTGGGATCCCACGTCACAGGTGTGAGGGAAGCCGCCCTCTCCCTTGCCTCGCACATGCGTGCCTACCGCTCCTCCTTCTCCTGTATAAGGAGGCGCTGTTCCCTTATACACTCCTTCAGATCTATTCCCTACCACCTGCTGCTCTGAGTAAACCTTGATGTGGTAGGCCCCTCTCCCCCCCACTGGGTCAGCTGTTCCACTGTCCTGACACCCTTTGGAGCCCCCCCTCAACCAGCCCTCCCATCCCTTGCCCAGACATGGCCCATTTAGGTTTTTTAAATACAGGGCCTACGGGCCCAGTCATCAGCCTCTCATTACTCTGGGGGGGCCTCACCGACAGAACTATCTACCCGTTTCCCCCTGGAAGGTCCACAGCCCTTCTTTCTCAACGCTTGCACGCGGCAGCACTGGCTAAGGTGTGACAGGCCCCACCCCTTCCCTGCCTTCCGCTATGCCTAAATCATTCAATACGGGGAGCCGCTCCAGGAGGCTTTTCCTCCTGCCCCCACGCTTTGACCCCCGTGTCTTTTTTGGCCCCCCTGCCCGTGGCCCATTGCCGCCTTCCCTACAGGTGGCGGCTCGAGTAGGCAAGCCACCACCGCTGCAGCGACCCCACCCAACGCGAACACATCAGGCGACGCATAATGAACCATGCTTGGTCGAGGAAGCCCGACTGCAAAAGGTCAGTCCTACCTCCTTCCCCGAGGACTATCAGGGCATCCCGGACCGCCTCATTATCTGGCGCTGCCATCCTGCCTGCCTCCACTCACCTCACAACGAAGGTAGGCCTCTTTGCAAACTTTCCCCACAAACTTTTTGTGAACCCCTCCCGGTGGTGCTTGGTGTCAGGAAGAGGCGGATACTCCTCTCCTAACACCTTTATAGCTCTACCTAAAACCATCCCCTTCCCAAACTTGGCCTATCCCCACCCTGTCCATCAGGCCCCGCACGAAGCACCCCGGGGTAAGACTGGTCTGCAACCTTCACTTCCCCCAGGGCCAGCATTCTCCTGTGAAGCAATATCGAAAAGGGATTATAAAATAAATTCTGTATTAAATTCCCCAACCACTTATTAAGCCACTTTTGTGACTTAATCTTGAAGTTGTATCTAAAAGTGATTTGAAAGTGTGGATCTATTTTTGTAATTAAATATTTTTGAATATTCCACACTCTACGTAGAGGTATGCTTTTTATACCTTTGTAGCAAATAGCCATCTTGAAATTACAGTTATTTCGTGAAATGATTCAAAAGTCTACCCCACTGTGAAACAACCTTTTTTCGCAATTTTACAGAACATTTTCACACATCATTGATTACAGGAAATTATGGTGTCATTGTAAATGGAAAACACTGTGCAGCGCAGAGGAGCCTTTTCTAGCCTCCCCGTTAGTAAATGTTTCTGAAACTTTGTTATAATGAATTCACACTGTATTACTAGTTGGAGCTGGAGACTTAAGACGATCCTTTGCTTAATATACTCGCTTTTTAATGACATCATGAAACTGTCCATTTCACTGCAATGATTCCAGAATGTGATGGATGAAACATAGCATCAATCGAAACATGCAAGCAAAGAAGTAGTCCGTCCAGGCCAAGGCGAAATTTCTTTTATGCCTTACAAAATAATGAATTTCCCAAATTTCAAACTATGCAAAGATCACATTACTTGAAGTTTGCTAACTTTTGTCCAAAGGCTACAGTTCCAGAAGTAAATGTCTTGTAGGTGAGGTTTCCTCCCCTAACTAGTCTCTATCTGGTGCATTGCAAAATGTGTTTAACAGAAGTTATGTCTTCAAGTTCAATTTCATGCGAGATTCTAGCATAGAGAAGTATGCACATTTGTGTCATTTTCACAACATTCAGTTAAACTTCACGAAAAAAACATTCTGCAGACCCTATAACATTATCTTTTGACGAGCATTGAGAGATCAAAGATAAAATGTAGAACAAAAAAGATGATATGGAGCAATTTTGAAATACCACAAACAAATACAGTATGATGTTGTCCATCTTAGAAATACAACTTATGCTGACGTTTTTACATACAGATGAGAGCTACACTGTGAAAAAGTACGGTCTGCTTTTTTCACTTCTCAAACTATTGGACGATTATCACATAAGCTACAACATAAAGCAAAGGTGCAACTGTGAAATGAGAAAACATCAAGACCTGAATTCACTTTTTGTACAGCAAGTTTTCAAATTCAAATCACTGGACTAATATAATGGCCATAGCTTATACTCTTGCTACTTGGCGGTAATCCTTACCACTGTTGCCCCGGAGAGTTTTCTGTGGTGGTGGGGGGGGGGGGAGGGTTAAGGGGGGGCTGTGGTGGGGAGGAAGAGGGTGTTGTTTTCCTTTCTGTTTGTGTGCGGTTCATTTTAATTTTCTATATTCTAAAAGACACCCTAAATTGGACACAGAGCTTCCCAGACGAATGAGATGCACATGAATCCCCTCTGCCTTACCGGACTGTAGATCTGCCCTCCTATTCGCTCTCTGTATACATAATTCTAATTAATGATGTACTATATCTGTTTTTTCATGTGTCAATAAAAATAGTTAAAAAAAAATAATAATAATAGTCATGGCTAGTCTTTAAATAGATGTGTGCACACGTATTTTTGGTAGATCTCCTTGACGATTCTTCAAAGGACTTGTGAGTTAGTGCTCACATCACTATTCAGAATGCAAAATGCTTGAAAATTGCATCCGTGTTCTTGATATGCAAACCAAAAATTTGAGAACATTTTAACTCATATTAAGCCTCTCACAGTTTGATAATTTTACAGAGCTGCTAAATATTTGCATGTGTCCAATTGCATTACATTTTTCATTTCATGACTTTATTCAGATAAAAACATATACAGAAAAGAACAAACTCATTGCAATATTAAAAACATACAAAATTATGGTATATTAAAAAGAGCACATAAAAGTTCAGGACAGTGCAAGCTATTAAAATGCAATCATACAGTGTTCATCGAGTTGAGTTACAAGCTCTAACAGCAGTTTTCAGAAAGCCCCCACACAGATTATTAGCTCGTCCTCCTCCAGTTTAAGAAGGGTACTATATGCTTCTCTATAATCTACATAGAAACGCCTCTTAAAATAAGGAAGTAGGAACAATCTTGTGTATTGCATATAATGCTTGCAATAAAAATAAAAAGTGTAATTGGGTTTGGCCTGAACGCCCATCACATGGACAGGGAGCGAGGTCAAGGTTAGCTCGGAAACCCAGGGGGAAACATAATAAGTACTTGACAGTGTCTGCCCTTAAACGAAAAAGGAGGCCCGCTCCCAGCGGCCCATAAGTTTCATACTCAATGTTCAGAAACAAGGCCACGCTTGGTTTTCTGGTCACGCTGGCCAGTCTATCCTCATAATAGCTCTTGTATAGAGCTGCCCACAGCTCCTTTTTAATTACAGTGTCAAGATCATTAGGTTTGTCAAAAACATGTCCATAGCTAATCCTCCGTAAACTGGTTCTCACCCCCTGCTAACCATGGAATAGCCATACCTCTCTCACATTTAAGGCAATCCGCTATAATATCTGTGGTGAGGGACACCGCCTTATTTTTCCGCATAGCTAGCCAAAAAAAAGCGGGGCGAGCACTGCAATGTAGTGTAATTTTAGTTCACTATGACACATGTATTGAGGCGAAGAGATTAGGGCACCCAGGAGCTTACGGCAGAGCCTGTTCTCTTTTTTCTGAATATTGCAGCAATCGGAAATAACCCAAATCTCTACCCCGTAGGTTGCTGTGGGTGTACACTTAGCTTTAATTTTTTTTAAATAGGTAAGATGCCCCCCCCCCTCGGTTGGGGCAACCTAAGTACAGCATTAATTGACTTGGTGTAGGAAGGTGGAATCTGACTACATGGTTGCCCCCACTTTTTTTCCTGGTGTTTTGTTGGTTTTTGACTTAGTTTGGCTGGGAACCTGCTATTCAGGTCCCCAGCCTATCTGCTTTCTCTTTAAATGACTTGGAGTGCACTCTAGGTGCACTAGTGATTGGATACTGTGGTACCTTATGAGTCCCTAGTATATGGTACCTTAGGTACCAAGGGCATAGGTACTTCACAGGCCTACCAGGGGCTGAAGCATGTATTATGCCACCCCTGGGAAGCAGACTAAATCTGACACCACAGGCCTGCTACTGCAGCCTGGGTGAGGTGGTGCTAGCACTCCTCACTGAGATATAGGTTTCCTATATCTCTCCTGCACACACATTTAAACCTATCAGTCACCCCTAAGGCAGGCCCTATCAATCCTGAGGGCAGGGTGCTTGATTCCTATGTGAGAGGGTGCCTCTGCCTGAGCAGGGCCCCTCTGCAGCTCTCAGAGTCCATTCTCTGGGGCTGTTTGTGGATGCGGTTAAACCATATACTCTTAAGTGCATTATATCCTCGCGGTAAAATGCTAACTTTGGAATGGCTGCATCAAAACATGTCGTGTTTGGTGTCAAACATCTTGGAATACTACCCCCCCGCCAGTCCTGGTGGCGGGGGTAGCATTCCACCCTTCTAGAGGGATAGACATGTACCTACTGTGGAAACGCGGTAGAATCCTGCAGAGCCCTGGCATCACAAAATGGATGCCACCAGTCACAGACACTGGGCTGCCCTCCTGCTGATGACCGAAACTCGCAGTGGAGGAAGCCCAACAATAGGCATCCTGTCACAAGGAGGTGTAACCACCTCCCAAACAGGGTTTAGTGTATTGGGGCTGGGTGGGTGCACTCTTAGAGTGCTTTGAAGTCCTGCACTGGGGGAGCAGAAGGCTCCTCTGTGCATATGCCAGTTCAAACCAGCTCAGGGGCTACCTGCCCCTGCTCTGGCGTGAAACTGGACAAAGGGAAGTGGGTGTAGCCACCCACTCCCCTGACCCTCCCATAGGTGGGGTCATAGAGCTAGTCCCTCCCTTTCTTTTAGTATAAGAGGGGGAACCTGTGCATTGCACCCTAGATCTCCCTGGACGACGCTCTCAAGAAGAATCCTGGACCTTCGACGTTCCACTACCTTTGGAAGACTGAAGAATCTCCCTTGGAGTCAAGGAGTGACTCCCCTGCTTGGCAGGCACCAAAAACTACAAACGATGGTTGCAAACTATGCCGCTCCCGCCGGAGTCCGAAGTCCCTGCAGCCCAAGAAGTAGATTTCCTGACTTCTCAAAGGCCATCGTGAGTCCCCAGTGAAGCTGAGGCCAGTGGACCTCAAGAGCGACGAGGAACTGCGACCCCTGGGTACCGTGCACTATTGTCAAGTGCAACCCCTTCACAACGTTCTACGAACTTGTACTTTGGACCACGTGTGGTCCTAGCCTCCAGCAGGAATCCCTCCGAAGATCAGAGGCCTATCACGTCTCGAGTGACCGTGGGCCCCTGTTGAGCGAATCCTCCCAAGGCGTCTTTGCGATCCCTTGCCAGCCGGCTTGTGGGTCCCCAGAAGGCTTTCCTACAGAACCAAAGGGCTTCCCTGGTTGCTCCAGGCCTGCCCTGACTTACCCTTGCTGGGTGAGTCCCTCAGACCTTGCTGGTCTGCGCCATTAAATTTTTACACTTTCCCCGGGACTTGCTGTTACCAAGGCTTGTTGGCTCCAATCGAGTTGCCGATACCGCAGTAAGCTGCAGACATTGTGGAACACGCCGAATCCAGCTCCTGGTTGTCGTCGACGCCTCCTGGACCTCGTAGCTGAAAAGTCAAGGCACCCGTGAATGACCTGAATCTTGCGACGACGGTGGGCATCCATCTTCCTTGCCCCGAGTCACTGCCAAGTGACTTTGAACACTGTCCCCTCTGCTTTCAGGTCTTCCATCTTCTGAATCCAGGCTTGGATTCCTCCGGACACTTCTCCTGTCGCCGCAAGCAGCAAGTCTTCACTGGCTCCCATTGAAAACGACGCCGCGACCCGACACCAAAGAACACCTATGCACCCGGCTCCCCTGGGTGAGGTAACTTCAGCACTACGATGCTCCTGTGGGTGTGGGCCCTAGAACTACTTACCCTGTAAGTGACTTGCTTGTAGCTACCCTAGAAGTGCCCTAAAACTCTTACTTTCCAAGTGCGACTATCGCGCTGACTCGTACATGGTTCGCGTCTGTGTTAGACACACCGCGTCCAACTCCCTTGCAACTCTATCAGTAACCGCGTCCTTCGACTCGTACAAGGACCGATCGGTGTGTTCGCCTCGAACACGCAAGGGACCTTTAACATTGAAATCTCAATCGCGTCTGTTCGCATAGACTCGTACAGGACTCGCACCGGTGCCAGGACACCGCGTCCGTCCCCTGTGGGTCTCCTACAACTACCTGGGGTGGTTCTTGGGGGTCCCTCGATTCTAGATGCCCTAGACCTAGGTCTAGCCAAACTCAGATTGTGATATTCGATTGTGCTAAACTTATTTTGATAACATTTGATTTGTACATATGTTCCTGACTTCTAATCTCATAAAGAGATTAGTAGAGAGTTGTTTATTAATAAATACATATATATTTGATATATATACCTGTGTGGTGTCTTTTCATTTGGTGATTCAAGAGATTGTGTGGTAAAACAAGCTGCTTTACATTCCTTCAAGACTTAGCCTGAAGGCTGCTCTCCACAGCTACCACTAGGATAGCTTTCTATAAAGGTTGTCTTAAACCTATCTACCATAAGAGTCGAATTGTTCTGGTGCAAGGTGTCCACTTTAATTAGTGAACAGCATATACCAGGCCAACTTCTCACACTTGGGAACTTAGTCTTGCAATAGACAGTATGGTCCGTCCACAGACCGTTAGCAGCAAAAAACAGTCCCAAGTGCTTGTGCATTGTAAACTTTGACTGCCAACGGAAAGTGCATTTATTGTGTTCTTTCTCGGTCCACATGCCATAATTAAAGATTTTGTAAAATTAGTGCATAAATCTAAGGAGGCCATAAAATCGATGAAGCCCTGTACCAAAAGGCGCAAATCTTTTGGAGTGTGGCCCATTAAGACTGCATCGTCTGCATATAATAGGGATGGGGGATAAAACCATTAATTCTTGGGACATCTTTGGTAAGGTTGTTAAAAACGCATGTAAATTGTTAATGTACAAAATAAAAAGTAATGGGGCTAAAACACACCCTTGTCTCACCCCTCTAAAAACACCAATATCTTTAGAAACCTCCCCATGTGTGTTAATTCTAATCCTGGACTTCATGTCTCTATGTAAATAGGCTAAAAAATGCACTAGTGTCTCATCCATTCCGGTCTCCAAAAGGATAGGCAACAGCTGTGATCGCTTGACATAGTTAAACGCTGAGGTCAGATCCAAGAACGCTAGATAAATCGGATAGCGTTGGGCAATTGTATATTTCCCAATTATTAAATTTAGAGTGAGGCACTGTTCTATTGTGCCCACATTGTTTCTAAAGCCATGTTGACAGGGGTGCAGAATAGAATTCTCCTCAGCTCAGTCTTTAATCTTGTTGTACAGGACCCAACCCAGGATTTGTAGTGTGATGTCTATCAAAGAAATGGGCCTGTAACAGCCAGGCTTGGAGTGGTCACCCTTCTTAAAAATTGGTATAACGACAGTGGTTGACCATGTACTTGGTAACAGGGAACAAACTAGATTGTTAAAAACATTAAGCAAGATCGGGGCCCAAATGTCTGGGTTTATGTTTAATGAGATATATTGCCACCCCATCAGGTCTCGGAGCCTTATTGCCCATACTCTGGTTTATGGCTTCCTCCACTTCGGCCAGAAACCTCATTACTCCCTCTGAGATAGGCGGCTGGAATAACTCATTATCATAAATGGGGCAGCGTATATCACTGAGAAAATGTGCCTCCCACGCTTCGCTAGTTATATTGCAACTAATTGGTGTTAACGTCTGGTTCATCACTTGCATATCTTTTATGACTGCCCAAAAAGTTAACTGTTCTTTTGGCTCGCCGTGTTGGCAAGCAAGTCCCATCGTTGGGCCAATAACTCTTCCTT
Source organism: Calotriton arnoldi (assembly GCA_963921515.1). Lineage (NCBI taxonomy): Eukaryota > Metazoa > Chordata > Amphibia > Caudata > Salamandridae > Calotriton > Calotriton arnoldi. The sequence continues at coordinate 1,072,870 of CAWUFW010004188.1, forward strand.
CAACAGTGAGGTAACCAACTTATATTTTTCCTTAATGAGGTCGCCACTTGTGAGTTCCTGGGCTTGGCCGCAAGGGCTTGACGCAAATGTTGGTTCACTAGTGGTTAAACCATCTAGGGTTGTGAGAGATGGATCGGTCGGGTTTCGATAATTGTGTCCTGATATTCATACAGAGATGAGAGAATGCAGAGACTACATCAGGGTTGGATTTGCGCACTGTCAAACAAATCTCAAACAGTGCAAGGTTCTCCTTGACCACTTTGTGAAGTAATGGGTAGTGTCAACTCCTTGCCACACCAGTTGTAAATTATCCGTGGAGCGTTCAAGGTTCATTGCACCACATTCAGTTTTATACACGTGCTTCGGGGATAATTTGAGTACCACTTCAATTTGGTTGTGATCCCCATGGTATGTTACAACAACTTTACCGTGCGATAAAAATTCCTCTAAATCGTAAGAGATAAAAACATAATCAATTATGGTAGCGCAACCCCTACCCCTAAACGTAGGTTGAATTATATCATTATTGTTAAAAGCAGCGATTTCCATAACATTACTCAGATTATGGGATGTCAAATGTTCCCCTATTACAAGCCTGAGCTCTGCTGAGATTGCCAAAAAAAAGGTCCTAGGGGGCCAGCTTGGCATTAAACCACCTCCCAGGCATATACCAACTGAGTTTGTATTCACATCCTTCGAATTTCTAAGGGTAGTAATATAATCAAAAAGGCTAATAAATTTAGTATTAGATTTTGTGTAAAAATCGTTATTATAAACATTTATCAGACATAGGGTCATGCCCCTTTAGAATCTTATAACCTGAAAGATATCATTATGAGTTCGTATGGCCTTGACACAGCCCCCTGCTACAATATTCACTCATATAGGTAAACCACCAGAGGGCCGTCCCGTTTTGGACGTTGGTGCGAGAACATTATAACATTCAAACCCCCCGAGGTATATATCTCTACTAGCCCAGGTTTCCTGAAACATTAAAATATCATATTGCCTGATTAACTGCAGCCAGTTAGGTAATACTATCATTGACCGTAGATCGGCTACATTCCAACTAAGTATTTTCAGGACCTGGTTATCACAAGCCGGAGCCCCCTCTATGTCCGGTTGAACATCCGTCGAGGGTGCATGCAGTAAGCGCTGAGATGGTGGATCAACCCCGCCGGCTAATATTCGTGTTAGTCAGTCCTGGGCTTCGAGGTCAGTTAGCACCTCAAATTTGTTCTGATCAGCAAAGGAGAATGGGCCTGGCGTAATACCTCCTGGGGATGGTTTATAAAAATAACCTAGGGGCAATGGCCAGATTTTGGTATATCTAAGGGCGGGAATCCCTTATTGTCTTAATATAGCCCTTACCAAAGAAGGTCTGTGAAAATGTATTACAATGCAATCCCCTTTGATGTTTTTAGCAGAACTTCCAACCCACCCCACTCTCCGTACCATGATAATCTCATTCATATTCATAACATTCAACTGTTTGTTCTTGCCTAGCCAGTCAGCACATTTGGTACGCAGCTCTCCCCAGGATTCATTATGTTGCGCCTTAAGTGGGGGCACTCCTGCCATAACCAGGCCATAAGGGCAGGCAGCTGGAGGCAAATTCAGCACATCCCTGTTGGTCTTAAAACGAGCCCCATTTGGGGGGTGATGGGTAACACCGAAGCTCTTGCCAGAAAGTTCTGGGGATGATTAGGTATAGGGTTAGATTTAGCTTTTGAATTGGGGAGGGCAGAGTGGCCATTCCGAAGTAGGGTGTGCGGGAGTCCACTTCTAATAGGGTATGTGGTGCTATGGCGTTCAGAGGCTGCTGATCAGTCAATTGTGTGCGTCTGTTGGAAGGAGATACAACTGAAGGACGCTCCGACAGACAGTGGTCCGTACTGGCTTGGCTATCTGGGGCTGGGACGTTAAACAAGTGATTACCCCACCCGCCTTGGCATCAATATTAGCATTCATTACCTGATTACAAAACCTGTCCATTAGAGTCTCTAGATGATCCAGGCAATCCAGCAGAGGATTGAGTTTCTTATCTATTAAATCACCAACCCGGAAGCATAATACATTAATAAGGGACTGCTCTGTATCAAATGTCCCAGGTATGGCTTCAGTCTGGGTGTAAGAGGATCGGGTAGCGTCATCGTTCGGTAGTTTGGCCACAGATTGTGAACTAGGTGATGGCTGGATTCAAGACGTTAAGTCGCTTCCTGGTACACCGGTGTGTGGGGGCTGCTTTCTTTTAGTAAATATAGTCTTTCCTGATGGTCTTTTGCGTTTCGCAGCCACGGTCGCAAAGGGGCAGTTGTGATGTATTGACTCATAAGAGGACTACAACCAGATCCATCAGTGACACCAGTACGGAGCTCGGGATCAGCCACGACATGCAAGAGATCACTGCCATCTGACACAGAAACAGATGTAACACTACTACCGGGCACAGTCTGGGTCACCTCACATATCAAGGACAGTCTGCGCTTCCTTAATTCAATCTCATTAGTTACAATATTAACCACCCTCTCCAACATGCTGTCAATAATGACAGAGGGATGCGCGGCTGTAGCTCCTACTTGTTTCCCCATAGTTGATAGAAATTGAAAGCAAATGTTCTCACCTTATGTTGTCGTTAGCTCAGTTGAAAGAGGAGGGGCCCAGCCTTGTCCAGCTGTGGACGGACGCTGCGGGAGCCCTCGCAGAGAGATAAAGGCGCCTCCAGGTGCAAACTGCAGCGCCGGAGGCATCCTGCCACATGTGTACCTGAGCGTGTAGTTCTGCCCCCCCGCTCCCTGATGCCTTGGCTTGTTTTCACTCCCGTGCTGTAGCTTGTTTTTGCTCCCACACTGCGGGAGCCCTTGCAGAGAGATAAAGGCGCCTCCGGGCGCAAACTGCAGCGTCGGCAACGCAGAGTGGCTGGCTCAGGTAAGCATGGTGGGGTGGGGCGGGGCAGGGCACGACAGGGGGAAGCCAACATACGACTGCAGAGGTATTATTTATTTATTTAATCATACCTCTTCCGTCCTCAGTCGGCTTCCCCCCAGCGGCGCCCTGCCCCGCCCCACCGCGCTTACCTGAGCCAGCGGCGAGCTGCCATGTGTGTACCTGGGGTGTGTAGTTCTGCCCCCCTGCTCCCTGATGCCTTGGCTTGTTTTCGCTCCTGCACTGCGGGAGCCCTTGCAGAGAGATAAAGGTGCTTCTGCGCGCAAACTCAGCGTCGGCAGTGTCCTGCCACGTGTGTACCTGGGATGTGTAGTTCCACCCTCCTGCTCCCTGAGGCCTTGGTTTGTTTTCGCTCCCACACCGCGGGAACCCTTGCAGAGAGATAAAGGTGCCTCTGGGCACAAACTGCAGCATTGGTGGGGTCCTGCCATGTGTGTACCTGGGGTGTGTAGTTCTGCCCCCCTGCTCCCCGATGCCTTGGCTTGTTTTCGCTCCCACGCTGCGGGAGCCCTTCCAAAGACATAAAGGCACCTCCGGGAACAAAATGCGGCATGGGCGGCGTCCTGCCACGTGTGCACCTGGGGCGTGTAGTTCTGCCCCCCTGCTCCCTGATTCCCTGGCTTGTTTTCGCTCCCCAATTAATTGTGTCCAATTAAATTCACAGCTTCTCATTTATTTTCAAATATCAAAAGTACCTTGATGAATTTCAACAACTTTGTCTTCATATGGGTCAGACCATGAAATCTTACACTCACCTCAGTCAGCCAACATCAATCCAAAAGTCACATCTTTGGTTAACATTCAAGAAGACAATCAAAGTGTAACCAAACTACTTGAAGTCTATGTCAAAATCATTTGGCGTCAGATCACTGCCAAAGCCTGTCTTTTTCGCTCTTCAGATAGCCCTGTTACAATCTTTCCATTGATATATCATTAATGCTCTCAAAAATAAGTTTACGGAAGTTATCACATTGGACTGGTGTTGGAAAGCGTTTTACAGTGGATAAACAGTCCAGATGGCTATCCTCCTGACTTCAAATCGCATCACCAACTCTACAAGTTTCATAAATCTTAAAACGGTGCTAAAGATGGATCAAAGATGAAAAATGTCTTCCATTAGCCAAACAACACTATAAGTTTATTCCTATGGATGTGCAAGTAAAGCTGCAATAACGCATTTTCTTCCAATTCAAAATAAGCAATATTTTTGAGACAAATACAAATTCTCAAACTCCTCTTCCTGTCACATCTCAAGTGCACTGGTTCTGCCCAAGTCCTAAAGGTCTTATTTCAGCTCCACCCATAGTGATGAAGTCCTGGTCTCCCTTAAATCAGGGTCTCACGATGATCGATGCCCAGTGTTCATTCTTAAGGAAGGACACACTGCAATGATTCACAATTTTACTGATCTTATGAACCAGGCCCTTCTTCAGGTTGCATTCTTGTCGTGTGGAAGTTGGAAATCACCCTCTTTGAAAAAGAACCTGGTCTAAACTATTCCAGATTGTTATCGTCCCATCACTTTGATAGCAAATTGCTTAAGGAGATTGGTGCTAGAAAGCTTTCTACTTTCCTTGAAAAGGAAAGCTTGTTGAACCCATGGCAGATAGGCTTTCTCCTTGAGAAAGGAAACAAAACATCCACAGTTTTTGTAGTTGAGAAACTTTGTGCTCATATTGATAGGGGTAAAACAGCTGATGTCATCCCAGCTTGACCTCTTCGTTGCATTTGATATGGTTAACCATTTGACTCTTTTAAGAAGGTTAAGATAGGTGGGCATTGTTGGTACTGTGGAATACTGGCTTATCTATTCCCTCAAAGATCACCAGCTCTCTCACTCATTTCCACCTTTCCAGTCTGACCACTCATTCTTGAGTGTGGGGTCTCAAAGGGTTTGGATCTGTTCCCCATGCTCTTCATCATATACATCACAAGTCTTGGTCATTTTGTCCTTTCCTGCAGTTATAAAGCCATCTGCTATGGCAACGATACTCTGTTGATTGTCCAGTTTTATCAACAGGCCTCATCACTCCCATCTTCCCTGCTTCTCTGCTGGAAATCCAAAACTGGATGAGCTCAAATTTTTCTCAGACTAAGCCCAAATAAAACAGAAAACATGATTGTTGGTAACCTAACCAGTCCTTAGAATTACTCTCTGTGGCTTGAAATTTTAGCAAGCAGCCTAAACCATCCTACAGTGTCAAATCCCTATGAGTATATCTAAATCATGAACATTCCTTCTTGACCCTGATTAACATGATTAGTTCAGTTCTTTTTTGGTCCCAAAACTTCATAAAAATGTCTTCTGTACTCATGGTTTCTGCATGTGTTTTGTCGCATTTAGTCTACTGTAATATCTTTTATGCTGGTTTGCCTATCACTGCATTAAACAAGCTGTAAAAAAATCACAAGGCTGATTGTAAGGCTGCTAACCTTGATAAAACATTATCATGTTTCTAAGGCAAAGAAACAGCTTGTTGACTGCCAATGGTACATTGAGTCAAGTTCAAGGTCTAATGTTTGATGCATCATGTTTGTTAATGGCATCTAGAGCTCTTGTCTGCGTGACCATTTTTCCATCTATCGCCCTTGCAGAGAGCTCCATTCTGAGACCAAGCTTCTTCTCAATCGTCTGCATTTCGACTGATGTTGTCATGGGGAAGGCTCTTATTCCCAGGTAGGACCTAAATTTTGGAACAATTTTGCACTCTCTGTAAGGGCTTTCGACAGTCACCTGACTTTCGGAAAACAAGGTAAAGCGTTTGGTTAGTGTAATTCCTCTCCTGTGTCTTTTGCGCAATGCCCATTGAGACCACATCTGTAAATGCCTCCATGCCCTTGATTCACATACAAAAGCACATAAAGTCATAATCCATTGATTGATTTGAGAGTTATAATGACAAAGACTCAGTTTACTACCAAGTAGTCACTGTTCCATAGAGTTTAATGTAATAGACAGCTTTGTCTGATGATCTTATTTAACATGGTAAATACCATCATCTCATGAATCTGTTTTCTACTACCAATATCCATTAATGTAACATCCTATTTATGATCCCCTCTTATGGCCTTGTAGTTGCTGCTGATTACAACAACCTACAACAGGAGAATGCTCAACATATTGCTAAAGGTTGTGAAATGATTAACTATTAGACCTATAATGGCAGTGTTACACCTAACATATTATAAACAATGTAAAGTAACACTTTGGGTGTATTTTCTGGATACATATATGTGAATAAAGCATCATCCACTAGGGGTATGCTATGGCTTACATTTTAGTTCTCAGTCTATTTAGTCTGGAAAGTCACTGAGGGTAAAAAAAGCCAATGCTAAATTAAACAAGCATTGGTAAAGCCAGTAGGTTTTGCCTATGAGAGCTGTTGTCCAATGTTTTTAGCCATGCTATACCGTATCATGGCTACGGTGTAGCATGGCTATAAAAAAAACAAGTGCAAAAATGCAGCCACTGTAACATTTTGTGGGCATTCACATGCTTTCCACACACATAATTGTGCATAAAAAATGACACAAGAGCGTAACAAAAAAGATAAGCAGGTTGCAGGAGTGGGTAGGGTGAAACAATGAAGCAGACGGGGGAAGAAGCAACACAGCTGGGGGAAGAAGCAACATGGCAGGTGGGGGGACTAGTACATGATGCAAGAGAACAGGAGGAAAAGAGAGAAATATACTTGCAAAAGAAAGCAATGCGGAGCATGAGGGGGAAAGCACACAGGTTTAGAGCAGCACAAGTGCAAGTGGGGAAGAGATGCGCATAGGCAAGAGAGAGCAACATGGAGAAGGGGACAAAAGCACACAAGGGAGACAGCTGGAAAACATGTGTACTCTCGTGGAGTGATTAAACAAAAAGAACAGCAGTGGAAATATACAAATCATCCAGTCAAAGAAATGATAAAGAGGCAATGCATCATGGGAGAGACAAACACAAGATTGACAGGTTGGGGCATAAAAAGCCAACCAATAAGAAGCAATCAAATGAGGGTGCCAGTAACACCAACCAATGGTAAGAAATGGGAGGGCAGCAAGTTCCTACATGTTCTTTGGCAACAGCTGTGCTGTCTGGTAGGCTCAATCTAAAAATGAAGGATGTTTCATTTAACTTTGGATTTCAATACATCAAAAAATACTTTTTTAACAACTTTACTGATGAGATTAGTTTTTTTTACCCAGCCTATTTGTGCAGAATCTGTAGCCCAAATGTTAGAAGACATTTATTGTTATTTTGTATGGGGTTTCCTCTTTGTTATTAGTAGAAAATCCAAAGTCTTTCGTAAGTGTAATTATGAGAAAAGAGTCAGGAACAAATTCATATATTTTATGTTGCTTTGTCCTAAAGGCTTCAATGAAGCTGCTTTTTTGTCTTAAAGGCTTCTTTGAAGGTGCTATTAAATAAATTTGGGCTTTGCTCAGCAATCCAAGAATTCAGATATTTATTTGCATTAGGATCTGATAAGGTTGCTATGACAGTTGCCTTGTTTATTTATGGCACTGGGGGACAGTTATATAATTATTAATGCTGAGGAATTAAGTTTAGAATTGCTGAACCCGAATATGAGGTTGATGTTGTCAGAAGGCGCATAAAATAACGAGGAGGCTATAATTTGTATTTTGTCTTGAATCTAAGGGCCTGTTTTAGAATTTGGCGGAGGGGCACTCTGTCATAAATATGTCAGATGTTCCTTCTGCTTTATTACAAATACAATAACACATAACTCACTTGTAATAAGACAGATGGCAAACCACCACTACCTTTACCACCCCTAACTCTTCCAATGCTACCACCATTATTGCCACTACCACCACCACCAATACCTGCATGGCCATTACTACTACCACCACTGCATTGGTGCATTCCTGTGTTTGCATGCTTTACCAAATGAAAAACCAAACATATTGACTTTACCAGTGCTTGTTAATTGTGCACTTTACCTATTGCTGCTATGTGTATTAACTGTGTATACTGAGTGCTAATTGTTGTATTCAGGGTTGGGCTGGGAACATAAAGCAGCCCTTGCAATTTTGTCAGACCAGCTCCCCCCCCAGTAGGGGGGGGAGGTGCACATGTGTGCACTGCTGCTTATGTTACTAGAGGCCCATATTACAGCACTGCTGCAGAACCAGCCCCAGTAACAAAACCAGCCCCCACCCCTGAAAAAACGGCCCCCATTCTTCTAGCCTCCCGGGGAAATGCCCCATGCCCAATACGGACAGTCCGGCCCTGGTTGTACCTATAAAGTATTGCATTGGAAGATCTTCCTTGCGTGCCACCCTATTGTAAATATGTTTTGTCTGTACACTTTATTTTTTGCTGCTATGCATACTACTTATATTATTTGAGTACTAATTGTTGGATGGATAATGTACTGTTTTGTTAAGACTCCCTTTTACTTAGTGTCATTTGCCTCATCTGGAACTCCGTCTAAGTTATTTCCTGCTACATACATAATTTATCCTACTATAATGCTAACTAGGGTAATTGTATGCATTTATGAAGGTCAGACATCAAAAATGATGCAAGGTTGAAATCTGTAGCTGAGAATGATTCCACTAGGTCAAAGGGGTCTGTTGAACTGTTCTGCTATTGTCTCTAACCTCACATCAAAAAGCTCAGCTCAACTCAGACAAACGTCAATAACAGAAAGCTGTTAAAGTTGTTACCTTTTTTAATATGGTATCCACCTTGTCTTAGTCCTCAAGAGATCAAATAATTTAAATTCCAACTTTAGAAAACGTTCTGTAACTTAGATTTATTAAAGTCAAACATCTCCAAACTTCTAAGGTTTGTTCCCAGAGTCCTGTCGCTGGGTTCTAGTTGCAAGGTGGCTTTTCACAACTCCAGTTCAGATCACAGCAAAATGTCCATTGATAACTGGCTAGTCGGATTTCTCAGAAGAAGCCTCAGTTCTCTTTGTCCACGGGGCAGTCTTCACTAGCCAGACAGAGGGCAAAAAACATTTCTCTGGAGAAGGCAGGAGAAATGACCTCTTGTAACTGGTCCACATGTTTTCTTCCAGGAAGGGCACAACTTTCTTTATTGCAGACCTTTCTTCACTCTCCAGCCAGAAGACAGATGCTCCACTGAGATAATGAGGATTCAGTGTCTTGGATCCTCTGGTTCTTGGGTACAAAACAAGACTAGCACCATTAGTCCTGGATGGACATTCCCTAACCAAAACTCAGGTAAAGAGGTAGGAGGGTCAGAAGAAATGCTTCAGCTCAGAAAACTGAAACACTTTGTTATATTCTACTCTCTAAGAGGAGTAAGCCAAGCATGACCAATTTGAAGGGCACAAGTAGCTTGTATTTCATTTTGATCCACTTAGTGAATCAAACAAAAATTCCTAGGCTTCCACTCAGATCTTGTGCACCAGTATTATCAGTTCCTTTCCTAGTGATGTGATTTAAGACTTTCTTTCACAATAGAAACCAAAAATGGTAGAATGCTTCTACCTCTCTAATCATCTTTCCTTTCCTAAACCCCTCCCAAGAACTGTTCAATTATTATGACCAAGGACCAAAATAAATCTTCACCTCCAGTTGTCCAACTGTACTAACCTATGTGTTGCTTGTCACTTAGCTCGGAAATTCTAAGGATGGTTCTTCAAACCAAAAGAAAGTAAGAGTATGTAAAAGAGTACTACAGGATTACTACTTTATGTACCCCAAAATGACTTTGTGAATAAGCACCAAAGAGACTACAACTTAATCCAACTTACCTTCTCACTTATGCCTACTCTTATTCCTACTCTCACCTATGTACTCCAACATACTACTGCTTCTACTCCTACTCCCTCTTACTTCAACACTTAATAAAACACTTACTCCATCACTTACTTCCTACTTAGCTTACACGTATTCCTACACTTACTCATACTCTTATACCTACTTACATCTACATTTTCTCCTACTTACTCCCACTCTTATTCCAACCTACTTCGATCTATGGTATTCCTGCTCTTCTGTTTACTCCTACATTTACTTCTTCTCCAATTTCAAAACTTACTCCTTCTTACTCCTTACTCTAGCTTACTCTGATGTATTGCTAATGCTATTCTTACTTCTAATTATTCCTACATTTATTTCTATCATGGTTCCTACTTACTTATACTCCTCCTTATATCTACTATTGCTCATACTAATGCCTTCTAATAAGCATACTCATAGTTCTAATTATCCCTACTTACTCCAACTCTTATTCCTACTAACTGTTACTTATACTCATGTATACTTCCAGCCATCCACATATGAAAACACACCCATCCATCTATCATTAAAAAGTTGGGTAATCCATAAATGAGCCCAGCGCTGATTCATCTCTTGCTGCACTACATCCCTGGCAATGCTAAACCAATTAATCTTAACAAAAAAATAGTTTAGCGGGCATACCTGTTATTTTCTAATGACTCTTCTTCTAAAGATATTAGATTATTGGTACACAAAATTAGTTTCCTTGAATACATTTACTTTACTGACAATAGATAATTCTTCAATTGTACTTTCTTCATTTCAAAATTTCCATTTTAGATGATGTTACAAATCATACTGTTATGTACCTAATTTCCATTCAAGCCATGCCCATTCCAATGTGTTTTGCAACACCTATCGCTTTTTCAATGTTAAAGGCAAAAGTAAATTTAAAAAAGAAGAGATCAATATTAAAACTATGCTATATTGATTCTTAAATGTGAAGGTGGAAAACAATTCAATTAATCTCACAGTCACTTGATTCCATAACAATCTGAATATGTAATTACTTTACAACTGAATATGCATTTTGGTGCAATCTATTTTCAATGCTTTATGCTTTTAATAAGTATATAAGATGAAACAAAATTGTCATCTTCAATGTATTTCAAAAGTACCATCTAGCGATTCACAACAGTTTGTACACTAATTCATATGCCCAATCATCAAAACATTAAATTTACGGGGGGCATGGCCTGGTCGGCAAGCATGGCGGTCACTCTGTGAAGAGTTCCACTTAAAGAGCAGTTCATCTGTCTTTCACCACCGCTCTCCGGGGTCATTCGACTCAGGTCAAGCTGGACCACAGTGGTAATTTGCTGTGCCATCATGGACATGCCAGTCTGGAGCGATCAAAACCCCCCAGGTGCACCGGAACAGCCGCCCGGCCCATGGCCGCCATTTGCAGCAGGGAGGGGAGACCGTCGGCAGCCTGAGCGCTGTAAGGGAGGAGTGGGAGGTGTGCTGGGAACTGTCCCGAAGGCGATGTAGGGACACCGCTAGCAGTGCTCCAAGAGGGCAGATTGAGCCTGAGGGGCCGAAGATTGATGCAGCAGGGCCAACTGGTTGTCGCAGCAGCCTTCCCTGGGCCTAGAGTGCATCTGAGGGCACAGGCATTCAGCAGGGCCTGGCCGCATTGAAGACACTGATGAGCTGGAGTAAGAGTGGCGGCTGAAAGGCCTTGAGAGAGGCAGGACTCGGCGGATCCCAGATCTTGCCCTTCCAGTGAGTGGCATGCAGCCCCCCAGTGTGGCGTTGGTGAGGTGTCAGTTGGGGAGTCCACCCTACGGCTGAGAGGTGAAAAGGAGGGAGCTGGACAGAACCCCCCCCGTATAAACTGGGCCATAGTCTTAGGAAGTGCCCACCTGGGCGGGGATCTCACAGCTTTGAGGTCCTGGAGATGCCTCATTTTGGTACCGCCGGTATGGCGAAAGACAAGCCGATCAGTACGGCCTCTCAGAAAAAGATAGCAGGCCCCTCCTGGGGGCAGGAGTGGAGGGAGGAGCTCCTGTGCTAGAAGGGGACTCCCAGACCCTGCCCATCCCCAGCACCATTCAGGATCACAAGGTTACTATGGAAGGCAAGATGGGGGAACTTAAGGTGGACCTTGCATTGATTCGACAGGACTTATGCAACACCACACACAGGGTGACTGAGGTGGAAGGTAGGGTGTCAGAGGCCGAAGGCATCCTCAAATCGCACGGGGACTGCTTGGCCACCCTGCAACTCCTGGTGAGTCAGCTGGAGGAATGCACTGAGAATGCGGAGGGGAGGTTCCCCAGGAACAATCCCTGCATGGTGGGAATACCCGAGTGGGCAGAGGGCTCTGCCTCAAAGAGATTAATGTGGGTCTGGTAGTACAGCTAGGTGCCCAGGGAGGAGGTCTCAGGCTGCTTCATTGCAGAAAGGGCACATAAAGCACTGATCGCCAAACCACCGGTCGGCGCACATCTCAGACCATTCATTGTACGCATACTCAATTACGCAGACAGGGATGCAGTCCTTAGGGCTGCTTGCAGGGCCGGCCAGTTTACTTTTTAGTCCTCTCTGGTTATGATTTCCCTAGACTACACTCTGAAGGTACAACAGCAGCATCGGTCCTTTCAGGAAGCCAAGCGAAAATTGAAAGCCATGGGACTCAAGTATATGCTCTTAGTCCCAGCCCACCTGAAGGTCCTCTAACAAAAGAAGAACTTTTTCTTTGACTATCCCGAGGTGGTCGGGGAGTGGGTGGAGGGGACACCACCATGTCACCCAGCAGTGGATTCCTCCCTGAGAGAGGGAGGGGGTGGAGAGAGGGTGGAGGCCCAGCACAAGAATGGCATTCAGCCTTACAAAAATGTTCAAAGAAGAAGGGACATAGAGCCCAGTTGTTGGGTCCCGAGGGCACAGGCACTGGAAAAACCTTACCCGCAGCGGGTGAGGACCACTTGATGAGGTCCGGCACTGATCTTCCCTCGCAAGTGACTCCTGATCCACTGTGACATTCTCGGGGGGGGGTTGTTTGGGAGTGATGAACACGTCTTTACTGCTCTAATTTTCTGGTTTGGTTTATACCACCTTTGACCTGGACCCTCAAAACACCTATTTGAGTTCAGATTAGTTCTTTTTGGCGGTGATAAATTGGGTGGCGGGGATGATATGCATCACATGACAGCCCTGTAGGCTTCGGTACCTAATCATACCATAGCAGGTACTTCCAGTTTACGAACTATGGGGGGGTATGGTGGGAGGGGGAGGGCATTGGGGTGTTGTTTTTGATTGTATTTTCTTTTTAGGTGCAGATGGTGAGCTCAGTTGTAGGCAGGACACACATGATTCATAGACATGTTACGATCCCAGGCTTGGGCTAAGGCAGATTCTAATTCTCAGAGGGGCCACTCCCAGGTATATGGGGGGCAGGGTACATTGTCCATCCTGTCTTGGAAAATTAATGAGATGTTGGATAAGATCAAACAGTGAGCGTTGTTCCCGGCAGCATTGAGGTCCAATGCAGATATTGTGATGCTTCAGGAGAACCACGTCTTGGGTAGCAAGTGTTTTTTTCTGGCCTGCAAGGGCTACACTCAGGTGTACCACTCTGAATTCCACCAGGGTTCTCGGGGCACACCCATACTAGTTAGGGTGCACACCCCTTTGGCCGTATTGAGGGTATGGCATGATAGCTTGGGTTGTTATGTTGCAGTAACTGGTGTTCTCTATGGCTTGACTGTCTCTTCGATCAGCGTATATGCCCCGCCCCTCCCCCTCCTAAGAATTTTTAATTAGACTGGGGGACTTTCCATGGGAATTGCCGGACGCCCCATAGCTGATTGGCGAGGAGTTTAATGAATTGTGCGACGTGCGTGAGCCTGGTCCATTCTTCGACTTCTGCGGGTATGGGTCATGGACCCACTCCCCTTGCGGCCTTCATGCATAATTGGAACCTGATGGACTTGTGAAGGGTGCACAATCCCAGGGAGAAACGCTTCACCTTCTACTTGGGGGCACATCGCTCACTCTCCCAACTGGACTACTATTTCATGCACGGACAGGAGAGCCACAGGATCATAAACATCCAGTTATTGGCCAGGGGACTCTCCGATCACTCGCCGGTGGAGGTGGCTTGGGGCCCCGGGGAGTGGGGGCGCGATGGTGCTTGGACTGCTGGTGCCTCCAAAAGGACTATTTCGGGGAGTTCTGCCAAAACACGTGCCAGCAATACCTTGCCGCCAATAGGGGTTCCGTATCTTCGCACATTAGTCTGCGGGAGGCTCAGAAAGCCACGGTGAAGGGCTGAATCATTAGCTGCTCTAAGAGACAGAGGGATAGGGATCAGCGGAAGGGCAGGGATCTTGAGGAGCATATCCTTGAATTAGAAAGCCTCAATTCGAATCAGACCTATTGATGCCGCGCCTAACTCCTGAAGAGCGGGAGTCATTGGAGGCAGACGTTAGGTGCGACGAGCTGTGCTTGGCCCTGGCTCAGCTGCAGGCCGGTAAAGCGGCAGGCCCAAATGTTTTCCTGGCTGAGTTATGGCACCTGGTGTGGCCGTAGACTGGCCTTTTGCTACTAGAGGCTTTTTGAGAGCCTGTACAGAGGGGCGAGTTACCCCCTGATCTGTGTACAGCAGAGATTGGTGGTGATCCTGAAGCCGGGTACGGAGGGCACGCATCGCGGAATTTACTGACCAATCTTGCCTTTGAAATTGGAAGTAAAAATATGGGCTAAGATGCTAGCCAGTCTGGGTTCATGCCCCAGAGGGCCAACCGGCATAATTTGTGAGGGGTTCACAATGCCATTGCAGTTAGTGGAGCCTTCTGCAGTCATAGAGCTCTTCTCTCCATTGACTTTCAGAAGGCATTCGATTCAGTTGAGTGGGCATTTTTGTTCGCCCTTCTTCTCGATTGGGGTTTGGCCCAAGGTTTGTGAGCTATGTGCACCTTATTTACACTAATCTGGGTGTGAGGGTGTGAGTTGGAGAGGTGGCGTCGGAGAAGTTTCCTGTGGTGAGGGGCACCCCTCAAGGCTGTCCCTTGTCCCCTTTACTTTTTGTACTGGTAATCAAACCACTGGCTGCATGGGTGAAGGTCGACGTGCTTATCAGACGTTTTCAGTGGTCCAAGGGGGTGGGCAATAGAATTTCATTGTATGCTGATGACGTCCTTTTATTCTTGGATGATCCTGAGGTCTCGGGCCCTAGGGCACTCCAGATTCTAGACGTCTTTGGATCTTACTTCGGTCTTCGGATGAATCCTCAGTAATCTGCAATGTATCCCATTGTTCCTTGTCCTTTGGAAATGTTGTGGGCGACAGGGATACTGATCCTCCCCATAGGCTTTCGAATACTTAGGGTTTTTGTCACTGGCGACGCAACTCGTTTCTTTGAACGGAACCTGATGCCTCAGTTAGTTGCCCTTGGACAGTACGTCAGGTTCTGGTCCACTCTACCTCTTTTCCTTTCAGGGCACTCAGCAATTTTTAACCCCTTCGCTGCTAGGCCTTTTCCCCTCCTGTGCTAAGCCTTTTTTTGGCTATTTGGGGTAGTGCGCGCTTAGGCCCCTGTAACTTTTTGACCACATAAGGTATCCATGCCAAATTTGCGTCCTTTTTTTCTAACATCATGGGGATTGTAAAGGTACCCAGGGTTTGTGGGTTCCCCTGGAGGGGACCCAGAAATTAGTCAAAATACAGCTAAATTTTGGTTTTTTTTGGAAAAAGGCAAAAAAAGGGCTACAGATGAAAGCGTCTTGATTTTTCCCTGCAAATGGCATCAAAAAGGGGTTGTGGGGATGAAATCACCATCTTCCCAGCTTTCAGGGACAAGCAGACTTTTGTCAGAAAACCAACTTTTTTACACAGTTTTGGCATTTTTCTGGGACATAGCCTATTTTTGCTATTTTTTGTGCTTTCAACCTCCTTCCAGTTAATGGTAGAAATGGGTATGAAACCAATAATGGATCCTAGAAAGCCATACATTTATGAAAAGTAGACAAAATTCTGAATTCAGCAAGGGGTCATTTGTGTAGATCCTTAAAGTTTTCCTTATAGAAACTAACAGTTAAATAAAGGAAAAATTGAAAATTAGTTGAAAAAAACAGCCATTTGTGTCAACGTTTTCACCTGTAACTTCTTCTAATTATGACAGCTATTTGAAGGCAATATACCGTTATATCCTCTGGACCTTTCTGGTTGTGGGGATATATAGGACTTGTAGGTTCACCAAGAACCCGACGAACCCAGAGCCAATAATTGAGCAACATCTTGCAATGATTTTTTTTTTAAGTACCGGGTATATAGCAATTATTTTGGGAAAATGTATACATGGAAAAATTGTTATGAAAGACACCTATGTATTTCTGAAATGGGAACAAAATGTAGATTTTAGAAACAGTAGATATTTGCACATTTCCGAAATTGGGAGTACCCATACTAGCATGAGAATTATAGGTCATTTTTCAAAATGACTTATTTTTTACACATTGTCTTTCATTTGGAAGGCAGAAATGCATCGAAAGTCAATAGGTAATAACAGTTGCTCTACAATTCTGTGTTACCCTAAGTCTCCCGATAAAAATGGTACCTCACTTGTGTGGGTAGCCCTTGTGCCCACAACAGGAAATGGCTCAAAATGCAACGTGGACGTACCACATTTTCACAATGAAAAATTACCCTTTTTTTGCAAAGTGCCTAGGTGTAGTTTTTGAACTCTAGCTCTGCCGGCACCTAGGGAAACCTAGCAAACCTATACATTTTTGAAAACTAGACACCCAGGGGAATCCAGGATTGGGTGACTTGACTGCCTCCCACCATGTTCTGTTACCCAGAATCCCTTGCAAACATAAAAAATTGTCAAAAAAAATCACATTTTCCCCACATTTCTGTGGTGGAAAGTTCTGGAATCTGCGTGGATCCACAAATTTCCACCCACCCCGCGTTCCCCAAAGTCTAACGAGAAAAATGGTACCTCACTTGTGTGGGTCGGCCTAGTGCCTGCGACAGAAAACGGCGCAAAACGCAACGTGGTCACACCTCAATTTCGCAGTGAAAAATGACCCTTTTTGGCAAAGTGCCTAGCTGTAGTTTTTGAACCCTAGCTCTGCCGGCACCTAGGGAAACCTAGCAAACCTATACATTTTTGAAACCTAGACACCCAGGGGAATCCAGGATGGGGTGACTTGACTGCCTCCCACCAAGTTCTGTTACCCAGAATCCCTTGCAAACAGAAAAAATTGTCAAAAAACCACATTTTCCCCACATTTCTGTGGTGGAAAGTTCTGGAATCTGCGTGGATCCACAAATTTCCACCCACCCCGCGTTCCCCAAAGTCTTACGAGAAAAATGGTACCTCACTTGTGTGGGTCGGCCTAGTACCTGCGACAGGAAACGGCACAAAACGCAACGTGGTCACACCTCAATTTCGCAGTGAAAAATGACCCTTTTTTGGCAAAGTGCCTAGCTGTAGTTTTTGAACCCTAGCTCTGCCGGCACCTAGGGAAACCTAGCAAACCTATACATTTTTGAAAACTAGACACCCAGGGGAATCCAGGATGGGGTGACTTGACTGCCTCCCACCAGGTTCTGTTACCCAGAATCCCTTGCAAACATAAAAAATTGTCAAAAAAAACACATTTTCCCCACATTTCTGTGGTGGAAAGTTCTGGAATCTGCGTGGATCCACAAATTTCCACCCACCCCGCGTTCCACAAAGTCTTACGAGAAAAATGGTACCTCACTTGTGTGGGTCGGCCTAGTGCCTGCGACAGGAAACGGCGCAAAACGCAACGCGGTCCCACCTCAATTTCGCAGTGAAAAATGACCCTTTTTTGGCAAAGTGCCTAGCTGTAGTTTTTGAACCCTACCTCTGCCGGCACCAAGGGAAACCTAGCAAACCTATACATTTTTGAAAACTAGACACCCAGGGGAATCCAGGATGGGGTGACTTGACTGCCTCCCACCAGGTTCTGTTACCCAGAATCCCTTGCAAACATAAAAAATTGTCAAAAAAACCACATTTTCCCCACATTTCTGTGGTGGAAAGTTCTGGAATCTGCGTGGATCCACAAATTTCCACCCACCCCGCGTTCCCCGAAGTCTTACGAGAAAAATGGTACCTCACTTGTGTGGGTCGGCCTAGTGCCTGCGACAGGAAACGGCGCAAAACGAAACGCGGTCCCACCTCAATTTCGCAGTGAAAAATGACCCTTTTTTGGCAAAGTGCCTAGCTGTAGTTTTTGAACCCTACCTCTGCCGGCACCTAGGGAAACCTAGCAAACCTATACATTTTTGAAAACTAGACACCCAGAGGAATCCAGGATGGGGTGACTTGACTGCCTCCCATCAGGTTCTGTTACCCAGAATCCCTTGCAAACATAAACAATTGTCAAAAAAAACACATTTTCCCCACATTTCTGTGGTGGAAAGTTCTGGAATCTGCGTGGATCCACAAATTTCCACCCACCCCGCGTTCCCCAAAGTCTTATGAGAAAAATGGTACCTCACTTGTGTGGGTCGGCCTAGTGCCTGCGACAGGAAACGGCGCAAAACGCAACGCGGTCCCACCTCAATTTCGCAGTGAAAAATGACCCTTTTTTGGCAAAGTGCCTAGCTGTAGTTTTTGAACCCTACCTCTGCCGGCACCTAGGGAAACCTAGCAAACCTATACATTTTTGAAAACTAGACACCCAGGGGAATCCAGGATGGGGTGACTTGACTGCCTCCCACCAGGTTCTGTTACCCAGAATCCCTTGCAAACATAAAAAATTGTCCAAAAAACACATTTTCCCCACATTTCTGTGGTGGAAAGTTCTGGAATCTGCGTGGATCCACAAATTTCCACCCACCCCACGTTCCCCAAAGTCTTACGAGAAAAATGGTACCTCACTTGTGTGGGTCGGCCTAGTGCCTGCGACAGGAAACGGCGCAAAACGCAACGCGGTCCCACCTCAATTTCGCAGTGAAAAATGACCCTTTTTGGCAAAGTGCCTAGCTATAGTTTTTGAACCCTACCTCTGCCGGCACCTAGGGAAACCTAGCAAGCCTATACATTTTTGAAAACTAGACACCCAGGGGAATCCAGGATGGGGTGACTTGACTGCCTCCCACCAGGTTCTGTTACCCAGAATCCCTTGCAAACATAAAAAATTGTCAAAAAAAACACATTTTCCCCACATTTCTGTGGTGGAAAGTTCTGGAATCTGCGTGGATCCACAAATTTCCACCCACCCCGCGTTCCCCAAAGTCTTACGAGAAAAATGGTACCTCACTTGTGTGGGTCGGCCTAGTGCCTGCGACAGGAAACGGCGCAAAACGCAACGCGGTCCCACCTCAATTTCGCAGTGAAAAATGACCCTTTTTTGGCAAAGTGCCTAGCTGTAGTTTTTGAACCCTACCTCTGCCGGCACCTAGGGAAACCTAGCAAGCCTATACATTTTTGAAAACTAGACACCCAGGGGAATCCAGGATGGGGTGACTTGACTGCCTCCCACCAGGTTCTATTACCCAGAATCCCTTGCAAACATAAAAAATTGTCCAAAAAAACACATTTCCCCCACATTTCTGTGGTGGAAAGTTCTGGAATCTGCGTGGATCCACAAATTTCCACCCACCCCGCGTCCCCCAAAGTCTTACGATAAAAATGGTACCTCACTTGTGTGGGTAGCCCTTGTGCCCACAACAGGAAATGGCTCAAAATGCAACGTGGACGTACCACATTTTCACAATGAAAAATTACCCTTTTTTTGCAAAGTGCCTAGGTGTAGTTTTTGAACCCTAGCTCTGCCGGCACCTAGGGAAACCTAGCAAACCTATACATTTTTGAAAACTAGACACCCAGGGGAATCCAGGATTGGGTGACTTGACTGCCTCCCACCATGTTCTGTTACCCAGAATCCCTTGCAAACATAAAAAATTGTCAAAAAAATCACATTTTCCCCACATTTCTGTGGTGGAAAGTTCTGGAATCTGCGTGGATCCACACATTTCCACCCACCCCTCTTCCCCAAAGTCTAACGAGAAAAATGGTACCTCACTTGTGTGGGTCGGCCTAGTGCCTGCGACAGAAAACGGCGCAAAACGCAACGTGGTCACACCTCAATTTCGCAGTGAAAAATGACCCTTTTTTGGAAAAGTGCCTAGCTGTAGTTTTTGAACCCTAGCTCTGCCGGCACCTAGGGAAACCTAGCAAACCTATACATTTTTGAAACCTAGACACCCAGGGGAATCCAGGATGGGGTGACTTGACTGCCTCCCACCAAGTTCTGTTACCCAGAATCCCTTGCAAACAGAAAAAATTGTCAAAAAAACCACATTTTCCCCACATTTCTGTGGTGGAAAGTTCTGGAATCTGCGTGGATCCACAAATTTCCACCCACCCCGCGTTCCCCAAAGTCTTACGAGAAAAATGGTACCTCACTTGTGTGGGTCGGCCTAGTACCTGCGACAGGAAACGGCACAAAACGCAACGTGGTCACACCTCAATTTCGCAGTGAAAAATGACCCTTTTTTGGCAAAGTGCCTAGCTGTAGTTTTTGAACCCTAGCTCTGCCGGCACCTAGGGAAACCTAGCAAACCTATACATTTTTGAAAACTAGACACCCAGGGGAATCCAGGATGGGGTGACTTGACTGCCTCCCACCAGGTTCTGTTACCCAGAATCCCTTGCAAACATAAAAAATTGTCAAAAAAACACATTTTCCCCACATTTCTGTGGTGGAAAGTTCTGGAATCTGCGTGGATCCACAAATTTCCACCCACCCCGCGTTCCACAAAGTCTTACGAGAAAAATGGTACCTCACTTGTGTGGGTCGGCCTAGTGCCTGCGACAGGAAACGGCGCAAAACGCAACGCGGTCCCACCTCAATTTCGCAGTGAAAAATGACCCTTTTTTGGCAAAGTGCCTAGCTGTAGTTTTTGAACCCTACCTCTGCCGGCACCTAGGGAAACCTAGCAAACCTATACATTTTTGAAAACTAGACACCCAGGGGAATCCAGGATGGGGTGACTTGACTGCCTCCCACCAGGTTCTGTTACCCAGAATCCCTTGCAAACATAAAAAATTGTCAAAAAAACCACATTTTCCCCACATTTCTGTGGTGGAAAGTTCTGGAATCTGTGTGGATCCACAAATTTCCACCCACCCCGCGTTCCCCGAAGTCTTACGAGAAAAATGGTACCTCACTTGTGTGGGTCGGCCTAGTGCCTGCGACAGGAAACGGCGCAAAACGCAACGCGGTCCCACCTCAATTTCGCAGTGAAAAATGACCCTTTTTTGGCAAAGTGCCTAGCTGTAGTTTTTGAACCCTACCTCTGCCGGCACCTAGGGAAACCTAGCAAACCTATACATTTTTGAAAACTAGACACCCAGAGGAATCCAGGATGGGGTGACTTGACTGCCTCCCACCAGGTTCTGTTACCCAGAATCCCTTGCAAACATAAACAATTGTCAAAAAAACACATTTTCCCCACATTTCTGTGGTGGAAAGTTCTGGAATCTGCGTGGATCCACAAATTTCCACCCACCCCGCGTTCCCCAAAGTCTTACGAGAAAAATGGTACCTCACTTGTGTGGGTCGGCCTAGTGCCTGCGACAGGAAACGGCGCAAAACGCAACGCGGTCCCACCTCAATTTCGCAGTGAAAAATGACCCTTTTTTGGCAAAGTGCCTAGCTGTAGTTTTTGAACCCTACCTCTGCCGGCACCTAGGGAAACCTAGCAAACCTATACATTTTTGAAAACTAGACACCCAGGGGAATCCAGGATGGGGTGACTTGACTGCCTCCCACCAGGTTCTGTTACCCAGAATCCCTTGCAAACATAAAAAATTGTCCAAAAAACACATTTTCCCCACATTTCTGTGGTGGAAAGTTCTGGAATCTGCGTGGATCCACAAATTTCCACCCACCCCGCGTTCCCCAAAGTCTTACGAGAAAAATGGTACCTCACTTGTGTGGGTCGGCCTAGTGCCTGCGACAGGAAACGGCGCAAAACGCAACGCGGTCCCACCTCAATTTCGCAGTGAAAAATGACCCTTTTTTGGCAAAGTGCCTAGCTGTAGTTTTTGAACCCTACCTCTGCCGGCACCTAGGGAAACCTAGCAAGCCTATACATTTTTGAAAACTAGACACCCAGGGGAATCCAGGATGGGGTGACTTGACTGCCTCCCACCAGGTTCTGTTACCCAGAATCCCTTGCAAACATAAAAAATTGTCAAAAAAACCACATTTTCCCCACATTTCTGTGGTGGAAAGTTCTGGAATCTGCGTGGATCCACAAATTTCCACCCACCCCGCGTTCCCCAAAGTCTTACGAGAAAAATGGTACCTCACTTGTGTGGGTCGGCCTAGTGCCTGCGACAGGAAACGGCGCAAAACGCAACGCGGTCCCACCTCAATTTCGCAGTGAAAAATGACCCTTTTTTGGCAAAGTGCCTAGCTGTAGTTTTTGAACCCTACCTCTGCCGGCACCTAGGGAAACCTAGCAAGCCTATACATTTTTGAAAACTAGACACCCAGGGGAATCCAGGATGGGGTGACTTGACTGCCTCCCACCAGGTTCTGTTACCCAGAATCCCTTGCAAACATAAAAAATTGTCCAAAAAAACACATTTCCCCCACATTTCTGTGGTGGAAAGTTCTGGAATCTGCGTGGATCCACAAATTTCCACCCACCCCGCGTCCCCCAAAGTCTTACGAGAAAAATGGTACCTCACTTGTGTGGGTCGGCCTAGTGCCTGCGACAGGAAACGGCGCAAAACGCAACGTGGTCACACCTCAATTTCGCAGAGAAAAATGACCCTTTTTTGGCAAAGTGCCTAGCTGTAGTTTTTGAACCCTACCTCTGCCGGCACCTAGGGAAACCTAGCAAACCTATACATTTTTGAAAACTAGACACCCAGGGGAATCCAGGATGGGGTGACTTGACTGCCTCCCACCAGGTTCTGTTACCCAGAATCCCTTGCAAACATAAAGAATTGTCAAAAAAACACATTTTCCCCACATTTCTGTGGTGGAAAGTTCTGGAATCTGCATGGATCCACAAATTTCCACCCACCCCGCGTTCCCCAAAGTCTTACGAGAAAAATGGTACCTCACTTGTGTGGGTCGGCCTAGTGCCTGCGACAGGAAACGGCGCAAAACGCAACGCGGTCACACCTCAATTTCGCAGTGAAAAATGACCTTTTTTTGGCAAAGTGCCTAGCTGTAGTTTTTGAACCCTACCTCTGCCGGCACCTAGGGAAACCTAGCAAACCTATACATTTTTGAAAACTAGACACCCAGGGGAATCCAGGATGGGGTGACTTGACTGCCTCCCACCAGGTTCTGTTACCCAGAATCCCTTGCAAACATAAATAATTGTCAAAAAAAACACATTTTCCCCACATTTCTGTGGTGGAAAGTTCTGGAATCTGCGTGGATCCACAAATTTCCACCCACCCCGCGTTCCCCAAAGTCTTACGAGAAAAATGGTACCTCACTTGTGTGGGTCGGCCTAGTGCCTGCGACAGGAAACGGCGCAAAACGCAACGCGGTCACACCTCAATTTCGCAGTGAAAAATGACCTTTTTTTGGCAAAGTGCCTAGCTGTAGTTTTTGAACCCTACCTCTGCCGGCACCTAGGGAAACCTAGCAAACCTATACATTTTTGAAAACTAGACACCCAGGGGAATCCAGGATGGGGTGACTTGACTGCAACCCACCAGGTTCTGTTACCCAGAATCCCTTGCAAACATAAAGAATTGTCAAAAAACCACATTTTCCCCACATTTCTGTGGTGGAAAGTTCTGGAATCTGCATGGATCCACAAATTTCCACCCACCCCGCGTTCCCCAAAGTCTTACGAGAAAAATGGTACCTCACTTGTGTGGGTCGGCCTAGTGCCTGCGACAGGAAACGGCGCAAAACGCAACGCGGTCACACCTCAATTTCGCAGTGAAAAATGACCTTTTTTTGGCAAAGTGCCTAGCTGTAGTTTTTGAACCCTACCTCTGCCGGCACCTAGGGAAACCTAGCAAACCTATACATTTTTGAAAACTAGACA
The DNA here is from genome assembly GCA_963921515.1 of Calotriton arnoldi. Classification (NCBI taxonomy): domain Eukaryota; kingdom Metazoa; phylum Chordata; class Amphibia; order Caudata; family Salamandridae; genus Calotriton; species Calotriton arnoldi. The sequence continues at coordinate 1,096,597 of CAWUFW010004188.1, forward strand.
CCCAGGGGAATCCAGGATGGGGTGACTTGACTGCCTCCCACCAGGTTCTGTTACCCAGAATCCCTTGCAAACATAAATAATTGTCAAAAAAACACATTTTCCCCACATTTCTGTGGTGGAAAGTTCTGGAATCTGCGTGGATCCACAAATTTCCACCCACCCCGCGTTCCCCAAAGTCTTACGAGAAAAATGGTACCTCACTTGTGTGGGTCGGCCTAGTGCCTGCGACAGGAAACGGCGCAAAACGCAACGCGGTCACACCTCAATTTCGCAGTGAAAAATGACCTTTTTTTGCAAAGTGCCTAGCTGTCGTTTTTGAACCCTACCTCTGCCGGCACCTAGGGAAACCTAGCAAACCTATACATTTTTGAAAACTAGACACCCAGGGGAATCCAGGATGGGGTGACTTGACTGCCTCCCACCAGGTTCTGTTACCCAGAATCCCTTGCAAACATAACAAATTGTCAAAAAAAACACATTTTCCCCACATTTCTGTGGTGGAAAGTTCTGGAATCTGCGTGGATCCACAAATTTCCACCCACCCCGCGTCCCCCAAAGTCTTACGAGAAAAATGGTACCTCACTTGTGTGGGTCGGCCTAGTGCCTGCGACAGGAAACGGCGCAAAACGCAACGTGGTCACACCTCAATTTCGCAGTGAAAAATGACCCTTTTTTGGCAAAGTGCCTAGCTGTAGTTTTTGAACCCTACCTCTGCCGGCACCTAGGGAAACCTAGCAAACCTATACATTTTTGAAAACTAGACACCCAGGGGAATCCAGGATGGGGTGACTTGACTGCCTCCCACCAGGTTCTGTTACCCAGAATCCCTTGCAAACATAAAAAATTGTCAAAAAAACCACATTTTCCCCACATTTCTGTGGTGGAAAGTTCTGGAATCTGCGTGGATCCACAAATTTCCACCCACCCCGCGTTCCCCCAAAGTCTAACGAGAAAAATGGTACCTCACTTGTGTGGGTCGGCCTAGTGCCTGCGACAGGAAACGGCGCAAAATGCAACGTGGTCACACCTCAATTTCGCAGTGAAAAATGACCCTTTTTTGGCAAAATGCCTAGCTGTAGTTTGTGAACCCTAGCTCTGACGGCACCTAGGGAAACCTACCAAACACACACATTTCTGAAAAGTAGACACCCGGGGGCTTCCAGGGAGGTATGGCTTGCGTGGATCCCCCAACGTTTCCTTACCCAGAATCCCTTGCAAACCTCAATTTTAGCTGAAAAAATCACTTTTTTCACACATTTGTGTGTGGGAAAGTGTGGCATCACTGGCCTCACACAAATTTCCTACCACCCAGCGTTCCCCCAGGTCTCCCGATAAAAATGGTGCCTCACTTGTGTGGGAGGCCCAAGTACTCGCGACAGGCAAGGGCCCACAACGTAGTGAGGCGACCTCAAAATTGCCTATCTCAAAACCACCTGGTTTTGCAAGGGGGTCACCTGGGTTTTTGGCCCCGTGCTCGGCGGCCATCTAGGGAAACCTACCAAACCCACACATTTCTGAAAAGTAGACACCCGGGGGCTTCCAGGGAGGTATGGCTTGCGTGGATCCCCCAACGTTTCCTTACCCAGAATCCCTTGCAAACCTCAATTTTAGCTGAAAAAATCACTTTTTTCACACATTTGTGTGTGGGAAAGTGTGGCATCACTGGCCTCACACAAATTTCCTACCACCCAGCGTTCCCCAGGTCTCCCGATAAAAATGGTGCCTCACTTGTGTGGGAGGCCCAAGTACTCGCGACAGGCAAGGGCCCACAACGTAGTGAGGCGACCTCAAAATTGCCTATCTCAAAACCACCTGGTTTTGCAAGGGGGTCACCTGGGTTTTTGGCCCGTGCTCGGCGGCCATCTAGGAAACCTACCAAACCCACACATTTCTGAAAAGTAGACACCCGGGGGCTTCCAGGGAGGTATGGCTTGCGTGGATCCCCCAACGTTTCCTTACCCAGAATCCCTTGCAAACCTCAATTTTAGCTGAAAAAATCACTTTTTTCACACATTTGTGTGTGGGAAAGTGTGGCATCACTGGCCTCACACAAATTTCCTACCACCCAGCGTTCCTCAGGTCTCCCGATAAAATGGTGCCTCACTTGTGTGGGAGGCCCAAGTACTCGCGACAGGCAAGGGCCCACAACGTAGTGAGGCGACCTCAAATTGCCTATCTCAAAACCACCTGGTTTTGCAAGGGGGTCACCTGGGTTTGGCCCGTGCTCGGCGGCCATCTAGGGAAACCTACCATACCCACACATTTCTGAAAAGTAGACACCGGGGCTTCCAGGGAGGTATGCTTGCGTGGATCTCCCAACGTTTCCTACCCAGAATCCCTTGCAAACCTCAATTTTAGCTGAAAAAATCACTTTTTTCACACATTTGTGTGTGGGAAAGTGTGGCATCACTGGCCTCACACAAATTTCCTACCACCCAGCGTTCCCCAGGTCTCCCGATGAAAATGGTGCCTCACTTGTGTGGGAGGCCCAAGTACTCGCGACAGGCAAGGGCCCACAACATAGTGAGGCGACCTCAAAATTGCCTATCTCAAAACCACCTGGTTTTGCAGGAAGTCACCTGGTTTTTGGCCCGTGCTCGGCGGCCATCTAGGAAACCTACCAAACCCACACATTTCTGAAAAGTAGACACTCGGGGCTTCCAGGGAGGTATGGCTTGCGTGGATCTCCAACGTTTCCTACCAGAATCCTTGCAAACCTCAATTTTAGCTGAAAAATCACTTTTTCACACATTTGTGTGTGGGAAAGTGTGGCATCACTGGCCTCACACAAATTTCCTACCTCCAGCGTCTCCAGGTCTCCGATAAAATGGTGCCTCACTTGTGTGGGAGGCCCAAGTACCGCGACAGGCAAGGGCCCAAAACATTTTTGATAGGCAATGTTGATGTTGCCTCAAAACGTTTTGTGTCCTTGCCTGTCGCGGGTACTTGGGCCTCCCACACAAGTGAGGCACCATTTTTATCGGGAGACCTGGGGGAACGCTGGGTGGTAGGAAATTTGTGTGAGGCCAGTGATGCCACACTTTCCCACACACAAATGTGTGAAAAAGTGATTTTTTCAGCTAAAATTGAGGTTTGCAAGGGATTCTGGGTAAGGAAACGTTGGGGGATCCACGCAAGCCATACCTCCCTGGAAGCCCCCGGGTGTCTACTTTTCAGAAATGTGTGGGTTTGGTAGGTTTCCCTAGATGGCCGCCGAGCACGGGGCCAAAAACCCAGGTGACCCCCCTTGCAAAACCAGGTGGTTTTGTGAAAGGCCATTTTGAGGTCGCCTCAATACGTTGTGGGCCCTTGCCTGTCGCGGGTACTTGGGCCTCCCACACAAGTGAGGCACCATTTTTATCGGGAGACCTGGGGGAACGCTGGGTGGTAGGAAATTTGTGTGAGGCCAGTGATGCCACACTTTCCCACACAAAATGTGTGAAAAAAGTGATTTTTTCAGCTAAAAGTGAGGTTTGCAGGGATTCTGGGTAAGGAAACGTTGGGGGATCCACGCAAGCCATACCTCCCTGGAAGCCCCGGGTGTCTACTTTTCAGAAATGTGTGGGTTTGGTAGGTTTCCTAGATGGCCGCCGAGCACGGGGCCAAAAACCCAGGTGACTCCCCTTGCAAAACCAGGTGGTTTTGAGATAGGCAATTTTGAGGTCGCCTCACTACGTTGTGGGCCCTTGCCTGTCGCGAGTACTTGGGCCTCCCACACAAGTGAGGCACCATTTTTATCGGGAGACCTGGGGGAACGCTGGGTGGTAGGAAATTTGTGTGAGGCCAGTGATGCCACACTTTCCCACACAAAAATGTGTGAAAAAAAGTGTTTTTTTCAGCTAAAAGTGAGGTTTGCAGGGGATTCTGGGTAAGGAAACGTTGGGGGATCCACACAAGCCATACCTCCCTGGAAGCCCCCTGGTGTCTACTTTTCAGAAATGTGTGGGTTTGGTAGGTTTCCCTAGATGGCCGCCGAGCACGGGGCCAAAACCCAGGTGACTCCCCTTGCAAAACCAGGTGGTTTTGAGATAGGCCATTTTGAGGTCGCCTCACTACGTTGTGGGCCCTTGCCTGTCGCGAGTACTTGGGCCTCCCACACAAGTGAGGCACCATTTTTATCGGGAGACCTGGGGGAACGCTGGGTGGTAGGAAATTTGTGTGAGGCCAGTGATGCCACACTTTCCCACACAAAAATGTGTGAAAAAAGTGATTTTTTCAGCTAAAAGTGAGGTTTGCAGGGGATTCTGGTAAGGAAACGTTGGGGGATCCACGCAAGCCATACCTCCCTGGAAGCCCCGGGTGTCTACTTTTCAGAAATGTGTGGGTTTGGTAGGTTTCCCTAGATGGCCGCCGAGCACCGGGCCAAAACCCAGGTGACCCCCTTGCAAAACCAGGTCATAATGAGATAATGTGTTGTTTATTTCTGCAGCGTGAAAATGTTGGCACAATATTGCAAGGAAAATGTGACAGACATTTTGAGGTTTGCAGGACATTGTGGGTACCATAACTTGTTGGGATCCACAAGAGAGATATCACCATGTACTCCCATGGGTGTTTCGTTTACGACAATATCTACAGTTGGTAGGTTATTCTTAGACGGAATGTACACCTTGGCAGACAGACTAAAAAGACAAAGATTACTGCACAGCCATCTATTCCTCAAGCACACACACACATACTGGTTGGATTTGGCACGAGGGCAAGTGATGGTTCAGTATATACAATTTTATTAACAAGAGATTTCACAAAAATGAAATGCACTGTCAATAATTGAAAGGACAAAAACGGAACCAGTGACTCGCAGCTCGTGAGCTGTAAAGCCACGTCAAGGCCCCAACCGCTTTACAGGCCATTCACACACCTTTCATACGTGATACACACAAGACCATTCACACCCCCAGGCACGAAACAAACACATTACAACATTCACAAAAAGGGACAAGGTACACCCTGCTTGAGAAAGACAAAAAAAAATATTACTGCACAGCCATCTAATCCTCAAGCACACACACACATACTGGTTGGATTTGGCACGAGGGTGAGTGATGGTTCAGTATATACAATTGTATTAACAAGTGATTTCACAAAAATGAAATGCACTGTTAATAATTGAAAGGACGAGAAACTGAACCATTGACTCACAGCTCGTGAGCTGTAAAGCCACGACAAGGCACCAACCTCTTTACAGGCCATTCATACACCTTTCATACGTGTGACAAATACAAAACCATTCACACCACCAGCCGCGGGCCCATCACATTACAACACTCACACCAGCAGACAGCGCCATTCAAGGGCCCATCACTTTCACACGCCCACATTCCTAACACAGCAACCACACAACCTGATGGATTGCGTGGAGTGTCGCTCGGCTAGCAGTGTGTGTAGTGACCAGCAGCAAGTCACTACTCACACACTGCCAGCCGAGCGCCACTCCACGCACACCGCCAGCCAAGCACCAGCCTACACACACCACCATCACATTTAGGATTTTTTTATACAAAAAGAAAACACAAACAAATTGCAAATAGATACAAATCTACTAACACAAAATCAGAAACATTGCACTAATGCCAACCTTGAAACAGAACAACAATTCTTAAACATTACAGACCAGGCAGTTCACTTTACCACTCATGGTTGCTCCCAATAATTCTTTTGCTTGTGGTACGCTCTATAACAAGCAGGCACACACAGCCCAGGGTTAGAAGGACACTCAGGGCAGTACATACGAGTCTCCTTCCGCGTACCTCTTCGCCAACAGACTCTACATCTCCTAGTGGGAAAGTCTTTTGAGGATGTAGGAGGAATGTGATCAGGAAAGTGGCGATCTTTCAATCGAGCCACATCCTCCACCACTCCAACTCTAGGAACACTTGCCTGTTCCACAACAACAAGGCTGCCTATGACAGACTCCTGAAACTGAACAAAAGTCAACTTTGACGCAGGAGAACACTCCTTGAACACAACAAAAGCATTGAAAGTTGCTAAATTGAAGAGATGGATGGCCAACTTCTTATACCAAATGTAAGACTTACGAATAGCAGTGTAAGGTTCCAACCTCTGATCTACTCTATCAACACCACCCATGTGCTTATTGTAGTCTAAAATGCACACAGGTTTGCGCACTTCAGCAATCTGACCCCAAACAGCCACAGGTGAAGTACTCTCATCATGGATGGTAGTCAGCATGTACACATCCCTCCTGTCCACAAATTTCACAGCTAGCAGTTCCTCACTACGCAAGGCACTGCACTGTCCCCTCTGAAGTTTTTTGCAAACAAGCTCTTTTGGATAACCTTTACGGTTAGAGCGGATTGTGCCACAAGCAAAAGTGTCCACTTTGAACAATTCCTTAAACAATTGCACAGCAGTGTAGAAGTTATCAATGTACAAATGGTGGCCTCTGTTAAACAGTCCTCTAGCAAGTTCCCACACAATTTTCTCTGAAACTCCTACTAAAGTGGACGGACAACCAGGGGGTCAATAGTGGAATCCCTACCAGTGTACACACGCAAATTAAAAACATATCCTGTCCTACTCTCAGACAACATATACAGCTTAATTCCATAGCGTGCCCTCTTGCTAGGAATGTACTGCCTAAAAACCAAACGGCCCTTGAACAGCACCAAAGACTCATCAATAGATATTTCTTTCCCTGGAGTATAGATCTCTGAAAATCGATCTACAAAGTGATCAAGAACAGGCCGAATCTTAAAAAGACGGTCACATTCAGGGTGATCTCGTGGCAACGCCAAACCATTATCAACAAAATGCAGCATCCGAAGCAAAAGTAAATACCGATCACGAGTCATAACTGCAGGAAATATGGCCGTTGCCATCAAGGGACTGGTAGACCAATATGAACTCATGGACGGCTTCCTTATCAAACCCATCAAAAAAGTCAAACCCAAAAACTTCTTCATCTCTTCCAGATTTGTGGGACTCCACCGGGTAGCTCTAGAATGGGGCCTAAGTCTGGCACTGTTGTCCCTCAAAAACTGTTCAGCATACAAATTAGTCTGCTCAACAATCTCACCCAAAAATACATCATCCATAAACAACTGAAAATACTGTATAGGCAAATAATGTTCACAATCCACTCTACACCCTGCATAACCACTAAAGGCAGGCAACACCGGCTGCACCATGTTTGGATCAACCCAGAGTCCAGCACTTCCAGTAGGAAGCCTAGCAGCCCCAGGCTGCAATCCAGATGCCTCTTGCACCATCGGCACAGTAGTATCCTCCTCTAAATCAGGCACTTCATCTGCACTGAGAGTACCTTCATCATCCGATGATTCCATGTGGAGAGAAAACTCACTGCCTGAATCTTCCCCTCCCTCCTCTCCCTCAGACGCACTGTCAGTCTCATAATCCTGCTCAGAGGAAGATTCAAGAAGCAAACCAACCACCTGCTGAGCAGTAATTCTACGGCTAGCCATAATGCTTACTAATAAAGGTTACTTGTCAAACAAGTCAACAACAACAAACCCTTTGTAAAAAAAAAAAGAAATAAACAAAATGTAGCTTTATCACAAAGACCTATATACTCCAACACTATACCACTCACGTGACAGAAGCAGCTAGACTCACCACCACCTACTCTGCACAGACACAGTAAGGATCAACAATATCCCACTAAAAAAGAAGAAGAAAAAAATTACACATAAGACAATGCAAAACATCGCAAAGAATTTCATGCTCTGAACACTAACAAATATGCTGCCATTATGGCACCACTTACAAAAAAATTCATTCATGCATGACAATAATACTCATTTGGAGTACACACAACAAAAATATTTTTCTTACCAAATAAATGCAATTACGCAAAACTGCAGAACCACAACTGCCGAAACCGCAAACAGGAATCAAAAGCTTTACACTAGAATAAAAAGGAGGAAAAAAACATTACAATCACATATGCAAATAATGCACCAGTCCACACACAATCCACCAGCCAAGCTAAGGGGTAGGTGGGCCTAACAGTATAAATAAAATATTCACACCCGTAAAAGGGAGCAACCCTTGCCCTTTTGGCCACTCCCCAACACAAAAATTAAAAAAACCCTGGTGCCTAGTGGGCATTCCTGCTGCACGATCACATGATCGTGCAGCAGGAATGCACAAAGAGGCATCGGGGAAAGGAAAACCATTTCCTTTCCCTCGATGCCTCTTTTGATACAAACCCCCCCTCCCCGAGCCAAACCTCACCTGATTTCCCCGACGCGCTGGAAGCAAATGGCTTCCAGCGCGTCGGGGAAGAAAGGGAAACCTCAATGATGTCAGCGCGCTGACGTCATTGATGGGGCGGGGGAGGCAGGGGAAGCCCTTCCCCTGCCTCCCCCCAAAAAACCTAACGATCAGATTCTCACGGGGGAGCGCCAGCGCTTCCCCGTGGGTGGTCTTATGACGAGCTGGACTCGTCACGAGCACTGTGTGCCATGACGAGTCCAGCTCGTCATAAGCACCGAAGGGGATAAAGGGTCAGAGCAGGATCTCAGCGGCAGACGAGGAGAAGGAACCTCCTGGTCACAGGAACTACACGAGCATTGCGCTCGAGAAATTCAAGGATGCAAAGACCTCCATCAAGGATTACAGCTAACTTTTCAGGGTGTAAATGGAGAGAAGGCACATCTGCCCTGCATATTTATCCACGAAGATGCCACCGTTTTGTGCAATACCTCTACTCAACTGGAGTACTTTCTACTGGCTAATCAGTAAGTGCTACCTCGTTGGGTAAATGTATAGTGCCTTTCCTACACTACAGCTGCGTAAAGGACCAGAAGAATTGTCTCCAGTGACCTGTGTGTCTGTAACTTTGCCACCGCGCCGAAAGCGCCAGGATCCTTTGAGTAAGCTGTCCATCATAGTGGGGAAAGGGCGGGCATACGTTGCATACCGCTAGTGTATGTGTGGCGGGGCCAAACGAGCGGGGCTTCTAGGCCCGTTCACATGCCTCTTGTTTATAAAGGGTCAGAGCAGGATCTCAGCGGCAGACGAGGAGAAGGAACCTCATGGTCACAGGAACTACACGAGCATTGCGCTCGAGAAATTCAAGGATGCAAAGACCTCCATCAAGGATTACAGCTAACTTTTCAGGGTGTAAATGGAGAGAAGGCACATCTCCACGCTCACGAATTCTACACGAGAATTGCGCTCGAGAAAATGAAGGATGCAAAGACCTCCATCAAGGATTACAGCTAACTTGTCAGGGTGTAAATGGAGAGAAGGCACATCTGCCCTGCATATTTATCCACGAAGATGCCACCGTTTTGTGCAATACCTCTACTCAACTGGAGTGCTTTCTACTGGCTAATCAGTAAGTGCTACCTCGTTGGGTAAATGTATAGTGCCTTTCCTACACTACAGCTGCGTAAAGGACCAGAAGAATTGTCTCCAGTGACCTGTGTGTCTGTAACTTTGCCACCGCGCCGAAAGTGCCGGGGTCCTTTGAGTAAGCTGTCCATCATAGTGGGGAAAGGGCGGGCATACGTTGCATACCGCTAGTGTATGTGTGGCGGGGCTTCTAGGCCCGTTCACATGCCTCTTGTTTATAAAGGGTCAGAGCAGGATCTCAGCGGCAGACGAGGAGAAGGAACCTCATGGTCACAGGAACTACACGAGCATTGCGCTCGAGAAATTCAAGGATGCAAAGACCTCCATCAAGGATTACAGCTAACTTTTCAGGGTGTAAATGGAGAGAAGGCACATCTCCACGCTCACGAATTCTACACGAGAATTGCGCTCGAGAAAATGAAGGATGCAAAGACCTCCATCAAGGATTACAGCTAACTTGTCAGGGTGTAAATGGAGAGAAGGCACATCTGCCCTGCATATTTATCCACGAAGATGCCACCGTTTTGTGCAATACCTCTACTCAACTGGAGTGCTTTCTACTGGCTAATCAGTAAGTGCTACCTCGTTGGGTAAATGTATAGTGCCTTTCCTACACTACAGCTGCGTAAAGGACCAGAAGAATTGTCTCCAGTGACCTGTGTGTCTGTAACTTTGCCACCGCGCCGAAAGCGCCGGGGTCCTTTGAGTAAGCTGTCCATCATAGTGGGGAAAGGGCGGGCATACGTTGCATACCGCTAGTGTATGTGTGGCGGGGCTTCTAGGCCCGTTCACATGCCTCTTGTTTATAAAGGGTCAGAGCAGGATCTCAGCGGCAGACGAGGAGAAGGAACCTCATGGTCACAGGAACTACACGAGCATTGCGCTCGAGAAATTCAAGGATGCAAAGACCTCCATCAAGGATTACAGCTAACTTTTCAGGGTGTAAATGGAGAGAAGGCACATCTCCACGCTCACGAATTCTACACGAGAATTGCGCTCGAGAAAATGAAGGATGCAAAGACCTCCATCAAGGATTACAGCTAACTTGTCAGGGTGTAAATGGAGAGAAGGCACATCTGCCCTGCATATTTATCCACGAAGATGCCACCGTTTTGTGCAATACCTCTACTCAACTGGAGTGCTTTCTACTGGCTAATCAGTAAGTGCTACCTCGTTGGGTAAATGTATAGTGCCTTTCCTACACTACAGCTGCGTAAAGGACCAGAAGAATTGTCTCCAGTGACCTGTGTGTCTGTAACTTTGCCACCGCGCCGAAAGCGCCGGGGTCCTTTGAGTAAGCTGTCCATCATAGTGGGGAAAGGGCGGGCATACGTTGCATACCGCTAGTGTATGTGTGGCGGGGCTTCTAGGCCCGTTCACATGCCTCTTGTTTATAAAGGGTCAGAGCAGGATCTCAGCGGCAGACGAGGAGAAGGAACCTCATGGTCACAGGAACTACACGAGCATTGCGCTCGACAAATTCAAGGATGCAAAGACCTCCATCAAGGATTACAGCTAACTTTTCAGGGTGTAAATGGAGAGAAGGCACATCTCCACGCTCACGAATTCTACACGAGAATTGCGCTCGAGAAAATGAAGGATGCAAAGACCTCCATCAAGGATTACAGCTAACTTGTCAGGGTGTAAATGGAGAGAAGGCACATCTGCCCTGCATATTTATCCACGAAGATGCCACCGTTTTGTGCAATACCTCTACTCAACTGGAGTACTTTCTACTGGCTAATCAGTAAGTGCTACCTCGTTGGGTAAATGTATAATGCCTTTCCTACACTACAGCTGCGTAAAGGACCAGAAGAATTGTCTCCAGTGACCTGTGTGTCTGTAACTTTGCCACCGCGCCGAAAGCGCCGGGATCCTTTGAGTAAGCTGTCCATCATAGTAGGGAAAGGGCGGGCATACGTTGCATACCGCTAGTGTATGTGTGGCGGGGCCAAACGAGCGGGGCTTCTAGGCCCGTTCACATGCCTCTTGTTTATAAAGGGTCAGAGCAGGATCGCAGCGGCAGACGAGGAGAAGGAACCTCCTGGTCACAGGAACTACACGAGGATTGCGCTCGAGAAAATCAAGGGTGCAGAGACCTCCATCAAGGATTACAGCTAACTTTACAGGGTGGCAATGGAGAGAAGGCACATCTCCACGCTAACAATGGCGCTCTCGTGAGCATTCCTGCTGCACGATCACATGATCGTGCAGCAGGAATGCACAAAAGAGGCATCGGGGAAAGGAAAACCCTTTCCTTTCCCTCGATGTCTCTTTCAGAATCAAACCCCCCCCCCTCCCCGAGCCAAAACTCACCTTATTTCCCCGACGCGCTGGAAGCAAATGGCTTCCAGCGCGTCGGGGAAGAAAGGGAAACCCTCAATGATGTCAGCGCGCCTCGCGCGCTGACGTCATTGATGGGGGGGGGGGGGGGGGGGGAGGCAGGGGAAGTCCTTCCCCTGCCTCCTAAAAAAAAACCCCGACGATCGGATTCCCACGGGGGGAGCGCCAGCGCTTCCCCCGTGGGTGGTCTTATGACGAGCTGGACTCGTCATGAGCACACGAGCACTGTGTGCCATGACGAGTCCAGCTCGTCATAAGCATGGAAGGGGTTAAAATGGTGGCCCTCCCACGTCTGCTCTACCAACTGCACAATCATCCATTCCCGATCGATAAAATGTTCTTTGGTAAGACTGTTGCTATGCGGGAGGCGGCGTACCACATATTGCTTTGGTGAAATGTTGACAACCAGCAGTGGATGGGGGATTGGCCACTCCCGCAATACAACTATACAACTGGGCAGTGCATCTGTTTTTTGTGAATGAGTGGTGGTTTGAGGGCTTTGGGGACCCTGCGTATGCGGCAGAGGGATGTTAGTTGAGCGGCTGGAACTTCCCCAACTGCTCTATGGGGGTGAGCCTCTGTGACTCTTCCTCCTGCCACCCATGTGGTACTGGAGATATGGGATGCAGCCATGAAGACCGTGGGATGGGCTATTCATCTCACTTTGAAGACCCTGTTGTGGCAGGTCACAGACTTTTGCAGGTGGTGGCCCTGAGGGGATACGCGTCCTGGGACGTTATATGCATTTCAACACTAGGGGATGTGCTGCATAATGGGATGCTCACGTCCTTTCAAGACCTGCAGAAGGAGTATGATATGCACTGTACACAGTTCTTTAGGAATTTGAAGCTCTGTAACACCATCCTCCCTCTTACACAGCCTGTGGAGGATATCCCTGAGTTTTCTCTGATGGCCCCTGTTAGACTTGGCACTATTGGTGTGGATCTCCCTTCCATTTTTTTTGCTGTTGCCTCCTGTGTTTTTGCTGGTCTAGATGCTTTGGGCACTTTGCCACTGCTGTTCAGTGCCAAAGTGCAAGTGCTCCCTTTGTAAAGTATTGTTGTGGATTAGTGATTCCATGATTGGCTGTTTGATTTACTTGTCAGACCCTAGTACAGTGCACTATGTGCGCCCAGGGTCTGTAAATCAAATGCTGCTGGTGGGTTTGCAGCACTGGTTGTGCCACCCACAGAAGCAGCTTGTAAAATGTGACTCAGGCCTGCCATTGCAGAGCCTGTGTGCAGTCATGTCAACTTGGCAAGTGCACACACTTGCCAGTCCCTAAACCTTCCCTTTTCTACATGTTAGTCACCCCTAAGGTAGGCCCAAGTTACCCCTGGGGGCAGGGTGCGTTGTATGTGAAAGGTAGGACATGCCCTGATGTGTGTGGCATGTCCTGATAGTGAAATACTGCCAATTTCGTATTTCACTATTGCAAGGCTATCTGTTCCCATAGGCCAGAATGGGAAGTTAGTTTATAACATCTTATAAACCTAACTGACCCTAGGAACAAGATCGGAAAATAAAGTTTAATATGCCTGAACTCAGAATGTTAAAGTGCATCTTTTAGTGAGGGTGATTTTTACATTCTGTGTTTGAAAATACCACTTTTAGAAAGTGGGTATTTTCTTGCCTAACCATCCAGTGTACCTCTGCTAGGTTTGTGTATTGCATGTCTGGCTTTTGGATGACAGGGGGCTAGAGAGGGTTGCGGCTCCAGTCTGATGAGTCAGGGCTGGGCTGAATAGACCTGGGTTGAATTTAGAGTAGGGGGAGGAGATTTCCTTTCACCTGCCTGGGCATGGTCTGCCTTCAACAATGCTGTCTCCACCTCCTGCCGGGAAGCTACACCAGTGAGGACAGAACTGGTTTTGGCTGGGTACAGACACTCTCTGCCTTCAGAGAACAAAGGATTTGTGTGTATAAAAAGTGGGACCCAGACCCCAGACTTTTAGATCACTTCTGGGAAATCAAGAGGAAACCTTTGCCAAGGAGAAGAGCAGATAAGCTGAGGAGGAATGCTGCCCCTGTGCTGTTTGCTGTCTGGGGTTGGCCTGCAGTGGCTGCTTGCTGCCAAGGAAAGGAGAAAAAGGACTTTTCTGTTTGCTTTGTCACCCGCTTGAAGAAAAGATCTCCAAGGGCTTGAAACTGAGCTTGCCTCCTGTTCTGAAGTCTCAGGGACACAAAGACTTCACCACCAGCTCCCCTGAATTCCCTTTCTGGAAATTCCAACCTGCAAAGAGGTGCCTGCTGCTGTTTAGGACCTCTGGAGACTGTTTGTCGCTGGGAGCTGGGAAATCGACGCAACACCGAAGAAGCGTGTCGCATCCGCACTGGTTTCCCGGCGCATCGCCTGAGAAACCGTCGCAGCAACTGCCGCGGCTCGAGAAATTGCCACCGCCGCACCGATCCAGACGCAAGCCTGCTGTGCAATTGTACGAAGACACGCATCGTACCGGATCGGCGCATCGCGGCGCCAAGACTGTCGCATCGTTTGGGGTCAGCAGGAAAAAACAGACGCATCAACTCCCCACGCAGTAAGGAACTGACGCATCACCTCCCCTGCACCGCAGTAAGGAACAGACGCATCACCTCCCCTGAGTGTAAGGAACAGACGCATCACCTTCCCTGCGGCCATTTTGTTTGCTTTGCGTGACGCATCTAAGGTACTTTTGAGAAAAGTGTTGCATTTACAACTTGCATTGAACTGAACTATTTCTACCATCTGAAAGTCATATTTGTTTTATTTTTTCATATTTGTTGGTCTTGTTTTGAGTTTAGATAAAGATTACTTATTTTTCTAAACTGGTGTGGTGTCCATTTGTAGTGTTTTCACTGTTTTACTGAATGTGTTCACAAATGCTTTACACACTGCCTCTGAGATAAGCCTGTCTGTTCGTGCCAAGCTACCAGTGTATCCCCCTTACCCTGACTAGAAGCAAGGGTCCCTATTTGGACAAAGGTACCTACCTCTACCAACTAGAGACCCCCATTTCTAACAGTCCCAAAATCCTTCCTACAAAAGTCAAGGAGAATAAATTGTCAGAAATATATAACATTTTATTGCGTAATGTGCTGGACCCGATGTTGGGAGTACGGCAGGCGTGCAAGGGTGAACTGGGCTGCCTGGATGACAATGACTGGATACAGGCAGTGGAAGCACCCAGAGGGGTGGTGATAGCCACCCAGTTTCGATTAATCCAACATGAGATACTTCATAGAGTGTATCTCACTAGGGCACGGCTCCACAACATTGGCCTGATCCCTTTGGGGGACTGTCTGAGGTGTGATGATCTGAGGGGGATTTACCTCACACGTTCTGGCACTGCCCGGGGCTGGCCCATTTATGGGGTGGTGTGCTGGGTCGGCTTGAGGGGGTAATAGGTTGGAATATCATCGAGACCCTAAACGTATCCTTCTGCATATTTCACAGACAATCTGGGGGGCACTCATTATCAGAGGACACTTCTTTGGCTGGGACTCATTGTCGTAAAGAGGGATATTGCCAGGGCCTGGAAGGTGATGGAGGCCCCTCCCGTATGCACCTGGGCCAAGTGCATGGATCATTGTTTGGAAATGGAACATCCAAACTACTTGTCGTGGGGCTGACCCTAGAAACCCTTTAAGATCTGGAAGGACTGGGCGGAGTATAGAGGGATACGCCTAGAGCCATCCACAGAGAGGCCATGGGTAGATGGCGGGGTTAACGGAATGTGTGGGGTGGGCAATGTCCATGTACAGGAGGTGGGATTGGTTCCAGCCCTACTGTCGGTGGTCGGTAGTTTAGTCATGGGATTTAATGTGATGTCTTTTCTGCCTTCATCTTGTTGTGCAATGTATTCTGATATTCTGCATTGGTCCTATGCTCATTGTGCTGCTTTTTCACTGAAAGTTGTAAAATCAATTAAAAAATGTTTTTAAAAAAAACATTACATTTACGATAAGTATTACTACAAGCACTGTTTCTATGCTGTTTCTCTACTGGACTTCTGCCCTGGAAGAACTGCTTTGCCGCTGTGCTGCCATGCTACCTACTACCCTCTGACCCTGCTGAGGAAGAACTGGACTCTTCTTGAACCCAGAGTGACCTCCAAGGGCTTGTGAGTTTGCCTCCTGTTTCTGAGACTCAGGGATATCAAAGCTGTAATTCCTGGCACGTTTTATATCATTGGAGTGGTAATGCTAAACCCTCTGTGCTGGTAAAGTTGAATTTAACATTACTATTTTAGAAATACCACATTTAGAAAGTTGGCTTTTCTCTGCTCTTAATGATCTGTGTGCCTGCAGCATGTCTCCAATCCACGTCAGGGGTGGGTGACAGCTTGACTTTGTGCATTCCCTCTAGAAAGCCACACACAAAGAGAGTTTAGGTGTGTCTGAGTGCCCATCTGCATCCTGATGGCTCATCCTGGGCAGGATGGGATGGAGGAGCTGACACTTGCACCTGAATAGGCAGTGTCCTGTCCCCACACAAAGTGTTGATTACCCCCCTGTAGTGAGTCCGGAGCCAGTTTAGTAAGAAACAACCTCTGTGCACTTCAAAGACCCTTATTTGAAATCAACCCCACTTCAAAGGCACAAGTGAATATAAATACTGGGTCTCTGACTCCACCAAATCAGACACTTTTGGGCCTGTAAAGAAACTCTTTCAGGAAAAAGAACTGCTGTGCTGCTACAAGGACTGTTTCTCTGCTGGACTGCTGCCCTGGAAGAAGTGCTTTGCTGCTGCGCTACCATGATACCTGCTACTCTCTGACCCTGCTGAGGAAGAACTGGACTCTGCTTGAAACCAGAGGGACTTCCTAGGGATTGTGGGTTTGTCTCCTGTTTCTGAGACTCAGGGATATCAAAGTCTCACCCCCTGCTATTTATAAATATAATATCTATTTTTCTAAACTGGTGTGGAGTCTTTCTGTGGTGTTTTCACTGTGTTACTGTTAGAAGTGTTGCACAAATACTTTACACATTGCCTCTTAAGTTAAGCCAGTCTGCTCTGTGCCAAGCTACCAGAGGGTGAGCACAGGTTAATTTGTGGTGTGTATCTGACTTACCCTGACTAGGATTGTGGTTCCTGCTTGGACAGAGTGCATACCTCTACCAACCAGAAACCCAATTTCTAACACTATCCCTTCCTGTTTTAAGAAATATTTTAATACATTAAACATAACTTTTCACTCTTGCTGTATTTATTTCTCTGGTAGGTTTCAAACAAACGTCATAATGCAAAACTCCAATCTATAAACTTTCTATCAGAGTGAAAACTGGCCTTCATAGCACCTGCAAATGTTAGACTACATGGGTTATCTCTTGTATGAATGTTAATTCTATTGTATTGTATTTGTCACTACTTTATAAACGCATCTTGCTGGTTCACTTTTGTAGTCTGACCAAGTTTACTTGTCAATTTTGATTAATAACTAATCTTCATTCTACAGTCATACCTCAAAATGGCTTTGTTAGACCTGACATCCTTGGCGTGGTATTCCCTCAAACTATTTGCCTTCACACCTCCTGTTTGCTGAATATGTTTTTGTTGGCTTTGGACTCTGGGCACTTTACTAATGTTAACTGGTGCAAAAGTGCTTGTGCACTCTCCTGAAACATGGTAAAATTGTTTTACACCAAATTGGTGCATTTAATTTAATTGTAAGCCCCTAGTAAATAGTACTCCATGTGCCTAGTGCCTGTAAATTAAATGCTACTAGTGGGCCTGCAACACTCATTGCACCACCCACTGAAGTAGCTTGTAAAAACATTTCTCAAGCTTGCCACTCCAGTTTATAGTGCAGTTTGAAACTGACATTTCAACCTGACAACAGTGGTGGATGGCATGGATCGGGGTGGCGGGCGGGGTGTGGGGTGTGGGTTTAAGGGGGTGTAAAAAAGAAAACAAAACTTACCTCCTTGCCGCATCTCTCCTCCATTGTCCCTCCGTCGTCTCTCCCGGTGGCCAGAATGGAACAGGAAGCACTCAGGCTCCCCTAAGCCAATCACAACGAGGCAATGCAGCGTTGTGATTGGTCTGAGCACCATGGTTTGGCGCTCAGACAGACAGTGGGAGCCTGTGTATGTTCTCCACCCAGGCTGTGATACAGCCTGGGTAGAGAACATGCAAAGTGTGCATGACTGTTGGGCCGGCCCCAGACGGCCGGCCAAACAGTCATGGCACTTACAGTGTGCCATCACTCCTACCCTTGCTCCTCTGTAATCAAAGCAGCCCGCCCTAAGATCACTTTCTTTTTTAATACAATCCCTCTGCATTTTAACAAGCCTTCCATCGATAAACTTCAGCAGGCCATAAATTCTTTTATTTGGGCCTATAAAGGTACTAGAATTGCTTGGAAGAAGCTGCAACGCAGAGGGGAGAAGGGGGGATTATCCCTCCCGGATCTGCAGTAATACACGTGGGCCTTTCAACTGAACCACTCTAGAATGCTGCTAAAATCTCCAGACTTTTCCGGGGTGGGATCTATGTTTTCAACCATGTTAAAGGGGGCTAATTTAGGCAAGGATTGCTTCATGTTTAAGTACTGAGATCCTAAGTTTTTTAAAAAGATAAGGCTCAAGGTGCTTCAGGCCATGGCCAGAATATGGGCAAACATCAGACGGCTGAAGGGTCTTAGTTACTTCTCTTGTCTCGCCCCTCTCTGGGATTCCCCCGGAACTCCGGACTGTTTAAAAGACAAGTTTGCGCTGCCTCTAAGAAATGCCGGGCTTAGCGTATGGGGAGACCTTGCTCAGGAAGGTACGATTCAATCTTGGTCAATGTTACGCAGCACTCTGGAGGGGGAAATCTCAAGATTTAAGTATATCCAATTGAGAAGCTGGGCCCAAAATCTGAAGTCTCCAATTGGTATAGGTAACCTCTTTGAAGAACACTTGGTGGCGAAATCCCAGAGGAAGAAAGAGGTATCTACCTGGTACTGGGAAATCGAAGAAGCAATAGATGGAGACGTCAGACTGGCAGAAGATCTGTGGGGTTTTAGACAGACAGATGTACCCCGGCACTCAACAATATTACTACAACATTGATTTTTTAAGATTGAAACACAAGATCTATGTATTCTATCGATCGCTCAAATCACAGGATATGACAATATTTGGATTTGTACTGGGGTTCTCTCAAATTTAATAATCAGTGTGACATTTAGTCAAAACAGCACATATAAGACGATACGACATTGGTGGATTCTCTATGAACATTTGAGGATCGCCCCCCTTACGTAGCTAAGCCTTGAAAAAGTTATGAATGTAACGAAACACGTGTCGTCTGTCAGGTCTCTATTTCACTGTGCTAATCTGTTCTTCCAGCAACAAGATCTGGACCTTGAAAAAATAACTGTATAAACATGAAATGTTTTTGAAAAAATCTTTTTCTTGTATGAATATATGTATAGTATGTATTGACTAAATGTCACACTGATTATTCAATTTGAGAGAACCCCAGTACAAATCCAAATATTGCCATATCCTGTGATTTGAGCGATCGATAGAATACATAGATCTTGTGTTTCAATTTTAAAAAATCAATGTTGTAGTACTATTGTTGAGTACCGGGGTACATCTGTCTGTCTAAAGTTTAGCACGGCAATCTTTTCGGAGAACCTTGCATCAACACCCAAGGTAGTGGGGTGTTTCTGTTACCCTGATTGGCACCTAAATTAATTATTTTTAATACTTGATATTTGCCAACACGCTGCCCACCTCTACACTTCTTTGTTCTTCTGATGTGCGACTGTCTGTGCCACCACTACCCCCTGTCTATTTTTATAAAGAACTGTGGGGTGTTTGCCTGCCAGGAGTGCAGTGGGAACAACTCTGGCAAATATCATTGAGCACTTTGTTCTCCACTGTTAAGCCGGCCTGGTTAAGGAGAAACCATCTTTTTTCAATCCACAGGGCCTACCTAACTCCACAAAGGCTGTCAAAGATGACAAAAGGGCCTCCTGTAAAATGCACGAAATGTGGCCTGGAGAGAGCATTCCGACGTTCACATGTTCCGGAATTGTCCGGCCATCCTCGAATTCTGGGTGAAGGTCGGTAATACCATCTCGAACATTCTAGGGTTGCAAGTTAAGGTAAGCCTCTCTATGATTATCTTTGGAATCTCTGATGAAATCACAGGCCCTGTGAGATCATTTCTTTTCTATGTGATACTTTTAGCAAGAAGGGAAATTTGTCGCAGGTGGGTCGAAAGCTCACTCCCCCAGCATGCTGATTGGCTAGAACCTGTAATCTCAACCTCCAAGTTAGATCTGAGGGTGAACCCATCTAAGAGGAGGAAGGCCCTTTGGAACGTTCTACTGAGTTGGCTGGACAAAGAGGCTGGAGTAAATTGATCAGGGTCTCTCAATTATGACACATTAGCCCTATGATTATACCTCTTTGGATCTCTCTAGGCTGCGATGGGCCCCTCTGCTTCCTTGAGCTTTTCTAGCAGCTGCCGGTCTGTACCGGATCAAATTTGAGAGTGACCTTACCCGTTTGGGAAAGTACCTTCCTGTACGTAGTTGTACCCGCTGGGCAGAGGCTTTCTATATCTGCTTCCAGGGCCCTCTGGGTACAGACGTTTGGAGTGGTTATTGTGGTCAGAGGTGAATGAGGACTAAAAAAAGACAAAAAAAAGCAGCCCCGCCCGCAAAGCTGCAGCAGCAGGAAAAAATAAAACCTCGAGTTATTATCATTTTATTTTTCCTTTATTTCACTGCTGCAAAGCAGTGGGGTGACGCTCCTCTGCCTTAGCGGAGGAGCCGCCACTGCCTGACAAAATTAACCTTTTGCCAATCCTAAACCTTCCTTTTAAATGCCTATAATTACCTCTAAGGTAAGACCTAAAGACTCATAGTGCAAGATGCATTCTATTTAATCTATTTAAAGTTCTTCTCTAGAGAATGCTGAAGTGCTAGTCTTAACATGTAAAATATCATCAATATGTATCTGATAGTGGCCTTGAATTAGACAGAGTGAATGAATGAATGAAAGAGCCTTTATAAAGCACACAGCTACTCAGAGAAGAGTGTCCCAGCGCTGAAAGACCTGCTGCAGCCCCAACAGGCAGAAAGACCCGGGGTTAGTTCCGGAAAAGCCAGGTTTTGAGCATTTTCCTAAATGTGGATACATCGGACAACTGTCTGAGTGTCAGAGGTAAGAGGTTCCAGGCACGTGCACCCTGCACCTGGAAGGAGTGGCCGCCTGTGCGGACGCAGCAGATCTTAGGAATGGAAGCCAGATACAGTGTAGAAGACCTCAAGGTTCTAGGAGGCACCTAATTTGTGACTCTCCTTCTCAGGTACTGCACACCGGTTCCCTGCAGGGCCTTGAAGACGAGAACTAAGGCCTTAAAACAATTTCTCTTTCTTACGGGAAGCTAATGTAAGGCCTTCAGGTGAGGTGAAATATGGGTCCTGGGTTTGAGCAGGAGGACCGCCCGTGCGGCCGCGTTCTGAACCACCTGTAAGCGGTTAAGCAGATATTCGGGAAGGCCTAGGTACAAGACGTTGACATAGTCCAGTCTGGAAACAATCAGAGCTTGGACAACGGTCTTCCTGTGATCAAGAGGCAGGAGGGGGAGGATTTTCCTCAGCATCCGTAAGAGGCCAAAACAGGAGCCAGCGACTGACTGGACCTGCACTTTCATTGACAAGGCGCTATCCATCTTGATGCCCAGATTTTTGACCGTGCTAACAGAGGAGAGGGGCGGTGACATATCTGATGGCCACCACCGTTTCCACTCATGGGTGAGGAGCCGAAAAAGATGACCTCAGATTTCTCGTGGTTGCATTTAAGCTGGTTCAACCTCCGCCAGGAAAAAACTTTTGAAAGGCATAGGTTGATCTTTTCACCTTCAAAGTCTGCTCCCTTGTCGCTGGTGAACAGAAGCTGCGTGTCATCTGCGTAAGAGATAACTTTAGCGCCGCACGCTTCTGCCAGAGGAGCCAGGGGAGACATGTAAAGGTTGAAAAGAGTGGGACTCAGTATCGAGCCCTGAGGGACTCCCATCTTCAGGGCGGGGATAGAACAGCGAAAGGAGGAGTCCAAACTTTCTGGCGTCTATCCTCCAGGAAAGAGGAGAACCACTTCAGAACCGTGCCACCTAGACCACATTCCTGTAACCTATTCAGGAGTCTATCATGCGGCACAGTATCGAAAGCTGCAGAGAGGTCCAACAAAATAAGCATGGCTTTCCCCCCCTTGTCGAGCTTCTCCTTGATACACTCAGAGACTTCAAGAAGAACTGTCTCCATGCTATAATTGGATCTAAAACCCAACTGGCTCTGGTGGAGGAGATTATTTTTTTCAGCGTAGTCGGAAATCACTGAGGTGACATATTTCTCCAAAGTCTTGGAGAAAAACGGCAGAAGTGAAATGGGTCTGTAATTAGCTGACACCAAGGGGTCAGCTGAGGGCTTTTTTAGCAGCAGGAGAAATTTATCGCTTTTCCACATGCTAGGCACATGGCCGGTCATCAGAGAAGAATTAAGGACTTTGTTTGCCGTTGGGTTAATGGACTTGGCCACAGATGCTAACAGATTGACTGGGCAAGGGTCCGAGGGGGAGCCGGACTTCAGGCTATTTATGATCTTCAAGGACACCTCCGGTTGGAGTAGGGAAAACTGTACTAGTGTTGGGCCATCTATATCGGCCACAGGAGCTAGAACGTTGGCGTGTGCTGCGTCCGCAGAAGGGCCCTCAGCGAAGGAGTCCTGAATGACTCTGATCTTATCGTGGAAGAGAGACGCAAGTTGGTTAGCCCATTCCAAAGAAGGTGGAAGAGCCCTGGCTACAGAAGACGGGGAGGAAAAGGCTTTCACAATTTTAAAAATGGCCTTGCCCTTATTGCCGGTTGACTCAATTTTGGCAGCAAACTAATTTTTTTTTAGCATCCTGAATTTTAGTGTGATGGACCTTCAAGGCCTGTTTGTATTCAATTTTATCCTCCAAATTTAAATTTTTCGCTGTATCCTTTCCAGGCGCTTGCAGGAGCTTTTGCTCTGTATTAGTGCCTCATTAAACCAGGGGGCTGAGAGTCTGGCTATCTTGGGGGAATGGGTGGCCATGGGGGCGAGCGCATAAGTGCAGTGCTGCAGCCAGTTCTCGAGACAGAGAGCGTCACTCTCCGGATCGCCACTTAGTGAAGGCGGGTGGTGTTCCAGTGCTTCACTCAGAGCAGATGGAGTGATCCGATGGAAAGGCCTTTGTGTATTTGCCCATTTCGTGACCGGGATTGGAGACCCCTTGCAGACCTGTGGACATTAAAACCGATAAGGTAGTGATCTTACCACGCTAAAGGAAGGGGCAGATCCACCTCGATCTCAAAGTTAGAAAAAATCTAGTCGGGGGTGTGGCCCTTAATGTGAGTGGGATGGCAAACATAGGGGGACAGGTTGAAAATGGCAAGGGACTCGGTCAAGGAGATAGCCTCGGGCTGCGTGGGTTTGTCCAAGTGGATGTTAAGGTCTCCCAGTACCAAGAAGTGATTATACCTGAGAACTAGGGGGGAGATTGCCTCATTGATGGATTTCAATAAATTGCCGGCTGGACCCGGAGGCCTATATATTTGGACTCCGGCCAAGGATTGGTGTACTGATAGTGCACAGTGGAAACCAAGGCATTCTGCACCATCTACCTCCCCAATGGGGATAGTGTTGCAGGAGTATTCCTGTTTAAAAATGATCGCTACACCGCCTCCTTTGCCGACTGAGTGATCCCTCCTGAGGATCTTGTAACCGGGAGGGATAGCAGTGGCGATGGTAGGGTTGGAGGATTGAGTGAGCCAGGTTTCAGTAAGAAACATTATGTCAGGGCGTGAATCTTGCAGCAGATCAGAGACGTGGAGTTCATGTTTTTGCAAGGAGCGCGTGTTAAGTAAGTACGCCTTGAATTTCCCAACCTGCTTAACATTTATGTGGCCCATCCCAGCATGGCCCACCTTTGCGGGGCTCCGTAGGTCCCTGCCAGTTGCCTCCCAGTTGCAGTGTACACACTTTAAAATACCTCCCTCATCCCCAACAGCGAAGTTGCTTTGGCAGCGGGACTCCTTACCGATGCTGAGCAGCATGGCTTTGTCGTAGTTGATGCGCTGCCCATAATTAGTGACAAAACCGGCAGCATGGCCGGTGCCGGCCGCCTCGAGGACGCTGACGGGCACAGATGGACTTGCCTGAGGTGCGCCAGCGGTGCGCCCACTGCGAACGCCCGCTGCGCGTCCGCGCAGCGCCTCTGCTTTTATTCATCTGTGTGTAACACTAGAGCGCTAACCAAAGAAATGACGCCGCTCCGTGTCTTCCCTTGGACTCAATGTGAGCTTAGTGCGGGCCCCACTACCCCACCAAACCTCAAATTCAATGCAGTAGTTGTCATAAATTCAATTAAAAATTTGATAAAAACGTACGTGCTTCACTTTTAAAACAATGCGGACTATACGGGAAAAAATCACCCAGCTTAACGCAGTTTTAACTCAGCTGACTTGTGGCGTGACAGACAGCGAGGGGAGCAGGCAACAGGCTAGAAAGAGGCCAACTGCGTCCGCGCAGCGCCTCTGCTTTTATTCATCTGTGTGTAACACTAGAGCGCTAACCCAAGAAATGGCACCGCTCCGTGTCTTCCCTTGGACTCAATGTGAGCTTAGTGCGGGCCCCACTACCCCACCAAACATCAAATTCAATGCAGTAGTTGTCATAAATTCAATTACAAATTTGATAAAAACGTACGTGCTTCACTTTTAAAACAATGCGGACTATGCGGGAAAAAATCACCCAGCTTAACGCAGTTTTAACTCAGCTAACTTGTGGCGTGACAGACAGCGAGGGGAGCAGGCAACAGGCTAGAAAGAGGCCAACTGCGTCCGCGCAGCGCCTCTGCTTTTATTCATCTGTGTGTAACACTAGAGCGCTAACCCAAGAAATGGCACCGCTCCGTGTCTTCCCTTGGACTCAATGTGAGCTTAGTGCGGGCACAACTACCCCACCAAACATCAAATTCAATGCAGTAGTTGTCACAAATTCAATAAAAATTTGATTAAAACGTACGTGCTTCACTTTTAAAACAATGCGGACTATGCTGGAAAAAATCACCCAGCTTAACGCAGTTTTAACTCAGCTGACTTGTGGCGTGACAGACAGCGAGGGGAGCAGGCAACAGGCTAGAAAGAGGCCAACTGCGTCCGCGCAGCACCTCTGCTCTTATTCATCTGTGTGTAACACTAGAGCGCTAACCCAAGAAATGGCACCGCTCCGTGTCTTCCCTTGGACTCAATGTGAGCTTAGTGCGGGCCCCACCACCCCACCAAACATCAAATTCAATGCAGTAGTTGTCACAAATTCAATTTAAAATTTGATAAAATCGTACGTGCTTCACCTTTAAAACAATGCGGACTATGCTTAACGCAGTTTTAACTCAGCTTACTTGTGGCGTGACAGACAGCGAGGGGAGCAGGCAACAGGCTAGAAAGAGGCCCACCCCAGAGGATCACCCCAAGGATGAGTGCATCGTTTCAATTATAAATTTACAAAAAATAATATAATTTTTCATCACTGTTCATATCCTGGTTTACATTACCTTAGATCTCAAGCTGTTGAGGGAACACTGTAGTCCCCTATGAGGTAGGTGCATTATCTGTGCTGGCTGCTCTGCTGCACTTTTAATATCTGCCCAGCGATACATCCAGCCTCAATTTAGATCCCTCATCTCAACCCCTTCCCCCAACAATTTGAGGTTTGTCACTGCAAGCTGTCCCTTGGTAGGCTCCAAGGGGCATATTATCAAGCTGATTTCCGCCGCTTTAGCGGCCCTTTTCGGCTGAAAAGCGGCGATTTTTGTTACGCTCAATTATCAAGGACACGCTAACGCGTGTTTCCTTGAGTAAGCAGCCCTTTTAACTCCACTTTGCATGTCAGCGATGAATATCGCTAATGACATGCAAAGTAGGCGTTCCTTTCCATTTCTCCATGGAAATCCGCGCTGACACGGCAGTGCAATATTAGCAAGCCTCGAGCAAACCCGCGATGCGATAAAATAAATTGCGCTAACCGCGGTTATCGCGGGTTTGTAACGCCTGGTTTGAAACCGACTTAGCCATACTTATAATGGCAGGTGGATTGTACGGCTGAGGCAACGGGGCATATTATCAAGGAAACGCAATAAAAATCGCATTTCCCGCTTTGCGCGATTCTGTTTCACGCCGCTATCGCAGGATTTAATCACCGTGGAGATATGCGTTGATAATAACGCGATATCTCGGCGATTAAATCCTGCGATACGCGGCGTTAACAAGAATCGCGCAAAGCAGGAAATGCGATTTTTATCGCGTTTCCTTGATAATATGCCCCCAAGACTTTACCTGGGTTCTTCCATGTCTGCTCCCATATGGAACCTTTTGGGGTATGATCAGTGTGTGTCATTACCCAGGTGACAGATATTCAGCGCAACCTCACAAAGCCACCTTGAATATTGTGCATGTTTCAATAATATCTGCATGGGCACAGGCAGGTCTCTATTTCAATGCTCGCTCATTGCAAGAAACAACAAACACTACATATTAGGTAAATTGTCTTTCATCCATTTCTTTGACTCCAATCTGTGGAGCTAACAAAACAAAAAAACTCGGTGAGACTCTCACCTGCATCTGTGAGTGCAGATAGGATAATATGCCCACAGGTGTTATTATCACCTAATGTTAAAATTCTCATTTTTGACTTCAGAAGTTTGAAATAATGTGTCAACTAACTGGGATTCAAAAATGTTGCTTAACATTTGGACAGAGATCTCTGGAGCAGGCACCCAGATCTACTGAACTACATTATCCTTGTCCCTAAAGAAAACAATGCAACGTTTGTGACTATGTTACGAAATCAAAAAACATACGTTTTGCCAGTTTCGTATGATTGCAACTTAACTTGCAAAGTTTGCGTCAGTAGTATTTTGCTGCAAGCTTTTATATTGGGTTTTTCCATTTCGATTTTCTAGTGGCTGCGTGAACGCCGGCTCGCTTTAATCACCATTCCCAGAAGCCCCTGTAGCACTTCCTGCGTGCCTACTCCTGTGGTAATTTTTCATTGATAATGACACGCATGTGATGTGCGTGAGATCCCATTGTGTTTTAAGAGCAAAGATTTTTTCAGTTCAAATATTAAACTTACCTTTATTGTCTTTCTTTCCAAAATGTAATTGGTTTGACATGGTAGATAATTTAATTCCAGACGTACAGCATCTATTCTTACAAATGTTAAAACAGGCAAATTAGTAGGTATATATTTGATTAGGATTGTGTATCCGGGGTTCTCTAGAGCTTAATAAAGTAGAAAAGTACTTATATGTGATTGTTTAACACAAAAGCTGAACTCTGAACATTTATAGGCATTCAAACCTACTGAACAGGCAAGCTATCGCTGACATGGGTGCTTATTTAATAAAATGCAATGAAAACGTGTTTGCAGTGTGTTCAGAAACAGTGCGCTGTGTAATGTCCCACACCAGGCCGGAGTAAATTTAATAAAAGTGGTTGGCCAGTGCTAAAATATTTTTCAGTGCTAAGTGCTGTACACTGCACGGGATTCTGAAAGGCGCACAATTTAAAGTTAGTAACCTGCAAAGATAAATTATGTGTGTCACACTGACGCCTTGCTACAAGGTCACAGTTTGTCGTACAAATTGCTAATTGCATTGCAGTGTATGGCTCTTTATACATTTACACATAACCCACTTAATGGGCATGTGTTCAAAGGAGCACAGATGGGTGTTATGGCCATTTCTGTGTGTCCCGCACATTTTACTGTTTAAGAAGGGGGCGCAGGTCCTCTTTAGTAACAATGAAAGAGCTGGTGTGCGGCATATTCATTAAAAATGTTCCTTGATTTGCATGTGGCTTTTAGCGCAGTTCAAAGAAAACTCACTCTCGTTGGCACGTGTGACCAACCTTCTCCATGATAGTGCCGAGAAAACTAGAGGGCAATATAAAGTTTTCTGCCATAAAAGAAGAAGCCTGAAACAAAGCCCACTCTAGCCACGCTGCAGCTGTTCTTGGAACCAGCTCATCCCGACAACCCCAAACAATTAGAGTGCAACAGTTTCATGCAAGTGAAAAGCTTCAAAAGCTGGTTTCCTCCCCTGCGGCCTTACTTCAGGCCTGAAGGTCTGGCAACTATTAATCACACAGCCAGTCCCTCTGCCCTGAAAGCACCCACAAGTCAACAGAGAGGGTGCCACCTGTGAGAATCCTGAAAAAAGCCCTTTGCTTGCACCTGCTGCCTCATTCTCAAGCGGATGCCCTAGAATCACTAGAACATGACTTGCCTGCCCCTAAGAAGTGAGTATCCAATCAGACAGCATCTCCTCCAGTCTTCAATAAGGTGTCTACAGTATCAGTCACCCTGGCATCACTAGCTTAAGACGTATGAGAAAAATTTCCTGTGTTATCCTTTTAGGACCTAATCCAGACCACGGGCGAGAATTTCTGTGCCTGACTCCACATATTGTTGTGTTATCTTATATATATTTGTAAGGTGAACTAATCACCCATGAGGGTATCTAGGCACTGCGAAAGTGGGTTGGAGGGAGGACTCCCAGAAGTTTATTTGAAGAATCAGGTCATTAGCTTCTTGCAGAAGTTAAAAGAAGCAATGAGGAGGCTCTGGTGTTCTGTGTTGGTCTTCCTATGAGATGTACAAAAAAGGCATGGTCTTCTATTTTGCTTTTGTGTATGTGGTGCATGTGTGCAAGTGAGAGTCCAGCTGAGCGGCGGTATCTGGACACATGGTGCAAGTGTATGTGAGTCTTGAGGTATGCGAGGATGATGTTGTCTAGTGCGGTATATGTGTGTGTGATGGGTTTGAATTGAGGGCGTTTGTGTATGGGCAGCCATTGGTGTTCTCTGAGGTCTGGTGTGATCTGGGAGCTGCGTGGTAGGTTGAGGATGAGTATTGAAGGTGTGTTCTGTATGTTCTGGAGTCTGTTCAGGTACTGTTTGGTGTTTCTGGCACAGAGTGCATTTCCTTAGTCAAGTCTGCTGGAAATGCATGCCTGTGTGACTGTTTTCCTAGCCTTCTCTGGTAGCCACTTGAAGTTTTTTCACAGCTTCCTCTTGATGTGGAAACAGGTGGAGGTGACAGAGTCTTTTCTCTAAGATGATTTCTAGGTTTCTAGCATGGGCAGTGTGGTGGGAGTGGGTCCTAGGTCTGCTAGTCATCAGGTGGAGTCCCATAGAGAGATCTTCTTTCTGAAAATTACAACTTCGGTCTTGTCTGAGTTCATCTTGAGACAGTTGGATATCATCATGTTGCCGACTGCATTCATGCAGGTGGCGAAGTTGGTTCTTGTCACTGGTGTCTTGTCCGTAAGGTAGAAAATCAGTTATGTGTCATCTGCGTAGGAGATAATTTTTATGCCAATAGGCCTGATGATGTCAGCCACTGGAGTCATGTAGATATTGAATCCACAGAGGAGGTTCCTGGCTTCCCATGTGTGGAGTGGCCTGTTGACTTTCTGGGTTCTTCCAGTTAGGAAAGAGCAGATTCAGTTGAGGGCAGGACCTTGTATTTCTGCCTTCTGATCCAGGTGGAGTGAGAGACTGTATCGAAAGCCACTGGGTGGTGAAGCAGGATGAGAGCAGCTGTTTCATATCAGCTGAGGATCATCCTGATGTCATCGACTGCTGCGATGAGAGCTGACTCAGTGATGTGATTGGATCTGAAACCTGATTGAGTGGTGTAGGTCGAGGTGGTTGGTGAGTAGCTTTTTGATTGCTTTTTTGATGAGCTTGACTCAGTATGGTAGCAGGGAGATCAGGTGGTAGTTTGCAAGCTTTGTGGGGTCTGAGAAAGTTTTTTAAGTAGTGCGTTGACCTTTGATTGTTTTTAGGATTCTGGGAAGGGGACTGACGATGGAAGTGTTCAGGATGCAGGTGAGAGTTTCCCTGATCAGGCATGCGTCCATGTTGTAGATGTGGTGCGGGCAAGTGTCCATCGGGGCTCTGGAGTGGATGGTTCTCATGATGTACGCTGGTTCTTCCGTGGTGAATGTTTCCCAATTAGTCATAGTGTTTCCTGAGCTTTCTGTGGGTAGCCTGACAGCAAGGCTGCAATATCAAAGATTTCTTTGCTTCTGTTGGAGCTGCGTTCAATGTTTTCTTTTTGGTTTCTCTGATTTGTTGATGATAACATCTTTGGGCCACTTTGAAGGTGGTCTTGTCAGTTTCTTTTGGACTGGTTTTGCATTTCCGTTCCATCTTTGCAGTACCGCTTGTATGACCTGAGTTCGTCTGTGCACCAGTTGGCCTGCTTCCATGTTTTCTTCTGGTGGCTATGAGTGCAGGGTGTCAGGGAGTAGACATTGTCTTCGATCCACTTGTCTAATTGGTTGATGTCGCTGGTTAGGTTACCATTATGTTTGGGCCATTTCAGGCTTTGGGTATGGAACCAGTTTGATTCTTTGATACTGTTCCAGATTGACTGGGCAGCTTTGTAGTGGTGGATTTTTTGTGACGGAGATGTTGATCTTGAAGTTAAAGATAGAGTGGTTAGTCTGGGTGAGAGGCGTGGCTGTGGTAACCTTGATGCCATTGAAGGCGATGAAGTCTGAGTTGAGGGTGTGCCTGGTAGAGTGTGTGACTCCGGCAATGTGTTGTACCAGTTTGAGGTTTCCTAGGCGTTCGAGAAGTGCAGTTAAGTTAAAATTGGTTTGGTCTTCCAGGTGGAAACTGAGGTCACTTAGGAGGATGTAGGCTTTGGAGTCAATGGTGAGGGAAGACGAAGTCTGCAATATTGTAGGTGAATTTTGTTCTTCGTCCAGGCGGTCAGTAGATTAGGGTTCCATTCAGGATGAACTTAACTGAGATTTAGAATTTGAAATGTAGGTACTCCATGAAGGGGGACACATTCTCTGTGGCTGTAGTGCGGGTGAGGGTCTGCTTGAAAATATTGCAATTCCTCCCCCGGGCTTGTGTTGGCAGTCTTGCCTTGTGATCTTGTATCCTGGCGGGACGGCCATAGCGATGTCTGGTGCTGAAGTGGAGGTCAACCATGTCTCCGTAAGGAAGAGGATGTCCGGGCCATTGTTCTCCAGCAGGTCGCAGATTTCCATGGCGTGTTTGCTGAGCGAGCCGATGTCAAAGAACATTGTGATAGTAGGTTTTGGTGGGGGGGTGATAGCTAGTGGCAGTGGGTGGCTTGCTGGGTGTAGGCTGGGTGTGTGTTAGTGGTGCTTGTGGGGTGGGTGAAGTACTGCATGCGAAGCAGCAGTGGGTGCAAGAGCAAGCTCCTTCTGTGTAGTGAGGCGCAGCATGGCATTAGCATGGAGATTAGAGTCTAGGGTTGGGAGACCGGAGGAATGCTTCTGAGTACTGCTGGGGAGCGGTTGTCCCAGGGTTCATGGCACTGGGTGCAGTCCAGGAGTGGGCAGGTGCAGATTGGCTTGCTTTTGGCATATCCAAATAACACAATCACTAATCCTTCCACTGTGCATGTAGTCAAAGCAACCTCATCGGTTTTCCACTCACCACATTAAACAAAAATCAACCTGAACACCCATTTCAATCATTATCAAATCTCAACCTGCAGTTATATTTGGAGCAGATGATTCAGACCACATTACCTAAAGCCTTTTTTATAACAGAAACCTGGTTGTCCCGAACCACCAGACACATTATTGAGATCTTGATGCCATTAATATGCAGATCAAATCCAGGAGCTAAACAATACAGGAGAAGGTATAGCCACAGCCCACAACATCTTGGACGAGCACCCTGCAAAAATAGCTACCCTTTGGCTTCATTCAGCTCCCCTCTTGCCATTTTCCCCTATTAGCAACACAGACTCATTTAATCTAATCTACCAATCACCTGAACACAACCCAATCTTCAGCTCTGAGATGTCTTGTCTTACCACAAGGATCTCAATGAGTTACCCAAACAACATTTTCCATGGGGAAGTTAAGAACAAGGAGGAAGCAGACTATGAGTGATATCATTTTTACCCAGATGTCCACTTTAGCAATCTCATTTCCTTTGGGCCAATCACTATAGTAATATTTCAAAACGAATATCAGGACAGAATCTTCTCTTCATTTAGTGAATGGGAGATTATATTGAAGAAGTGCATCTTAAAATCACTTTATCAGCCCAGCCAACGGATTTCATGCTGTCATCAGAACTTAGGGACTGAATTAGACTTTGGCGGATGGGTTACTCCACCACAAACGTGACGGATATCCTGTCTGCTGTATTTCAAGTGCCATTAGATATAATATACTTGTAATATGGTAATTATCTGTCACGTTTGTGGAGGAGTAACCCACCCATGGAACTCTGAATCGAACCCTAAATAAGGGCAGTAAAAACACATATCAACAATTTCACATACCACACAATTATTTACATACATATACAAGCAATATATACACTCAACATTAATAATGACATAAACCAAAAAACACAATACCATCACAGTGATAATAAGATTTGAACGAAAGATACGTGTAAACAATACACTAACTCTATATTCATTCAAGAACCCCGCCCAGATCACTATTGATTTCAGCATATTCAAATCTGTAGTAATCGTCTTGTGAAAATTCATGTGAGACGTAGTTTAGAAGATGTTATAACCTGACTCATTCCCAGCACAGTAATTCAAGAATTTACCCCAAATAATACTTTATTAGGATCTTTTCCATTTTTCTACCTATTCTTGATGCAAACAGTCCAATTTATATTCATAATGTCTGCTTTAAACCCTTAAACTATAATTTATACCTATTGATATTGATCACATTTTGAAGGAACTTGGTATGATAGATATATGGCAAAGGCATGGCCGATCTCTCCTGGCCTCACAAATTGCAATTCGAATGTGGATATTGTTGAATTTGCAATATTATAAGCAATGTTGCCTTCTGTAGTCTTCAATTTTTCTGTTTGTAAGTGTTGTGTTAGCACTGTAATTGGTTGTTACTGTAAACATCTCATTATATAAAGACAACAGAGAAGCACTGCCTGAGGATCTTTTTAAATCAAATTTGGATGCTCCCCAGACAGTTAGAGGCAAAAGTTCAGGTAAAGAGAATTTAACGGGTAGAGTTATAAGAGTAGAGAAGTTAAGGAAATCTGAGCTGTCTAAATGGTGGGATGGGGCACCCCTTAAAAGTTATATAGATAATAGGATGGTTTCGATGGGCTCTGCATCTTGATTTTCCGAACATTTGATGACCTTGAAGAGGATTTGTTGCATGAATGAGAGAACAATTTGCACAAAGCATCCAAAGTTATGATGAAAATTCTGGTTAAGAATTTGGATCATAAGTAGGATAAGTTAAAAGATCAAATAGAGGTGTTAAAGAAAGAGATTTAGGAGATGGATCTTAAACAGGCAACAGAAAAAATATAAAATACACAACATTATTCTTAAGGAACACCAATTAGCTCTCAAGGACAGGAGAATCAACAATAAGGGATAAAAGGAACTACAGGAATGGTAGGTTCTTCACTTTTGCAAAGAAATGTGATGATGTACTGTCGAAATGAGAAATAATTCAGAAAACTGCGGTAGGAGAAGGTAGTTTAGCTTCTTGTAGTAGCTCTGAACAGTTCTCCTCTGAGGAAATAGGACCCAGTGATAGGTATTTATCTCACTATGCCCTAAGGACATAGTCTTTTTAGTCGGAGTTTGCATGGTAAGGATCAAATCCAGAAAGGTAGATGTAAAACCGGGAGGAGAAAAACGGGCAAGAATAGAGAAGGTGGGGGTGCAAATACATAACCAGGCTATCAAATACCTAAACAGCCTTTGGTATCAGACATTGTGGAGGTCAGACCTAGTGGGCAATTCGTTGAATGTCGAGCTTGGGATGCAGGTTTAAAAGTTATCAATATGTCCAATAGATCCTTTATTTATTTATTTAGTGTTTTATATAGCGTGAACGTAACCCGTTAGGGTGTCAGAGCACTTAACAGAGATATAGCGGTCCCGATTGCAACAATAGCAAGAATCATAAACTCACGAATGAAGAGCAATATAAAACAATATAAAACAGTGGACAGTAAAAGTTCTCTGTACTTACAATAATATCTGAGACTGACCGAATACGTCAGATTACAAATTTCCTTTTTACCATCAAAGTACTCAGAATTCAAAGTTTAGCTGAGCGCTCGCTTCAGTAGCTCAACGAGATAGGGGACCCTGGAAAAGATTGTGTAGATCCCAATGCTCTTCATTCAGGAAGTCTTGAGGGGCCCTCTGATTATAAATCCGTAGGGAACGGATGATGAATCAATAGACAGACGATTAGGTGATTCTTTGCAGTGAGTTATGATAGAAATTTACCCATCAGGAAGATCTTAGCTTCCTCCTTGAATTATGAAGGGAACGGTATTCTTCTAATGTTTGGCGACAGCGAGTTCCAGATTCTGGGTGCGGCGCCTGAGAAAGCTCTGTTGTATGTTTTTTTCTTCTAGACGAATGAGGGTTTCAGCTCAAGATTTTTTGCGCCCCGGGAGTACCTGCCTCCTCTGGATATCTCCACTTTCTGAGTTAAATACGGAGGTATTTTTGAGATCATGTCTCCATTGAAAACATGGCATTGAGTAGGGGGTCTAGGATTTTGTCAAACCTCTCTTTGTGATATTGTATGGTTTTGTAATTGTAAATATGGATTTGTTTAAGTTTACAAGCCAAATAATATGGAAAAGTTGCTTTTCTATATTTGACAAGAAAGAGAATTTCTAACAAGATCAAGGAGCTGTTTCAAAATTATGTATTGTAGGTATAGCTGATATTCATACTGTTATATCATTGGATGCTGAGGAATGTATAGATGTGCAAAACTGGTTAGAATCATTAAAAATAAGAACTGATTTTTCTTGTGATAGTGGTTTACATCTTGCATTGAGATCTGTACCTCAGAATGCTCAACTGGCGGGAACAAATCTGTTTTCAGAGAATAGAACTGAGGATTTGTTAGAAGATAGAAAATATTGCAAACTACTTCTAGTTTTGACATGAGATGGATAGGTAGTAATATCACAGAGGCGGAGAACATGGCTTTACAGGGCCTGATGGATGACTAGAGCATTGTAATTTGTGATGCTGACAAAGGTTGGAAAATTGTATTAATGAATAAAAGTGTAATACTCAGACAACTGGGGGCTGGCATATACTATAAGAAATGAAGCATTAACTCTACCATAGTAAACCAAAAAGACCATAAACAGGATATTGTATGATTGGAGGGTGTTGGGTTTACTTAGTGATTTGGAATGCAAATACTTGAAGATAGACTTTCCCAAATTTCTCCTTATTTACATTCTTCAAAAATTCTCACAGTTCGGGTTATTTTTCCCAAGGTAGACTAATCATATTGGGGATAGGCTCAATCATGAAGCATCTATTAGAGTTTGTGGCTAACTCTTTGAAACCTCTTTTTAGTAATTTGCCCTAATATTCGAGGGACATTAAGAACATATTAAATAAATTTGAGGATGTCATTTGGCATGAGTCAATTATGATGCTTATAACCCTAGAGGCAATTGGTCTGTACACTTGACCTAAAAAAGGAAGTGGTCTAGCAGCCATGGAATGTTTTTTGTTTGCCAAAAGATCAGCTAATAATACAGATCATACTAAGATCTGCTTGGGATGGCAGATATAAATATTTCTAATAATTATTTTCTATTCAATGGGGATTGGTACCACTAGTTGCAGGCATGGCACTGGGTTCCAGGTTTGCCCCCTCTCATTTTAACCTCTTTATGGGTTTGTATGAGATGAGGCATACCTAGAGTCAGTGGGCCTATCAATAGTCTCAGTTCATTTACTTTTGGGGTCAGTACATCAACAATGTAATCGTAATCTAGACTGGTTCAGAGCAACCGATGAAAGACTTTGTTTTTTCCTTAATGAGAATCCATACAATGTCCTCGACGTAGAATTCTACATTTAGGGGCAATAAAATATACAGCATGCTGTGTCAAAAAAAGACTGCATCGAATAGTATACTTAGATATGACAGGGCCCCTTCTACATCTGTAATCAGAAGTATCCCTTTCGGAGAAATGACTCAGGTTCATAGGAATTGCAGTGAAGATCGCCCGTTTTTGGAGTGCCTAGGTTATACTACCAATATACTGGAACAGTTGGAAACACATATGAGAAAGATTGTGTGTAGTGAAAGCCTGAAATTTGTTTTAGAAATTGGAAAAACATTTCTTACCCTTTAAATGGGAATAGTACATTAGAAAAAACATTTTTATGACCCCAAAAGCTAAATCAGTGTGTTTGCAACTGTAAAAATGTTTAGTATATCTAGTCCTTAATTCAAGCTCCATATTAACATGGGAAGCAATGAAGCGTTGGTTGACATATAAGGTGTGTAGTACAAACTGTGAATGAAACTGCTGCCGAAACACAATCAAAAATGTGCGCAGACCAAAACATACAGCAGAAAGAATTGCTTTCCAATTTCAATGCAGTGCAAGTGTGAGCCCCCTCTAATAAATGCCTTGTGAGTGATGAGAAGTCAGTTATGTGCGCTTCCTCCAGCACAGCATTGCACATTTGTCCAGAAAGCAGCAGAAGAGCGGCTTTACAATCTAAAATGTCCTCACTCACAGACTCTTAGCCTCCTTCAACAGTTGTCAGTAGCCTGGAAAGGCTCTGAAAAACCTGAGCTGAATTTCCAGAACTGAATCAGGGTGGGAGGCATAAATGTTGCATCCCACCAGCACACTTTCACCAATTTCAGTTTGCAGTGCTCATCTACTAATGTATGACGTGCACAACACCACACATTCTCGTGCTGATACATTTTACAAGGACGCCCAGCCTCGCTTGCGGAAAATAGGTCTCCTGGGCTCAAACACTCAAGACAATGGCAGCAGAGTTTAAGAGATACACACACAAAGGTCCGGGTGTTTTTACAGAAATTTGACATTTGCTATGCACACAAATATATGTCCATACATGCTTGGACATGTATTGTTATGTATGCTGGCTTCCTTCTGCATGCACTCACACATACAACCCAAATGCATGTATTAACTTATACATGCAAACACAAAAAAAGCCCCTTATAACTCATACATATATTTCCCATCTTCCAAGACTCAGCCAGGTCTGACTTCTTTGTAGATATTGCAAGCTGTGTGCCACTGAAAAAGACTGTAGCACATGGACCACTAGAGTGGATTCTAATGAACTGAGTTAAACAATGGAAGCTTGAGGGAGGTGGGAGGAAACACACAACTCATGTCTACCTACCATCCCAAGGCAGACAGGCACTCCCATACCGTACAGACCAAGGCGGCAAAAGAAAAACATCACTCCAGAAATTTTCCTGTCAGACAACGGCTCTATTTGCTTCCTGCATAAGCATTTTGCATTGTGCTGTAAAACGTACCCACAGAATGAAAACATGAGTGTCAGAGGGTATGATAAATCTACTGTCATGACCTGTTACTCCTAGTCCATAGAGTCTTTCCTATTCCCAACACCCTCATGCCCACCCCTCTGTAATAGGTCGGAATCATTACACACACAATGGGACAGGCCTTATCGTCCTCAAAAGGATGAATGTAAGTGGTGGCGCACTGGAGTTTGAATGTTATCTGTAACTGACACTAAGGTCTTTGTGGAAAAACCATTAACACACTCCGTTGTATACATCAGAGACGGAAACTGCTAGGCTGCATTGTGCACATACACAAAATGTGGTTGCACGAACCTAAATCACGGGCAAAGCTCAATGCCTATCCTACAAAAATCCCACAGAAGGTTTCATATGAACCACAGCTTCACTTAGTTTCACAAAGCACAGAAAGCAGTCTGCAGAATTCTGTACCTGGCAGCAGACAAGCTCCAGTTGTCTCACTCCAACATCCTCTGCAAGCATGTTAAAGTGTATGCCACACGAAAGTGCACCCTGCCACTTTATTCATCTGCGTCCCTACATACAGTACCACTAGCTGCTAAATAACTCCACATATAATAAAAAATAATAACCCCTGAAATTTTCTTGGCCAATGGACACTGCATCCCACATTGCGCCGGGAAGTAAGGCATTCGGGACGTTATGTCACTGCAGCAGTGTCCAGACGATCACCCAGCATCTGCTACAGATGGAGTACCCACATCGGGCTATATGTCGAGCACAGCACCTCCCTGACTCATCCTGGCACTAGCTGCTAGACCTTAATCAAAGAAGTGTTGAGCCCACAGCTGTAGCATTTGGACCAAAGAGAAGCTCTCAGGTGCAAAAGAACAACAGAAACACAATATGATTGGGCTCTACACTCTGTCAGACCGAAGAGTGTTATCAGTGGTCGAAGTGGGGAAAAAAAAGTTGGGGAAATTGTGGGCGGAGAATCAGAGGGCGGGAATAACCTGAGGATTGGGTCAGTGGGCAGAGTCAGAAGTGTGGCTAAAAAGAGCAAAACATCTTATTTATTAGTATTTGTTTGGCATTTCACTGAACACATACAGCTTATGATGTTAATTAATTCAGCCAATGGATACACATGTTTATTGAAGGTTTAATATGAGTTATTGACATTAAAATACATGCACAATGTGGGATACGTATCCAATCACAGAATGTCCCAAATACGCTTAAAAGTGGAATCATAAGTCATTTGTCATCAGCACTTCTCCTCCATTTTTCCACAAGACCAGTTCAAACATGAATGGCAAAATATCCTAGTTTGCAAATGTTTTCCACATAATTATGGCTCTGCCATATCTGCCAGATAATACATCACCTGTTGCATAATCTGACAATTTTGACAAAAAAATTGTTTGTAGCTCAAAAGGATCAAAAGTTACTAAAAATGTGACTTGTGTTGCTGCAAAGTGGAGTGCCCTTTGCAAACGTTGACTGGTCACCTTTCTCACTGCTGCATTTGTATGTTACACTGGTACTGAGGAAAAATCTTTGCAGAGACTGTTCGTATGTGTAAAAATTCCAAAATAATAAAGTATCAGAAAATGTACTGCATCAAGCAGCAGCCTTTCCTTTGCTGCATAATTTAGTCAACACTGCGACATCATTTTGTCCTCCAGTGATGCATAATTCCAGTGCCCCCAAAGCAGACAGCACAAGTTAAAAGTGCTTGTGCATAAAGCAGAGAGACTGTAAAGCTTGAAAACTTAGTTTGATGTGTGCAAAATTCTGCCTTGCTGATCCCTGGTGAGTTGCACTACCAGTGCTGAAACAAGGCCATTGGAGGTACCAATGGGTGAGGCGGACTGGCCTCAATGGTCCTGTGACCTCAGTGATGTTCTGTTGCTCTAGGGTGCGCTGCTTTGTAGGCCTGCCCCTAAGACTGGAGGTTAACTTCAGCATGGATTGTGGTGGACAGGCCATCAAGGTTAACCCACATTTGGCACCGCTAGGGTCCACTTGCTGGTGCTAAGACACCAGGGCTTCTAAGGTCTAGCTGGGCCTTCTAAGGTCCAGCATGGGAATGTGCTCCCTCAGGAGAGTGGTATGGTGGACTGAACCTGGCTCCCCAGTTCCAAATTCTGCAGCTCTGGCCATAGTGCCACATCCTCTCCCCCTCTGAACACCATACTGTTCCACTGAAAGGAACTCGAACTGCCTTCAGCTGCAACCCAATCGTGCCCCGCTATAAACACCTGGGAGCAACTCAATTCAA
Source organism: Calotriton arnoldi (assembly GCA_963921515.1). Classification (NCBI taxonomy): domain Eukaryota; kingdom Metazoa; phylum Chordata; class Amphibia; order Caudata; family Salamandridae; genus Calotriton; species Calotriton arnoldi. The sequence goes on from CAWUFW010004188.1 coordinate 1,135,916, forward strand.
ATTATGCACTAAATAAGAGTAATATGCTGCCTGAAAAAAAAGTAACAAACTCCTGGAAAAAGCAAACACTCACAGGTAATGCAAGAGTAAGTAAAGTATGTGAAATGTAAGCAGAAACAACATGGTTACCTCAATGCTTGTGCACTCATTATTCAGAAATCAATGAGTGTTTTTGCCTGAAAAGTTAAGGGCATGACTCGAGGGCCCGGAAGGGACCAGTTTCAATGTCCATTGCTTACATCCTTACAAAATGTAAGCAGTATGGTTTAAAAAGACCACATCCCTGAACACCATTAAAGGTTTTCCCCTCCACACATTAATCAGGTATTGCAGTACCTCCAGGAATGGTGTACTTCTCCACCTAGGGAAAACAATGCTGTTCAAAGAAAGACGAGAAAACGAAAGTAGCGCTTCACTAGCAAGCTCTATAAACTGGCACTAATGTGTTTGGGTGTGAATAAAACCAAACTGGCCACTTTGCGACCACTCTGTCTTGCTTTATTTAGTTATTTATTATTTTTTGTATTTTGAACCTTTTTTTTCTCGCTGTCCCAAGGCTGCACTTGGGAACAGAAAAATGTCAGAAAAAAGACGAAATTTCCAGCAAAAGGATTACTTCTTTTTTGGATCCATTTCACGGGGGAGCAAATGTAGCAAGGAGAAGAAAGAGGGTAAGAGCCGGTTCTTGGAGTCAGGGTATTCAGAAAGTGAGGAGCGAGACAGAAAATAGCAGAGATTATCACTTACTTCAAGCTGGGGGAACAGGCAGGCCCGACCCCTTCTTTCTTAACACAGCTTTTAGGACAGGACTTGAGCTTCAGCCTATCAGCAGCAGTTTTCTCGCTCTTTAAACAGGGCCGTCATTGCAAGTGCTTTCTCGTTCTCCATTATATTGATGGCCCTGCAGACAAACAACATTGTTGGGCGCTGTCAATAATGACACAAGTAGTTACCGTAAGACGCTTTCCATCGTGCCTCAAAGTAGCTACTTCCATCATTTGTGTGAGTGAGCCTGCTGCCTCACAGGAGAGGGTGGGGGCTGGCCTGGGGGAGGGTAGGAGGGACAGGTTAAGGAGGGCCTGAGCTTGCTTGAAGAAAAAAAAACACAGGGCATCATGTGGCCAGAAAGGAATGCAAACAACACCGTGACTGTTCCAGCTCCGGTCTGTAGTGTGGAGCTGAAGGGAGAAAATGGAGTCTGATCAGAAGGGAGGAACAGCCATCTGATGCTGTGAAGGAGCGTTGGCCGACCAAAAGAAACCATTAGTGAAATCGCCATGGGGTGGGAACACACACACAAAGGAGGGACCAACATGGACAAACACCAATAACAGGCCAGCATTTCTGAATGCCACAGATAACAACCAGTGGCAATTGGTGTGTGTTCCAAATGCCCAAAGAAGAGATTACAACAAGTCTTGCAGAGGTCCGACCCAAAAAGGGTAGCCTTCATAAAAACATATAACTTAGCACATGGGAAGCTATATCATATTTTGAGTAAATACTGACCCTTGGTGCTATTTTTTAGGGGGGTTATAATTGTCAATCATGCTAAAGGAACTATTTCAGTTTGGCTCCTTACAATAAGTGCATCATCTTGTAGCTAAGATGCTTGCAAACTAGAGTGCACTGTCTACATAATGGTCTTGTAAATTTTAGGCCATTGATCTAATGACTAAAAGGGTGAGCCTGTATTTTTTTAATATCAAGCATGAGAAATTACCTCAAAGGTTTTTTAGAATGAAACTGCTAAAGCGAATTTATTTATTTATGCTTTATTAAAAATGCAATGTACAGAATTTAAGTTTAAAAATTAAGCGTGTTTAATGCAAAAATGCAGTAGGCGACCATTCTTAAAACTTATAGGCCTGTAATATAGAAATATAGCATGGATTCTTAAATTGACATGGTTGAAGATGCCATGATTTAACATGCATGGCCATTAATGCTTGTTTTTCATTTTAAACAACAGTTGTGTAAGTAGTTTTTTCTTCTCTTTGCTGCAGATGTTGCAATTTAGGAAGCTACTGGGGCATATTTACAAGCCCCTTGCAGCACCAGTGCGTCACTTTTTTTGATGCACCGCTGGCGCAACCTCCTGTCCCGTATTTACACGGACACGTAAAGCCACCCTGCGTGGATTTTCCTGTCCTTGTAAGTATGGGCCCCTTCTCACGCAACACTCTGTGTGAAAGGGAGGTGACATGGGTGTTGCTGTGGGTGTTCCCACGCAACATCCATTTATTCTACTGCATTTCCAGATTTACGAGAATTCGTAAACCTGGAAATGCGTCAGAATGCTACACCACTTCAGGGGTGGCGTAGCGAGGCGCAACGAGGAGTTTACATTTCTCCAAGTTTTTTCCTCTTTCTAGGGGTGCTGCATTCTGCAGCACACATAGGAAGAGGAAATCACCTCTTTTTTTTTTTGTTATTGTTTTTGTGCAGGAAGGTACCCCTTTCTGCACAGAAACAATCTCCCTGCAACGCAGGCACCCTTGCACCATGCGCAGGGGAACGCACAGGGATGCGTCATATTGTTGTAAATATGACGTATCCCTGTGTTTTGAAAGTGCCGCCGTGTGGCGCAGCCAAAGGACTTGTGGTGCCGCACACTGCACTTTCTTGTAAATAAGCTCCACTGTTTATTAGTTAATGAATAAACATTTGTTGTATAAGCCGACTGATAGTGAGGTTCACTCCACAAAAGATTTAGACAACAAGGAGGATGATTCATGGGAAGACATTTTTGAAAACAAGAAAAGATGTGCCACAACATTCATGGACACATGGTTAAAAGACGATTATACTCTGGTGAGAAGATGGGGAGTAGACCTGTTCCCAGGAGCATGCTAAAAATCTTATTAATCAACATGAAGAAGAAAGAGTATTAATGTTGCAACATAGAAAACGTATGCAACCTAGTTTTGGAGTTTAACGACTTTTCCGCTGTCCAATGTCATCTAACCTTGTTCATCTGATCACCCTTCCTCCAAGTAACCACCCTTGGTAATTGGATGCTATTTCCAGTTCAGGTGGTGCACTTCATTCAAATATATCTGAGAAGTACATGCACACTTTCTGTTTACATGGAGGGGGGGGGGGCAGGTGGTTAACATCTGCAGGGGCTCCCTGATTTTCATCACTGATTTACAGCGTCTCAATTGCAAGGCGGCTTGTAACATATGCAGATTGTAAAAGTTTTCAGCTTCTCACATTCTCTGTCCTGGAGTGCTCTAGGTTCAATGCTACAGTTTTAGGTCTGGCTAGAGGCTGCTGCGTTTCTATACAAAATATACCCCACTTATATTTTGCCCTATTCAATGCCCCTGGTGATTGTACATTGCCAATGTTACCTATACATGTTTCTTTCTCTGCAGCGCAACCTAGCTCACAATTTCCTATCTGTCTCCTTCAAACCTCAAGTCTGACGGGAACATGCAAGAAATGGTAAATCACATACTTTGAATATTAGGCGACACGGCCGATGAAAATGCAGCGTCTAGTGAGACCGTCCAGTCCACATAGCCCAACAGGAAGTCACACACAAGACGTTGATAACTACTTTTGATGTTGACCGATCCGGTCTAGCACAAGATACCCCCAGGAAATGATCTCTGTAGCATCACAACACAATGTCTTTCAGTTGTGTTATAAAAGTAATGAAGTTTTCTCTCAAACAGAGAAAAGTATCTCTGTTTCAATGCACAGCCAAGCACCTTGCATATTGTGGGGCTTATGTACAAGCCCCTTGCGGCGCCGGTAAGTCACTTTTTCCCATTTTAAAAGTGACGCACTGGCGGCGCAAGGGGCTTGTAAATAACTCTGTACATAAAGGATGTAAGTGTTTAGTGGTAAGTCTATCCTTACAGTCTATTTCAACAGCAAAAAGACTTTCAGTGTAAACTAAATATATAGATTTTTCCCATAAACCTCTAAAAATGAATCAAGAATAAGGTGCATTTAAATGCATGGAGGGAAACACTACGCCCGAATAGAGGTAGTAATGGAGTACTAAGTGCATTTACTACACAGCAGCAAATTACCTGCATGCAAGCGTCGGCGTTGCATGAATTTCACACAGAGAAGCGGCAACATGGCACATGGAAAATACATGGGGGCAGATTTACAATAAGGTGCAGCAGCGTGGCACCGCAAGCCCTTTGGCTGCGCCACGCTGCGGCACTTTCAGAGCACAGGAATGCGACATATTTACAATGATATGTCGTATTCCTGTGCTCTCCCCTGCGCTGGCGCACAAACAGCTGCCATGCGCCGACGCAGGCACCCTTGCACCATGGTGCGAGGATGCCTGCGTCATGGGGAGATTGTTTTTGTGAGGAAGGAGCACCTTCCTGCATGAAAACAATCACTACAGGCATTTTCCTCTTTCAATACGTGCTGTACAATGCAGCACGCATTGAAAGAGGAAAAAACTAGGAGAAATTAAAACATTTCTCCTCGTTGCGCCTCGCAACGCCACCCCTAGGGTGGCGTAGCATACTGACACATTTCCAGGTTTACGATTCCTCGTAAATCTGGAAATGTGTCTGGTTCCATGGGTGTTGCGTGGGAACACCCACAGCAACACCCATGGAACGCCCCTTTCACGCAAAGTGCTGTGTGTAAAAGGGCCATATTTACAAGGACAGGAAAAGCCACACAGGGTGGCTTTTCCTGTCCTTGTAAATATGGGGCAGAGAAATGCGCTGCCAGTGCGTCACAAAAAGTGACGTACTGGAAGCGCAAGGGGCTTGTAAATGTGCCCCATGATTCCAAGTTGAAAGAAGGAGAAAGCTTTGAAACCTAAATGCAAACAACTATTTTCCTGATTATTATCGTGCCTAAAGTCACATGCATAGGAAGGTGACAATGCTTTGGAAGACATTTGCGCACCGTTAAGGCTTTCACTTCGTGTTAACCTTTCTTCTTCAGACAGTGATAGTTGCCTGATGTTTTATGGGAAAACGCAAAGTTCCTCACTGGAGAAAATAATTTGTATACAGGCTCTCTTAACCTGTGAGATGTATTGAGCACAAAAATGAGTGCAAGGCCACAGACCTGCAGGTCACAGGACTGGCTCCTGGCAAAGCCGACTCAGTCACGAATTCTTTGGAAATAAAGAAAGAAGCACAACTTAGTTAAGCAGTGGAACAAACAAAGAGGGGCATATTTATGACAGGAGATGCGTCGCTCTTGCACCACGCAACGTGGTGCAAGAGCAGCGCAAGTCCAAAATGCGATTTATTAAGCCTCGAAAGGAGACCTAGTGCCTCATTTCTGAGAAGTGTCGCATCGCTGCGTGAAAGCAGCGATGCAACACTTTTCAATGCGCCCTCCTTGCGACATGATGAATGCGTCATATTTACTGTATGACGCATCATGTCGCAAGGAATGACAGATAAGTCAGTATTACTGACGTATCTGTCGGCGCAAAAGTGGCCATGAGGCATGCATAAGGTTTTGACGCATTGGCATCCTAGAAGTGGCGCAGTGCCATCTTATAGATTTCACTGCGCCACTTCTACGACCCTTTCTTGTGGGGGAATGCCCACCCTGCATATAATATACCTGACACAGGTATAATGTAGCGCAGGGGTTTATGAAGTGACGCATCTGCCTAGATGCGTCACTTCGTAAATATGGCGCAACATGGCGGATTATTTACGCTGCGGCAGTGTCACAAAAAGTGATGCAACTGCAGCGTAAATGTGATGCAGGCCTTCATAAATAAGGCCCCTTGTGTGGCCCTGAGTGGCTTCATATATCAGGAGTAATGTAGCGCAAATCAATGCGTTGCATTATTCTACCCTGGGAAGGCTTTCCATAGGTGTTGTATGGATGTTCCCATGCAACTCCATTGGATTTTGACGCATTCTCAGCTTTACAATCATTGGTAGACCTAGGAATGCACCAAAAAGATACACATTCTGAGGGGAGGCGTAAAAAGGAGAAATATATTTATTTCTGCTCGTTACTTCAAGAGGAATATCCCTCCTCAATTATTGTTTTTGTACAGATCGGCAGCCCCCCACACCCTCCCCTCAGCGCCTTGAGACACTCACAGTTGAGTAGTTGCGCTATATAAACATTTATCGATTGATTGATTGACCTGGGCAGGTGTAGGTTTTTGGCGATTCCCAAGTCTACCACTTCTGGTAAATCAGGGAATGCATCAAAATCAATGAATGTTGCGTGGGAACACCCACGCAATACCCGTGGAATGCCTCGCTGGTGCAGAGTAAGACAACGCAGCAATTTCCGGCGGGTTGCTTTACTCTTGATTCATAAAGTCACTCAAGGCCATGCAAGGTGGCCTTGCCTGGCTTCATAAATCTCATTTTTATTTGCGTCACTCTTGCATCATGTTGCGTGGTGCAAAAGCGATGCAACAAGGCTCGTAATTATGCCCCCATGTACATAGCTTAGCTACTAATCAGATATTCAAACTGGTAATCATTGCCTATTTTCACATTGGAAATGAATGCAGATGACATAGGTATCCACCTTAGCAACCATAGATTTTACACAGCGCAAAATCATTGGACCCCCTTCAAAATGTGAATGTGATGAGGGCCCCTGAATTCACCCATATCTCATAGATATGCATTGGCCTGGGCTGAATGGGGCCCCTTCAAGGGTTAGTTCCCTCCCCATGCTCAGTAGGGTCTGCAGGGACCTATGTTACAGTCCTGTGCAGGTAAAAGTCCAGGATCAGCACTGCTACTCTGCTTCCATTTGCTTTATTTCAACTTTGCCCCAAAATGTTTCCCTGGATGTAGTTCCTATAATAAACCCCTCGAATCGAAGATCTGATGCCTCTCCAGTGGAGAGTGCGGGGCTTCTCCATTTGTTCACCTCCCATGTAGGTCCAAGCAGTGTTCAAAACAGAAACAAATGACTCTGGAATTCCAAAAAAGGGATACAAAGGTGGCAGCTGAAAGGGGGCAGTTATGACATAAAGAGAGTCTATGAGTCAAAGTATACATTTAGTTTTTAAAAACCTTACCCCCAAATAAATTGGCAACCAGGACAAATTAGATAGCAAATATCTTCTGGCTTATTTAGTTGATCACAAACAGGCTACATTTCAATATATCCTATGTGGGTAAGGCACCTGATGCAGAGATCTTTGGGTACCCAGCAGGTTCCATTGTCTAACAACACTAATTTAACTGTAGTGTATAATGCACATGCTGGAGAGATCTGAGGACTGTGCATTCACAAGTTCAATGGATCATAAAATAGCATAGAGGGTTAATGTGCTTACTGCAAATCACAGTGTATAACATGCATGTCATATAGTTGCATTTTATGTAGATAGCTCTAGGGAGTAGCTAGAGTGGGGGGAGGGGGGCTTGGCAGTTTGCCTCCCAATAACCCAAGAGCAGAACATTTTTGGCCAGTTAAGGATTGGATATCTGATGGAGAATGTGGACCAACTGAACTGGTGTCTAAGGCCCAAACTGGAGTGTCTGACAACTGGATAATACTCTCTGAAGTGCAGGTTTAGGGTCTTTGAAAGGGAAACAAGGGTTTTTCAAGGGCCAGCTGGCAGGGCCGGACTGGGAATCCGAAGTATCGCTGGCGAAAATTATCAAACCAGCACTGCTTCCTTCATCTCTTTGCACAATCTCACTTTTTCCATCCATCCTATCTCTCTCATCTCCCTCTCTTATCTCTATCTCTCTACCTTCCCCCTGCTCATTCTCTCTCTCTTGAAGACTCCCTGTGCCTGCTGAAATTAACCTCAGGGATCTGGGGAGAGTGACAGAGGAACCACAGCTGCCCCCTTCCCTTAAAACCGGCCTCCAGGGACTCCAGACCTGGGGGGAAATGTCCAGTAAAATAAAAAATCTTTCTGTTAATGCTGGCTGAAGTTTTCTTATAGTACACCGAGGGTTTCTAAAGGGTCTCTGAGGGAATGTTATAAACAGATGATAGCAACTGAAGACAGACTAATGGGCATGCTGGAGATCTTTCAGGGCACACAAACAATCTTTCAGGGTAAATGGAAGAGTTGAAGGAACATTTGAGGGTAGAGGCAGATTGGGGGTCTCTGAACATATGCCCATGGATTTTAATGGTATGCTGGAGCAGTCTATAGGCACACCAAGGGTCTCGTTGAGCACACCTGGTTTGTCTAAATACCAGATGGTGTTGTCTAAAGGCAGACAGAGAACAGCTAGGCGTGTCTAAGGGGCAAATAGTGGTATCTAAGGGTTAGGCAGACAGCTTTCTGGGGGGCTCAGAGGGCTAGTTAGGGTTTCTGAGAATGGTCAAGGATATCTTAACGATGTGCTTGAGTAATACATGATGTTTTTTCAAATAAGTTCTGCTGTCTTTTTTGGCTTCAGAAGAATTAATCGCTGAGTTGGCTTTGCCAGGAGACAATCCTGAAAGACATTTGGGGTATTTCAATCTCTTTGAGGGGAGAATGGTGCAACATAAGGACCAACAGATGATGTCTGAAGCAAGGCTGCTATAAGGGGTCAGTGAAATCATTGTTCCCAGGGCCAAGCTCTTACGGACGCAAGTATGTGACTAATTTTCAGATTTATAAGGGTGCCAACAGGTTTAAAAACATAAAACCTTGCTTTCTTTGGGCCTTGGCATGTGCTGACAAAGAATGTGTCATAAAAGAACAAATGATGCTTAAAACATACCTCTGAGGTGGGCTGTGCTGAAGCATAGGCTCTTTCAGGTTCACTTTCTACCAACAGTACACAGCTTGGAATCTCTACAGCGAGTCCTCTGAGGTATGCTGCCATTTGATAGCATAGCATTTCATGTTTTTTAGTAAAGGGATATTTCAGGGAAGTCAAACACAGTGCTTTCAAAAATCAGTTAAAAATTTCAAGAGGATTTTTTTGAGCAATTTTGTCTCTTGTGCATCCCTTTACTTTTGATATTCATAACCTGATTACATAGCTTGTCTTTTTTTAGTGTTTTTTCTATTGCTCAGTTAGATAGTGCTCATCTCCGTATCAACACTCCCAATTTAGGTGGAAAAATCCTGACTCTTTAAAAATTATGTTGTACTATCTTTCTCTCTCATAAAGAGTCATTAACTCCAGTGCAAGTTAATCCTCTCATTTGATTCTCTAAATATCCTTCTTGTGTGTTTCCAAATGAAAACAGGCATATGAGATTTTTACCCTTGTTATGAAGATCTGACATGTTTAAATTCGAGTGTAGTATCTGGTGGTGTATTTCAAAAAAACATTCACACAAACTAACTGGTTAGGGAGCACCATCCTATCTGCAAAGTGGGTATATTCCATGTGTAACACCTACAGAGATCTCTGTCTTTATTTTTATTAGCCAAAAACTGTTTTTATGCTTTGATTTTTGTTAGAACTGGTACTCTTGGTGTGGTTTCCCCTGACTTTTTGCCTTCTGACCTCCTGTTTTTCTGACTTAATTTTTTGCTGGTTTTAGGATTCTGGGCATTTTACTACTGCTAACCAGTGGTAAAGCGCATATGCTCTGAACTCAAAACATGGTAACATTGGCTTATCCACAATTGGCATATTCAATTTACTTATAAGTCCCTAGTAGAGTGTACTATATGTGCCCGGGGCCTGTATATTAAATGCTACTAGTGGTCCTACAGCACTGATTGTGCCACCCACTTCAGTAGCCCTTAAACATGGCTCAGGCCTGCCACTGCAGAGCCTGTGTGTGCAGTTTTAAACTGCCATTTTGACGTTGCAAGTTAACCTACTTGCCAGGCCCAAACCTTCCCTTTCATTACTTATAAGACTCCCCTAAGGTAAGCCCTAGGCAGCCCTTTGGGCAGGATGCAGTGCATTTAAAAGGTAGGACATGTAATTTTGAGTTTTACATGTCCTGGTAGTGAAAAACTGCAAAATGCGTTTGTCACTACTGCAAGGCCTATCTCTCCCATAGGTTAACAATGGGATTGCCTTGAAGCATCTTTTAAGTGTAATTTCCAATTGAAAAATGATAGAGATTTGAAAGTTGGTGTCTCTGGACTCATAATTTAAAATCACAACTGATGGTGAAGTTGGATTTTAAATTGTAATTCTGAAAATGTCACTTTTTCGAAAGCTGAATGCGAGGTTCGACAATGATGAAGCACCGATCCGAGGTCCGATAGGGTGTATATTCTGCTAACCAGAACCCTCAATTTCTAACAATGTTGTTAGGTCATTCTTGCAATGATAAAAATGTACTGAAAAGTCCTAGAATGCCGCTGCTGTTGACTAAAAAGCCAGTACTGAGGGGCTTATTTACAAGCCCATTGCGCCAGTGGTGTGTCACTTTTTTGGACGCACCGGCAGTGCAACAGGCTTCCCCATATTTACAAGGTCATGTAAAGTCACCCGCGTGACTGTTCATGGCCTTGTAAATATGTTTCCCTTTCATGTATAACTCTGCGTGAAAGGAGCGTTCCATGGGTGTTGCTGTGGGTGTTTCCGTGAAACATCTATGGAACGTGATGCATTCCCAGATTTATAAAAAAATTTAAACCTGGGAATGCGTCAGAATTCTGCAGCATGCATAGAAAGAGGAAAATGCCTTTAATGATTGTTTTTGTGCAGGAAAGGGTCCCTACCTGTACAAAATAAATATCCCCTCAGCGCAGGCACCCTTGCATAATGACGCAGAGGTGTCTGTGCTGGTGCACAGCTGCTGTTTGTGCACCGGCACAGGGGAGAAGAACAGGAATGCGCCATATCTTGTAGATATGATGCATTCCTGCCCTTTTATTTTGACACACAGCAGTGCAGCAGGAAGGCTTGCTGCACTGCTGTGTGTCAAAATATTGTGAATGAGGCCCTGAGTATTTAACTGACATGGTACTTGTGTCTTTGCAAGAGCCCCTCTGCAGAGGCCAATTTCACCTGGAAATATATGTTTGTTTTTTGTGCAGTTTGTCCTACTGTTGTGATCTGCCATGAGTATTAGGGGACAGAATAGATGTTCTTGTGCAGCATGTACACTAGTATTTGTTGGAGTGAGAGGACCACACTGAGGCCGGAGCATTGCATTCTCCTTGCCTCTCTGGTGCTTCTTTTAAGCAGATGTTAATTTGTGAACCGTTTTATTATTTTTTTCATTGCAGAAAGTGGTAACGTTACATAATGTTACCTCATCTGAAAGTATATATGAGTTTAAATACTGATATTTCCATGCATACATTATTGAAGGTGAGTATAATACTTTAAGGTGCAGCTGCTATAGGAGTCAGCAGCGCGCGTAAAGCATGATGGCCGCCGCGCTTTGAGCTCCGTTCTCACCTGCGTTTGCGATGATCTCTTCACGACGATAGGGGTTTCGTTTTGGCATCCTTTTTTGGCCCAGATGCTCCTTGGTGTTTGCGGAGACGTTGGGCTGAATTTTGAGAGTCTGGTGCCTTCGTGTGCAGCATGGTAGGTATTTTGTGTTTCTCCTCAGAGAGGGCTCTTGTTCCCTGCAGCATTCTCTGTGAATTGTGCACTGAGAGGAGGCGGGCATATCTTCCTGGGCACCTCCTCTCTTCAGAAGCCTTCCTCCTCTTAAAGGGATTTTTTCCTGCCTCTTGATTGCTGCAACTTCTTTCTTCACAAGGTTAAAGGGATTTTGTCCTTTTTAGGTCGAGCCTAGCGCAGCGCGCATGCGCTGCCCTAGGAAAACGACCTCTTGGAATCACTCAGGACTTTTCACACGCTCGTGCGTGTATTTTTTTTTCCGTATTTTTTTTATTGGGCTTTGCGTGCGTCTTTCTAAAAAAGACAGCATGCAATTGGGCAAAGGCGGGTGCATGTCCCACCTTTCCCAGGAAATGTATCCGCCCACGGCCTATGGCTTGCGGTTACGAGCAGGGGCGCCATCTGTTTTTAATTAGCGCGTTCGCCGTGCTTGTTCCTTCCACTCTCACCTCAGCCGCCATCTGTTTTCAATTAGCGCGTTTGCCGCGCTTGTTTTTAGAGACTTGTCAAAGCAGGGGCACTGGTTAACGCTTTGAACGTGTGTGTATAATACGGTGCCGTGAAACACCAGGGCACCTCTGTGCTCTCGCGCTCCATCAGACGCTGAGCAGAACTTGAGGCTTGCAATAATTCCCTGCTTGTGGAAGATCAGCATTTTCGCTCGGATGCACAGGGCGCGCGGTCCCTGCTTTATTCTGCATGTCCCCTCACAGTCCAGCGGAGAGGCGCAGGCATGAGGAGTGAGCGGCCAGTGACAGGCTCGGACCTGTGCACAGCAGGCGCACGGTGCGCTCCTTGGCGGGCCGGGCTCAGCAGCGGAATGTGGAGCCAGGTGACTCGTGTCTAGTGCCCCACGCAGCACTAGGCAGTCCAAGGAATGCGCGCAGGTGCCACACGGCTCCCCCTCCCGCGGGCTCAGCACGGCTGCCTCGGTCGTGCAGTCCTCGACACTCCACCGCTGGGGGCACCGGCACTGCCCTTCCTGCCATCGATCAGGCCAGGGGCAGGCACTGCAGTCCTCGCGCCGGGATGCCTGGGATCTGATCGCATCCACGGGCTGCCGCAGTCTGCTCCCCCAGGCAGGGCGCAACGGAGGGGGCTCTCGCATGCTCCTGCCGCATCCGCCTGAGCGGTACCGTGGGCACCGCTGAGCCGGGGCCGCCACCAGCAGGGATTATCGCCGTCTCCTTCAAGTGCCGTTGCCAGATCCTGTGGAAGCTCGCCAAAGGTACTGTGCCTCCGTCCCCTCCCTAAAACGGCGATCTCACGGCGTGGGCTGGCGCGCGATATAATGTCGCTGACACTGTAGCGCTGATGTAAGCGTCGTCTTTTCGATATAATGCCTGTGCGATGTGATGTTGCCGACACTGTCGTGATGAGGACTGTGCAGAATTTGGGCAAGTCTTTCGTTGTAAAGCATGCGCAATATAATGTTGCCTATGGTTGTGAGATAGTATGTGTACGATTTAATGTCGCCGACATACTTGCAGTAAGTGCTGCGATATAGCGCCTTCGGTGGATGGTCGCAGTACGGTGGCTATGCTTACACAATCAACTAAAGGTGTGTTTCGTGTTCTGAAAGTAAAGATTGCGTATGCATCTGGTAAATTGTTTTTCAATACATCACTTTTACCGTTTAGCAGTGCCCTCCGCATATTATTCTGTGTACAAATGTTGGGTAAACCTCAGTTTTCGTTTTAATGAGGTGATCAGTAGGTCGTTAAATACATTGCTGAACCGTTGCAGTGCTGCCACCTAAGGAGCCATGGGCGCAAGGAGATGAATGGTTTGCCCAAGATCGCACAATGAGTGGGAGCTAAGATCAGAACCCTAGTCGGGTTCCAGATTCCACCTTTTCAACGCTAGACCAAGTTCCTTGTGTGCTGTTTTGCAGCCTCTGATTGTCACTGCTTTGGCTGGCGCTTATACTGTGGAAGTGAGTTGTGCAGTGCGTTTACAGTTACGGAGGTGTGTGTACTAGATTCAGGGATTTTAACCATCTCTTTCTTGGTTTGTCGCTCTTGTCTGGAGCAATTCATTTCATTTCGTACAGGCTCGCAGCAGTGCTCGTATCGACCCCTTAATATAGTTCCTGACAATCGCTGCTTGTAAAGTGATTCACTACTTGTGCTCGCAGCGAGGACGAGGCAGAGTCTTGTGGGTGAGCGTCTATTTATATTCCAATTTTTTTAAATATAAAGCGCAATGTTGCGTTGAGCCCGCTTCTAAGCACATCCAGTTAATTTGGAGAAGATTAGGGAACTGGAGAGGTGGGAGATAATGGGTCGTCCTAGTTCGCACAAGGTTGGGGTTCAGGGTTACAACTGAAACCGGCCCCCATCCGCACAGTCGTGAGATCAGTGGCTCACTTTGCACTTGTTGCTGATATAGCGCAGTGGATTAACGCACTTGCTGCTGGAGTTATCTGGAATGTGTGCACTGTAGGTGTGACACATTTGCCTCACAGCAGAGCCTTTGTGCCTTCCGATGTCGATACATTATGTTCAGGCCCACGCCCAGACCCACGCCCATCCACCCACCCTTCAACCTGTCCAAAACTGACCCACGCCCATCCACCCACCCTTCAACCCGTCCAACATTGCCTTGCTGCCTTCCATGTCTGCTTCGCACCCACCACATCTCTGTTGTTAATGCTCTTGCTTAATCCTTCTCACAGGGCGTGCAGGGTGGAATTATTCTGGTCCTGCCGCTGATACATGAAATGTAACCGGCTGCTGAATGTACTTTCTGATGTTTGTAACCTTGCAGCTTGTGTGCTGCATGGCTAAATACTTATGAGATCCCAAAGGCGAGACCTATTGGCTATGCCAATGCTTGTTTATTATTTATTGAAGCTTTATTGAAACATCGTTTAAGACTTTCTGGAGCTGTTTTTGATTCATTAATTATAATATTCTGACAGAAAGCCATACTACACTTCAAAGTCTCTGCTATTTGTAGTGTAATTTATTTTCTGTTACTTGCCTGCTCTCTGTTTAACAGTATGGAGTCCAAATTGGTGTCAAATAAGCGTAAACAAGCTGTTTCACCTCCTCCTACCAAATCCAAAGCTAATCCAAAGATAATTCATTGTCAAAAATTTTGGAGGAAATTCAAGCTATTCATATTAATACTGACACTATTTCTTCAGATATTAAAAATATTCAGAGAGATATGGCGTCACTATCGATGAGAGTCGCAGATAATGAGATTAAAATTTGTGACAATACTAAAGCCATTACAACTATGGCTCCACTTATTCCTCAGGTTGTTTCTCTCCAATGTTCATTACTTGATTTGGAAAATAGAAACAGACAATACAACTTACGCATATTTAATGTCCCAGAGGGAGTTGAGGGACAAAGTTGTAGTCTTTTTTTGGAAAACCTTCTACCTAAACTTTTAAATATCAAATTTCCAGAATGTTTTGAGATTGATAAAGCTCACAGAATACCCTCGATTCGTAAACCTCATCAAGTCAAACCGAGACAAATCATATTTAAATTTCTGAGGCACCATCACCTCCTACTCCTACGAAAGGCTGCCCGAGAGATCCCTTCTCTCCTAATTGAAGGAAATAAAGTCTTTATTCACCAGGATTTTGCAAAGGAGACAGTTCAAATACGACGCCAATTTTCAGATTTGAGGCCTCGTTTGCAAGAAGCTGAATACAAATATGGCCTCTTTGATCCTTCGGTTATGCGCATCTGGAAAAATGATGTCTCCAAGTCTTTTTCAGCTCTTGCAGATTTAATCAGATTCTTGGATCAGCATGATCCTATTCTCATGGATTCTCAACCATCTGGTTCTGCAGGCTAATATTTTATACCCCTTACTGAAGGTTGTTATTCTTTCTCTATGCAGGTGCATATAATGGTGGTTTTCTTGCTTTGTGCCTCCGTCTCCAATGTTCTATTGGTATGAGGTCTTGGAGACTGACGTCTTTATATGTTGTATGTCTTGTTCTGTCTTTTTTATATGGGCTACTGTCCTTCTTTTATTCTCTTCTACTACTTATAGGGTAATATGTCCAGGCCACAAAAGTTAGTTGTTGCTGCATTAAATGTGAAGGGTCTGAGACACCCAGTTAAACGACGTAAAATTTTAGAATATCTGAAAAAATCTAATGTAGATATCTGTTTTTTACAAGAAACTCATGTGGATGATAAAATATTACATACTATGTCCAAAGGTTAGGTAGGGCTTATAGTTTCATCTCCTGCTGCAAAACGTAAAAATGGTGTAGCTATATTTTTCTCACATAGAGCTCATGTACAAATATTGTCTCATCATCATGACGCAGATGGTAGATTTGTTTATGCTCAAGTTAAAATTGACAAACTCATTTTAAATTTGGTCAATGTATACGCTCCTACATCTGATGATCCTGCCTTCTGGTCTTACGTCTGCTGAAATACTCACAATTGGTAATATGTCCCTTATAGTGGGTGGTGATTTTAATCTCATCAGAGATCCTTTGTTGGACCGGCCTTCTGTTTTTAAATTTCGGCCTAACAAAGCGTTCTTTGTTTTGAAATCTTTTCTTTCTGTTACTAAATTGGTTGATTTTTGGATATTGGAACATCCTACGGACAAAGAATTTACTTTTTATTCTAATGCTCACTCTTCTTTTTCTAGAATTGATTACTTACTGACTTCACATAATCCATGCCACATGATTAGTGAGTCAGTTATACAGCCTATTACGATTTCAGACCATGCTCTAATTTCCTTTTCTTTATGTATTTCTGACCCTCACACTCCTAATAAAAGATGGAGAATGAACTCTGAAATAGTTCTTAATCCAACTAATTCTAAAAAAATGGCCTTAGCTATTAGTGATTATTTTTGAATAACAATACATGCGACACCTCCAAAATTATACATTGGGATGCTTTTAAGGCTTACATTCGTGGAGTTTCAATTTCTATTATGGCACATGAAAATAAATCTTTTTACTCCCACCTCTCCAAATTAGAGAAACATATTGCATCTGTGGAAATAATTTTCATCACATCCAGAAATCCGCAATATAAATCCCAACTTCATAAATACAGATACGAAAATAATTGTATGCTTAGTAAAAGAGCAGGTTTACTGATTTCAAAAGAAAAATCAAGTTTTCATTTTAACTCTAACAAATCTGGTCGACTATTAGCTAATTATATACGCCTCAAGCGAGATTGAATTCAAATCCCAACCATCAAAACAAATAATGGTACATTGGTGACAGATGTTGAGGATATACTGAAAGAGTTCCTTTCCTTCTACTCCTCTTTATATCACGAACCTCTCGCCCCTCATAACAATGTTATCATTGATTTACTTAATTCTTGTCAATTGCCCCAGATTTCTGACACTGATATATTAACCTTAGATAATCCCATTGACGTTCAATAAATTATTGCAGCAATTAATGCATTAAACTCCCAAAAAACTCCTGGCCCAGATGGTATTCCGGCTGAATTCTCTAAATGTTATCAGGACCAATTATCCCCTATCTTACTTTCCTGTTTGCAGAGTTTCAGCGTACTTCCATGATGGGGGGATCTTTTAATGAAGCTACTATAATTGTTCTCCCCAAGCCTAATAAAGACCCTACTTTAGTATCAAATTTTTGTTCCATATCTCTAATTAATCAGGACTGTAAAATCTATGCCAAAATTTTAGCGAATAGATTATCACCCTTACTTTCCAATATTATTCAACCTGATCAAACTGGCTTTATGAAAGGTAGATTGTCCGCTCATAATACCTGTTTGCTCTGTCATGCCTTATCTCTTGCTAAAGAATTCAGCTGTCCAATTGGTGTAATGGCCTTAGATGCAGAAAAGGCATTTGATAAGGTTAATTGGCAATTTTTATTTAAAACTCTAGAAGTATTTCGTTTTGGTCCTATTTTTATTAATATGATTAAACCATTGTATTCAGCCCCCTCAGCCTCCATTTTTGTCAATGGTGCGTGCTCTTCCACATTTTGTTTATATAGAGGCACTCGCCAAGGATGTCCTCTTTCTCATTTACTTTTTCTTATTGCAATAGAGCCCCTCTTATGCTCTTTCTGTTTAGTGATAAATACACAGGTGTTGTTTTGAAAAATGCTAACATTAAAATTTCTGCATACCATTCATAAGTATGCTGATGTTTCTGGTTATTCCCTGAATACTAATAAGACAGAATGCTAGCAAATACTGATATAGTATGGTCTCCAAAAAAACTCAAATATTTGGGAGTAACATTTACTGATTTGGTTAAAGATACAGTTGAAACCAATTGTTCCACAATTTTTGCTAATACCAAAGAGAAACTGGATAGATGCTCTAATCTTCATTTAAATTGGTGGGGACGTATTGAGGCAATTAAAATGTCTATAACTCCACAAATTCTTTACTTATTGTCCATGATACCCTTTTCTTACCCATCCACTTTTTATGTTAAATTATATAAACTATTTACTAAGTTCATCTGGAATAATAAACCTGCACGAATCAGTCTTAAGAATTTGCAATTGCCCAAATGTGATGGTGGGGTTGGTCTTCCAGATTTAAAGAAATATCATGTTGCATTCCTTGTGGCACAATGTTCGTTATGGTTCCTTGTTATTTCTCCTTCCAATGCACCTAAATGTCTTATCCTGGAGAAAAATATTTTGGCTCCATATCCATTACCTGCGTTCCTTACCATGGCAAATGGCTCCTTTGGTAAACGTTCCCCCATTATTGCAAACTCTAAACTTGCCCTTTTATCATTTGATAGTAGCTTTTCTATTGCCATAGCTTCCACTAAAAAAGTTTCTCTTTGGTTCAATCCCAAACTCCAATATCATAAACATATTTCTTTCTGGAATTTATGGATTACTGCTGGTATTTTTTTTGTTGCTGATATATGTCAATATGATATGTTTTACACATTTGATGTTATTCAAGCTAAATACAACCTACCTCTATCTGAGTTTTCCAAATATACATTACTATGTAATACTGTTCTTAATGCCTATCCGCAACTACTTTCTATGTCTCAGTCCTCTGGTATGGAGTTTTGTATTTCTGTGTTCAGTCGCTCAGGACATATAGCCTCTAAAGTATATAAAAAACTTGCTACTCCTAATTCCTCCTTCACACATCTTAATCAAAAATGGTCACCACACATAAATCTTCAATCCCCTACCGTGTCCTGGAAGGATATTTGGAAGTCCAACACGGCTAGTTATCTCCCGGCTACTCTCATACAAACTAATATTTATCTGCTTTACCAATGCTTTTGGTCTCCAGATAAATTATTTAAAGCTAAACTTCTAGATACTCCAAACTGTTGGCATTGTCATTCTGCAACTGGTGATTTACAACATTTACTTTTCAATTGTTCTATAATTTATCAGTTCTTATCAGACATATGGAATATTATAACCCGGATCCTTAAGATCCAAACAACTCTATCTTTTCATATTCTAATCCTTAAATCCTCTCTCTTTAAATCTACATTATCCCCTATGGATTGTAAATTGTTTGATTTCCTTATTTCTACAGCAATCAAATCTATTACTTGTAATTGGAAAACGCTACATTACTTTCAGTTAATGCATGGTGGGAATGGATTATTTTTCTTAGACATGGGCAATGTTCATTTCCACGCTCTCCTAATGATTCATCTCCTTCCAGGTATAACATGTGGTCCAGTCTTGGTTCCTATATCATTGCATGTTCTTCAATATAAAGCACATATTTGAATCTTTATCAGTCAATATATGTTCAATGTAGCCCTTTTTTTGTTTATATTATCATTTATATCTCTTATGTATATATTAGTTTTGTTATAGGTATTTTATTTAGATGCTAATGGATGTTTATATTCCTGTATTTGCAATATGTTCCTATACCTTAATGTTCGGTATTATTCTTTGTATTGTGTTTAATATCTATGAAAAATTCATTTAATAAAATATTTTGAACAAGAAGGTGCAGCTGCTATCAAGAGAAAGCTATTTGAATTGCAGTTAGTACAGGACTGGTACGTTCTTAAGCTATAGCAAGGTTGCTGCATTGTGGTGCACACGAAATGGAACAACATTATGAAAAAACAGCAAAAACATGTTTTTTTAGGTCTGGTATTAGCCTAGACCTTTTGATTTTACTAAAATGATATGTTTAATATATTTTCTTATAGGCTTTCAACCTTGGTATGTATATTAAACACTCATAAACATTTAGAAAACACTCACATACACTGGATAATGTCATCAGTGATGTCATCAGTGATGTTATTTGAGATGTCATCAGTGTTGTCACTGACCATGTCATGAGTGAAGTTATATTTGAGGTCATAAGCAGTCCTTTGCGAATGGTGAGTTATAGTTAGCTCACATAACTATAATTGCTGAATTTTTATCGTTTTGTACGTGTGAAATCTGAGCCTAACTATAACGTCACTGTAACCTTTGTTTTTTTCAGTGAATTTCTAAGGTTTTTTATTTCTATTTCCTAACTGTAACATCCCTGTAACCTTTGTTTTTTTCAGTGAATTTCTACGTTTTTAAAAATTATATTTCCTAACTGTAAACTGTAACCTTTCAGAGTGAGTGTCTGAGTGAGTGCTTGAGTGTATCAGTGGGCATGTGAGTGAGTGCATGGATGTCTCAATGGGTATGTGAGTGGGTGTGTGAGTGTCTCAGTGGGCCTGTGAGACCCTGTATACGTTTCTCACTGAGTGTGTGAGCAGGTGTGAGAGTGTCTGAGTGGGTTTGTGGGTCCCTCCATGTGTGTGAGTCAGCCTGTAAATGGGTGTATGAGTGTCTGAATGGGTCTGTGAGTGGGTGCATGAGTCTCTGAGTAGTTGTCTGAGTGGGTGCATGAGTGTTTGAGTGGGTTTGTGAGTAGGTGTGATAGTGTCTGAGTGGGTTTTCGAGTACCTCCATATGTGTGTGAGTCAGTCTGTGAGTGGATGCATGAGTCTGTGAGTGGGTGCGTGACTGTCTGAGTGGGTCTGTTATTCGATGCATGAGTCTCTGAGTGGGTCTGTTAGTAGGTGCATGAGTATCTGAGTGGGTGTGTGAGTGGGTGTGTGAGTGACTGTGTTGGTCTGTGAGTGGGTAAGTGGGTCTGTGAGTGGGTGTGTGAGTGGCCAGGCACATGTGAATGGGGTGGGGGCCCCCCTCCACTGGCCAATTTTGGCCCCAGGGACCACATCCCCCGGGCCCACCATAATTCAATGGGGGGTCGCACAGCCCCCCTCCCCAGGTGGAACGCGGAGAAGGCAAATCTCCGCACACTCCGTGGGCAGAGCGGAGGTCTCTGCCCGGGATTAGTGGTGGCCCGAGGGCCATGTATGGCTCCAGAAGGGGACCATGTGACCCCTCCTCCTTTGTTGTTCACGGGCTGCCCCGGGGAGATGGTGATCCCTAGACCGTATATGGCCACTTCAAAATCTATTTTTGCCCCGCTTGTTTTTATTTTAAAATTTGTGCCTTGATTTCACATATTTTGTGAATTCATGGCAAATGCTATTTTTAAAAATGCTTTTTTGTCCAGCCGGGTTCTATCTGGGAACCCAAGACCAAGGGTTAGGGTTCAGGGTTTTCCTACCCTGCCCCCTTTTCTTTTGTTTTGGGACTCAGCTCAAGCCGGGTCCCAAGATGGTGGCCAACACTTCCTGGTTCAAGTGTTTGCAGCCAATCAGAGCTCTGAAAATCGCTGCACAAGCTCGTTATTATTCACAAATAAGCCATGATCACAGATATCCAAATTCGAATTTCCTTAAATTTCTCATCAACTACTAAACATATGTACACCAAGTAATTGAAAGCGTGATCTGCAAACCAAAAGTCTACTATTCTGCCAAATTGTGTGTAATTCCGTTCAGTGGTTCAGGCTGTAGTCGTGTCTAAAGCTCCTATGCAAAATAACATGGGATACATACTTTTTTGACCCCCCCCCCCTCTTTTCTTGGCACCCCACTTGATGTAACACACTAAAACCACCAGCAAACATTTTTGGGAAAATTTTTGTGAAGATTCATCAAACAGCGCCAAAGATATTTACAAGTCAAAAATTGTTTTTCCTATGGAAACATGGTCCTAACTATAACTACCTACTGACACCCATCAGTACGTAATCTACACACGCACATACATATATATATATATATATATATATATATATATATATATATATATAATATTACCTACTGGCGGTAGGTAGTTATAGTTAGGACCTAGTTTCCATAGGAAAAGCATTTTTTGATTTGCCAATATCTTTGGCGCCGGTTGACGAATCTTCGTGAAATTTTCAAAACTAATGGGGCGCTCTGGTCAGCTCCTGTCTTGAAAGTTTCGGGGTAATTTGTCAAGCGGGGGCCGAGAAAAAAGGGGGGTCTTAAAAAGCATTTTCTCCATGTTAATTTACATAGGAAACTTTAGACAAAGCTACAGCCGGAACTGCTGAAAGGAATTACACCAAATTTGGCAAAAAGGTAGGTCTTGGTCTAGAAAGCGTGCTTTTTTAAAAATGGTATAAATCTGTTCAGTAGTTCCTGAGAAATTCCAAAAATAAAAATATTGATATCTGAGCACCGAGGAGGCCACATGGCCCTGCTCCCTTTATTTAAAAAAAAGAAAATGGCCAAGCCCCGGGGAATGGGGTCCCTGGGGCCGAAATCGGCCTCGTGAGGGGGGCCACGCAGCCCCTTCCCATTTTTATTTTTTAAAGGGTCAGGCCCTGGGGGATGGGGTCCCCAGGGCCCCAAAAATATTAAAAGAATTGGGGCCACACAGCCCCCCTTCTAAAAATATATTTAAAAAAAAGCTGGCATCTCCCCGGAGGAACCGCCCCCTGCCTGCACCACTCTGCAAGCACACCCCCTGGCACATTCTAAGTTGAGGAATTAAGTCCCCTTAAATACTGAGGGTCCCTGGGGGCCAACTAGCCCACCAGGTACCACCAGTAAGCGCCACACAGCTGTATTGCAGAGAGGTGGTCCGAGGCCACGCCCCTTTTTACACCACTCTGAAAACACGCCTCTTGGCGCACTGCTGGTGGGGCAATGAGGTCCTCTTGTGTCCTGAGGAACTCAGGACACAAGTGGACTTCATCCCTTGAGCAGCAGTGCGCCAGGAGCCGCGTTTGCAGAGTGGTGTAAAAAGGGGGCGTGGCCTCGGACCACTCAGCAATCCATGTGTGTGGCGCTTACTGGGGGTACCTGGTAGGCTAGTTGGCCCCCAGGGACCCTCAGGAATGAAGGGGACTTAATACCCCAACTTAGAACGTACCAGGAGGTGCGTTTGCAGAGTGGTGGGGAAAGGGGGCGTGGCCTTTGTCCACCCCTCAGCAATCCCACTGTGTGGGGCTTACTGGAGGTAAGCGGTAGGCTAGTTGGCCCCTAAAGGACCCCCAGCAGCAAAGGGGATTTCAATCTCCATCCAAGAGTGTGCCAGGGAGCGCGTTTGCAGAGTGGTGGGCAAAGGGGGTTTGGCCTGCTATGAGAACTTAGCAATCCTGCTGTGTGGGATTTACTGGAGGTAATAGGAGGGGTAATTGGCCCCCAAGGATGTCCTTGGGGGCCAACTAACCCTCTTGTTACCTCCAGTAAGTTCCACGCAGTGGGATTGCTAAGACGTCTTCGGAGGCCATGCCCCCCTTTCTCCACCACTCTGCAAACGCGCCTCCTGGCAGACTATGGGATGGGGGATGAAGTCCAATTTACTCCTGAGGGACTTTGGGGGCCAAGAAGCCCTCTTGGTACCTCCTGTAAGTCCTACGCAGCGGAATTCCTGAGCGCTGGTCGGAGGCCCAGCACCCTTTCTCAACCACTCTGCAAACACGACTACTAGTTAAAGAAGTGTTTGAAATGTAATAGGTTTCCCATTTGCGAGAATAAGAGCTATTGACGTTGTAAATGTAAAAGTTTTTTACTAATGTTTTTTGGAGTGGAGTGGATGTACGTTGTGTGTAGTGGAATTATGTGGTATGTTGTGCAGTGAAATTATGTGGATAGAAAGTATATGGTATTTAGTGTATAGGAATTATGTAGAGTGGGATTATGTGTTATGGAGAGTAATTATGTGGTATGGTAGTCTGTGTTGTGTAGTGGTAACGTCAGGTTTAGTCTTCCTCATTTCCATAGAAGCTCAACTATGAACTCAGTGAGACAAAAAAAGAAGGAATCACTGAGTAGCACTTGTGGACCTAGACAGAGGTATGAGCAGGGCCACTGGAATTATGCGACTGTTTGGCTGCACGGATTTTCGCACAATTATACATTTTCTGCTTTAGCCACTTAATTCATCATCTGCTCCCTAATCTGCAGATTTGAACAAAAAAAGGCTTTTTTCTAGCTCAAACGGCTCAAACGTTCCCTAAAATGCAGCGACAAGTGTTACAGCGTGGTGGAAGGCCCTTTGCAAACCTAGAATGGTCACTTGTTACTTATTGCTAAATGTGAGTGTTAAATTGGTACTAATGGTGTGCAAGCCACTCTTGCTTCCTTCTGCGCCTCTCTTGCCTCTTTCTGCATTGCTGTTGCTTCTTTCTGCACATTTCTTTCTTTTTCTGCATTTCTCTTGCCTCTTTCTGCAAATCTCTTCTACTTTCTGCACCTCTCTTCCCTCTTTCTGCACATCTGTTGCCTCTTTCTGCACCTCATTTGCTTCTTTCTGTACCCCTCTTGCCTCTTTCTGCACCCTTCTTCCCTCTTTCTGCACCTCTCTTGACTTTTGCTGTACCTCTCATGTCTTTCTGCACCCTTTTTGCCTCTTTCTGCACCTCTGTTCCATCTTTCTGCACTTCTTTTGTTTCTTTCTGCACCTGTCTTGCTTCTTTCTGCACCCCTCTTGCCTCTCTCTCTACCCCTCTTCCCTCTTTCTACACTTTTGTTGCTTCTTTCTGCACTTATCTTGCTTCTTTCTGCACCTCACTTGCCTCTTTCTGCACCTCTATTGCCTCTTTCTGCAGTTCTCTTGCCTCCTTCTGCACTTCACTTGCCTCTTCATGTAACTCTTGCTTCTTTTTACACCTCTCTTGCCTCTTTCTGCACCTCACTTGCTTCTTTCTGCACCCCTTTTGCCTGTTTCTGCACCCTTCTTCCCTCTTTGTGCAACTCTCTTGCCTTTTCCTACACCTCTCTTGCCTCTTTCTGCACCACTCTTGTCTCTTTCTGTACCTTTGTTTCTTCTTTCTTCACCTGTCTTGTCTCTTTCTGCACCCTTCGTGCCTATTTCAGGACCTCTGTTGCTTCTTTCTGCAGTTCTCTTCCTCTTTGTGCACCCCTCCTGCCTCTTTCTGTACCCCTCTTGCCTCTTTGTGCACCTCTCCTACCCTTTTCTGCACCCCTCTTGCCTCTTTTTCCACCTCTGTTGGTTCTTTCTGCACCTCTTTTGCTTCGTTCTGCACTTCACTTGCCTCTTTCTGCACCTCTGCTGGTTCTTTCTGCACTACTCTGGCTTCTTCCTGCACCTCTGTTCCAAATTTCTGCATCCCTCTTGCCTTTTTCTGCACCCCTCTTCCCTCTTTCTGCACCTCTCTTGCCTCAGTCTGCCCACCTGTTCCCTCTTTCTGCACCCCTTTTGCCTGTTTCTGCAACTCTCTTGCCTCTTTCTGCAGTTCTCTTGCCTCCTTCTGCACCTCACTTGCCTCTTTTTGAACCTCTGTTGGTTCTTTTGCACTGCTCTTGTTTCTTTCCTGCACCTCTCTTGCACATGTCTGCACCCCTCTTGACTCTTTCTGCACCCCTTTTACCTGTTTCTGCACCTCTCTTGCCTCTGTCTGCACGTCTGTTCCCTCTTTCTGTACTTCTTTTGCCTGTTTCTGCAACTATCTTGCCTATTTCTGCAGTTCTCTTGCCTCCTTATGCACCTTTGTTGCTTCTTTCTGCACTTCTCTTGCCTCTTTCTGCACCCCTGTTGCTTCATTCTGCACTTTCCATGCTTCTTTCTACACCTGTATTGCTTCTTTCTGCACCCCTGTTGTCTCTTTCTGCACTCGTCTTCCCTCTTTCTGTACCTTTCTTGCCTGTTTCTGCATCTCACGTGCCTCTTTCTGCACTTTTCTTGCTTCTTTCTACACCTCTGTTGCTTCTTTCAGCAATTCTCTTGCCTGTTTCTGCACCTCTGTTCCATCTTTCTGCACTTCTTTTGTTTCTTTCTGCACCTGTCTTGCTTCTTTCTGCACCCCTCTTGCCTCTCTCTCTACCCCTCTTCCCTCTTTCTACACTTTTGTTGCTTCTTTCTGCACTTATCTTGCTTCTTTCTGCACCTCACTTGCCTCTTTCTGCACCTCTATTGCCTCTTTCTGCAGTTCTCTTGCCTCCTTCTGCACTTCACTTGCCTCTTCATGTAACTCTTGCTTCTTTTTACACCTCTCTTGCCTCTTTCTGCACCTCACTTGCTTCTTTCTGCACCCCTTTTGCCTGTTTCTGCACCCCTCTTCCCTCTTTGTGCAACTCTCTTGCCTTTCTCTACACCTCTCTTGCCTCTTTCTGCACCACTCTTGTCTCTTTCTGTACCTTTGTTCCTTCTTTCTTCACCTGTCTTGTCTCTTTCTGCACCCTTCGTGCCTATTTCAGGACCTCTGTTGCTTCTTTCTGCAGTTCTCTTCCTCTTTGTGCACCCCTCCTGCCTCTTTCTGTACCCCTCTTGCCTCTTTGTGCACCTCTCCTACCCTTTTCTGCACCCCTCTTGCCTCTTTTTCCACCTCTGTTGGTTCTTTCTGCACCTCTTTTGCTTCGTTCTGCACTTCACTTGCCTCTTTCTGCACCTCTGCTGGTTCTTTCTGCACTACTCTGGCTTCTTCCTGCACCTCTGTTCCAAATTTCTGCATCCCTCTTGCCTTTTTCTGCACCCCTCTTCCCTCTTTCTGCACCTCTCTTGCCTCAGTCTGCCCACCTGTTCCCTCTTTCTGCACCCCTTTGCCTGTTTCTGCAACTCTC
This sequence comes from Calotriton arnoldi, assembly GCA_963921515.1. Taxonomy (NCBI): domain Eukaryota; kingdom Metazoa; phylum Chordata; class Amphibia; order Caudata; family Salamandridae; genus Calotriton; species Calotriton arnoldi. The sequence continues at coordinate 1,162,267 of CAWUFW010004188.1, forward strand.
TTGCCTCTTTCTGCAGTTCTCTTGCCTCCTTCTGCACCTCACTTGCCTCTTTTTGAACCTCTGTTGGTTCTTTTGCACTGCTCTTGTTTCTTTCCTGCACCTCTCTTGCACATGTCTGCACCCCTCTTGACTCTTTCTGCACCCTTTTACCTGTTTCTGCACCTCTCTTGCCTCTGTCTGCACGTCTGTTCCCTCTTTCTGTACTTCTTTTGCCTGTTTCTGCAACTATCTTGCCTATTTCTGCAGTTCTCTTGCCTCCTTATGCACCTTTGTTGCTTCTTTCTGCACTTCTCTTGCCTCTTTCTGCACCCCTGTTGCTTCATTCTGCACTTTCCATGCTTCTTTCTACACCTGTATTGCTTCTTTCTGCACCCCTGTTGTCTCTTTCTGCACTCGTCTTCCCTCTTTCTGTACCTTTCTTGCCTGTTTCTGCATCTCACGTGCCTCTTTCTGCACTTTTCTTGCTTCTTTCTACACCTCTGTTGCTTCTTTCAGCAATTCTCTTGCCTGTTTCTGCACTTCTCTTGCCTGTTTCTGCACCTCTCTTGCCTCTTTCTGCACCTCTCTTGCCTCTTTCTGCACCTCACTTGCTTCTTTCTGCACCCCTCCTGTCTCTTTCTGTACCTCTCTTGCCTCTTTGTGCACCTCTCCTACCTCTTTCTGCACCCCTCTTGCCTCTTTTTTCACCTCTGTTGGTTCTTTCTGCACTGCTCTTGCTTTTTTCTGCACCTCACTCGCCTCTTTTTGCACTTCAATTGGTTCTTTCTAAACCTCTGTTGCTTCTTTCAGCAATTCTCTTGCCTCTTTCTGCACTTCTCTTGCTTGTTTATGCACCTGTCTTGAGTCTTTCTGCACCTCTGTTGCCTCTTTCTGCACTTCACTTGCTTCTTTCTGCACCTCTCTTGCCTCTTTCGGCACCTCTATTGCTTCTTTCTGCACCTCTCCTGCCTCTTTCTGCACCCCTCTTACCTCTTTATGCAACTCTCTTGCCTCTTTCTACACCTCTCTTCCCTCTTTCTGCATCACTCTTGCCTCTTTCTGTACCTCTGTTGCTTCTTTCTGCAATTCTCTTGCCTCTTTCTGCACCTCTGAGTTAGAGGTAGTTTTAATCCCCCTGCCCTATTATGTACTAGGGCCTTACAGGGGAGGTCATGCCAATCACAGGGCTACCCCAACCCATAGTGTACTCTAGTGTATGTAGGTGTTTTCTCTGTATTCTAACTGTCTTTCAGCATAGCACTGGCTCTGGGCCTGGTTAGTCAGAGTCAGTTACCACCAGTACCAGTCAGCAAAAAGTTGGGGGCACAGGATGACTTTGCAACAAGGCATCTTTCTGCACCTCTGTTGGTTCTTTCTGCATTTCTCTTGCTTCTTTCTGCACTTTTCTTCGTCTTTCTGGACTTCTGTTGCCTCTTTCTGCATTTCTCTTGCTTCTTTCTGCGCCTTTCTTCCTCTTTCTGCACATGTCCTACCTCTGTAGGCATAGTTAGAAATTAGCATTTAAAAAACCTTTGAAATTCACTAAAAAACCATAGATTTCAGGGACGTTATAGTGAGAAATTAGCATTTAAAAAACCTTTGAAATTCACTGAAAAAACCATAGGTTTTAGGGACGTTATAGTTAGAAATTAGCATTTAAAAAACCTTAGAAATTCACTGAAAAAACCACAGGTTTCAGGGACGTTATAGTTAGTTGGACATTTCACTCGTACAAAACCAGAGAAATTCAGCCGTTATAGTTAGTTGAGCTAACTATAACTTGTGCCCCCGCAATGCACTGCTGATGACATCACATATTACATCATTCATGACATGGTCAGTAACATCACTGATGACATCACTGATGACATCTCAAATGACATCACTGATGATATCACTGATGACATCATCCACGTGATAATCTGATGCACCTCCTCACACCCTAATATAACCTTTGATACACCCACTCTAAAATACAGACTACCATTTTCGAAACCATAGACACACCAATACCTGTTACTACATGCCCACTCACTGATTCCTAGGTCTACACACACATCCACTCATTCACCCATACAGCCACTCATACATGCAGTCACTCATCAATACAGCACTATCATATGCACTCATACACGTATACAGACACTCACACACGGCCACTCATCAATAGAGTTACTCACACACCTAGTCAGTCATGCAAAGAATCAATCACACTCCCATTTACTCACCTATACAGTTATACACACACCACCTCACTTATTCATACAGATACTAACACATACTCTCTTATATAATCACTGATACAAGCTCACACTCATCCATACAGCCACTCTCACAATCACTCACTCTCACATATAGTCATTTATATTCTCCAACACTCACATGTACTGCCTTTCACATTTGTAGTTACTCACACATGTACCACTGAGACATCCATTTACTCACCAACATACCCATACACACACTCACCCACCCATACAGCCCTTCACAGATGCACTCTTGAACCCATACACCCAGTAAATCACCCACTCACACATCTATATACAGAGTCACACACCCCCACCCACCCACACAGACACTCAGACACCCGTACAGACACTCAGACAACCAATCAATAACCCATATAGACACTCATGTAGCTACTCACCAACCCATGCAGCCGCTTACACACCAACTGACAGACTGATACAGACATTCACACAGTTTAGTCACTAACCCATGCATTCAGTAAGACACGTTTAATGACTCACTTATACAGTCATTCATGCACCTACTAAATCATCCATTCAGACACTCATACACCCCCTCATTCTTCAATACACCTTGGCATATATATATATAAAACATATTTAAACTTTACAGAAACACACAGTCACTGGATGATGTCATCAGTGATGTCATCAGTGATGTCATTTGAGATGTCATCAGTGATGTCACTGACCATGTCATGAATGATGTAATATGTGACGTCATCAGCAGTGCATTGCGGGGGCGCGAGCTATAGTTAGCTCAACTAACTATAACGGCCGAATTTCTCTGGTTTTGTATGAGTGAAATGTCCAACTAACTATAACGTCCCTGAAATCTGTGTTTTTTTTAGTGAATATATATATATATATATATCTATGTATTATAGATATATATATATATATATATATATATATATACACACATAAAAACACAACCAAATTAGCTTTTACATACAACCATACCTGAAAGTCTGAATTTCTAACTATGTACTTGCACATTTGGAACTTTATGCAGTACAATTTTATATCTCTTTAATATTTTCCTTTATACATGTATACCTTGCCTATGTAATTATGTATCTATATATTTCATTACTTTACTCCTACTGAAGTAAGAAAGAAAGAAAGAAAGAAAAAGAAAAAGAAACAAACAAACAAAGAAACAAAGAAAGAAACAAAGAAAGAAAGAAAGAAAGAAAGAAAGAAAGAAAGAAAGAAAAAGCTTTAACTGTCTCCCACACACTACTCTATGGGCCCGATTACGAGTGGTGGGGCGGCGGTGGTGGATCGAACCACTGCTGCATAGGTGGTCCGACCTCCCCAATAGGAGTTGGCCGGTTAGACTGCCCTAGGACCGCCGGATACCTCCATTCCCTGGCATTGGAGCGGCAGTCAAAGGCCGCAATATGCTTGGCGGGACCGCCACGGCCGTGCCATCGCTCCCCCAAAAAGTTGTAATCAGGGCCTATGCCTCTTCCTATACATCTGTCAATGTACCCTCATTCTCCACTCTCTGACTCATCCCAAACCTCATTCTACTACCATGATCTCCGTACGATTCGTGCTTGACTCTTAACTCCTCCATCCCTCCTTGGCTAACCCTAAACCTCAGTCTACTACTATGATCTCCCATATAACCCTTTCTAGACTCTTTCATCCTCTATACCTCCTTGACCCACCCCAAACCTCATTTTGCTATGATCTTCAAAATAACACTTCGTAGACTCTTCCCTCCTGTATCCCTCCTTCGACTCACCTCAAACCTCATTTTACTACCATGATCTCCCTAATAAGCCTTTCTAGACCCTGGATTCTATCTATCTATTTATCTATCTATCTATCTATCTATCTATTTACTAAAAAAAACAAAGTTTACAGGAATGTTATTATAGTTAGGTTCAGATTTTACACCCATAAAACCATATCAAGAAACTATATCTCGTGCCCTAAGCTAACTATAACTCGCGCACCCTCCATGCACAGTTTTCTAATCAATAATTTTATTGGAAATGTTGCAGTGAAATTATCAATAATGTCTTAGAGGATGCCATGACTGATGTAATATGTGGGGTAATTAGCAGTGGAGGGCAAGGGCACAAGTTATAGTTACCTTAGGGCACGGGTTATAGTTTCTTGTCATAACTATAACTATAACTGGCGAATTTCTATGGTTTTATGGGTGTAAAATCTGAACCTAACTATAAAGTCCCTGTAAACATTGGTTTTTTGGTGATTTTTATAGTTTAAAAAAATTCTATTTCCTCACTTTAATGTCCCTGTAATCTCTCGGTTTGTTTGGTGAATTTTTCAGTTTTTTAATGATATTTCCCAACTATAACGTCCCTGTAACCTTTGTTTTTTTCAGTGAATTTCTAGGGCTTTTTTTTAACATAAAGTAATATGTAATTACCATACATTAATGCAACCACCGCCACGCATGGCCTTCGGCCATCCGTGGTGGGGATTGGCGGTAGCGCCTGGCCTACGCCAGGCCCTGAAGCAAACCCCCGCATGCAGCCTAACCCACGCTTCACATGGCCTTTGGCCAGGCCCTGTGGCCAACACCCCAAAGGCAGTCAAACATGCTGCCCCCTCCCAGGCCACTTTTGGCCTTGGGACCTGTTCCTCTGGGGCCCGGTGTATTTTTTAGGGGAAGGGGGCATGGGCGTGGACCTCCTCGGGATGCTTTTGGCCCCAGGCACCCCATCCCCCGGGGCCTGGCAACATATTGCAGGGGGAGGGGACACGCAGCCCCGCTCCTCAGGCCAATTTAGGCCCCAGGGACCCCATTCCCAGCACCATATTTAATGGGAGGGCAAGTGGCCCCCCTTTCAGGACTGAATTTGGCCCCGGGGACCCTATCCTCCAGGGACTAGCACATCTTCTGGGGTAGGGGGCACGTGCATGAGTGGCTATGTGGGTCTGTGAGTGTGTTTATAAGTGGTTTTGTGAGTGGGTGTGTGAGTGGTTGTATGGTGTGTGAGTGGTTGCATGATTATGTAAGAGGATGTGTGAGTAGGTGTGTGAATGGTTTTATATGGTCTCTGAGTGGGTGTGTGAGGGACTGTATGGGTGTGTGACTGGGTGTGTGAGTGGTTGTGTGGATATGTAAGTGGGTGTGTGAGTGTGTGAGTGGGTGTGTGAGTGTGTGTGTGTGTGTGTGAATGTATCAATTACTGTATGTGTGTATGAGTGGCTGTATGGATGTGTGACTGCAAATGTGAGCAGTTGTGAGGGTGTGTGGGTCTGTGAGTGGATGTATGTGTTGTTTTCATTGGGGTCTGAAACCGCGGACCCGCCGAGGATTCACATGGGGCTGCCCTAAGCGCCGCTGATCCATGCACGCCAAAAATAAAACATTATTGGACAATTTCTTGCCCATAAAGGGTCCCACATAGACCCCTGTGGGTGTGTAAGTGGGTGTGTGAGTGTGTGCGTGTGTGTGTGAGTGTGTGTGTGAATGTATCAATTACTGTATGTGTGTATGAGTGGCTGTATGGATGTGTGACTGCAAATGTGAGCAGTTGTGAGGGTGAGTGGGTCTGTGAGTGGATGTATGTGTTTTTTTCATTGGGGTCTGAAACCGCGAACCTGCCGAGGATTCACATGGGGCTGTCCATGCACGCCAAAAATAAAACATTATTGGACAATTTCTTGCCCATAAAGGGTCCCACACAGACCCCTCAATATCTCTATCCTGACTCCTTACAGCCTATTTATAATGTATCCCCCTCCCATGAACCATATCCCAATTCACAAAATGGTGGCAGCATCTTTCCTCTCAGATTGCGGCCTGCCAATCACAGCATTGCTGTTGGTGCGTGGATCTGCGTCTCTAGAGATACATACTTTTTTTTTCTTTAATAATTCTTAAACTACTGAACAGATTTACACCAAATTACAAAAGCACTCTTTTGCGCCAAGATCTAGCTTTCTGCCAAATTTGGTATTATTCTGTTTAGCAGTTCGGGCTGCAGTCATTTCTGAAATCCTTATGGGAAATTGCATGGGGAAAACTCGTTTTGGGACCCTCCCCTTTTTCTTGGACCCCCGCTTGACGGATGACCCAAAAACTTTTCGGACGGTAGCTGGATTGATTGGCACACTAGTTTTGAAAATTTCCTGAACATTCCTCAAACGGCGCCAAAGTTATTAGCAAAACAAAAAATGCTTTTCCTATGGAAACTAGGTCGTAACTACGACTTCCTACTGGCGACTGCCAGTAGGTAATATATATAAAAAATATATATTTATAAATGTATGTATAAATATATTATATGATTATATATGAGAGGGAAAGAATGTAGGTCTTGGTCTTGGTCACAGGTTGGACATCCCTCCTCACAGAGGGATCAGCAAGCAGCAAAGCGTAGGTTTCAGCGTGTAGTGACCTCACAATGACAACAAGTACTCCTCTGCCTAAATCCGGAAATGCTTCTTTATTTGTAACAAAAAGCATCTTTGCTCTCGAGTTGAGGCCTTACTCAGGTCAACACTGTTATGATCTATTTATAGCTGATAATAAAAACCAAATTTTAAATCCATTTAAGATGTTAAAAACAGGCCAAATTTAAAGTTCCCACCAAGCAGAATAGCCAATTGTTTATGTGTTCTGAGTGGGAGACGAAGCATTTCTGTTCAGTGGAGTCGCATACGATGATCCAAAAGGCACACCTCAAAGTAGGTTTATGGAGTAAATCTGTTCACATCCAGCCCCCCTAGCAGCCACTGAGGGAGTGACCATGGTCAGTGTAAGATCCACCGAACCACAGCCAAGATCCAATTAACCAGGAGCAGAAGCATACCAGGAGGGCTCGTAAAATATGGTCAGAAGCAATTTAATACGAACTGGATTGCGATACAAGTGGGTCTTTAAGGGGTCCACAAGTACATTTGTTTCCTATGGCTCAACCAATTATGTTCCTAGGCACGCTCAAAAGTGCACAGCAGACAGCAGAATACGGGCTGCACGCAGTGTAGCCAAACAGGCTGAAATTCTAAGAACCAATGCTCATTCATTTCTCAAAGCAAAGGTGAGCCAAAGCAATGTTCACGGCACAGCAGCACATGTGGTAGTACCAGCTCCATTCGGTCTTGAAATGGAAAATCCATTGCGGAGCAAAAAAATTTAAAACACAGTCTCAGAAATTAGGAGCATGACAAGTGCAGTCCATGCAGGGCTAAGTGTTAATGTTCACATAACAAACTGTGTCAGGCATCTGTATACTGTTACTAGATCTTTGTGTAGTGTTTGCACCTCTGATGCTGGAAAATGTTCAACATTAGGATGCAGTGGGTATCCGGCTACGACTGCCCATTTTGCTCTCTCATTGCTGAGAGGACAAGTCTAATATTTGCTGTTGTGTGTGGTAGGACAGCAATAAACCAATTTATGTATTCTTGGTATGTGAATGGCATTTCTATTTCTTCATATGGTGTATAGTTGTCTGGTGCTTCATCCTGTTTGTAAGTGTGAAATAACCATGTGGTGCTGTTTGGAGCCAGAAATGTAACCCAGGAATAAAATATCTCTGTCCTAAATGCTTTGTGAGCCTCAACCACAAAGATAATGTCTTCACTCATAGCTGCGAGACCATGTTGTAATAACTTTTGAGTAACCGCATGTCTACAGTTCTCAGCAGTTTAGTGCTGTAGCTACTTCGTCTTCAGACATAACGGTGAATGAATAAATGAATTACAGAGAGGGTAACACAATGAGAAATAGATCCTTTGAAGTGTTCAAGCTTGAACAACCTATAGCTAATACATAGGGTTAATTACTCAGCTGAGGAGGATAGTCATTAACACCATGGAAGTCTCAGGTTAGGAGGTAAGTAGGGGTCTCTGAGAAAGCATGATAGAACTACTCAGGAGATCCATTAAATAAGAACCAATTCTGCCAAAGTTGGCAGTGCCATGTCGTGTAGTTTCACACTTTCCAGTAGAAACTGCGCGTTTGTTGTGCAACATAAAAGTAGGGATGGTACAAGTCCTTTGCACCCCCAAAGGATATGTCACTCTGGAAACCAGCTAGCTCACAGTGCCGCCATATGCCCTCTAGACCTAGACAGGTAGCAAATGGTTTGGCAACCACAGAACATGACAACCCTGAGTCCCCCAGGGATCGTGGTAACAGATCTAGTACCCTTTCGCTCAGACACTCATGCTCTTTCTCTCAGAGATGAATACAAGGGATACATACAGGGGCGGTTTCAATATTTATCAAACCATTGTGATTCTTGTATAGAATATATGTCTTGCAATGATAAATAGACAGAAGCAGATTAAATTGATTAGAAATATAAGGAGAGTGTACAGAATGAAAAGTTCCACCATCTTCCTAAAACAGCGTGTATATGCAGGCATATAGAAACTACATATATCTATATAGATATATAGAGATATAGAGATATAGATATAGATAGAAAGATAGATAGCTAGATAATAGATAGATAGTAGGTAGGTAGGTAGGTAGGTAGGTAGATGGATGGATGGATGGATAGCTAGATAGATAGATAGATAGATTACCCCTACTATGCGTTCCCTAACCTAGATGCCTATGGTGTATGTATGTGTTCTGCCAAGAATCCACTATTGGATGATCCAACTCTATTACCTGAAGGGAAATAATGTAGGTACCTGTCTTGGTCACAGGTTATACGTCTCTCATCGAAGAGGGATCAGCAAGCAGCTGGGCTGATGTTTCAGCGTGTAGTGACCTCGCAATAACAGCAAGCGCTTCTCTGCCTAAAGCCTGAAATGCTTGTTTATTTATAGCAAAAAGCATCCTTGCTCTCAAGCCGAGGCCTTAGTCAGGTTGACATTGCTATGATCTATTGATAGCTGCGTCGCCTTATGGATTAAAACAAATAACGACATTTACACAATGTGTGTAAAGGCCTTGTACATGATGCTCAAGGTGTCGTGCTAAGTGGAATTTGTAAGTAATGTAATTTCAGAGAAACTAATTCTGCATTGTCATGCAAGCAAATATGTGTCAAAAGTAATCGTGGGAAAGAGAAGGCAACTTAGGAAATGTGTACATGGTAAGAAATGGCAGCGTTTCCCCCTTGGCCTAACTAAGACACATGAAAAAGTCAATCCAAGTTCTACTAAGGATCTTTCTACATCAGTTAGTATTCGTTTAGACAAATTCATGACCATGAGTCTTTCAGTTAAATCTTTTTGTTCTGGTTCCAGTGCATGGTTCTCCCAGGTTGTGGTGTTTCGCTATCCCCATCTTCTTGTACACCTCCTTTGTTTGCGCCTCTTTTTCTTCCCCTGCCCCTGAGGGGGGGGGTCTGTCCTTTCTGGGCATGTTGACCTTACGGAGTAGATGATATTCATTGTGAAAACCCCATAGGCATTGCTGTCAATGAGGGACCAGCCAGCTTGTCATTATCTGTGCTAACATCCAAACTGGACTCTATTGAAATGCGATCCTGTTTTTCCTGGGTGTCCTTCTGCTGCATTTCCTTTCTATATGTATCATACTTTCCAGCGAAAGTCAAAATTCTGCCTTTGGCATAGTCCCTTTTATCACGTTGGAACTTTTGCTGTTTTTTTTAGTTTCACCTCCTCCTCATATTTGGCAAGTTTTCCTGCCATCGTAGTTTACACATCCTTCACCATAGTTTGGTCACTTTCACTTTGAAGATCTTTTTGAAGATCCTTGTTCTCATGTCGTATTCTCACCTAATCCAGCTAAGCATATTTAATAAAAATTTGTATCATCGCTTTGCACGATTTCGCTGTAAAATCCGACCATTCCTCAAGGATCCCAGGGTAGGGAGATTCATTAGTCAGTACAATGAATATGCGTAGTCCGCGTGGGACTCTATTAACATCGACATATTTCATAAGTGATGTCAGCTCCCACCATTTTCTTATGTCTTTTCTCATTAATTTCTCCAAAGCAAACATTTTCTGTTTTAAAGTCACAGTACCTGCATTCTGTGCTGCCGCCCCACCAGCATGACTGGAGCCCCTGACTTCCTCTGTATCATTAAACATCCATTTTGCTGCTTCTAGTCTGACTGTATCACTATCGGTCAAATCTGCCACCATTATCACCAATCTGCATTGCACAAATCCCCTGTGCCTCCAAACTGTGTGTCAGCAAGGGCGCAGGCACTGCCGTCAATTAACGGTGTTCCATTTGGTCACCGAGAGACAGTCCACGTGAGTCAGATATGTGAAACAGACCCACCCCGACGCTCAATCATCCAGATCATTAAAAACCATCAGTATATCCAAAACTGCAGCAGGGACAACATAAAGTAATAGCTGGCCTCGCACAAAACTGGTCACGTCCACCTGGCATGCGGGTGCTCCGTTGCAGGCATGGTTCCCTGCAAAATTAATGCACACAATACTTTGGTACCAGCGGGCAGCCAAAGGAAATGGGCACTCCAAGGTCTGTGCAATACAAACGCTTTTTATTTGGCAGATTCAATGAATCACAACACGTTTCGGCTCCACAAGCCTTTTTCAAGTTGAACAAGCCCCATCACCATTCACAATAAATGCAGACTCCGGGCATAGACACTGCAAAAATCCTACGTGACTCATCCTGCAAATAATTCATAAACACTGTATCAACATGAAAAACAGAATGCAAATCAACAGACCATAAATTCCTATAATTATAAAAACCAGTGCATAAACAATATAATATAAACGACACACATTTGTTCATAGACATTGAGTCACTCTACAAATTAAAAACCACATGTGACTATGTTGAAATAACATGATTACAAGTCCGGGGCCCCGTAATTCTTAGAGGCATCTTATCCTTTGAGCTGTAGGAAATCCCCAGGTACATGGATCCATTATATATAAAGCCCCAATGGGTAGTGCCAGCTCCCCTATATAGGTGGTTGGGGCACATAGATTACACATGTGCAATAACGTGCATTTAGCAGAAGTGGGAAAAGACATATTGGCCAATTTTTTAATTGTACATCAGAATTCTGTGTATATTTTGATGTGTCCATTTAATTTAATGTATGTTGGGAGTATGGCCTTCCCACTAAAGAAGCGCATTCGTGAACATCAACGTGCTATGAAAAATGTAGTTTTATCTTATCCTGTGTCCAGGCATTTCTCGCTAGAGCATGAGCATGATGTTTCCAAATTAAGGTTCTTTGCAATTTATGGAATCATCAGAAATGAGCGTGGGGCAATAGATATAGACAACTTAGACAACTTGAGTCAAGATATATCCAGGACTTACAGGCCAAATATCCTGCAGGGGTGAATAAGGACGAGTAATTGGAAGTTCATGTAGGCTGAGTGTCTCCCGCTCATATAGCATTATATTTTAGCACTGGCCAGTGAAGCTTTGGCATTAGAATACTTACATCCATATATGATATGATATTATACTGTACAACTGAGATTCACTCTCATCATTATGTGACAGTGCATATATGTGATGATATTTGACCTTAGCTTTTTCTTTTTTTTTTATTGATTCTCTATTTGTTTCTCATTACATTGTACTGTGGGATAATTTTGGCATATGTGGGGTCGTATTATCATGCACAAGATAACACTAGATACCTGAAATTGCTGATAAAGTTTTAGCCCACTGGGGCGAAATTCCCACTTCTGCTCAATGAGCGTTATTGCGCATGTGTAGTCTATGTGACCCAACCTCCTATATAGGGGAGCTGGCACTACCCAGTACCTAGTATACCTACCTAATATATATTGTTTTCAGTAATATAGTTCTAAATAATATCTTATTTTATTTATTTTAATATGTTTTAGTTCATATGATAATTGTCTGTGTTACTTTTGTTAGTATAATTGTTATACATTTTTTTAATATAGTTTGCAATTTTAAGTGATTTATAAATTTATTTTTTTAGAGTAATTTAGAGAGTTGTTGAGTTTGTAGGGGGATAGGGTGAGAAGTTAATTAGGTAATACATAATTATTATTAATTAATATTTTTAATTCATTATGGGGCTGATATTGATTATGTAAATTGTTTAACACTGATATATTTTAGTTATATTTTGGGTGCAAGTTTCTAGGTTTGTAGGGGTTTAGGGTGGGGAGTGAATTAAGTAATAAATAATAATTCATTAACAATTAATTTTCAACTGGTTCTTAATTATGTAAATTATGCAATATTTACATATCTTACTTATATTTTAGGTGTGGGCTGCTAGGGTGTATGGTGGTAAGTTAATTAAGTAAAATTAAAAAAAATATTTTAATACAGTTTTTTTTTAAATAGTAAATAATTGTTCAAATTATTTTTTAAATAGTCAATAATAATTTTTAAAATATTAAATAATCAGAACCCGTAGTACAAGGCACTCCTCTATCGTTCCATCACAGACAACATCTCCATTAATCCAGACATGGCACCCTTCAAGATGGTTCTTTGGGAGGCCCTTAAAATGACACTCTGAGGTATTAGTTTCTATGCAGGTGAACATAAGCATAAAACGCACAAGCTGGTAGATCTTGATGCACATATGCATACTCTTGAAGAGAAAAGCAGCGGGAGACATGGCGATACGCCACAGCATCGATTGAGCCTGACCCAACAACGTTATCAGCAGCTGCTCCTTGACGAGGCCGAAAAAATTGTGGAAGGCCTCGTAGAGCCGCATTTATTAGTGGGGAGACAAATCAAGAAGGCTGCTGCACAGGCTGTTCCAGGCCGCCAATGTAGTTTCTCTGGTGCCGGTGGTGCGGGACATTTAGGGTGGGCTGTTGTCGGGCCCCAGGGAGGTTGCTCAGAGCTTTGCTGCATATTATGGAGAGCTATATGCTTGAAAAGATGGGGTGGTCATTGACAAAATAATCAAATTTGTTAAGGCTCTGCCCCCATGGTCTCTGTCGGATGCTGCCTGCGCGCAGCTAAACAAGATGATCACTGAAAAAGAATTATCCAGGGCACTGACAGAGCTGTGGACTGGAAGGGCCCTGGGGCCTAATGGTTTTCCTAGTGAATTTCTTAAAACCTATATGCCGCAGCTGGGAATCACCTATTAGGGGTGATCCATGCTGTGCTTGAGGAATCCTTGCTCCCACCAGACTGGCGGCACGCAGAAAATAGTTGTCTTTCATAAGCCTGGGCGCCTGCCTGAAGACCACTCATCCTATCTCCCAATTTCTCTCCTCAACATTGAGGTGAAACTCCTTGCTAAAACCTGGGCCAACAGATTATTGAGATATATGTCCGATCTAGTTCAACCTGACCAGGCAGAATTTATGCCACATAGGGCCCTTCGCCCTAATATTAGACAAGTTTATAACACCCTCGTCATGGCGGACCGATTGGGAAGACCAGCAGCGATGCTACTCGCCAACATAGATAAAGCCTGTGATGCAGTTAGCTGGGAATATTTGTTCGCTCTTCGGAGCATCAATCTGGACCAGCGGTTTCTTTCCTATATTCACCTTCTCTACACCAATCTAATAGCATCTGTTCGGGTCACGGGTGCAGTCTTTGATCCTTTCAAGATCCATATTGGCACCAGACAGGGGTGTCCATTGTCCCACCTACTATTTGCCTTGGCCGTGGAGCCCCTAGCTGCCTGGGTGAGGGTTGATGTCCAGGTACAGGGCTTTGTGTGGCCAACGGAGTTGTCTGACAGGATAGTTCTATTTCAGGGTGATGTTCTGGTCTTCATTACGGTTCCGAGGATATCTGGAACTCGTATATTACAGATCATGCAGGTGTTTGGTGAGACCGCCATGTTATAAATTAACATTGGGAAATCTGTGGTGTTCCCTGTAGGCGGGGCTGCTGGTGGCATAGAGTGGGCATAGCGATTAATGCTGCCCCAAATAGGTTCAAGTACTTAGGTGTGTTTATTTCTCTGGATCCCACCGCATCATGGACCCGCAATGCGGCTCCAATATTTTCGCGCGTTAAAGAGGAAGTGAAAGCCTGGTTCCCACTGCCATTATCCCTGTTGGGTCGATCGACAATCTTTTACATGGTCTCATTACCATGCATGCTGTACCAACTTCAGAACTATCCCTACGCTGTTCCCCCCACTTGGTTCCGACAGGTAAATGCAGTTTTAACCCAGTATTTATGGAGGGTGGAGCGAAGCGCATTGCACTCCAGACGTGCTTTCAGTCCACATATTGTGGCGGCATTGCCGCAGCTGATGTGCAGTCCACTATGCTGCCTCTGACTTATTGATTACTAACAATTGGTGGGATGGTGCGCAGGATTATCCTGCATATGCAACACAGATATGAGCCACACATCTTTGCTGGACTTCTTATACAGTAGGAGGGGGCTCAAGTTGTCATACTTACTTGGAGGTGGTCTCTTCGACGGATGGGGTGGTGGAGAAGACAGACACAGGGAAACCCCTTGTGGGAGGGCAATTTTCTTCGACAGGTGGCCTTATTGAGAGGGTTCCAAAGGTGGTATGACATAGGGATATCCACGTTGGGAGATGTCATGCGGGGTACGGTGCTAAAATAATTTCAGGAGCTACAGAGTGATTATCAGTTACACCGTAGCCTGTTCTACAGATATCTGCAGCTATGTTATGCCATATCCCCCTATTTGCGAGACCTTCAAGACTTGCCAGAGTTTAACCCGTTAGAGGGCAAACTGTTGATGGGTGACTTGGACATTCAGACGATAGCACAAATTTATCAGTAGTTGATCACAAATAGTTCCACCAAACTGCCAGCCCTTAGGGCGGTATGGCAGGGGTATTTAGACACAATAGATGATGATGACTGGACAGAGGCCCTGGAGGGCCCCAGTGGGGCAGCGATTTCATCCCGTCTTCATCTGATCTAATCAAAATATTTACGCAGAGCATATTATACTAGGCACCAGTTGTGGTTCATGGGTATAATTAATTCCTACCTGTGTCTTCGGTGTGGGGTAGAGGTGGGCACCTTCCTTCACACAGTGTGGAGTTGTATGGCATTGCCACGCTTCTGGCGGGCGGGGATGTCCTGTCTTGGGGAGGTCCTCTCCTGGGAGATCCCACTGGACCATAAACTGATCCTACTTCATAGCACAGAGATAATAGTAAGCAATCGGTATAAAAAACACTTGCTGTTTCTAGGTTTCACGCTGGCGAAAAGAGATATTGTCCGATTGTGGAAAGCTGATACATCGCCATTAATAGAGACCTGGAAAAGAGGAATGGGTCATTATATGGGACTGGAGGTTGTGGTGTTTCAGGCTAGGGGCTGCCCACAAAAGCACCCGAAGATATGGCAGTAGCGGGCCGACTATAGAGGTATAGTTTCGGCCCCGGTTCACACTGTGGAGTCCCAGTTGAAATACAACATTATGGTGGCAAGACATGAGGAAATGTGATGAGGTCCACTGATGTACTTAACTGAAGGCTTTATTGGTGATGTTTAGGGTGTGGGGGGTGGTTGGGGATCAATTGTACAAGTTCTTGTGCTTTTGTTGTTCATGGGGATTTACCCTATGATTTTCTAAATGTGTATGTAGGCCGTGTGGCCTTGGTATATTGCCAAACCCAATAAAATTTGTTAGGAAAACAAAATAGTAAATAATCATTTTTAAACATTAATTATCAATTAAACATGTAATAATGCCTAGTCACCCCCTCAGTACCTGCCATGTTCATACAAGTAGAGATAACAAGTGGATTACATTTGGGGGGTTGGAAATTTGTAAAGAATACAGCACAAGCTATTAAAAGTGCACATTTTCAGTGGTCGGTACTTGAGTGCCTCTTTTGTCAAGAACAGGCAGTTTTGTATCCTTCTCTTTTTAATACACCACTTTCATTTATTAGGGTTCTATTCTCTTATGCCTTCCAGCGGCTGCTCTTGTAGAAGGTAGACTACCTGGAAGCAGAACTTTCTGCAGTCTGGTCTTGGCATCTGTTCAGGATTCCACTGTTAAAGTGATTTATAGATTATGCTGAGCCTTTTGGTACTACAGTTAGCATTAGGGACTGGTTTGTTGAGATTGTTAGGTTCTTCAATCTATTATGACATTTGCTGGGATCTATTGTCTCTATTGGGAGAGGAGTAATTGTCTCTCAAACCAAAAATTAAAATTCAAGGCTTGTTTACATGTCAAGAAAAATAGAAATAAATCCAAGCAGAAACTGAAAGAGAGAGATAGACAAATAGAGGAAAAACTAGTCTTTAAAAGGCTTAAGTATTATTCCCCTTTACAAACAGCATTGCAAACTCTGAATCAGGCTTTTGCTCTATGCATTTTTTAAATATAACTCTTTCTACTATCTAAAGTTTCATCTCTGGGGCCCTTTACATTCACCTGAATTTTTCATACTGACCCCAGCACTTTGCTGTGGTCTTTGACATGATTGATCACAACAGTTATATCTTCTGTTGGTATCTTGGGCATGGCCCTTTCCTGATTCAACTTCCACTTAGCAGGCCACCCCTACCCTTTGTATTAGTGTTACTTTACCTCTGTTTCATCACATCTAATTGTAGACAATCTCTATCATGAACTATGTTCTGCCTCACCTTTCTTCTCTTCAACACCCTTCTCCAACCTCTGGAGATACCATCTCCCATCTGTTTATTATATCACCTATTAGTGCTGACACCAAAATGTTCTCTTCATTCCCCCCACCCCCTCACCACACACCTCCAACAGCAAGTGGCCAACTACCTCATCAATTTCATCACTGAAAAGCACTGGACAGCACTCCGCAGTTATTAAGAGCTATTATATGAGTACATCTGCCTTGACGCACAGCCCCTGATTACATATCCTCTGCCATTTCAACCTTTTTTATAACATTGATGCCCCCTCCTCATCGAAAAACATCTGAACACTCTGATAGTCAAATACATCTATATGTAAATGCTTAACAACCTCACCTTATATTTCATTTTGATAAAAACCTGGTAATGTTCCTTGCACAAGATGGACTAATGTAAAATCATGCAAGTAACTGCTTTGTATCTTTGAAAAAGTCCTCATTCTCATTGTTTTCACAAGTGTCCTGTAAAAGACATTAAGATATTCCCCTCCTCCCTGTCGAAACACAGACTTGATGTTTCTCAGTACAAAAGAACCAATAAAAAATCATCACAAAGGTAAAAATTGTCAAATTTGTTGACACCCTCCTACTTAGTGGATGCCATCTGCCTCGGTACACCCCAAAACCCACTCAACTCTCAAAATAAACCTCTCTTCATTGGCCAAAAAATACATGCCCTCCTTTTCTCGGCTTGCCTTCTATGACCTTCATGCCCTATAATACTGGAATATTCTCTTGATTGACATGGGGCTGGTACTTCTCTCTCGATCTTTGAGACAACCCCCAAGAACTACCTTGTTCTCCTACATAGAGACCCTGAAGGATCACTCAGCCATTTATAAACACCAAGAATGATGCACACCCTGGCGTGCAGCAAATGGACCAATGTCTGCATGCTATCCTCTGTTATCCTCAACCCCACAATCAATAGTAGAGTTACAAATGTACTGTTCTTTGTGGAATCTAAGCAAAGCCATTTTAGTTCAAATTAAGCATTTCACAGAAGATTTTAAGATTCAATGAGAATTAATTGGCAAAGTCTCAATGTAGCTCACAAGGCCGTGGAACCATTAGACTGTGAGAAATCCAGGTTATTAGCAGAGGTCAGAAATGAGGAAAGGAGAAGACCTTCAAGAAGTGTGTGCAGAGCTCTACCAGCAATTAATTAATTTATGTGCTATGTTCACAAACTGAAGAGTGCTTCAAAGTCCTGAGGTCCTGCTGTACCATGGTCGCACAGCATAAATAAGAAAACATTGTAAAGTAGAATGGAATGTCCAGCTTAATGATGTCTCAATAATATTGCACATTTCATTAGGACATAGAAGGAGGCTAATTACTTTTCAATGAAGTCAGTGTCAAAGGTGTTTCCCAGATGAGACAGCATGGTGAAGGCTCAGTGTACAATCACCTGTGTGTGCACTCTTCACTCAAGCTGAACAATTTGACTCTGATGTGAGCCTGAATAGCACGCAATTCTAAGAGTCTGACACATCCTCAAACAACTTTAACAACCATCCGTGGCCTACTGCAATGGAATCATTGAGCTGTGAGAGATGAATGTAGATTTTTCCAAATCTACCTGTCATAACTTTCTAATGTTTTTGCCTTATCTACAGAGTTGTCTGAGCCACAATATGCTCTAGTTATGCTCAAGCTGTACATATCTACCCCTGATCATGTCCACCTGCCCCCTTTTTGTCATGATATGAATGATTTTTACATTTTTAGAACATTTCTTACACTGTGTAGTTAAGCACCCAAATAAAAAACGTATTTGGTTCCTTAGGGTTCAGTGCATTTGAAATTTGATTTGATTTTGGAGGTTAAGCAAAGAATCTAGGTTGTTCCCTCTAGGCAATCTTGGTGTTATGTCACTATTTACTGATAAGACCACAATCTTTTGATTTCAGCACCTTGTTTGATTATTATCCGATTTGTCAGTGATGAGTATGGGAATGGATCAATGACTAGCAGACACATTAGCAGTTTGTGTGCAGTGTGAAATGGGGAGACCTGATCATTTCCAAGTAAAAAGAATTGGAGTGGGGATAGTAAATGACACTCCTTTAATGGCCAACAACTTTGGTTTGGATTAGAATGGGAATAGTAAATGTCACCCCTTTAGTGTCCAACACCTTCCTCCCCATGGTTAGATTGGAGTGGGAATAGTAAATGTCACCCCTTTATTGTCCATCATCTTGCCCCAATATGGTTAGATTGGAGTGGGAATAGAAAATGTCCCCCTTTTAGTGTCCAACACCTTTCCCCAGTATGGTTAGATTGGAGTGAGAATAGTAAATGTCAACCTTTCAGTGTCCAATAACTTCCCCAAATTGGTTTAGATTGGAGGGAATAGTAAATGTCACCCCTTTTAGTGTCCAACACCTTCTCCAAATTGGTATAGATTTGAGTGGGAATAGTAAACGCCATTCCTTTACTGTCCCACACCTTCCACTAATTCGTTTAGATTGGAGGGGGAATAGTAAATGTCACCCCTTCAGTGCCCAACACCTTCCCTAAATCTGTACATAGTACAGTTGGAATAGTATTTTCACCCCTTTAGTGTCCAACACCTTCTTCAAATTGGTATAGATTGGGGTGGGAAGAGTAAATGTTTTCCTTTTAGTGTCCAACACCTTCCCCAGATTGGTATATGTTGGAGTGAGACTAGTAAATGACACCCTTTTGGTGTCCAACATCTTCCCCAAATTGGTTTAGATTGGAGTGGCAATAGTAAATGTCACCTCTTTAGTGTCCAACACTGTCCCCAAATTGGTTTATATTGTAGTTGGAATAGTAAATATCACCCCTTCAGTGTCCAACACCTTCTTAAAAATGGTTTATGTTGGAGTGTGATTGTTTAATTTCATCACTTTAGTCTGGAATTCTTTTTTAAAATTTTATTTAAATGTAGTAGATATAGCTTGTGTTATTGAACTGATATTGTTGGTGTTTAGAAATATAAATTAAAAATTATTTGCCCGTTTGTAATCAATGAGAATATTAATTATATTTTGTATAGAATAAAGTCATGTGACTCATTTTTCTCATTTTAATTATGCTTTCAAATTGTTTTTGATATGTTTTTACATTTTTAGACACATTTTTCAACTTAAAAAACATTTATATATTGTTAAATAAATTTCACATTTTTAATGAATTTTCATTATTAAATACAAATGTAAATTACATTTAGATAGTATTGTATGATGTAGATTTTCCACTTTTTCCACTTTTTTCCATTTTTTAACATTTCTTTAACATTTCTTACATTGTTTTTAAATACATATTTTCAACGTCATTTTAACATGAATTTTTTCAGTATGTGTTAAATATTTTTATATATTTTATGCTATTATTTAATTTATACTTTACAGTTTTTTAACTCGGTTTTATGTTATGTTATGTTATAGGCATTTATACAGCGCGAACGGTTACCCAAAGGTGTCCTGGCGCTAGCTGCTCTCAAACTGGGCACTGAGGTGGAAGACAATTTTTACAAAGTAAAAAGCCATGTCTTCAATTCCTTCCTGAAGGTTAGGATATTATGTGTGTTTCTCAAATGAAAAGGGAGATCATTCCAGGCCTTAGCAGCACCGGCAATAAAACTTCTCCCTCCCCATGCGACTTTTTTTATGGGTGGTACTGATACCAACTTAGCACCAAGGGAGCGAAGAGTTCTTATGGGTTGATACCATTTCAGACGCTGTTTAAGGTAGTCTGGGCCTGTACCTTGCAGTGCTTTATGCACGGTGCACAGGGCCTTAAAACGTACCCTTTTCCTGACAGGCAGCCAGTGAAGTTTTTGATTTCCTTGGCAATAGGAGTAAATTTCAGGGTACCAGTAAGCAGTCTTGCCGCCGCATTTTGCAACAATTGGAGCTTGTTCATGAACCGTTCTTGAATGTTTAAGTAAAGACCATTGCAGTAATCCAGCCTAGACATGATAAGTGCCGTGACTACTGTCCGCCGACTGTCTACTGGTAAGAAATGTAGTATTTTTTAATCATTTTGAGGGTATAAAAAGTGGCTGAGGTTACTGTATTTATCTGATCACCAAAATTAAGCTTGTCATCAATTATCACTCCTAAATTCTTTACTTTCTTGGTGGGTGTAGGGAGAGTACCCAATGTATCCGGCCACCAATTGGGGTCCAAAATTGGCATCATTTCCAAATAAGATGACCTCAGTCTTACCTGAATTAAGTTTCAGGCAGTTTTGCGACATCCACCTCCCGACTGCCGCCATACAGTCGTGGAACTGAATGTCAATTCCTACTCCCTGTCCTGGTCGCAGAGCCACCACAATTTGTGTGTCGTCTGCATAAGAAGTGAGGTCAAAACCAAAAGAGCCAATTAAAGAAGCCAGGGAAGAGACATACACGTTAAAAAGAGTTGGACTAAGGGAGGATCCCTGAGGTACTCCGCAAGGCAGGGAAAACGGTTTGGAATAAAATTCATCTAGTGCCACAATTTGAGATCTGCCCGTTAGGAAGGACTTCAGCAGCTTCCATGCCTTACCCTGAATCCCGCATGCTGATAATTGGTTCAGCAGTAGGTCATGATGGACCGTATCAAAGGCCGCCGATAAGTCCAACATAATCAAGGCGGCCTTGCCTCCTCTATCCAATACTTCTCTAATTTCTTCAGTGGACTTAATGAGGGCAGACTCAGTGCTATGTCCCTCTCTGAACCCATACTGAGTAGGGTCCAAGGCTTGGGTTTCACCTAGGAAGGCACTGAGTTGTACATTCATCGATTTCTCGACCAGTTTAGCAGGCAGCGGGAGACGTGAAATTGGACGAAAGTTATTGGGGTCCTTGGGATCAAGGTTGGGCTTTTTAGCAGCGGCAATATTGATGCCACTTTCCAAAGTTTAGGGAAGTACCCTGCATTGAACATTGAGTTGAACAGGGAGGTGAGTACAGGGGCAATAAGTCCCGAAGCACCTTTGATCACCGAAACTGGACAGGGGTCATAAGGGGAGCCTGACCTTGCTGCCAGTAAGAGCGTCTCTGTATCAATAACAGATAGTGGCTCAAATTTATCAAAGACAGCGGTGGTCCTTCCTTCCATCTGTGTTACCTCCCCTATAGTGCTTGGGTGGAGGAATGTCGAAAAGATGACCTCTACCTTATTTAAAAAGAAACTAGCAATGTTTTCACATAGTTCCTGGCTCGTCTGGATTTTTGCAGGACGGGGGGAGGCCAGATTAGAAACTGTTTTAAAAAGTTCTTTAGCCGAGTTTTTCGTAAGAGAAATTCGGTTTGTAAAGAACTCTTTTTTGCATTAAATATCATTAGTTTGTAGATGGCAAGACTTTGTTTATAGCGTTTTTCTCCGCTTCCTTGTATTCTTGCCTCCAGTTCCGCTCAAGGGATTTACAATTAAGTTTCTGTTTCCTTAGATCCTCTGTATACCAAGGGGCCGTTGGTTGAGATCTTTTGGAAGATAAAACTTTTTCTGGGGCTAGTTTATTACACGCTGTTTCTAGCCACTTAGTATAGTGCATAGTGGCCTCCTCTATTCCTGTGGGTAATTGATCCATAGTTGATGTAAGCGCATTTTCTAGAGCCTTGCCCTCAATTTTATTCCAAGCCCTGCTTTTGATTAGGTACTTTGGCCCCTTACTGCCCATGCAGTACGCGGGGAGGGCCAGCTCAAATTGCACAGCAGAGTGGTCGGTCCAAGTGAGAGGCAACAGACCCGTGAAGCAGAGTTGTGGATGGTTAGAAAAGATCCCATCCAGAGTATGTCCTGCCACATGTGTAGGACCTATTACCTGTTGGCTAAGGTCAGCGCTTTTCATCATGTCCAGAAGGGCAATTGTGTCTGGTTCCAGAGGAGCTTCCAAGTAATAATTAAAGTCTCCCATAATAGTAAAGGAGCCAGTACAAAGGCCTTCTTCCAAAAGACTACTAATGGATGTTAGGAAGGTGCTCTTGGGACCAGGAGGTCTATATAGTAAAATACCTTTAAATGTGTGGTGATTCAATATGCTAAAACTAAAGGAAAGTGCCTCACAATCTGGATTTGAGGCTGTCTGAAAACCAGCTTTTAATGAGTCGTGATAGATAATTGCTAATCCACCACCTCTCCTAATTGGCCTGTTTAGAGTATGACATAGAAATCCCGGCGGTGTAGCTTTCACTATATCTGGACCTGAGGCTGCATCAGTCCATGCCTCTGTGATGAAAGCCAATTTGAAGTTTCCTTCCTCTATGAGAGTTGCACACTCAGTACTGTGCTTTACCAGTGATCTAGCGTTAAGCAATATACATTTAATCACTGTTTTCTCTGACTCCATCCTCTTTAAGTTTTTGTAATTGATATCTTTAATAGAATGATGTATCAGGTTAGGTAGCACACAGTTACAGTTAGGACAAATAGTTAGGGAAGAGGGGGGTCTGGTATTCAGCGCGAGTTTTACACAGCCGATGGTCTTACCCACCGGCTTTAAGTCTAACAGTTGTGCTCTCGAATATTTCAGGCTGATCATCTCACCTGAGTTAGAAGGGGCAGGGGTGCTGGCGCTGAGCGTTGTCCGGCGCGGACGGGCGCAGACGGGCTTGCCTTAGGCGCGCCTTCGGCGCGCCAGCGGCGCGCCCGCTGCACGCGTCCGCTGCGCGGTCGCATCAGCGCTCCCATTTATGCTGTCAGGGAAAAGAACTAGCCCACTGACTCGCAATACCCTCAAGATGGCGGTCGCGCTCAGCAATTACGAAAGTTTTTCGTTGCCCCAGACCCTGCCAGCACTCTCCAACAGAAGCGAGTGCGAATTCTGTGACAAACTACAAATTACATCAGGTAAAAAGTTTAGAAAGTTAAAAACGTTCGATTTGTTTAAAAAAACGATTTGTTGTTTAAAAGCAGGAAATATGGTGCCTAAAAACAGTACAGTGCAATGTGCAAGTTTAGCAGAGCTAGCGAGTATTGTCTCCCGGCTCAAGCCTCAGGAGAAAGAAGCGCTGCGCGGTCGCATCAGCGCTCCCATTTATGCTGTCAGGGGAAAAGAACTAGCCCACTGACTCGCAATACCCTCAAGATGGCGGTCGCGCTCAGCAATTACGAAAGTTTTTCGTTGCCCCAGACCCTGCCAGCACTCTCCAACAGAAGCGAGTGCGAATTCTGTGACAAACTACAAATTACATCAGGTAAAAGTTTAGAAAGTTAAAAACGTTCGATTTGTTTAAAAAAACGATTTGTTGTTTAAAAGCAGGAAATATGGTGCCTAAAAACAGTACAGTGCAATGTGCAAGTTTAGCAGAGCTAGCGAGTATTGTCTCCCGGCTCAAGCCTCAGGAGAAAGCAGCGCTGCGCGGTCGCATCAGCGCTCCCATTTATGCTGTCAGGGGAAAAGAACTAGCCCACTGACTCGCAATACCCTCAAGATGGCGGTCGTTTGTTAACATGTTTTGTATGTTTAATAATGTTTTACTTTTTTTCATACATTCATTCAACATGTTACATTATTTCCCAATCATTTCTAAGGGAAGATTGTCTTTTTTTTTAGTTTCATTTAGCGGCCATTTTTTTTTACTCATTTCCTTCTATTTTGAAATCTATTTGTGTCACTTTTAGTCTATTTTCCAGGATCCAGGTCACAGTAAGGTGCTGCTGTTCATCAGAGCAGTTAGGATTTTTTGTAAGCAATTTTTGAGGGTAGGGTGGGTGTGGGGGAAGGTCTAGCAGTTAGTTATAGTGTTGTTTGTGTTTTTTTTGTAGATTTCATTGAATTAATAGTAGTGTTTTTGACTAGTTTGTAGTTTTGGGTTTTCGTACGATGTTTCAGTAATGTAATGTTATATTATGTTAAATTGTGTTATGTTACTTATATTTTGATGATTAAGTGTAATGTATATTTATTTTTGGGAATGTGATGTGTTTTGCAAGTTGGTTTTCTTGTTTACTTCACAGGTTTTTGTCTATGAACGTGTCCTATGGGCATTGGGGGTTTCTGCTTTTTTCTTTTTTTTTTAAAGGAAATCACTTTTGGTTTGAAATAAACCAATGATTTTTACTTCGAGTTCCTTTTTGTGGGGTGTCCTGGAGCATTTCCTTTTTAAAAATTACTTTTTTGGGTCTTTTATGGTTCCTGGATACCAGGGATTGCTTTTAAAAAAAAAATCTTTTTGGGGCTTTTTGGAGAATATTTTTCCTATTTTTGGAGGGTTGTTATTTTTGACTATGTGGATAGAAAGGAAGATCTGCAGCTACAAAACAGTACGTCATATTTATTTCATCTCTTTTGGGTGGGAAATGTTATATTTTATTGTTTGTGTAAGTATTATGTGATCATTATTTGGAACTGTGTGGGTTATGCATTGTATTTATTTTATGTGATGGATTGAGTTTGTTTTTTAGTTGGTGAGGTTTACATTTTTGTTTAAATAATGTATGTATTATTTTATTATCTTAGTCTTAATATTGGAGTTTTATTTAATTTTTAGACTGATGCAATACAATATTTTTTTATTATCTATATAAAAAATGATTTGTTACGTTGGTTTGGATTTTGTGATAGTGTTTTGGGACTTTGGTAGGTTACTATTTATTGTATAATATGCTTTGAGCTATTTTTTGTTTTATTAAATGTAATCCTTTGTTGTGTATGAAGCGTATGACTTTAATTTGTAGCATCTCATACATTATTTTGGTTAGTTTGCTAACTTCAGGTGCAATTTGGGCAACAGACTTCTCCATTCATAGTTGCTGGTAGCTTTGCTCATTTTGTAGAGCTTCTATAAATTTACAGAGTGTTGGTTGGGTTCTGTGCAGTGTAGATTGGTAGGCATATTGCCATCCCTCCAACTGGTTGTTTGCTTAGGCTTCCTGTGCCAAGGTTCTGTCATAGACATTCCACCATGGTATTTAGAATTTGGGTTGGCGTCTATGACCGGGGTGATGCAGTTTGCCAACCCAAATGTCTTAGAAATAATCCATTAAGAGGCTTAGTTTGTCTTTGTTTTGTTTGTAGAAAGGGCTTTTTATTAGTAAATTGTAGTGGTACTACCTCTGTGACAGGGACATAGCTAGTGCTATCATTTTCTCTGGCTGTTTGAAGCTAGAATATTCTACAATTAGTGCAGATTGTTGGAGATGTCTCCATATGCTTTGAGGTGCTAAGGTGAGGGCCTTGGTCTCTTGGCTCACCCACACAATTGGGGGTACTGTTCTTATTGGGGGACATGTGTTAACTCGGGTGGGAGGAAATTTGTGGCTCTCCACAGATTCCTGAACTTTCTGTCACAGTAATATGTGGAAAATGCGTGTTGTTTACCAAAATTTTATGTTTGCAAGGGCTTCTGGGGAAAATATTTAGTGGGAGCCACGCACATCACACACCCCTGGACTCTCCTCGTTATCAAGTTTTGTTAAATGTGCAAGTTTACTAGGTTTCCCTTTGTGCCGGCTGAGCTATGGCCCAAAATTCACAAACACCCATTTTGCAAAAAAATTGTCAGTTTCGAGTGGAATAATGTGATGTATCCATGTTGTGTTTTGGGCCGTTTCCTACAGGGGGCAGTAGCCTTACCCACACAACTGAGGTATCATTTTTATTGGGAGACTTGGGGGAATGCTGAGTGGAAGGAAGTTTGTGGCTCCTCACAGATTCCAGAACTTTCATCACAGAAATGTAAGGAAACTGTGTTTTTTTTAGTTAACGTTTGAGTTTTGCAAGGGATTCTGAGTAAAAAAACCTGCTGAGAGTCACGCAAGTCACCCCCCCTGGATTCCCTCAGGTGTCTTGTTTTTAAAAATGTGCAAGTTTGTTAGGTTTCCCTAGGTGCCAGCTGAGCTATCACCCAAAATCCATATCTATCCACTTTGCAATAAAAGGGTCAGTTTTGAGTTGAAAAATGTGATGTATTCATGTTGCAATTTTGGCTTGTTTTCTGCTGTGTACATTAGGCCTACCCACATAAGTGAGGCACCATTTTTATCAGGAGACTTTGGGGAATGCTGGATGGAAGGAAGTTTGTGGCTCCCTACAGATTCCTGAACTTTCCACCATAGAAATGTGAGGAAAATGAATTTTTTAATCAACAACAACAAGAAGAATACTTTAATCTGCTTTTGTAAACAAAAAACATAAAAGGCAAGATTACATCAAAAAAGGGCGCCCAAGAATACACCTAATAAAAATGCAAATAATACAAATTTAAAAATATACAAAATAACTTCGCATCCAGCCCTGTCCCACCCACATTACTGGGTCTTTAAGAAGCTAAGAACGTGCCACACCGTGGTCCCTGAAGGCATCGATAAAAAGGTAAAAGCAGGATGCACTTGTTTAAAATTTGCTTTTTTTAAAATTGGAATTAAATAAGTCTTTCTCTGCACCTCATAATTGCTACAAAAATTTAAAAATTAAGCATGTCCTGTGGAGACTTGCCGTCGCAACCACAGGGAAGCAGGGTCTCGCCTTTCTTACTCCCTCGTGGATGAGCAAGAAGAAGATGAAATAGATCAAAGCGAAATCTAGTCAGTAAAAAACAGTCATATGAGCTAGGAAGCCCTAGAAGATATGGTTCCGTAGATTGTACAGTTTTCAAGATGATAAATCTACCTACACTTGGCTTCCTTAGCTCTCATTCTTCCCTGTCCACCACCCGATGTCTAAAAAAGGACTCTGTGGCCCAAAGCAGGTCTTTCCTTTTAATTGTGTCTGGGTTGCTAAAGAGATCCACTCTGCCTAGTGTCCTAAATCCTTCCCGTATGCATTCAAACCAGAAAATATGATGAGCACGGTCAAGGGCCAGGCAATTCCTTAGTAGGATCTCTTTGTTTAAAGCAGTCCCGTTACTTAACCATACTTTGAGCCAATAGGATAGGGGGCGAACAGACAACAGGACTGACAAATAGGACATACCCAATTCTTCATGTATGATAAAAGTATAGGTTCCCTGAGGTACACATAAAAGCCGCCTCAGGAACCAATTTTCAACTCTTTGGAGCTCGTCATGAGAGATATAACACCAGATTTCACTGCCATACTTCACCTGTGTTATACACTTGGCTCTACAGATCTGCAAGAGCGCGCCTATCGTTTTTTTGCCCAAAAAGGAGGCAGGGTTCAAAATGGTTGCATTAGCACGTAGGAATCCCCCCTGCTTTCTATTTTTTAATGGGACCCAGTTTAACTTGGAATCCATCATGACCACCAGGTAAGAGAAAACACTAGTCTTAGGGACTGAGGTAGACCCAACCTTAAAGTTATAGGACTTTTTTTTAACTATGTCCCATCTGCATCACGTATGACTTTGAGTTATTCACTAACAGGTCCCGGTCTTCCATAAATGTCACAAAGGAGTTAAGTAGAGTTGCAACCCCCTTGCAGTCCGGGCCATAAGGACAGTGTCATCCACATACAGTAATACCGGCAGACCATGCCGCCCTCCTGGGGAAAATCCACCTATGTAGCTATCAATTCCTTCTCCAAGTTATTATTGTATAAATTAAATAAAAATGCGGCCAATATACAACCCTGTCGAACCCCTCTCTGGATTGGAAACTGACAGATCACCTTAAAGTCGTTAATATAACGAACCTCCGCTTTGGTGTCCCTATGGAGCTCTTGTAAAAAAAGGGCAATGTTTTTATCAACTCCCATATGCAGTAGGGTCTCCGATAGCTTACTTCTAGTCACCCGATCAAAAGCGGAGGACAGGTCCATGAAGGACATATAGATCGTACCTGGGCGGGCAACTTTGTACTTGTTTACAATCAAGTACAAATTCAAGCATTGATCCACTGTTGACCTCCCCAGACGAAAACCATATTGGATGTCAGCTAAGATATTATTATCATCTGCCCATATAGTTAACCTATCCAATAAAATACGTCCCACCACCTTAACCATTGAGTCCAACAGCGATATTGGCTTATAACAGAGAGTACTGTCCCTGTTGCCTTTTTTGAAAACTGGGACGACGGTGGATATAGCCCAGGTGCTAGGCGGGTCGCCTCTTATAACTGCATTGATAATTGAAGTGAGAACTGGCACCCACAGCTGAGGGTTAGATATGTAAAGATCTGGGGGTATGCTGTCGGGTCCAGGAGCCTTATTTCTAGACAACCCCTCGATACCCTTTCTAACCTCATCAGCTGAGATAACAAGGGGCGATTTCCCTTCTCTCCTACAGTCGACTATGCTAGCTACTATAGGGCTTCTGAACATTTCCTCAAAATGACCAACCCCATCCCTTTTCTGTGATAGGTGCATCAAGAGCCTGTGCAGCATCTCCTACCAAAAGAGGGATATTAACAATGCTCCAGAACTTTTCGCTATTTTTTAAGGTGCTAGCCTTGGAGAGCCTACTCCATGCCTCGTCCCTCAACTTGGCTTTGCGCCTTGCTAATTCCTCTTTGTATAGCCCTCTACAGGCTTTTACCGAGGCTGAATACCTTGGTTTGGTGCCTAACGCTCCCCTCAGTTTCCTGGCCGCTCTGGAGCAGTCATGGTCAAACCATCTCAGAGCTCGATCCATCGGGTACCTAGATGGCACCCTTAATAATTACCCAATGGTACATGCGATGATTGAGTAAGCCTCAAGAATGATCCCCGGCACTATCTGCCCTTTTGCACAGATATCTAGTTCCCTGTTGCACCTAGCTAGGAGGGACTCATAAAAAAGGTCCGGGGTTATATGTGCCCACCTTAACCTTCTTCCCTGATCTGTTGCCTTTAGTGTCCCCCTGGCTCCTGTCGTCCTAGATTTCCCTAATGGGGGCCAACTGGTCGTACCACATAGCAGGTTGCGGTCGCTGTAAATGCTATTCTCAATGGAGAAGTTCAGCAAAACAGGGTAAAAGGGGTTTGAAACACAAATAAAATCAATACTAGATGCGCACCCCCTCCCTGTAAAGGTGGGAATGATGGATTTCCTACCTCGGTCCAACCGGCACATTGCCAATGTCAGATCGAACTCATCAGCTAGAGTATTGAGGATGTCACCCTGCTTATTATGCTCTACATGCATGCCCGTGAAACGCGGACATCTTATGTCAGAGGGGTTTGACACAGTTGGGTCCCCGCATAAGTGAAGAATGAAGTCTCCTGCAATCATAAGATAGCCATTGTGAAGGTTGTTAAGGGTAATTTTCCTCAGACAGGATCCCATCCTAGAAATGTTACAAACATCTGGAGTAACAGCGATGGCATTATAAAAGTTCAATAGCAACAAATTATCAGACCCCTGAGAAAGTAACAGCGCCTGCTGAAAGGGATTATCGGTTGGCAGTGCCGTCAGGCGACAGTGTACTGCTAAGGAGACATAAATTACCAGCCCGCCCTTAGATCTTCCCACCCAGGATGGGATGGCAGGCACAAAGAAAGTCTTATATCCCTCTAGAAAAAAGCTGTTCATGTTAGACCATGACTCCTGGAGACATATCACATCAAATCCTTTTATAAATACGCTCCAGCTAGGGTCGGTGAACTTGCTCGCTAACCCGGCTATATTCCATGATACAAATTTGCAGGCCTTGCCTTCCCCTGAACCAGTTGAAAGGCCTGTGTCTTCTTTGGATGAGCTGATAATGGCTCCGCTGGCATCATCACGGTGAGTCAATCGCAGGAGTCCAGCGTCTCCAGTGGGGCAAATCTATTAAAGAGGGGGGTATAGTGAGTAACCATCTGCCTGACAGGCTGAGAACGAGCAGGATAAGCAGGGAACCAGCATTGCTTCATCTTGCTAGGTGTCCTCACACTGCTCAAGGGACTATAGAAGTGCCCCTGGGGAAGGGCCCCAATGGACGAGACGGCACCACAAGTTTTACTCAGTGTGGCTGTGTGCAGAACGCTCTCTGCCAGATGGCGTATGTTGAAATTGATGAGTACACAGTCTCCTTCCATGTATTTTGTGGACCTTCCAACCCAGGAAACTCTGCGTACCATATTAATAAATCTCTCCATCCTGAGACCCAGGATCGTATGTCGATTCAGCCAGTGCAGGACTTTATTCTTTAGTTGGTCAAAGTCTTCAACAGCACCCAGGCGAAGCACCGTAACATTCCCAAGTACCACTACGTATGGAGTTGATTCCGAGGGAAGATGTAAAACAGGTAACCTCTGACTCAGTCCCATAGAGTCTACTACCCGGCTCTTCATGCAAGCCCCCCCTCCTCTCGATATCTCTCCCAGTGAGGATTTGGCTGGCCCAGGGCAAGCTTTAGGGCACTTGGTTTTCGAGCCTCCGTAACACCCAGTGGGTCTACCGTCAAGGGATTCAAATCCACCTATGAACGGGAGGGAAGAGTGTTACTACCTTGCACAAAATTTAAAGAGAATGGATGCATCTGCCCACTAAATCCTTGATCGTTTGCACTGGCTCTCTCCGACCGAGAGATGGTTGATGCCCCCCCAGGCCTTCTCTGTGAATCGTGATCCCCCACTGGGCTATAATGACCAATCCTCGAGAGCTCCAGTTCTATTGTTGCTAAGCGTTGCCTAATGGGATCTAATTTGAGGTCCATACTTGCCAGTAACGAACCCAGCCAGCCTTCCATCATTGCTGCCAAATCTTCCTTGGTCAGGGTTTGCAGTTTGCCGGCACATTGCGCTGTCCCCTCCGCCCTTGGACGTTAGATCTGCTCTGGTGCTCCCTGTCTGGACGGTAAGCTCTGCGCCCTTACTTCCAGCGGTCGAGCAAGATGGTTCAGACGCAGTGTTTGTGACTGACGCTTTGTCGGGGCAAGAACCCCCATCCGCCCCCAAACAGGTGGATCTTGCAGGTGAGATTAAAAGTCCTAGGTCTGGCTGGGCAGACTTAACATTTACGGCAATCTGGTCTACACTGACCCTTGACGTACTTGGCAGACTAGAGGGAGGGCGAGTTGCAGGGGAATGAGAGAGCCGGCGGGCCACCAGCTCAATCTCCTTGTCAATGATCCCTGCAGCTCTTAATAGGGAGGAATCCATTGTGGATGCTGAAGGCACTGGGGCACCTGCAACTGGTCCCTTATGTTTTCCTATGGCAGGGGCTCACAACGATTGAAGAGCTAAGCAGGCTAGGTCAAATAGTACCAATACCCCCTTAGCCAACATCCAAGCTGGTAGTAAATCCTTCTCCTACCTGCTTGAGCTGGGAGGCAGTAATGATGTCCCACAAGGTCCTTTGCTAGTAGCTCCCTCCCTCTAGATCTCTGCCGAGGGACTCCACACAGCTGCACTCCAAACACTCCTGGCTCCTACCAGGGGATGCAAGCTCGAGAGCCAAGAGCTTCCATGCTCCACCTCCTCTGCTTCAAGGATTCTGGGACTCCGAGTACCTTGGCAGCAGGAATAAACACCAAAGAGTCCCGCACCGTGGGAGGCAAACATTGCTTTTCGGTGCACGCAGCGGGGCGTGCTCCCAGGCTCCTCCTCCTCTCCTTTAAGGATTCTGGGACACCGAGTCCCTTGGCAGCAGGAATAAAGACCAAAGTTTGAGGTTTGCAAGGGATTCTGAGTAAAACAAAACCTGGTGAGAGGCACACAAGTCACCCCACCTTGGATTTCCCCAAGTGACTATTTTCCAAAAATGTGCAAGATTGCTATGTTTCTTTAGGTGCCGGCTAAGCTATGGCCTGAACTCCACAGCTACCCACTTTGCAAAAAAGGGTTAGTTTTGAGTGAAAAATTTGATGTATCCATGTTGTGTTTTGGGTGGTTTCCTGCTTCAGGCACTAGACCTACCCACACAAGTGAGGTGCCATTTTTATAGGGAGACATGGGGAAATGAAGGGTGGAAGGAAGTTTGTGGCTCCCCACAGATTCCAGAACTTTACATCACAGAAATATCAGGAAATTGTTTATATTTAGTCATTGTTTGAGGTTTGCAAGGGATTCTGGGTACAGAAACCTGGTCAGAGCAATACAAATCACACGACCCAGAATTCTCCCAGGTGTTTAGTTTAAACAAATGTTCAGGTTTGCTAGGTTTCCCTAGGTGCTAGCTGAGCTCGTGGCTAATATTTCCAGTTACCCACAATGGAAAAAAGGGTCAGTTTTCAGTGGAAAATGGTGCTGTGTCCATGTTGCATTTTGGGCTGTTTCCTGCCATGGGCACTAGTCCTTCTCACACAAGTGAGGTATCATTTGTATCGGAAGACATGTGGGAGCATAGAATAGTAGAACATGTGTTATTACCAATTGGACTTTGATGTATTTGTGCCTTCCAAATGTAAGGCAGTGTGTAAGAAAGAAGATTTTTAGAAAAATACCCTCTAAATCATATGCTACTACGCGTACACACACATTCAGAAATATACACATAACCACTGCTCCTAAACTCCATATCTTCTGCCCATTTCAGAAATACATAGGTTTTTTTTATCCCCATTTTCACTCTGTATATTATACCATATGAATTGGTCAATACTAGATCTCAAAGAAAAGCCCTTACACAGTACAGTTCAGTTGTTGTCTCTGGGTACCTTGGGTTCTTGAAAAACCTACAAACCCTACATATCCCCACAACCAGACATATATAGTAGATATAACGCTATATTGCTTTTGTAAATCAGCCCTTGTGACAAAAAGTTACAGATGAAAACATTGTCAGAAATTTTATTTTTTTCCTATTCATTTTCAATATTTCTATAGTTCAACACTTAGGGCCTCATTTGGATGCTGTTGGGCTCCCACCGACAGCCCGTCAGTGGTGGTCCCACCAACATCCAGACCATAGGTCTGACCGCTGCATTGCAATCCGGATGATCGGACTGCAGCGGTCTGTGGGACAGACCGCCGCCTCCGACAGAATCAAGTATCCCGTCAGGGCAGCAACTGGACTCCTATCCGTACCATGAGGGCGGTGCCTGTGCAGGCACCGCTGCAGGAATTAGGATGTCCCTTTCCGACTGCCTTTTCATGGAGTCCCACTGCCATGAAAAGGCAGCCGGAATGGGACTTTGGGGACCCCCAGCAGGGCCCCCGTCTTCCGTGGGTCACGGCTAAGTGGCCTGGGGGACACATAAAGTTCCACCATACATCTATGCACCATCTTCCAGGCACCACATGGTGCCTGGGAGACGGTGCAAGGACGTGCACAAAGTGCCTGTTACTACTGTGGCTTGTGTTGCAGCCCTTTTCCTGGGCTACAGTGCAAGCCTCAGTAGAAAAAGGCACTTTCCGTCTGCCTTCACGGCAGTCTAATCACTATATGAAATGAAATTGAAATGAAATTTGTACTTGTAAAGCGCACCCATACCCCCAAAGGGGTGTCCAGGCGCTGTACGCATACCGCTGTGGAACCCTTCCTGGCTTTTCCCTGTGAAATGTCCACTCCTGGGCACCCCCAGGGTGAAGCCAGGCATCCCAGCGCTGTTGGGGCCGTTGTGGAGATTAAGCAAGCTATTGCCCAGAGTTGCAGAGTGGGACCCATGATTAGAATAGGCACTGAGGCGAGAATTATCCGGTCCGAGGAAATTGAGCCCAAGACCCGCCGAGGCGGGAATTGAACCCTGGTCCCGGGCCAGATCTCTGCATCAGGGTCTGCCGCTCTAACCATTGAGCCACACTTCTCCACTATAGGGTGGGTGGGACTGCTGACTGCTTGTCAGGCGGACTCCTGCCAGCAGCGATGGTGGTCGGCCGCTCATCCGACCGTCATCATAATGAGGGCCTTCGTTTCTTTGAGAAAACCTTAAAGGATCTACACATATGACCCCTTGATGAATTTGGGAATTTTATCTACTTTTCAGAAATCTTTCCTGGATCACCCATGGGTTTCACACTCGTTTTCACCTCAAACTGGAAGTAGGCTGCGGGTACAAAAAATAGGAAAAATGAACTAACTCTTTAAAAATGACAAAACTGTGGTAAGAAATAGTTTTTTTTATTGAGCTCTGTATGTTTCTGAAAGTTGGAAAGATGGTGACTTTAACACAGTAAACTATTTGATGATGCCATTTTTGGGAGAAAAAATAGACTCTAATCCGGAGCCCTTTTTTCCTTTTTTCTGAAAGAACTCAATATTAGCTATAATTTGGCCATTTTCTTGGTCTCCTCCAGGGGAATCTACAAATCTTGAGTGCTTTAGAATCCCCAGTATGTTGGAAAAAAGGACACAAATTTGGAATCATTGCTTATATGGGAAAAACGTTTTAGAGCCCTAAGCACTAAACACCCCAAATAGCCAAAAAAGGACTCATCACTGGGGGGCATGGAGGCCCAGCAGTTAAAGGGTTGAATATGAGCACTTAGCTCTGCACTAACATGCCTGATTGCGCTAGTGCATGGAACATAGATCCCTTCATAATTAATTTGAGGGCATTACGATCACTATCTTTACATTGTGTGTCTATTAAATCTTTCTAGAGCCCTAGATCTAACATAATGTAATCTATTTTACTTGTGTGATATAGCCTGTTGAATGTATGGTGACCCTACATGTCTGAGCTTGTACGCCCATTTTGTGATCTGAGCCCTAGAGAGATCATTAAAGCGTTCAACTTTTTGGCTGCTGGCAACCAACGTTTTACTGGTGGTAACTGTAATTCGGGAATAGCCCACAATTCATCCTCAGCCTCTGTGACAGAGGAGCCAGAAAGGTCCAAAGGCTCATAAGTTATAATAAAGTCTCAAGAGATAGTTAGTGAGGTACTATTTCCCATATTTTCAATAAATGCATGTAGTTTGTTTATGGTTTCTAAGCTATTATTACTTCTAACAGTACAACTATACATATATATTAAAGATATTATATTATTTACATATATCAGATGTTCTGTTTATGCCCAGTATGCCACGTGACTCAATTTCCAAGACTTTAATCTTAAAGTTCAAGGCAATTCTGACTCAAATGATTAAGTTCCCCCTATGGACGCCCCACTCCCTTTGAAAGAACATTTATACAATAATTTGCATATCCCGATCCATAAAGGGGCACTATGCACCACGTCTCCTGGAATATGCATATATCAAACTTATCTACATAATTACTCCAATCAGGATCAGCTAACTTAGATTGTATACCACCTAAGTTCCATGATAGGACCTTTACTCTACTAAATTCATTATGCACATTATTCGATATACTTTGTTGGCTAAATCCCAGATCCACCTTAGGATACCTCCATGGTTTCCCAAAATTAGCATTGGATGAGGACAAATCACTTTACAGTCTTCTAGCAGCTGGATCGTATGTCTTATGGTGCTGTTATAGTCCTGCATATCATATTTATTTAGTCAAATTCCTTCTATCTTCATTGAATGCAAATTCAGTCATTCTACCCCAGCAAAAGCTGACTCTATCTTTTGGGTGGTTTACAAGGTAATTACCTGAGAGTCGTATGGTAGGACATTGTAATTATGCTAGCGGAAGATCTTTTCATAGGCTGGCGAGGATCCCTTCAGGTCAAGCTGCACTGAAACTGTATTGGGCTATGTTGTACAGAAGTTGTGCAGAGGTTCAATCCCACCATCCCATTAACCAATTTCTCATCTATAAGAACTACTTCAATGCAGTCAAAATGGGCCTGGGCACAGGAATAGCATTTAGACCTTAGGATATCTGATCAAATTATAGGATAACATTGTCCATAATACCTTATACAGTATATTGAATTAGTAATCAATGAGCTCTCATCCTCTTTTACTGCCAAATGCAATTTGGGGACATTAACCATTAACACAGAGCTGCTAACTCCATTGCCAAACAATGATGGCATATTTCTTGACTAAACATGATGATGGAGTCTAAATACTCCCACCTCCTGTGTTTTCTTCTATTTACAGTAACAATAGCTGGAGTAGGACCATTGTTAAATCCTGTAGCAGGAGGGTTAGACCCAGGGCTTAATTCCCTGTGTGCATGTTCCCAGTGCCCCAGTCCACTGGAACTATCATCCCTGCATATGTTTCTCATTCCAGAACGCTTGACAACATCTTGCACATTTTTGCATGTTGGATTATTTGAATCTAGTCCACCCAACATGCTCGAATCAGATGTTTGTAAGGGTGGGTTTCTTGTTCAGTAACTACCTTGATGGCCAATAGCTGCTCATACCATCTTGTTGAAGTGCCATCTTGGCACTAACCAAGCTCTTTTGGCTATGTGCTAAAGACAGGAACTATTGTTTTTAGCTCTTTGATTTCAGCCTTAAGCTCCATAACAAGGTCAAGCCAAGAGTAGTCTTATCTGTTCTTTTCGGTTGTGTTTCCACAAACGAACTAGGAAGGTCAACAGTAACTTCCTCACCCTGCCCTCCGCAGTTACCAATGCTGTATACCGAGTTTTACATAATACATTCATTTCAAAAGGGTTATGAGAGGTGGTTGCTGCTTTCCAGGGATCTAATCTTCTCTCAGGCTCTTTCTTCATGTAAAGTATTGAAATCTGTTGTGTCTGAAGACAAGTGGCACTCTAGAGTGGTGGCTAATGGGTGACAGCTCCAATGACTTTTGTTTAAAAATATTTGGTATTGAAGTTTGATTATTATTCATTCATCTATTAGGGGCCTTCTCTGCATTGATGATAGACTCCACTTCCCCAGTTATGATCTCAAAATCATCCAAGGTACAGATATCAATGTTCTTTATAGCAGATTTCTTTCACTTTGTACCCACCTGGAGAGGTTCAGCTGCTTTGCTTTTCTCCATTTGAGTATTTCTTTCAGCACCTGATAGATTAATTAATTAGCCTCAAAATATCACAGTTAAAACGGTAAGTAGTACAGCCCTGAAGAACAATGTTCTACCAAAGTGTCTATTTGGTAGCAAAAGGCAAATAGACAATATCAGTTGTAAGCACAATTTCAATAGGGCGGACCAACATGAGTCTGAAAGTGCATTTGCTCACCTTGTGAAGCAGTGGCATTTCCAAAAATAAGCCCAACGGAGTGTGGCCCAGTCCATCTTCTTCCATTCAATGACGGGCGAAGCCTGGCCCATCTTTGGTCCTGGCACATTCCACGCTGCGGGAGTAAAGCAGCACTTTTTGTGCAGTTCAGGGACCTCCTCCCCTGTCATGAGTGCAGCTAGCTGAATCTTGGGACCAGAAGTCCCAC